>CM029358.1:4462886-4715038 GCA_017140985.1 Hormaphis cornu
TCCAATAATGTCAAGCGTATTCCATAAACCGACGTCAAACGAAAAAACAATACTCAACATCTGGCGAAACGAATGGAAATCGTCCAATCGAATGAAATTAAAAATCATATTCTCTCTTGGACACTCTCACTGGGAAAGAAGAAGTAGATTGGCTCAGAATACCGGGCCAACTCATAAAATGAAGAAAGAAGACGATCCACCCATATGCCTGTGACAGTTAAACACGTCGTCACCGATTGCGGAAAGTACGAACTACGACGTGAAAAATACAATTTACCGTCTTGCTGAAAACCTTAATATCGATACGACCGATGTTCTAAAATTCCTCAAGGATACAGAACTTTGTGAAACGATTTAATTTAAAAAAAAAATTGTATAGAACAATATTTTCCTTAAATGTATTATACACTCTCCTGTAATGTGTTAATTCTATATGCAGCCCTATCTATCTATTATTTGTACTACTTTACTATTATGTTTAAGTTTTGTGTAACGATACCTCTTTCAATGTAAACAATGTGTAATCTCTTGTAGCCAATGGCCCTAGTCGCCGAGGCATTTGTTAAAATAATAAAAAATAATAATTATTATCAATATATGTCGTTGTTCTCCTCCGACGGCGCTGCTTCGCAGAAACTTCGACGATTGACGGCGATCACGTCGTTTTTGTTTCGCGTTCATGTCCCGCGGTTGACGTCCGGTGTCCCTGCAGCGAGATCGCACGCCGCCGGATCGTAGGAGTGTTTCGACCCCCCGGTAAGATTTTCCTCGGATATCTGTACACCAGCTGTTGGGAGGTAAAATTGTACCGGGAAAATCTTACCGGAGGGGTAAAATACTTCTAGGAAAATCATCCCCCCTCGGGTAAGATTTTCCTCACAACAATATGATCCGACCAGTCACAGGGCCAACATCTCTCCATGAAAATGATGATACCCGTGCTCTCCCTGCGGATACTCTGTCGTCCGGCAAGTTTTCAACCCCCTTTCTTTATGGTTTACAGGTGGTATAGCCTAACCTAAACGGGGTGAGGGGCGCAAACTATTCCCAGGATGATTTCACCCCCGCCGGTAAGATAATCGTACGATTTTACTGTCACGCCGGAACAACGCCGACTCGCCACATCACCTTTTGGTGGCTGGGACTGACCCCGGGAAAGTAAGAAATTCGGTCGAAAATTTTAAACGTCGAGAACAATTATATTTTCTGAAAATTAAAATTTCTGCACAGCGTAAAGTATAAAAACAAAAGTGACGTTCGTTCGTCCGTAACCAACGTGAAATAATTTTTTGAACGCTAAAAAATCGATAGAAATAAAATTGTACAGTTTTAACTTGGAAAAAATCTCGATAAATATACACTCGTCGCGTACTCGCTACTCGGTGTGCGAACCCATTTTAGACCGAATTTTAAAACCGTTTTTCACAACTTTCGTACACAACAAGGTGCATACAAAAATAGATCGCTGATCGCGGCACACCCGACGAGTGTTCACGTTCGGTTTGAGACTGTTTTTGCGAAAAATTCGCTTTTAAAAACCCGCAAACATCCCGCCGATTCGTCGGATAGATTTGTTATTTGGTTTTTTTTCATCAAACGTCACCCGGAAACGCATTGCTGTTTTCGATCGATAACGACAATATCTTGTAACGGTATTACACTATCTCAAGACGTTACTGCGCGCCCGCCACAGTAGTGACGCGAGTCGGTACCGAACTTTTTACTGAGTAACTTTCGACAAACAACGGGTGAACGATTCGTAAGCGATGTTTACTGTATTATATACACACAGAGAATTATGAGACGGCGCTCTTAAAGTAGACACAGAGGGCAAATAATTAATAGCATTAAATAAAGCTCGTAATGTATCTATCGTTGTAGGATGAAAATACGAGTGCGAAAAATGGTTTCATCAGTGAAACGTGTTTAATGTACACAACGCCTAATATAAGAAAATTTATATATATTATGCATGTACGGGGAAAAAACGGTAGTAGTCCATTTCCATAAATTTTTCATGGGGAGCGAAAACAATGTTTCAAAATAGATGCTTTACGAACTACTATTTTAGTGAAACGCGTTGACGTTAAAAACTGAAAAATCGAAAATTTTTGATTGAAAGAAAAAAATATGGATCTTCTTTTGAACTTGGAAAATTTGACTTGTTTTCGCCACAACAACCGCACGGTCTTTCGTCACCACCAATAATGTTTTCCCTTAAAACGAAACCTTTTTTTCACCGATAAACTCCTGTATTACTCCTAATGTTGTACTATCGAATCGAGAAAAAAAAACCCAACTACCACCGTTTATATATATATTATATAGTGTGTTACGCGTAATAAAACGTTGCGAAAACTTTTCTCCGACAGTTTTAACGTACACGTTTAGGTACGTGCAATTAACGTAACTCTTTTTTCAAACCTGTTTTCTACATTTTTTTTCCGTTTCAACTCCGCGTTAAAATTTATTTTTACGAAACACGTGCCGAACTTCATTTCTGAATTTTCCGGCGACACGGTCAACAAACGCGGTGAAATCGCTTCAACGTAGCGGATGACGGGCGCGGCCAAAGAAAACGGTATAATCACCGTGGTCTACGCCGCTGCGTGCGAGGATTACGACGGTTCGCGTAAACATCAATTACCTGTGTGTGTTTGGACACAGATGTCCGTAATTTGCGCGCGTACCGTTATATCACGTCCAAACTGATTTCGTTGCCAGGAAAACTATGCCGTCGTCGTCGTCCAGTGAAACTCGGACGCGCGACACTGCGGACCCACGCGAAACGTCGTCGATAACTCTCGAGCTCAACGAGCCAGAGCAGTTTTTGCCTCGTTTCCTACGGCGGACCTGGACGTCACTGTGGTTCCGCACAGCGCAATAAGACCGAAGAAAAAACCGAAACCCACACACACACTTTTCAAAATATCATGGCCGATTTTGAAGAAGAAAAAAAAATGTTTTTGTATGTTTCTAGGCCGCTCGTATAATTTAGCGATTTTATACAGTTTGAAGTGGAATTTTCAAAAAAAAATGCGTTATTTTCATATTAAGTTTGTAACTCGAAAAATAAACGTGTCTTTCGATTACTTTTTGAAATTCGTCTCTGCGCTCAGCATCAGATGCATTTCATTAAGTGCGTATTTTGTAACCTAACGAAATTCGTTACGTCGAAATAATCATATTTTAGTCTGAAATACACAATAATGTACGTTAAAGAAGCCGTCAACGCCTCTAGTGTTAAAAATCGAAAAATTTCATAAGATACACGGTAGGAGCGCGCTCCTACGCACTTGAAATCCTAAATACGTCGATTTCAAAATCTTCGAAAATCGAACTATTGTTTTGTAACGAAATTCGGCCGTGCGTTGGCGATTGAATTAGACTCTCTAGGCTTTCTAAAAATATTCAAACGAAAGAATTCGACTGGATTGTTTTTTTTTTTTTGTGTATACATTTTATCGTTTGACCCCGAGACGGGATGCGCCCGCCCAGACGAACGTAGTACACTATTTACGTATAAGCGATTCGTATTATTCCGCTTTTCTCAGTAATTTATCCAGAAAGCTCGTCGGGGAGAAAAAAAAGGAAAGGAAACGAAAGAGCCGTATAGAAACGGCGTGAGAGGTTTCCGCAATCGTATATTTGTTCGAGCGGAAAATCGGGTGACCGCAACGGCGTTTAAGCCGGACGGACGGGCGGTACGGGTTTTTAATATTGTACTTAAGTAAAAAACACGGTAAAAACTCTCACGACGTGTTGAGAAAAATCAGCTTTCGAACGAGTGGTTGATATGAAAATACACTTGGTGAAACGTACGAGTTGGCTATACACGAGCGCCAAAATGAGAGACACCAAAAAAAAAGTCGTGTCGTACGAAAGCGCCAGAACCTAACCCCTCCTGAGTATGTTAAGTAACGGATATTAAATTTGGAACTGTTCGAAAATCCGAACTTTGACAAACTCACAATGAGATGATGACAACAAAAAAAACACCGTCACACAGACACGGTATGTGAGCAGTTGAAATGGCGCAACTAACAGCGAAAACGCCGATAACAATAATTTTCCGGCCGGTTTACGCCGCGCGACAATTGTTTTCGAGCACAAAGGCATTCGATGGCATGCGGCTGAATCATCGACGTACAAAAGATCGATGTAAAAAATTGCAAAGCGAAACGCAGTCTGCTCCCGTGACGAAAACCTCAAGAAATAACAATAACGAATGTACTACAGCGGAAGAAATGTCACCGGGACGGTGAAATAAACCGCACCTTCTATGTATGGAACGTGTGAAAAAAGTCGGATCGACTAAAATCATATTTATCCGTATTATTTGTACGCGTTGTTGACGAGTTTTCGTGAAATCGGCAAAAAAACAAAACGAAACGGTTTGTTTTTAAACTACGTGGCGCTCGTGTCGTGCGTGCGTGGGAGTGCAGCCGTCGTACAAAATTGGATTGCCTTTTTGTTTATTTACGAGATTTTAACGTTAAATTGTAATGTCTCGACAATGTTGTACATAACATCTGAACTAAATACGGATCGGTAAAGCTCTCGGAGGCCTGATTGCGGGATAAAATTTAGTTTTTTACAATATTGACGTTGTCGGTTGAAAGGGGAAAATTTCGTACCAGAGGTGGAACCGGGGGATCTTTGACTCGAGAGAGGATCACGAAGTCGCAATATCCTCCGCCACGATTGGGCGACGTGCACTACTGTCAAGTCCAGAACGAGATAGTCCGTTCTGGCGAGTTTGGTCACGGTAGCTCGTCTTAAGAAACCGTCGGGTACGTTTTTAAACAACGACCTATTATTATTATTATTGCCGAAAGCATAGGAAGAGGAGGATCCGAGACTAAATCCGAACGAGGACGCCGCGATGGACACCCCCGAGTGAGCGTGGTCGGGCGGTAGATAAACGCGGTTGCTGAGATCGGCCAAACCGAACGTTCCCCGGCGCAGAGTTCCGCTCAGCTGCACCGGCTCGTTAAATATTTTCTTTTCCTAATAATCATTTACACGGTTCGTTTTACCGCCGGTAATCCCGCATTTTGCTGCTCAACGAGTTATGTTAATCGGACGTTATTGTAAACAATATAAATCACGCGTACAACGTGCGTAATAATTGCGCGCGATAACGGAAAAACTTTTTCGCACGTCCGTCCGCGTATGAAACGCGGCGAGAATTAAATCGCGTCGACACTCCGAAGAAACGTGCGGCTGAATTCTGGTGCGCGTGCCCTTAGATGAAATTAATCTTTAAACTTTAAAATTAATCGTGTTCGCAACACTTTGCGTCGACGACCGCCGACGATAACACGTAATAATAATTGTTCGCGCTATCGCAGGTACGACACACAGCGTTTTCTCCGCATTTGTCGTCGTCGTAAAAAAATAAACGTCGAGGCGGCGCGGGTTCGGTATGACGCTCTGGTCGGGTCACCGGTTAAGTTAGGTCACCGGTTTCGGGGGAGAGTTCGAACGGGTTGTTTGATCGAGGGAAAAAAAAACGATTCTGAGCTCCGCTGTCTAGATACGTCCTGGTAAAAACCGTATTCGACGAAAAAAATATATATAGTACTTAAAAAACAATTAAACAGTACCTACCGAACTGACTAAAACCGGTGTTTCGCCTGTATATTTGCAAGTGTTTCGGCTGGTACCGCGGTCTATTGTTTTGGAAGTTGTGGCCGAAAAACTAACGCGGTTACGTCGAAAAACACGTGTAATCCTTGAACTACACTCTCTTATCGTTACTCTTTCATTTTTGAATTCTCGAATTTAAAATTCCTTGAAGTATGTACTGACTTTGAAGTTCGGAGCATTCCTTCTATGCGAAAAGTCGTTGACAGAAGAAAAAAAATCGTTCTAAAAACAATCGCTCGACGCTCGGAATTGGCGCTAAAGCTGCGGGAAAAAAAATTGTTAACCAACAAACTGATTAGTACGCATTTGTGTTAAAAGCATTGCTTTTCCGGGGTTAACAAATCGCGTTTTGGTGACATATTCGGATGTTTCGACACCACAACACAAAACAAAAATTTACCTTTAGGTGTCTACAACCGCATTATTTTTTATGCGGATTCGTCGAGCACAAACTATTATTATGTATAAATAATTTTAAAAAATATTTTTATTAAAATTGCACTATTTTTGAATGTTTGAATCGTTGAAGCGCACGACAAATCATGAAAATTTAATAAAAAAAAAAAACTTTGAACGAATGTTTAAAGATAATATAATATTAAAATAAAAGACCAACTACCAAAAAAAAACATCAATATCGCAAAATCAATACGTTGATTTGACCTAACCCCCGCTACGGTCAAAATCTAAAAAATAAAAATTGGATTGCCTAAAAATAAAGAAATTTTCATCAGTAAAATGCAGTAAAACATGATGCATTTCTATACAATAATATATAAAACTTGGTAGGTACCTGAGTCCACGATGTTATACATTTTTAATACAGAGGCAGTACAGAAAACACAATAATTTCTTATTTATATTTTAACGAAATTCGTGTTCGCGTGTACGGCAACGAAACCTTTTAGACTTGTAAAAACTGTTTGTTGTTCGACTATAAATCACACAAAACGCAATAATTTTCAAACCGACATAAGTATAATGTTGTGTGCATGATTTACCGGCAGCTGCCCCGGTGCTTTGGTATCAGGGATCTTTTTCGTTCTTTCAATGCACATACGAAAAAATGAATATTTTAAACGTGCGTGGTGTATTCTTGCACAGTAAACAATATTGTGTTGGACATGAATAAAAATACTCGTGGTCTTATAACGTACGGTTTTAGAAACATTTTCGTTGTTTTGAAGCACTTCGTCCAACGGAATTTTTTCGAACACGGATATCCGTCGTCTTAAAAAGTCCCGCTAGATTGTCTTACGTTTTTACACATATCTTTTACATTTGATAATAACAAAAATTGACAGTTTATACGAACAAAATACTTTTAGATTCTGAGTGACGAGCGATGAAAGTGTGTTGTTTTTACAATGATTTTTTTTTTTTTTTCCGTCAACAACTTGTCGCACAGAAGGAATTTGAAAATTCAGCATTTTTTCCAAAAGGTTTATGGACTCCGGTGGTAATAGCTATGGTCGAAGTTTTTTTTTTTTGAATTTTGCTTACTTTTTGAACTTTAAACGAATAAAAATCGAGAATTTCACGGCGAAAAATTTGAAATTTTCAGGTTTGTAATGACGTTTTCGGGTAGTTATTTGAATCATTTTTTCGCGTTTTGATTTGTTTACTAAATTATGTGCCGAAAACGATGACACAAATTGTCAAACTCGCCGTCAGAACGGCTTTACCTATTAAACTAACGTTATAACAAATCGAACCTTTTCGTTTTCAAACTTTTATGTATGAAATTAATTTGTTATGAAAATTGAAAAAAGTTTTCGCTAGTTCGTATTTTTTCTCTTTACGTGCCTACGGATATAATAGGAGTAATTCGCGATCATTTATACTTTCACCCGGGACTTATTAGATTAGTTCAGAATCGTTTTTTCGAATACAATGATTTATCGTTGCTCTCGTATACATTTAAATGATATGGATAAACCGCAACTTTGAAACCCATGACCCGCCCAAAGCGCACATACTGTATACCGAACATACTTTAGTTTTCATATTCCCGTGGAACTTAAAGGGTATTTCGCAAACATTTTACGCATCGCATACACTCGTTCAATTTCTATTCAAAGTTTATTGACTCTGTCAAAAAAAAAACAACATTATATAGGTAGCACTCTCACGCACTTGGTCTTAGACGTTTTTTGTTTGTTTTTCCTTGTTTTCGATACAAGCTATCGAGTGTTGTGTACACTGCTGCAGCAGCACACCACTAGTGTAACACATTATTAGAAGGAATTTGTTTTTATTAAAAAAGTTCCCGGCACGATTTATAATTGTTCGTTATTTTGGGGGCGAGGCAGCGAGCGAAGAGGTCTTATAATATTGTAAACCGGAGAAAGTTGTGTACGCGTGTATTCCGCGGGTAGGTATAAAGTTTGCTCTGCAGAAGTACATTCCGAAACAAACCGCTTGGATCTGTGATCCACTTATAAGTTCTCGGGCACTAAGACGTAACCCTAAGTAGGTATGATCTAAATTACGAAATCCCAAATCGGGGTTACGGGGCCGAAATACCTTATACGATAATATTATATACTCGTATTATGATACACTCGGATGGGTAGTTTCCGATTATTATCGTTTCAAGCGTTACGTATGCATCATGATGCGATCACGGTTTTTGATCTTGGGGGAAAAAAGCTATCCATCCGGAAACTCTGTCGCGTGTTGAAAATTTAAATCGCTCAACGCGCATTTTGATAAAATATATATGAACACGATTAAATACACGTTTGAAAACACGTTTATCAAGCACGTTTGAATACGGATAAAAAATAAGAGCTCTACCTGTTACAGGTATTTCATATCTGTATCAATTCTGTTTCGCTAGATAACAGTTGCTTTGCATAGAACGATGGCGGGTGCCAAACCGTTAGCACGAATTCCAGGATATTAGTCGGAGCGAAAGGAAGGTTGAGGTCTTGTTCGTCGTGTAGTAAGGAGCTCTATCTGGGTGTATTTTTTTTGTTCTTTCTAAAGATCTGGTTTCCAGACCGAGAGTTTGGAGTTGGGGGTATGTCATAGATTTATGGACCGCGTTGTGTACGGCTGTTACGACGTGTTGTTCCGCTGTTTTTGAGAGTGGTGACGCACTGAGTTTCGAACAAACCAAGGGGTTTAGACCTGTCGCTGGGGCGATGTTTTGAACCGCCTCGAGTTTTGCCCTCTCACTTTCCGAAATCGGAGCCTCTCGGGCCGGCCGCGGGCCGTCGGAACAGACAAGACAATCAGGAGTTTGGTGCGCACGGGAAGTATCGGTCGTGCATGCAAGACAGCGCGGTTAGGTTAGGTTCCGAGTATTTTGGACGTATTTTGGCGGAATTCGAGTTTACGGCCTATTTGCACACCCCGGGTACTCGACTGAGTGGCTCCGTTGTACGTTTTGGCCATCGGCGTTGAAACGGTCGGAACGGGTTTTATCGCCAACTGGCTACGGGATCCGGACGTGTTTACGGAGATTCGCCATTCTTCTTCGAACCATTCGGAGGTGAAATCGAATCTGAAGTAGATGGGCAGAGTGGTTTTCGCTCGAGCGGAGGAAGAACGTTGCGTCGTCGGCGAAAAGGACCGCGTTGATTTTTCGGGTGAGGAAGGCTGACGTAGATAATAACGGCGATAAGCAGGATCCCTGGATGACTCCGGCCGCGATAGGGCGTTGTGAGGATAGTCCAGATTTTATGCCGGAGACGCGGTTCGACGACGAGAACGACGTTTCGATACTCTTTTCCGACGGCGATTTAAACACGGTACAGTCGCTTCGTCCGCGAAGACACCGGAAAAGTCACCGAACGAGGTCTAATTCTTTGTTCCAATTCCACGGAAAAGCTCCGACGGCGACACACGAGCACCACCGCGTCTCGCCCGCAGTTCGCCCGGCGGTCAGAGCGGTCGGCGGTGTACCGGCGGTCGATGGATCTGGGCCAAAATCGTTATCGTGTGTCGACGGGGCCCCTCGCGCGGTCTCGGGGCGGGTGGTGATTTAAGTCCCGCCGGCGCTGAACTTTTAATGGTTTTTCCGCGGCTGTTTCGAACCGAGGCCGAGAAATTTATTGCCCGTTTTTAATACGAAAATACAGCGCGCGCGTCTATATTCGGCTGTGACTCTACTACGTATGGTAGCAGCCGCTGGTCGCCGGCTCGCACGGTTTTGACGAAAGGACCGAAAAACGGGTATATATACAAACACGGTATTATGCGGTGATTAATTACCGCTGTGCAGCATAGCGGGATAAAAGCAATACCGTTCGTCGGATACGTATCGGCGGGGACCGAAATTAATGTCGGATGATAAGCCGCCTTCTCCCGCGCGTATAGACGACCGGCCCTTTCGACCGGCCGCCGTCACCACCGACCGCGAGTGCATCGTTTGGCGGTCAATCTGCGGGCCGAGGACCGTCCGAACGTTCCCTCATCCGTCGTCTCGGTCGTGCGCGGCGTCTGAGCCGTAGCGGTTCGAAATGATGACGGTAAAGAAAGTGTCGAAAGATCGGCGAAAAGTTGTTTTTGGCCACTGTTTTGGGTACGACGTTTCGGAAGTTACTTAAGGTCCGAACTCACCGTTCAAAAAATCTTAAATCCAGGAAGAGTTCTATGAACCATACAAAAGCCATCTCGTCAACAAATCCTGAAGTAGAAAGAACGACCAGATGGAGAAATGAGATAAGCAGTACCTCCAGTTGGGTGCCGAACGAGTCGCTCCCGTCTGGTCATGGAATGAAACATGGCCGGTTTGGCGAACACTAAACAGACTCGGGACAGGAATTGAACGAACGAAAGACAATCTAATAAAATGGGGACTACTAGATAGTACAGACACCTTGTGCATATGTGGAGAAGTACAGACAATGCAACACATTATCTCGTGCACAGATCGCTCACAAACCTGCACCCCAGAAGACATCCACAAAGGCACAAGCCAAGGAATTAACGTAGCCCGCATCTGGGCAGAAATAATATAAATCCACCAATAATAACCTTAATTATTGTGTAATGTTTATTCTAAAGTTTATTTTAAAGTTATTTGTTTATTTTATACTATATAACTTATACCATTATTATTATTACCGTTTATACTATGCGCCTGACACGATTAAAAAAAAAAAAAAACCGTTCAAAAATCCGATAAATGCGTTCGAAAAAGGAGCTGTCCCGACTGAATAAAGTATGCCGACCGAAACGTTTCTTTCCAAACGACTTCTCGCCGAATTCACTCTCTTTCTTTCTGTCTTTCTTTTTTCTTTTATGCGATTACTACGTTATGTTATTCGGTACTTTCCAATCGTTTCCGCTATGAAATTTACCGATTAAACCGTCAGCGTCCGCGGGGGGGAAAAATATATCAAAAAACGTTTCAAAGAAAAATACCGTTTTAAAGACAAATTCTCAGTTATTTTTCGACGTAAAGATCGGATAACTCCTTTAACACGAATATGTCAACCTGAAAATGTCGAACTTTTCGTCGTAAAATTTTCAGTTTTTGGGGTGTATGAGATGTGCGAGAAGTGCTGGTGTCGCGTGCATCACTGAATTGAGCGGGCCCCCGGAGTTGTAACGTATCGCATTAGAGTTGGAGAGATTTTATGCGTCCAGAATCGTTTTTAAACAATTTTTATTCTGAACAGTGTTAGATAATTATTTTCGACAATATAAAAAGATGGTACAACGGTTCACAACGATACTGCTGTTGAGAAACGACACCATAAGCGTGGACAATAAAAGGAGAATAAAAAAAAAAAATAACGATTCCAGCGGATCCAAGAGTCGTAACTGCCCAGCTCGCAACGTTGAAAAACAATACGGTTTCCACACGTCTCCACACTGGACCTCGAAGATCACGAAATAAACTTCAAAACGTTATCTTTTTTTTTTACGTACTGTATTGTACGACTGAGAAAGGCGCAAAACCGACAACGTGAACGGATAAATATCAGTCCCGTTTAAAAAAAGTTGGACTTGTCAAAAACGTGCGGATCGATACGCAGTGTAGTTTTGTCGTCAGTTTTTGATAATAATACTGTACTGACGAAAACACCATCGGAAAGTATATCGTACGAAAATTATATTTTCAAAACGATTTGTAGTGTATTTTCTTTATTTTTTTGTATTAAATTTGAGAAATCGTTGCACTGTATCGATTGATTTTTTTTCGTCGGCCATCTTTGAGTGGCGGTTTTTAAGTTTTGTCGTCCGTACCGGTCGTTCGCAATAAGGAAAAGTACCGGAAAGTTTTGGACACAATGCGTATTGTGTAACACACTCGCTCGTGCGTATGAAACGACAATGCGCTGTGAAAATAAAAATAATCCTCGCGCGTTTGTAACGGCGCAGCTATTCTTTGAATCCTTTTTCGTTCAAACGAGATTAAATTTTCAACGATAGCAATATTAAAATGTTTTTTCCTCCGTTTTTCTCGCGTAGTTGACATCGTTTTACGGCGGTATTACAATTGTCGTAGCCGGAAATGTTTGGGGTAGACGTTTTGCATTTTTACAGCAATAAATAACTCGGGGGTTAACGGTGTGTGTTTCCCCCGGATTCCACGCGCATCGATATTAAATACGATAATATTACCGTCATAAAGTACAGATTTTTACCCCGCGCGCGTAGGTCACGCCAGTAAGCGGTTAAATGTGGTTTTTTTTATACGTCGAATCGCGTTATTGAATATTTTTTATTTTAAGGCTAAAACGATAAGTAAAATTCTAGTACAGTAAATATTTTTCACCTGTAATATAAAGTGTGGTTTAAAAATCACACGCAACGTTAACAACACTTTTGCAAAAATAACTGTTTCCCCGGGTAAACTGATGGTTACAAATTCGTACAAATATATCGCAAACAGAGATAATTTTTTTTACATTTTTCCGTTCGGTAACGCAGCTAAAATCACGTTTACTCTAAGGGTACATTATACGATACAAACAATTTATGTTTTGATAATCTAGAACGGAACGAATAATTTATGCGGACTAATGTGAAATTTAAGTGGCGTCGACTCTCAGTGGCAGATTTCGTTGTACTCGGCATATACTATACACAGCGGTGTGACGTGTGTGCCGGATCGATATTGAACAGTAAATTGTCTGACCTATGCAACACGACTTAGAGATTAGCGCATAACTCGTCCACGGTTGCACCTTTCTTCCATAAAAAAATCAGACTTTTCCGTTTAATTTTGTTCTATCATAATCTTAGACACGGTTGTAAACGCGATTTTGTGTTTATAAGGATAATTTATATGTTAATCCGACATTACTTTTAACAGTTTTGTTTTAATTCCTTGTAATTTTCCAGTAATTTTCTTAGGTCATTGATCTATCATAATATTTGATGATGAACGAATTGTACAAATGTACGGAAGTTCGTTAGTATAAAATAAAAATGTATTTGTTTCACTCTGATCTAAAGAATATATATAGTATGTGATACGCGTATTTTATTTCGATTGATACGAAAGAAAACATTGTAACAATGTCGACGCGGCTGATAACAATTAAATAGGTAAACACGTCTTCTTTAATCTTTTCGAAACTGTTTTACTGATTGCTTTCGATTAGAACAAAATAAAATAAATAGGTAAATAATGAAAAAAAAAAATTTTCTTAAAAACCTGCTTTTCTGATAAACACTTAAAAAGTGAAATAAAAAAATAATTTGTAAGCAAAAAAAAAATACACGGAAAATCAACCATAATTTTAAATACTGTCAAACATCGCCATATTGTTTAATCAAATAAAATGCATGGACCAAATGTTTAATAGGATTCACTTCAATGACTGTTTGTTTAGTGTAATCAATTCCGTTCAATAGGTAGTTTTTCGTGTGAATTTTTCGTGAAGGGTCCATGTATTTCTTTTAATTAAAAAAATTGGAGATGTTTAACAGTATTTAAAACTATAGTTAATTTTCAATATATTTTTTTTTTTTTATTAAAATTATTTTTTTTTTTTAGTTCACTCTTTATAATTTGTTTAGAAAAGCGTGTTATTTAAAAAAAAAAAAGTGTACTTTTTAGTCAGGTACTTAATGATTGCGAATGAATAACTATGATTAATTGTTTATAATAAATTTTTTTTATCACGCACAACTCAAAAGTAAATAAAACATTTTGACTTTTTTTTCATCGTATAGTGTTCCTCGAAGGTCTTCTCCACTCGGAAAATTTAAAAACATCATACTATCTTTTCGTTCGGAATCTGTTTAGTAATAATAATTGTATATTTAACGTCGCAAAGGCAACAGTGAAACACATACACATGAGTACGATACGGCAGAGCAGCAAAAAACGATGGCGTTTTTGCGATGAAAATCGGGACGAGTTGCTGTAAAAACATAAAAACTTTTTACTGCGAATGACGCGAGCGAAAACGCCATATAGAAGGCTATAAAATAGCCACGGAGACCGCGACATCGGATTCTATCATAATATTATAGTTTCGATCGAAGAACTCCCTGCGACAACGCGACAAGTACACTTTTTGACAAAGTTCAGGGGGGAAGAACAATTATTTAAAAATAATATTCGTATTTGAGTACATAATATAAAATAAAAATTTCCAATTGTCATAACGTTGTAATCAGTACAACTCGTAGGGCTTATCTGGTATTTGCGCACAAAAAAAAAAAATCTGGACTTGTCTGGTTTTCGCACCAAGTGAAAATTCAATTTTATGAAGTTTTTGAACGGACCAATCTGCAAATGTTCTCGAATATTTAATACGATATATTTTATATTTGTTTTAGCCTTGAACGTGCACTTTACAACGTTAAATATCGTTTGATTTTAAAACATTAACGACCATACTACTATTGAAAAGAGAACGTCGAATTTCTAACGTTTTACAAACATTGTTATTTTTTCCGGAAAAAAAATATGATGGCGTGTTCGGTTATCATACGGCCCGCGCGTATCGATACACGCCTATAAGTTCTACAGTATAGGTTCGTTTGAATTCCTCACAAACGTACAAGGCGAACACGAGTTTTATTAAACGGAACCGTAAAAAATCTCTTTGGATCGTTATTTTATTTCAATTTATGTACTGCTGCGTTTGCGTTTTTCCTGTGTTTTTGTCGAGTGATAAATCGAGCGCTGCGAAGCAACAGTTTGTGCACGCACGACTTCTCTTGTTTTCAGGTTGTCGCGAGACGCGACAGGAAAGAGGGCGTAGATCGGAAATTATTCTATTATTATTAATGCTGTTATTACTATAATATATAATGCCGTGATACTGGTGTCACGGCTATTACTCACAATCGAGCAAAACAGAGAAAACAATATGAAAATGGAACGATAAGAACATTAGGACTTGAAAGTTTATAAAAACTTACGTACGAGTACGTCATATATTTCGAAAAAAATTTGGATTACGAAGACTTAAGTACGCAGATAAATTTGGGAAGATTAACAATTTGCGTGCCTATTACCAACTTATACCTGTATTAAATTACAAAACTGTATTTTCATTTGTTATAAATACGTACATTGTATTTGGTCAGATTACGTTATACCAACTAAAACATATTAACCATCCTACTTACCGAGGTTTGATTTTGATACGTTAAATTGAAAACGTGCGCAGTGGTTTCACCGAACTTGTGAAAAATAACAAGTTTTGTAAATTACCCCCCGAAAAACCGTGAAAATCTGTTATGATCTAAAACACAAAATATGATGTACTATTTTCATCTTCGGATAATACTTAAAAATAAACAAAATTTCAAATATTGGTACACCCTCTAATCAATGCACGCGAATAATACAAATGCCATTATTTGCACGTTTATAGCTTCAGCTTTATTCAGAACGCATTTTTCTCATTCGCTTAAATCGACATTAACATTTAACTTATTATTTGCATTCACATCTCATAAACATTTAAGTATTTAATGCTGCTCTGATTATTAACGAAAACGAATAATTTTGTGTAACTGTTACAGAAAGCCAGAACCCAAAGGTAAGATCGTTGGTAAAAACGATTAACAGGAGACAGGATATAGCCGTTTAATTGTTTATAAATTTCTTCATCTGTACTCAAACCACATATCGTATCTAAGACATTTTTTTTTTCAAAATTTAAGAGATCTATAAAAAAAAATTATATTATCCTTCAAATCCCTCCTTAGTCCTTAAATGTCCACCTGCACTGACTCAGAACACGTGTACATATTATATCATCTTGAAACTTTAAAAATGTACCAACAATAACCGAATATTTTTTTACCACTCGTCGAAAATATCAATATACCCAATACAATTCCTACACAAATACTTATGAAAACTACCTATAAAAACTTACAAGTGCTTATACACACGGGACTTCTAAATTGAATTTTTTTTGCGTACAATTTCTCTGTAGGTAACTATACCTACTTATTTTCATTGTTGGCTCATAAACTTTCTCAGAAATCGTTTGAACACAGACAATCAAATTGACGTTTAAGTGTCTTTGTTGTTCATGGATTTTCTGATACAACTAAGTTTTGTATTTTTTCAATTTTCGTTCTGAAAATGGTTCTAAACTTGTGACTATATCAAGAAACGTCACGTATTAGACGTATGGGAGCACTTAATCATTATTTTAATAGAATAAACGGATTTTAGTCATGCCAATAGATTTTATTTTTAAAAACAAAATTTTGTATTTCCATGATTGTGATGTTTTATGTTGGCTTAGAGCCAACGAGTTGATAAGTTGAATCAAATACAAGAACCTAAACACTGTTTTCACAAGGTGGTTTTGCAAATAAATAAGTTTTCATAATTTTATGGCCGTTTAAAATTTATCAAATATCGTCATAATTTTCATAATTCAATTATTAATTATTTTATTAAAAAATAAATATTTTCAAAAATTATCTTGTAAAAACATAGTAATCGTCATAACGAGTTCGGAACCGTTTTCAAAATGAAAAGTAGATAAGTTAACCCTATTGATGGAACTGCTGAGATCATACTTGCGCCATAAAATCCAGAGCGACAAAAATCCTTAAAATTATTAAGAGAAAAGGTAACTTTTAACGAATTCAATAGAGGTGTACGTAAAGTAGATAAACCATATAGGTATGCAGATTATAAAAAAAATAATTTATGAAACATATATTTATAAACACCCAAAATCTTTAAAATATACCAATCATTCTGCAGATAAAAAGTATTTTTACGCATTATTATATATTATCAAACATAAGCACCGTAAATCAAAGTAATATTTTTTTTTTATTTAGTAAACCGATCGATTCTCAAAGATTTTTACGGAATGGATTTTGATGAAATCAAAGTAAGTCCTCCTCTCAGCCTCGCATTAAATTTATTAAAAAGTCGACAGTATGTATTATGTACGTTTTTAAATTGTATACAGTATAAACTCGTGTGAAATATTTTGTGTCAAAGGGGGAAAATGCAATAGGTTATAGTAGTATGCTGCCAATGCCGTTTTACAGTTATCCCTGTATCGTCATTTTTAAATTCTGAGCGTAGGAAAGAATGTATAGATTTTCGTAGTATTATTGACAACACCCACGTCGAACGTAACCGATAAACGAATATTGGAGTAGTTTTGGTCGTCTGGCATAAATAATATCGAGTTTGTTTATGAAACACAACTGTAAATCGATCGTGATAATTCACTTATCTCGAATGGAAAAGCCCGAAACTGATATTACCGCATCGAAACGTCAAGTTGTGGTCTTTTTCGTTTAACTGAACGTGATTTGTGCCCCGGATTCCGTTATACTACAAGCCCAGCGCCTCTTTGATAAAAAAAAACCAACAATAAATTTTGAAAAAATTTCAAAATAAAATAAAAAAGCGATCATTCTGTACTTCCGCTGGTGTCGACCTCCCACGTCTCGCCATCCGAGCGTGAAAGCCAGTTTTCTTTTATCCTTCGCCGGGACAAGACACTTGATTTAGAGAAGAGAAAAAAAATAAGCAACAATAAAAACTACGTATTTCGCCGTGTACGGAGCCGTTGCATTGTCCAGAGAGCATATTACTTATTCTTCACGAGCGGTCCGTTCAGAACGCGATCGTGCCGACCCGTTATTAGGATTCCACTAGCGGTTTTGAACTCGTAGATTCTACAAAAGTATCTGACACGCGTCATTAAAAGAAGAAAAATAGTGTACCTATATGTTATGTACTATCACTGCGGTCTAGCAAAATGAGAAATGATGTTTTATATTGATGCTTTTTAACGCGATGTGACCGCGCAGATTTATTTATTGTCTCTATATTAGTACCGAAAGACTAAAATATTGTATGAAAAAAGTATCGGATTGTTGGGTTTACAAGATTCGACAATGATCGCGCGTCCGTAATGCCGTTGGATTTTTTATTTTTTTTCGTGTGATTTATACATAATTTAATATTTATTGTCCGTCAAAAATAACAATGTTTTAATAGACCATCAAACCAAAGTAGGTACATTAGACGCATCAGAGTGCATTACGAAAAACTTTTTCTGAACTCAACCGTACAAAGTTTTCTTAAAAAAGCCTGTAAAAGACGACAAAAAAGAAAATGTCCCTCAGTAAAAACTATTACATTTTATTAGCAATATTTTTGTTTCACTATTTCTTTATATCATGACGCGTCTCAACAACTCTATTTATCGCACGTTAATTTTATTCGTTACTCTTTTATATTTATTAAAACGTTCTTTGTAAAAAAAAAAAAAAGTTTCACTCTCAAAATGTCTGTACCTAACTATCACAGTTTCTATTGCCTAATAACAAATCAATATTTACACTTAACACGCCGATTGTATCTTTTTCTATTGCGAAACAAATAAATAGTGAGTATGACGGATTTCACGGAAATTTTTAAAATTTTCCTACGTTTAAATCATACATTTAATAAAGGAATAAAATAAAGCAAAATATATAATAATCGATCTGTGAACAATAAACGTTTCTTAAAAAGCAAAAGTAAGTACTCCACTGTTTAATGCCAACAATCTTTTTATGATTTGTAATTAAATTTCAAACTCAAAACGATTTAATAATTTATTCTCAAACGCGCAGTTATGAAATTCCTTCATTAAATTGTACGTCACGTTTTGCTGAAACAGTTGATTATAAAAATATTTGGATACGTGGTTTTTTAAGTATAATTTTTAAAAATCTAATATTTTAAAGTATATACGTTGTAGCAATTGTATTAAATCAAAAACGTCTGAATAATTAATTAATTATAAATATGTAGATATCGAATTTCTATCATTTAATCTTGTACGGATCACAAACTTTTTCAAGATGACACAAATTTCCATTGTTCGATAAATCAAAACCAAGTTGAAACAGTACTCAACACAATACAAAATAGAGTAGGTAGTGTTAATTTCATTAATTTTTGTTTTTAATTAAAGTTGTAAAATGGTCGGACATAATTTTGTTAAATATTTTGTAATTTCTCACATAATATAATCGTGTTTCGAATGTTTATTTTTTCGACAATTTCTATTAGGAAAAACTTGTGAAAATCACGTGTAATTAAAACATCAAATTTTTATATAATAATAAATAATCAAAAAAAAAAAAACTCTGAACAACAGACAATCGTTGTAAGTTAAAAGAATAGTAATTTTAAGAGTATTTATCATTTTACTTAAATTACTTAAATTTTCACTATTATCTTATGATTGGAAAAAAAACAAAATTGTTTTATGTAAGTATATTCACATTGTAAATTAAATTTTATGTTGTAAAAATAATTTTAAAACTTGTTTACACAATGAAACCTACAATACTCTAAGAATCAACAGTAAACAAACTCTAGAAACTGTAAACAAACAAATATTTAAATTTAACTCAAATGATATATTTCACCATCACACAATTACAGTTTCACATTATCTATTTTCTAAAAAAAAAAAAAACAGAATAAATGAGCGGTGTCGAACTTTCAATTGTTAGCGTTTTCTATAGATGCCAAACACGTTTCTACTTTAACGATACAGTAAACGACAACCAAGAGTAAGAATCTACAACAGTTCAAACAAAATATTACTTTGACAATTTTTTTTTTTTTTTGTAAAAAGTTATTTTATTACAAAAAAACAAAACGAGTAGTTTTACCCTCGACTTGTTTATACAGATTAAAAAATTGTACACAATTTAATATTTCTTAAAAGTTCTTTAATTTAAAAAAAACCCCCCTTTTTTAAAACCGAGCAAATTTAATAAGGCTTCAAGACACTGCAAACGTGGAACTCCATGGAACAAGTTAAAATAAAACAAATTTATAAACATTTTCTCGCTAAAAATAATCCGTATGAACCATTTAAAAAAGTATAAAGTATTTTACGAAAATCGTGGACACAACTGGCAAATTTCATACTCTTAGTACCTATGCATTAATGAATAAAACTATTGTAATCATGTCGAATTTTTTTTTTTTTTCATACATTTTTCATATTTCTAAGTAATTTTGAGACTTGATTTTGAAAAAATGTTTAGATAAGCACCATCTCGCACAATAATCTCGCGGTACGGTCCAAACGTATCACATCCGAACAGAGAACTTCCGAACAAAAATACGGTGTGCGAAAAAAGAAAGTATTTGTGTTCCGTATACTGCTAACGAAATGATAACGCCTAAAAGGTTTCTCGGACGGTCATCGGAATTTTCTAAGCCCGTCTATATACGTCGGACGATGGTCTTTAAAAAAGGCTCACAATAATCCGTAAGAACACAGTTTTGCTCTTTGCGTACAATAATAATACCGTTAGAAAATAGTTTTATGCTAATAGCCAAGTGGCGTTTTATAAGAAAGCAGAGTTTAATATTTTCTTCGGTTTGGCGCGCTGAACATTAATACGTAATACGGGTCCAACCGGATGGAAACTACGAAATATCGTCGTGATGGATTAACAACGGACGGTATAATATCGATCAAATCACGAAAGATCGTTTAAAAATACGTTTTAATTTTTACCGAATCTTCTTCTTCGTTGCCTTCCTCCGGACTATTTGCCGTCGGCCACTCTTGTCCATTCCAGCAACCCTCGTACTACGGTCCGCGTGATTGAAATCCACCTAACGCCGCGCGCAACTCGATTGCGTATAAATATAGTTCCGCAAAAAATTACGGCTTTTTTTTTTTACAACGCGTATTTTTCAAATCTTTTACTTTGTTTTATTTTTTCAACGCTTCGAAGAATTTCGTTTCGCCCGTGGACCGGATTACGTACGGATCCGAGAAGCCGATTCGATGACCCTCGAACGTCGCCGTGTATAATAATACGAGTAGGTTGGACGGGCGAATAAACGCCAAAAAGTTGCGAAACAATTTATTACCACACACTGTTTACGCGACGTCGTGGTCGTAATACACACGCGTAGTTTATATTATATCTGTAATGACGACGCGTCGGTGTGAAATTTCGGAGGTTTCGGGCCAATTTTTCTTATCGCCCAGAAGTGTCGGCGGCGAATTACGCGCGTTTTCCCGAAAGCAACGACTCGCATTAAAAATAGTAGTTTGTGGGTACGATAACGCGGGGGTCTTTATAACATCTTAAGAAATCGTCTATGACGATGGACGATTGATGCCTCCACGAGTGGATTCGATTCGAAACAACGACACGGACGAACGAGCGAGCACGTACAAAACAATTAACGAAAAGAAAGAGAATAATGTTGAACTCGTATAGATTATTGTTAGGTTCTTCACAAATACACGGTGAGATTCTCTCGATAAAAACTGTTTGCTTTCGAATTCGTATGTATGTACGCTGCCGAACGATTTCGTAAAAAATATACTCTGTACACCGATAATTTTAATCTCTCAAGTTCATATTTAGGTATCGTTCTGCTCAAAATAGATGACATAACTTATTTGAAATCATAAACTTCACGGGTTTTTTTTTTTTTTGAACACGATATCAACCATCAAACTAACTGTATTCACCATAAGTTAGGCGAAATAAAAGAAAAAAACCTTGTTTCGAAAAAATCAATACAACTATCGAACACCCTTCATCACGTCCAATATAAATAAGCTATTTGTTTATGTTTGTATCTTGATGATTGGTATCGTATATAGGCGCTGTTCCTGTAGGCAGCATAATACTTATAAGAAAACAAAATGTTATACAATATTATTATAAAACAGTTTTATCGATTCTAAATGAACGGTACGTTTTTGACAAATTGAATCAGTAAGTACGAGACGTTTATTTTAACGAGATTACTTTATCGTTTGTCATAAATTATACGATAGTTAACAAACCGTGTAATATATTTTATTTTATTGGGTTTTCCGCTATTCATAAAAGGATAATGTAAGTTTTAGTGCACCGTGGAATTCGTACAAAACTGATAACGCGAAATACTCGACCTCTTAATACAACATAAACCAACCTAACCTAGCCTTAGTAACAATACATTTTAGTTGTATAAATCTATGTGATGACATCGACTTATTTCGCAACATTCATTTACTTAAGTTTTACTCTAAATTTTGTTTAAACTTCATTATTATATTTATTTACAATTAAGTACCAGAAAACAAACCGAAAAAACCGGTTCCAAAACCGGAAACTTTATAATATTTTGGAACAGTACAACCGGAAACTAAATAAGAAAAAATTGAAGAGCCGGAACCTACCCAGAACCTTTAAAAAATTAAAGGTTTTTTCGGTTCTAGAGCAAATTAAAATCAAATATTTGATTATGTTTCGAAAAATTGACTATGCAAATAGGTATGTAATTTTTATAGTATAAGAATGAAAAGGAATTGTAATTTATAATGTAAAAACTTTTTATATAATTTAAAACATCGAAAACATCCAAAAAGTTAACCCAAAAAACAAAAAACCCGCTTTGAAAAAACCGGTCATAAATCATAATCCGTTTTATAATTTAGTCATAATTTCGAAGATAATTATTGAAAAGAAACTGAAATTTACACCCATTATCTATATATTGATGAGACACGGGCTTAAAAACGTAATTTTGTTTTGAGGTTATAATCTAATAAAATAGTTATCTTCAAGAAAAAGTTTTGTTATTTTGTACAAAATTAGTGAAACATAGCTGTGACCAAAAATTTTTGAAAATAATACTACATACTTTTTTTTCAAATCGTCATCAAGATACACACGTAATCTAGTTACGTGTTAGTCCCGGTTACTGTCTGAATATTCGCAGGTAAGATTTTTAAAAACTTGTAAGTCCGATAGTTAGAAAATTAATTGTACCATCATAAGAATTGTACCTAAACTATATTTATCCGATTTTATACTACTCACAGTTACTTATTTTGTGTATAGTTTTAACTTTAGTTAATATTGAACCGACTTAACGTTGTCAAGAATCCAGTAATTATCGGAACAAAAACTAGAACCGGAACAAATATTTTTTTTTTTTACAAGAATCGGAACCGGTATCAACAAAATCAAAAGGTTCCTGACCTATTCACGCATAATACAGCATGTCAGCGTTGCTATGTTGATTTTTACTATTGAATATTTTCATCGATATAATAATTACAAAACTGCTAAACGTTACAAAGAAACGATCTTACAATACTAGAATCGTATATGATAAAAGTCGAATGAACACTAATATTAAAGAATGTTGATTGTTTAAAAATGATTCGGAATCCAACAATTAAGAATATGGTAATTCACTAATCGGCAAATTTCAACTAAAATAAAAAGTTATGTTATAACAAAGAAATTTATCTGTGTTTTGAGCGTGTGTTAAACCACCGCTCAAGGTTTCAGGAACCTTCAGTTAAACTTCACAATTTAACTGTATTGAAAATAAAAATGCAGTATTTCAATTTCTATTTCAACTTGTTAATTTCGTTTCTTTTTTGTGTTTGGTTTTTCTAGTATTTTTATCGTTTCAATGACAAATTCGGATAAAAAAGATAAACACAAAATTAACTAACTCGTATTCGATGTTCTTAGATGTTCGGGCGCTCTTTACGGTATTTAAGATAAATTATAATTGTTCTTCAAAACACAGAATCGCGTCAAATGAAACTCCGCGTAATGGTTAGTTTTCACAAACTCGTATCGTATGTTGGTCGGTATCACATTTGAGACACAATACGAAGTAAGACCCGGAAAAAGTATTCCGGTTGAAGAAAAATAAAAGTAGATAATTTTGTTTCTCGTTGCGAACCGTTTCCGGGCGCGGAAACGAAGCCAAACGACCTCGTTTGCGAAAAATTCAATTGATACAAGTTTGAATATCATTAGGAAATAATTTACGATAATATACTTTTGCTAGATCGTGTACTCATAGTGTACACGCAAATCGTAAAATATTGTTTAGAACACTCTTTTATTACAACTGCTATAAATAAAAAACGGTCGAGTCCGGTAGCTCTGTGCTGGTGAATAAATGTGTTCTCGACTAGTGTTTTCATATTTTTATTCCGCTTATTTATTCGGTACCAAAAGTTCGAATCGTCAATGTCGAACTACCCTTTGGGCGAATTAGGCAATGGGCCAGTGTTAACTGATGTAAATAATTATTATCAAAGCACGCATTTTTCAAATATTCTGAATGCGCTACGCGTATGATTACGCGCATAAATATAAGTTTTCTGGTCGTTAGAAACCGTAATATACCGGTATTCATTCCACGATTCTTTTGACGCGAAATATGAGAAAAACGTTAAAAATGTTTTTTTTTTAAAAAAGGGACGGACGCCGTATACGAGAGATGTGAAACATAGAATTAAGCGCGGTCGGATGACGAAATGGAGAGAAGCGTATCGGGTGTTTTGTGTGAATTCCGACTAGGCTAAAAGGTAAGTTTTACAAGAGTGTGATGATGAGACCAACCGTGTTGTACGCGGTTCGGAGTGTTGACAGGAAAACGGTACGAGTGTGGTGGAAATGAGAACGCTTAGAACGAGTGTGGCAGAAGTGACAAGAGAATGTGGAATGCGATGTAGTATCGCGTCGATAGTGGATAAGTTGAGGGAAAATGGACACGGTCCGAGCGTGTGATGAGGAACCCGAAGCAGTTGGGGTGAATATGAAATGGTTGGCGGAAATAGAGGAAACGATTGATATGAGGGTGGTTTTGCGGGATTCGAGTTGTCGTGGTGGAGGAATACAGGACGGCTCCAAGTGGTCGGGAGAAAGGTGAAGAAGAAAATAAAGACAACGGAACAAGTATCAATGTATAGTTGAATGTTTAAAAATCGTAACTAACCCCCGTCGAACCGCCGTACCCGGAAGCAGGCAATTTTTGTTACTCACCGTGTTTTTAACGATAATTGCGTTGTTTTTCGCCGGCAGTCAGCTATAATTCCGGCAGCGCGCTTCACAGTTTCTTTTTTCTTTCACGCGCGCGCCGGGTAAAACGAAAAAATTTAGAGCGGTTCGAACGGTATTTCTTTTCTTTTTTCTATACACGAATCGTATTTTATACACAACCACGTGAAGCCGTACACTCGTAAACCCTTCGGCGATGTTTGATTTGCGAACCGTCTACGTACGTACGTTTTTTAACGTATCGCCCAAAGTCGGTCCGCCGCGGCTCCGGTTCAGTCACTGCGGCGGGTTCGGCCCAAAGTCGGTCGGCCGCCGCGGTCGGGAGCGCGCGAACGGTTTTTGGCGGCACTCGGGCGAACGCGCGCGAAACCGTTGATGATGATAAAAAGAAAACAGCGCCCCGGGCCGGCGGCGCAAAAATATTCGGCGATTTTTCGCTGGAAAAGACCCGATTATATGTTGTTCCGGGCAAAAAATATTTATAGCGAGGACAGGTCTTTCGCTCTGTTCGTCAAGTTGATTATGAAAAAAAAAAAAAACGAAAAAAAACCGAGTCAAAGTTGATTTTTTTCGTTCGATTTCGAGATGACGACTGAAAAAACGACTCGAACGTGTGTGAAAAGCTCGTGTTGTCGACATTCGCGCGGTTCCTTTTGAAATTTCACGCTCACCAATACTTTTAGAGTTTAAAAAAAAAATTTGTTTTTTCATTATTACAGATAATAATAACTCGGAGTTTCGTATCGAATCGACTTGTTTAGTTGACGAAAAGTTGATTAATTTAAACTTTTAACAGGTCACTGCCACAATGGAATCCGCGAAAAGATTTTTCCCGAATTTCATTTTCCCGGTCTTGTATATACTATTTCAACCCGTGACGACAAAGTCGTTGCGCAGTTTACACTTTTTTAATATCAGTCGGACCCTTCGAATAGCTATCTGAAAATTCTCGCTCGTTGTTTAACTTCAAAATGAATTTCGGAATTTTCGGAATGTTCGTCTAGTCGATTTCTGAAAACGGAGCAATAATCACGTTTATACACACCGCTGTTGTTATCCAATCGTTGGCTACAATAATAATTCGACCGGAAACGATTTTAACCGATTTTCACGCATCGTTCTCGAATGTACAATGTTAAATCGTACGAGAAATTCAATCAAACAAAAAGCTTAATACTCGTTGAATATTCGACGCACTGAACACGCTCATCGCGACGTAAACGGATTCGTTGACGTCGGGAATTTATTCGCGATAAATAGGTTGTTTTGTTTTTAGTTTTTTCAAAATTTCGAGAGGAAAAAACTCGTGCCTTTAAACACGGAACCATCTCTTCCCTGGACTCGTTTTTCCACAAAACCGTCGCTGTAGAGCGATTCGGGAATCGGGACGACGAGACCGAAATGACTTCGGTGGTCGAGATAATATAATATAATAATTGTCTAGTAAGATAAATATTAGAACGTTTCGCGGGTCGTAAAAAGCTCGTTTTTAGCGTGTGCACACTTAACGCTCATAAAGTATTCACTCGCTAAACACTGCGAACCACAGAAATTATTGTACTTAGAAGTTACGTAGATCGTTTTCGGATCGTAACTCAAAAAATTTACGAAGAAAAAAAGCGTCAAGCAAAGTACCCCTACCATCTGGGGTTAATCGCTCGTATTGTGTAAGTGTTTCGAGAAGAACAAAAAATGGGATAAAACATCAAAATCCGATACATTCTATTTCGCTAGGTGCGTTTAGAATATAAACGTTCAAAAATAGGTAAGTTTAGAAGTGCCTAAAAATTTGCTCATTTCTTTCGAATATGGGAAAAACTTCTTTCAAACGTAATCTGCCGGTTGTAATTATACATTTTTACTTTTCATAATATATATACAATTTGTGTTATTAAAATATTTAACGTAAAATAACGCGCGTTATCCAAAAGAGAAAAAATTAATTTTATTAATATATAACTTTTACATACCTACATATTCTGAGGTCGTTTTATTAGAAATCAAGTAATCGTATCACTAGATACTGATTTCGAATCGAATTCGTGTGGACTTTACTTATTTTTTAATGTCGAGGGAAACAAAACAAATTTTACAATTACAGTAATTGTAATTGAAATTAAATTTAAATTTGTAAATTAAATCTTATGGGTGATACAGCACTTTTATATTTTATTGTGTGGTTTTCGTATAGTTTTTATTTAGTACGGTCTACCGCGATCTCGAGAAGTATCCATAGACACAACTCAGACGAAAACCACTTGATTTTATCCTCCAAAACTATTGATTTCGTACATTCTCATTCAATATTTTCCTAAAACAAAACTACTTTGATCCACATGAAACACTTTAATATCTTCGATTTGAAAAATTTCGTCTGTAGATATAAGAAATATTAGAATAATCATACCGTTAAGAATAATAGAATTCATGAAAATAACGGTGTTCCGCATGAACGGTTTTAAGGTCAATAAAAATATTTTATACACCCTGGAATAACTGAAAATAGACTGAAAAAATGAACGTCTCGTATTGAAAAAACACATTTAGTAAAATGTATACAGTAAGAACACACAAAATAGTTACAGCCATAGTAACGACTATATACAATTATTATAAAGACAATTGCAAATCGATCTGGGCCAATTTCAGAAATTTGGAGTCAAAAAAGTTATTTACTTTAAAGCCAAAAACTATTCGCAGATTTCAAATTGTATACTTGACGGACTGGAATTTTAATCAAAAAAATTCTACTTATTAAAAAAATAAATGGAAAAACAATTCTTTGTTGAACCGTTTGTTTTCTATGAAATCAAGTACCTATCAAATTTAAAGATTCCAATAAAAATAATGAGAACACTGGCTCGTGTATTGTAATTTGTATGGATCGCAACAAATACAAATTTCTTTTCCGAATTGTTTATTTTCCTTTTAAACATGTTTTAGACACACACATTTCTTCTCGAAAACACGAATTAATATACTTTCTCTCTAAGTAAGTCGTAACGAGAAACATTTTGAATTCCACGCAATTCCCAAAACGCTCCATAGTAAAATTAAAACGCCGGGGCGAAATGCCACATAAAATTAATGTGTTCTGGAAGCAAGCATGTTGTACGTCGAGTCTCGGAGATATTATTTTTTTCTTCTTATTAAACTGTTTTAAAAACTTATTTTCATTTATTTTAATCAACAACAGTACTCTTACAGCTCGTGTGAATAATTATGTTTGATTAATTATCGGTGTTGTGGATTCTGCTTGCATAATAATATTATATTTAGTGGCATTGACAACATTCAACACAAGTTACAATCAATTTAAATGCTAACTTTACATATACACATACAGAGAACGCTTTTAAATGTTACTTTGCTGATGTTTTCAAAACTAAAAATAACAAAGATTTTACATATTAAGAATTTGTTCTAAATGTATATTAATCGATTGCACGAAACTATTTTGCAATTTTATAGATACATTGTAAGCTTTTGTTGAATTTTCAAAGAAAATTAAAAATTGAATTGCAATAAAAACTACAAAAAATACACAAGTTATCAAAAAATTCAGTACTCCATGTATAGCTCAAAATAAGACGAAAAAGTTTAAAAAAATCAGAATTTAAACAAAATTTTTCGTCTTTTCAATAATTATTTTGGAAGTCTATCAAAAAATCTAATTTTATTACATCAAAAACATATTGATGTTTTTTTATTAAGGGTACCTGAATGATGATTTTAGATAATCACACAAACAATCACGGCTTTTCCTAACTTTTTTTTTTTTTAACTATAACTTTTTAATACAAATTTATTTATACATTATACATGCAATATAATTTAAAATGTTCACAAAGTAATAATTACTAAATCAGCATACAATAAAGGGTATAAGTACCTGCGTGTAAAGTGAAGAAACCCAAAGATCGAATTTTTAATGTAATTTTCATGGTAAAATGCTATTAATAATTCAAGTTTTCCAATCATCTGCAATCCCCAGTGGCGTATTCGAAGTTTTTATGTGCCCATTGAAAAAACTATAACTCTATAGCTAAATTACAAAAGCAATATATATATATCTACCTACACGGCTTCTCACGTTTTTAATCGTTTGTTTTATTTTATATGCATGTTTATTTTTTTTAATTAAAATTTACTATATATGAGATTCGAAACATTAATTGAGTAATTTAGATTTAAATAATCGTAATAAATTAAAAATATACACTCGCTGTTTTTGTAGGTAAAATATGGTTACGGCGTAGTTCGATCGAGTATTTACTACGCCATAAAACAATAACGCTTTTTTCTAAACACGTATAATTTTAAAACCAGACGTGGGAAATAGAAATCATAAATTTTAAAGGAAAATCCGTCTGATTTGTACGTGAAAGATGAAAAAATAAGTGTACGTTCTTCCGTGTTTAAAATGTATAAAATCCGACAGTTTGAACGTACATATAAACACGAGTAAAAAGTTCAATAACGGCTCATTCCAAAACGTTAAAACAGAAATATTTTTAAAATATTGAGACGATCATTTTAATGTTTAAGACCTTTAGTTCGACGTATACTTCTAGAAAACCTTTCATATCGTTATCGTGCTATTTTAAATCAAACGTTAAATATTTTGAAAAAAAAAACATCCGAAATGAATTCAAACATATTGTGTGCCGAAAAGCGTTTAAAAAAGTACATTGTACGTTATGCGATTGTAAAAATGTAAAATCCGAACACAATTTTACAACATATCAAACTTAACGTAAACCAAACCGGTTGTACCTATAAATAATAGTGACTCGAAGTAAGAACTTAGTAAAACTCGAAGTAGGTGTGTAATCTTCTCGTCGTCATTCGCCCCCGTCTCGGTGATGGTAACCAAACCGTGATTTACGCGTTTCCGGAAAGTTTGCGAGAAGTAAAAATGAAAAAAACCGCCCGGCTTAATGTGGTCCCGGGGGAACGGCTACAGGGTTTCGTTTTGGAATTTATTTAAGTCGTGTAACTTACCACTTACCTACACGTTCGAATTTCACAATTCGTACAGTTCAAACTGTGCCCTGAGGCTTTTAAGCATTCGAAACGGATAAACGTTTCTCGGAGTGTCGTCCACATCGTGCGCATCGATGGCGTTATAAGATGCAAATTCAATAACCCGCAAACGGTACATGTTTTTGACCGTATTACATTGTAAAAATAATAAAAAAAATTAGTATTCAGTCGTGAGCATAATAATATCGTGTAACTGAAGTCCGTATACGCCTATCGAATTGGTTATTATTTCCACGTACTTTTACTGTTCGTATGAAATATTGACACGTTACGAGCGAATAAAGTAGTAGCTTTTACTAAATACATCAACCTTAGTACTGTATGTCAAATTTTGGGTAAAAACCGTGAAAACCGTAATACTTTTGTGTACGTTATTGTGCGTTTATACATAACTCAGTGACTACAGCTACGCTTTTTGTTAGTGAATATAGTATGGTGTGAGTAGCGGATTCCATCGACTATTTTAATGTGTATCGAGTTTTCGATTTTTTTAATTCGCAGTTTGAAAACAAATACACTCAATATAATTAATTATAATATATTATTAATTGTTAAAATGCGTAAAAAAAAAAATGTTAACACGTTTTTAAATAGCTTTTCAGTTGTGCGGTGAATAATTGTGGATTACACGCACGATAACAAATAAACACGCATGCACATGACTACATCAACACCTACCTTAACATAAATAAGCATTTTCAGACACATCACTGCACTTCGCACGAACACATGATTTATTATAAAAAAAAAAAAACTTGAAAACAATACTTATATGATTCCGCGAGTGAGAATGGGAAATCGTTTAGAATCGTAGTACAAATGATTCGAATGATTAAAGAAACATTTAATTTTTTCATATTTTTTTTAGTGAAAACATTTTTCTAGTAATTCTAATTGATTCGCGTTTTTTCATAGCGACTTTAAACTAGATACACCAAATACAATTTCGAATATCTTTCGAATTGATAGTGAAACGTTTTCAACCATCCAGAAAAGTATATGTTTTTCATCGTAGAAAGATGTAGACGTCAACAGTGTTATTTTACTTAATCCTTAAACTTTCTATAACGTGTTATTGGTAGTCACTATACGTGCATGAGTGTGATCACTGTTAAATTCTAAGCGAAAAACGATTTATCATGTTCATGATCCCCCAAAGTGGAATATAGGTGTACCAATCTCTGAACATACATCGTATGCACACATTCAGAATCGAAATGTATTATATATAGGAGCATAAATGACGTATTAAATGTACATCGAACGAAATGATTACAAAATATATAGTGTAACAGAGGGAAATACGAATCGCTCGTGAATATCAAACGAAGCACAGTATCCTACTCACGTGTATCCGAAGGATTTATTTATACACGTGAATATTATGACGTGTCACATAAAAGAACAAGGTTATTGGAACTGTACGAGCACTTGTAATACTATACAATGCGTCCCTGCAGGAAAATATTTTCACGAACGTTTTAAAATATTATTTACCGAGTTCCGTTTCAACTATCATTCAATCAATAATCTTATTTGCGTAGCGAAAATCTAGATTATAGCATATACTTTAAATATACTTGAGCGTATACGATCAATATGATTATAACGACTAGATGTAATTAAAAATGTTTTCTAATAAAATGTTATGTTAAACGAATTCTCAGACTTTTTCGTGGTGTAAAGCGCATAGATCTCGCCGTCCTAAAAGACCAAGTATCGAATTCGGAGATTTTGTTATTTTCGTCGTTTTTCTCGCATTACTCAGAAAACATTTAAAATATCAAAAAAATTTCAAATAAAATACATTTTCATCTTTTTTAAAAAAACTTTTTTGTGGTTTTCAACGTGAAGATCGTTCGACTCTACACAAAAACGTGACGACAAAAACCTGAAAACTGCACGTTTTTCTTAGCGAATTTTACGAAAAGATTTTTGGCTTTAGGCCCGTGACTCAAAATATAATTAAAATTTCGAAAAAAAATTTTCAAATCCAACACAATATTATTATCCACGTCCACTAGAGTAAGGCTTTTCGATTCTGAGCGTAACGAAGTTTTTACAATGATGTTTTTTTTTATATTTTCTAGGAACACTTTTGCGAGCCGAGGGCGAGTGTCCGATCGCAAAACGTCGCTTAGCACTAAAATATTTGGTATGGGGATGTAGATAATAATATAGTATTTTATTTTAAGCATTTTTTTAAATTTTGATTATATTTTGAATTATGGGCCTAAAGTCAATATCTTTTCGATTAATTCGCGAAGAAAAACGCGCAAATTTCCACCAGGTTTGCGGTCCGATCTTTACGTTGAAAACCACAAAAAAGTTAGGATTTCAACATTTAAATGTATGTTATTCCAAGCATTTGTTTCGATAATTTAAATATTTTCTGAGTTATGCGTCAAAAATGACGAAAATTGCAAAATCTCCGAGCTCGATAGTCGATCTTTTAGGGTAGGACGAGTGATCTGATCTGTACGCTATTTGTACCACAAAAAAGTTTGAGAATTTGATTGACATACTTTATTCAAAACCATTTTTTATTACGGTTTGCTAAACAAATTTTAAATAAACATTTGTGTTACGCAATAACTAGGTAGCTACTATTTACTTCTGAATTATACTCATAAAGTGAACAAACGTCACTGGTTATGATATAAGTGGCTTCTATCTTCAAGACAGTAGACACGGTATTTTCATGATAATACATATCAATGAGCGCATTTAGATAATGATAGAGAGTTAACATAAACAAAGACCAACTGTATCTGATTAGCACAAATACAATATTTGCAACAATAGAAGTTTATGTTCAATCGCATCATAAAACATTTTTGGCTGAGATGAAACTGTTTTTCTTATTTTAATTTAAAATATTGTTAGAAATTGAAAAAAAAAACCCTTGTCTTAATTTGTATTCATATTAAGATTGTGACTTTTAATTAGCATTTTATTAAAACTTAATTGCACCATCGTAGTTGACAACCAGTAGCTAATTAGTAGCTTTTTAATTTTTTCTAGATGAATTAATTTCCCCTTATTGCAATTACCCTAATATAGATATATGTTTGTGTTGACGGATATAATTTTACATAATTAAATTGCTATATTTAATATACTTCATTCTTCTTTTTAAATTTTTAGATGTTAATTATTTACAATACAATTAGTAGTTAAATTTATTTTTAGAACATAATGACTAAATTAATTAGTCATTCATATTAAGTCAAAATCAGTTCAAAAAATTCGGAGGGATTCTACTACGGTGTTATTAATCAATTTATCTTTTGCCACATTAAGAATTAAAAATTTTAATGTAGTAGACAATAGTAGAAACTTGTGAATAAAACCTATTGTTTAAACAAAAATCATTATTAGGTAGATAAAGCGATATGAACTAAAATATTGTTATTAATTATGAAAGTACTGCGTGGTCGAGTTAGTAAAAGTACACGTAAAAACATGGATAATATTAAAATTATTTGTTTAAACAGGTTTTGCAATGTATCATCTCATATTAATTGGTAAATAGTAAGTATAATTAGAATAAAACAAACTTAAGTACCGAACAATAATGATATAAAGTTATAAATGTTTATCGTATCCGTTCGTTTGAAAATACAAACTTTGAACGGCTTCCGTTGCTCCATTCGACTTAGAATAGCCGCTCATCAAATCGTGATTTATTGTACACAGATGTAATTAAATTAAATTTAGTTCATCCAAGTAACTTGAAACGGTCAATGACTGTCATTAATGCATCTTGAGCACAGTTTCGAAACTTTGAGACCGCGATATTATCGTTTAAAATAATTAGTCTATCAACATTCAACAACGTATAAACAAATTATATTTGTATTGAAAAAATAATTGTTCTTACTAGCTGTTTCTATTATTTTTGCTACGATAATAATGGATAGAAAATGAAAACTAGAAATATAAAACTGTGTATTATGGTATGATAATACTAATTTAGGTTATTACCTATAACCAATATTATAGTTATACTCCATTGTTTTTAAAAAAAGTGAACCTACCAAAATGGTCAAAACGATGTTTAAATAATATTATATTCAAAGCATACATCATAACAATAATTGGTTTATAAATTCGAAATTTGAGTAGAGTGAGAAGTATAGTAATTTTATTGCTCCATTATTCTTTGTAGATTTAGTGATTTTTATAGGTGATTCTAGTACCTATACACATGTGAGAGTTTAGATCTTAAACTGTAATAACATTGACTTTTTTAATAAAATTAAAAATTTATCGTTTTTTAAGATTACAAAATCACTAATTAATAAAAAGAGTATTTTAATTATTTTGTGATTGAAAACGATTTTATTTGTACGTATAATAATACTTCACATGTGTTTTGGAAAATAGCTGCTGATAAAAAAATCATAGTGTCATAAAACGTTTAACGAACTAAAACAAAGATACAACACTTAGCATACTACCTATCTTTAATACTATTTACATAGAAAAATTACGGAAAAATTGAGAGTATAAAAAAATGTACGATACATCTCACAATAATTTGCTTAATCAATTTATTGTACATGTTTTGCTTGACAAACAGTTAAATACGCAGTTTAATAAGAACATTTTTTTCGAATCTCTTACGGTTTTAATGGCAATTTATATTTTAAATAGATACCTCATTTTACTCTTCTTCTATTGTACTTGATTAGAGTGATTTAATTTAAATTATTAAATTTTGGTAAATTAATAAAAAGACTGATGTTGTGTATATTATAAGTTATCTACTGTGTTTAAAAATTCTAAAAACCTAGGTTAAAAACCTAGATTTTTAATACAAATTGTAGTTAATAAAGTAACCATTGTGTATATTATATTTTTTTATAAAGAGTTTTTAAATTTTATGAACACTTAGAAGAAGAAAAATACCTACCTACAATAATATTTTAAATTGGAATAAAATATAAAACAAAAATAAAAACTTATAAGATTCGTTTGTATTTTATACGGTAAAATATGTATACGATTTATAATAATGACCTAGTAAATATAACACAATTTATTCATTAAAATACCTGAAATCACAAAATTTGTTTGAGTCACAGTATCAGCTATTTTAAAACCTTGGCTTAAAAATAACATCCTTTACCTAAAGTTAAACACACTTTTCATTTAAATTCTTTTTTTTAAACTTTTATTATTTTCAAAGTTTTTTCATAATGATCAAAGAGAAAACGGAAGCCTTAAGGTCATTTAAGGAAACTCCTGAGAATCTCATTTTCACACCTTTGAGAAAAACTTATTTAATGCACGTCTTGTACGTGTTTCAACTAGAGCGTTTTGATCAATAAACTATAATCAATAATGATAGTACATATTGTAATAATTATTCTACAATATCGTCACTTTTTAATAAATCAAATCGTATTCTGTTCGTGTAAATAATTAATAATTTTTAAAAATTTTGTTCGTGTTATTTCATTTGTGAATAAATTTCTGTTTTTTTACACTCGCACGTTTGATACGACAATCTAAAATTACTGATCTATAGTTTAAAATGTTATTGGTATTAATCAAAAACTAAATTGTCTTGGTTTGTTTTAGATTTTTGTTGTTATACACCATTTATTTATTTAAATAATTATTAAAGGTGATATTAACTGTCGTTTTCTATGTTAATTCACCTATCCCGTTTCCGTTTGAAAATAAAAACCATTAGGAACAGTATTTTATTAAAGTCTAAATAAAAAAATAAAAAGTTCAGTCTAGCAATTCGGATGCAGTATCATGGTTCTGCTCTGAGTGAGTCACTATTTATTATAGATGATGTAGTACTATAACATAACACGTAGGTAGGTACTATATAAAATTTGCAATAGTCAGCAAGACCAAAATTAATGTTTTACTACTATTAAAGTATCACGGGAACACAAACGTTTTAATTAAGTTCTATCCCAATTGGCTAATAGATAATTCATATGATTACCTATTTGTTTAAATTTGTATCTAATGAATGAAAATATTATCTTTATAGATGGGAGTGGTTTGAGGAAGTGTATTTTTATGTTCATCCAAAATACGATTGTTATTTGGGCTCAACAACGCTGCCTGTTCAATGTTTTTATTTCTTATTGTTCAATTGTCCGAAAAAAAAACCTACAAAACGAAAAATATAGTGGCGATCATCACATGGTGAAGTACAGTCCATTAATATAAAATATATATATAATACGTACAGGAATATAAAGATAGTTTTTCTGTCTTACACTATAAAGTGAACGGACCACCACGCAATAGTTTATTTATTATTAAGTTCATACACGTTTAAATTGTTTCAAAATTATGGACTTGACATAAATGTTGCAGCGTTGTTTTGTTCTATATAGTCGACAGAACGTTTATTATTGTTTGTTCGTATTACGTCACGGATTAAACAGCTAAATCGAGACGGTAAACATACTGTATTATAGGATAATAGTTGTTATTGACCTATAGATAAAAATCAATCATTTAAATGCCTGTGCTCATCGGATGAGTTTACGGAATGTAAAAGTCGACCCAGGGTTTTCGAACATACGACGTGTAGCATTTCCCAACGGTACGGTTTTCCAAAAACTAGCTAAAATTTAAAATTTTACCGTCAAACGTATTTAATCAGTTTTTCAATCGAATCATTCTCAAAAAGGAAGCGCCGGAGTCAGTCTAGGTCACGTGGGTAGTTTGACGGGGTAGCGACTACGCTTTGGGTGGGTCACTAGTTCAGAAGTTGTGGATTAAACGCATTATTTAATTTCTGAAAGCAATGATAAATCATTGCCTTCGAAAATACGATTCTGAGCGAGCTCAGTTGTCTAGTATACGTCGTGGTAAAAATAAATTTAGCCATAAATACTCTTTTCAAATCTGTATTTTTCCTATTTTGGTATTGTGTAAACATTTCAGCTTGGTCCAATCTTTAATTTGGACGTTATGATCAAAAAAGTCTAAATCGATGTGGAAAAAACACGTTTCCCGTAATTATTTGTTCCCCCCAAGTTCCATTACTCCCTTAAAAATGATAAAAATTGTTTAAAAACTAAGCAGTTAAACCTTTTTTAATGACACATATAAATTTCAAGTCAAACGGAGCACTTTTGAGAATTTGACCGTTCTCGCTTTTCCCCCTCAGAACCTAAAAAAATAATCAACGTTTCAAATAAAGTACCATCTCAGGTCAATTAACTTTATTTTGAGGTATTGTACGTTAAAATTGGAGCATTTCTTTACTAGAAAAAGTGATCACAAAAATAAAAAAAAACCCTAGCCGCTCGGGGTCTCCCTTTACTGACTTTTCCATAATGTGTTGTCATCCTAAACAAAGCTGTATGCAAAATTTCGGCTCGATAAGACAATGGAATGTGGGTTAAATGTTAATTACAAGATTTGAAAATAAAAAAATACTTGGAAATAAACGCGAAAAATTATTTTCCGTGAGTGGGATTTGAACCAGCGCGGCACCCAGTCGACGAACAATATATACGTATAGTGTGACGCACCATTTTATCAACACTTTTCTTGTACGATCATGAAAACTACTGGGCCGATTTCTTTGAAATTTTCGTATACTTATAGTAATTTTCGTTACATATTAAATTTTTAATTCTTAAACAATAAAATTGTATAAGTTACAATTTTTTTTCAAAAAATAAATCACAAAAATAACAAATTTCGGCCAATTTTCAGAATTAAAACGACTATAAAAAAAAAATTGTGACTAACGATTTTTAAAATTTTTTAGTTACAAACAATTATATATACTGTTAACATTGTATTAAATTTTCAAAACTTTTTCTGGAAAATTTAAGTTTTTATTGAAATTAATTGACAATAAAATTGGAAATTTTTGAAAATTTCAAAGTTCTATACTTGGCTCAAAAATTTGTGAAGTGTTTTTAAATTTGTCTCACACCTGTACGTTACCAACGTTAACACCGTGTAAAAATATCAAGTATTTCCAACCATTGTTTTGGGAGTTGTGACAAAATTGATTTTGTCAAAAACGCGTTTTCCGTACTTTTTCCGTTTTTTCTTAAATTTTTTTAGAAGTTTTTCGGAATTGAAAATTTCGAAAAAACACGATCGACAGTGCGCCGAGGGTATAAAACTCTCTACCGGGAGGAGGTATTGCTGTTGAAGATCGGAGCAATTTCCCAATTTTCCTACACGTGACACAAAAATAAAAAAACACACATCTTTTTTAAAATCAACAGCTTCCTCGCTCAGAATCTAAAACGTCTCATTAATCACGTACCGCCGTCTCGCTGCATACATTACGGGTGCGTTTGGCTGTTCGGCGAAAATAATCGTTTGTTTTTAAATTCGGTTTATAAAGCAAGTAAATTCGATTTCGAGAAAAGATTTCAACACGCGCGGATCCCGTGCACATGAAAACAGACAATCCCTCGAGCGTTCGTCAAAAAAACGCGTCCGCCGCCGTTTTCGGACGCTCTCTTTTACGGACGCGCGACACTGTATTTTATACGCGCATACGAGTATGAAAAGTATTCGAATCACCCGTTTGCCGTATTCGGCGCGTAAAAACACGAGCGATGCGTATTCCCCTTTTTGTCGTAACACATAAAAATAACAAACGCCCAGACCGTAAAATATCGGACGTTCGATTAAAGCTTGTTTTTTTATATTATTTTTTTTTTTTGCCGTCGCCGGGCACGCAGGAGGATGTGTGAGTAGCCGAGGGTTGTCGAGAGGGACAAATTACAGTCGCGCGCTGTTATATTACGAGGTACACATTATTTCGTATCGGCCGTATGCATCCGTTTTGCGCGTACCCGGATCGATGGTCGGAATGCGAAGAATCCTTGTGGGATCCGGGCGGTCGAACCTTTTTTTTTTTCGCCCCGCGCGATATTTATACAGCTGTACAGAGAGACATTATCACACAAACAAAATCATAACGAAAAACGGTACGCATTAACCGTTTAAGAATAATTATTAATATAATACGCCCATAATACGTTACTTACGTATATTTTATAGTAGTACACAGCTGGCCGAAATAGTTACGTCGTGTGAGATGATCTGCGGTACGTTGTTAAAAACGTGAATATTTTTTTTCACCGTACTCGGCTGCTAACACCGCGATGTCAACAACAGTCCAGCCCGACGGTGGAAGGCTGCAGTTCTTCCGCGAAACGAAGGATCGGAAGGATCGACGTTTGATCGGGGTGGTAAAAACCGGAAGCGAGAGCTCTGCGTTTCCGGGCGAGGGCGGTCGGACGCCGGGAAAAACAAAAATCCGTTTGGGTACGCACGCAAAGTCGGTGAAAATTACTGTCGACAACGTGATGAAAAATCGCGATTGCTCGCAATAGTCAGTGCATATTTTAGGAAAAAAGAGAGGTGCCGGGTGTGTTATAACAAGGGTGGAAAAAATAGGATCGACTCAACACACTTCGTGTGGGATAGAGACAGGTTCTTTGTCGCAAAGTGATTCCTGGCGCGAGTGTAATATTATGCTACGTCGTTGCTGGTTGATATTGTAGACTTATCGGGTTGTGGTGGTGTACACGCGGAAGGTGATCGCGCGTTAAAATAAAAAAAAGGCGAAAGAGATGAGAACCGGACGCAGGTCGAAATAATGATAGTTAAAAATCGTGTGGTAAATGATAAAAGCAGGAGCTTGTAATATTAATGGCGTTTTTTAAAACGATGGCGCGACCGCGAGTATTGAAGATTCGACCGTGGTTTTTGACGAAATCGTACGACGAGAAACGGAGGAAACGAGATGGTGGGACGACGAGTTGTAAATTTCGGATCGAAAAAAACCAAGTTATTATACGAGTTTCGTAAAATGTATACAACTAGGGGTTGACTGGGGTCCGTTACCGGCGGAGATCGCGACAACGACGGACACGCGGACTACACCGTCGTTTTTAGCGACAAAAACTACATGTAATCCACACTTCGAGGTATAAAAAATCGAACATTCCCATAAACTAGAAATATGCCGAGTTATGCGTGATTTCGGAGATTGACTAGCTCTAATTTCGGTCAATTTTGTTGATAGAATAGCATAATTTTTTCCCAAAATTGTTTAAAAAACAATACTCTATCAGAATATGTAGGGAAAAATTGGAGGGGATGTAATTAAAAAGAAAGAAATAGTTTTGTTGCGCATGGGCGTTGCGAAAGAAATGAATACTACAATTTTCCAAAATCTTAATACTCCTTTTCGTGTCCCGAAAACCCCATTTTAATCCAAGATCATCCGGCTGAAATATTTAATGTTACAATTTAAGTGGAACACGCTGTATAATAACATATTCAATTAAAGTTTATTTTTCCCGAGAAAACGAGAAATATTATTTGTCGCGTGTTTCCGATGTCATTGTAGGTATTTTTGAATAAATATGTTTGAAAAAAAAAAATGTTCTTGAGTAATAATATTGTTCGTGTTGATTCAGTTTAGTCAACACAGGAATAGGTACTATTGTTTTTGTGGTAAAGACATAAAGACGATGCGATCTTGGGCACTAACTGTGGTGAGAAAGTCGGAAGTTTCTGTTAGAAGTTACTTTTTCCGGTAATTTCTAACTTAACTTTGCTAGGTCCGTCGCTAACTTCCGGGTAACTAGTCGCATTATTCAATTAGAAAATGATACTTAACGAAGTTAGTTCCGAAATTGACAAAGTCACTGCTATTTATTACCAATGCATATTAGATAACACGATGTTGTTCATGAATAGATTCACGCCGAGAAATTACATTTGATGATTCTTTACTATAGGCCATTAAATTTACCAAATTAAATAATAATCAAATAAAATAGGGTAACTCTAAAAATGTTTAAAGGAGGACTCCACCCCATCCCCCACGTACCCTTCCACCAAACCGAGTGCGAGAGCGCGAAACTTTTATTGCACACTCATATCATAACACTACCGATCTCATATAGGTGCCTAAGGAATTTAATTTAAAAAACAATATTTTGTTTGTTGCGTTCAGCGTTTTTTTTCTTTTTTTTTCTATGAACTGTATTTTTAATCAAACGAACGCAAGTAACACATGGCACATTTCAAACCGTTTAAATGAATAATTTTCCGAGAATAATTATATATGCTTCGAAAATGTTTTCAGAGAATCGAGAAACAAAATCACTGAACAGTACATGTGAACACGGAACAAATTTATAAATTAAAATACGTGATAGAAATATTTGACATACTCTGCTGCTTTTCGAGTAATACGTCGTGTAAATGCGACGAAGCTGAATCATGACAAATTATTTAATATTTTAAATATTTGCGTACAAAAGTAATATAAAATTGAAATATTTTGATACTTGGTGTTTTTTTTGTAAAATTTTAAAATATTTCTTACTTGTTTAATATATATATATTATTAAACGTATAAGCCCCCAAATGTACCTACATGATTTGAACGCTACCCATATGTGATATTATTGTAATATTGGTAGAAAAATAAAATTTAAGCTTTCCAAATATTGTGCGATTTCCTAAAACAGATAATAATAGAATAGTCTATAGCTTTCGAAAAATATTTTTATAACGGCGTACATGAAATAATATGGTATATTTTAACAAAAGCTCATCGATACAGAAATCACGTACTAATTCAATGGACTTATAAGTATGCTCCTCTAACGAATCCGATTATAAAATATATTATCCACATTAATGCCAGGGAATCGGTAAAAATGCAAAGTATAATAAATCTCGAATAATTTTCCCACGCTTTTCCACAACTAGTTACAAATTACAAGACAAACTCCCTTATCTTTTGAGAAATTGCCTTTACTCGGACCATTAATTTTAAAGTTTGTATTATTAGTATGCAAACAATGTTCCGAAGGTCAGCTTAATGTATCAAGATACTTAGCCGGCTAATTTATGTCTTACGAAAAATTAAAGTATTTTCTAAAATATCAATTGTATAAGTTCATAGTACATTCGTTGTTTGAAATCACTAAAGTTTAAGACTGACCTTTATTGTTCTATTAATTTGATGTAGGTAAGTGCTTCCCTCGTGGAATAAAACGCTGAACCAGAGACAATAGCTGTGTTTGATGAAGGACGAACGGGAAAATTCGCACTTTTTAGCAAAATTAAAGACTTTCATCGCAAAACAGTGAGTAAAGTACCACCTACTCGCATCACTTTTTGACCTTTATTATATTCACTTCTTCGTGAGAATAAAATTGACACAGTGAATAAACAAAAATTTTCTATGTTTTTATTTTTATTTAGTCTGAATGAGTGGAAGCAAACAATTAGTCCGTCATAGATTCTATGTCAGATAGCTAGATATCTAAAAAGTAAGCTATGCTTGAATATTTTTTTTTTTAAGTGGAGCACGTTTTTTCGTCTGATAATCCATCCTTTTTGAACGCCTAAAATTGTCCCTAGACCCTACATTAAATTAAAGTGGTTAAAACATTTTGTGAAAAAAATAACCAAACCGTTTAAAACGTTTAATTTGTTGCTAGTAAACAACTAAAAACATGAACATGTTAACATAACAAATGAAATTAAAAAAAAACAATGTTAGAAAATAAAAGATAACGATTGAACGTTTGGTGACAAAAATATTTTTACTAGATAGCTTCACTCTTTAGATAATTGTATTGTTTGAATATCTAATTCACACACAAATGTATCTTATACCATCGTGTTTGATGTCTTTTTAATTAATTGTTTGAATAACAACACTTCTTGATTACTTGAAAGCGATATTTTATTTTTTTAAAGAATATATACTAAAATATTTTTATTCTTATCAAATTTACATAACCTAATTTTTAATATGTTGTAAATACTTTTGGCCCAGTCTAGTTTCAAATATTTATCCAGACTATTTTGCAATAGAAGCTCCGTACATTATAATTCAGTTATTTTATAACTGTAGCAAAACATCCAGAACATTAGATGCACGTAGTTTATGTAATTTTAAACGTCTGCACATAGCCGGCACTTTTGAGTTATTTTGACGATATAAAAGAAATAGCGAGAAGTTATTTCGATTTCAATGTGTACAATTATTCTACAAATTTCCAAAAAGTTTTTAGTAAGAATCAGAAATATGTAAAAGATAATATGAAACATAAGTACACACTATATACAAATCACCCATACAGTTTTGAATCCGACGAGCAAAAAGTCCGGAGGCATAAACTCCGAGGACAAAAAGTTCGAAAAACCGAATAATTAACCCGGGTTCACCCTTGATCCATTATAAGTGCCAATTATAAGTCTCCGACAATAAAAGCCCTATGTTGTAATATTAAAACTTTTTATTTCTTTTAGTACCTGCAAAACGTAACCAGCCTTGAATTGATTTTCCACCTCATAAATATATATATATACACCGATCTCCCCTACTGAAAACAAAAAAAAAACACTCGATTCGGTGTGTAAAAACAAATTATCCGTATCCAACCCAAACCATTTTAGACGTTTTCAAACAAATACCCCGCTAGAATGATTTTTTTGCTATCGACTACGACTGACGAACGATATTGATGATGTTATTATGTTGTCCACTCATGTTTGGGTATAAAAAAAAATTGATTACATAATATTACAAATCGCGTTTGAAAATTTGTACATAGGTTCGGTTCGAATTAGCCGAAGTGCAGAGTCGTACTCGCAGAATTATTTTTAAAGAACTCGTGGACGGCGTACTCGCACGTTTATATTTCAGTGAGTCCGACATCCTTATACGGATTTAAATCAAGGTTGAAACGCTCTAGAAACACAATCAGCATACGAAATGGCTACGGTTCGGCTGCCAGCTGTATGGTCACACGAAATCCTTTTCTTCCGACTGTAACCTCCATTAAAGTAAATGTTGTGTAAAGCATTCAGTAAACCATATGGGTAGTTTTGGTGTGCCGTCGAGGAACGCGTTCTCTCGTAAAGTGCTTATACACACACCGCAAACTAATAACTGCTGTAGTGGTGGTATGGTGATATTAAACTTGGTAGATTCAGACAGTGCAGTCGGTAAAATTTTATTTTTCCCAGTAATGATAGTCCGACTGTAGCATTTTATCGCAATTAAAAACTACCGAAGACAATTGTTCGCAGACATTAAGAATGAAACATAAAACGGCCGATTAAGAAAAAAATTGTTCGATACATTTTTCTGCTGCAAAGTCTACATTGCGTCGGTTCCCATTGGTATGTGTATAAAAGTATTGTGTGGATAAACATCGAAAACATGCTCAACATGTTTTGCTCAAATTTCTAAACGGTGTCATGCACAACGTAAAAATCGTACTCCTCGATTGTTTCGTGATTTACAATTTTTCTCGTTATTCTCACCATAGACACTATTTACATTCCGAATTTTAAAACTTAAACTTGATTAAAAGTAGCTTAGATTCACGCTGATCTACCACGTCGTTGCACGTGTCAGTAATTATTATTTTATTATACCTGAAAACTTGATATCGTATTTAAATTTTTTAACTACAATTTATAATGTCTTTTGTATCAAAAGCTAACTATTGTGCTTTAATTTTATATCGTTATTGAATCACTTACTGCGGTTTCAATCTATTTATATTGACTAGTAAACAATAAGTTATGGCGACGACTTGTTCGCGATCGATTGACCGCTAGTCAATAATCAGAACTCGTAGGATTTGTCGTAAATCTAGAGAGCAAGAACTTTGAAATTCGGAACATAGAAAGTGTCCGAGGTGGAAAAAAAAACGAGAAAAATCAAAATCACAAAAAAATTGAAATTTTAACGAGTACACATCATTATGTATGTGTTGAACAAAACTTGGCCTGTTTTTCGCGTATAGTCCGTTTTTGAGAAGGTATCCGAATTCCGATTTCGTATTCGAGCTGAACACAGTTTGTTAACATACTGTTTCTTCGTACAACACAAAATGAATTTAAACTTTACTTATTTGATAAGAATTGACGATGTCCTATCGTGTGTGTGTGCCTACTTTTTTTTATACGTCTTATTCTGTAAACCATACGTATGCGCGATAGCTGTATAACTATAGGTATATCGTTCTTAGTTTTCTGTATATTTCGCTGTCACAAACGACGTGTCGCGTAAAACGAATTCGTTTTACAATACTGTTTTTCATTTTGCGCCGTACGAATTATAATCCATCATTTTTGTTTCGTATTTTTTTCCCCTCGTAAATCCACCGTAAACGATGCACGTCACGTCGTATCGCCACGCCGCTTTGCCAAGCACGGATTGACAAAATCACAACACCGCCACCACTTTTCGATGTGTCGTCTCTGTAGCACTCTAATTCAAAAATTATGTGGGCAACTTTGTCGAGAGGGAAAATCTTAGGGGTGGCTAATCCATTTGAATTTCTTACGTCATATTGTATAGTAGAGAATAACGCAACGAGATATGATGGTAAAATTTCAGTTTTGTCTTCGTCCGTATCGTCGGCGTACACTAAAATTTTTATTCGATTTCTTTGTCAACCGGAACGCGCGAACGATACTAGATTTATATAAATCAATAAAATTATCGTCAGAATGTCACGCGCTGGTTACAGTGAGTCTCTACTACTCGAACACTGCTTTATAAAAAGTTGAACGTTTTTTTTTTCCTTTTTTTTTTTTCAAAACTTGGTACAAGACCCAATACGTTTTTGCCGATCCGCTTGTGCTTTCCGAGTTCGCGAAGCGTTTGCGCGATTTGCGGTCCGACAAAAAAACACATGACGGCGCGAAAAAAAAAAACGCCTAAACCAGATGTTTTGTGCCCCGATTACGCTAAGACCCTACGCCCGACCGTCATCTTTGCTGCACATCGACAAAACACAAGTTCAAAACATTATTCTATTAAAACTGCGCTGCAGATTTTTGTTCAATTGGACTCTAGGGATTTTCACAAAATATTGTACTCGGGAGATTATACAATCCCCAGATGGCTACTGTTTACGGTAGTAATAGTGAATTATTTTTTATTCGTTCATACAACATAAATACGCCAGAATATGACGCGTGTATTGAAAACAATGTGAATTCAGATAAGTATTGTTTTTTAAGTATAATTTAGAGCGGATACTGGATTACTTTTACCTTTAACTTCACAATACGTGTATTCACATACTGTATATAACTGTTACGTATTGATTCATGAGTCACTTTATACTTGCGAACCCAGACGGGTTTATTAGAATTATAATCTTATTTTTCCAAATTTTAAATCATTAATGCAAATTTCAGTAATTTTTAATTTCACGAATGTTAACGCAGTCAAAGTGTGTTTAATTATGACTAATAACTACATTCTAAATCGTGTAAGTATATAGGAAACTAAATTACACTACACGCATCTCAACTGAGAAATGTTTTATGTATCTTTAAATTAAACGAATTTATAATGTACTGTGTACATATTAGCATACTCTACCATCTTTACTAAACAAATAAACTCGTTCTTAAATTTAGAAAAAATAAAAAGTATAATATTTAAATGAATGTTTGCTGAAAAACTCGGTTTTTGTATAATCGTTCGTTAAAAATGTTCTAGCAACGCAAAAAAAATTGTTAAGGAAAATTTAACATTGATTATGTTCATATTATTTAATTATTTATTATTATTGTATAGTACGTTACGTACTTGCGAGTATTATTTTTTTTTTTTTAACTACTCTGTTCGACCGTTAAAACATAACCCTTAATATTAATGTTTTTTTAGTCAGTAAGTACGTAAGGAACATAGCAGAACACCCAATCCAGTTAATATCTTTAATAAAGATTCTTTATATTCAGGTAGTTTATAAAGAAATAGGATGAAAAATGTAAAACGTTTTAAGTTGAAAAAAAAAGTTTTTATTACAGACACGGTCCAACGCTAAAAAAACGCCACTTTAATGCGTTTCATCAACTTAAAAACCACGGTTCAAAGGGTCTCTCCCGTTCAAAGACAGATTTTTAGAACACGATGCAAAATATTAACAAAAGGGACACTCGATTTAGACGAACCAAGATTCGAATCGTCTGTGACATATTTTCAGCATACACTCGAAAGACAAAAATACTTGGATAACGGAACATAAAACATACCGTACATAAGCGGGTAAATTTCTAGCGCCAACAAAATGTTGATTTTAAGTTTAAATAAAAATATGTACTTCAAACATACGGTAAAAATGAAATTTTTTTCCGTCTCGCTCTAGGAACGGTGCACAGAAAAGGCAATTGTCAACGTGTTTTTATGAAATTTACGAGAACGTTGATAAATAGTACTAAACTGACCTAGTGCAATCAGAAAACACTTCACGGGCATGAGGTTCGAGAATTATATGGAAACGCTTTCCGATTTCCGAGAAACTCTGACCATGTTTATTGTTGCCCAATATACGTGTATTATTATTATTTTCTATATTGTGATGTTGGTAGATAATATCAACCTCGGAATAACAGCTTTACGTCTAATGACTTACGACGAGTTTACTGTATATATAAGCGATTAAATCTGCGATCGTCGACAATTCCTTACATTAAAACGGCGAACGTGCATCGGTCGTAACGGCACGATAACTATTATGGTGATTCTCTGGTGCAGAAATGACTGTAGAATATATACACAATAATAATATACAACGTACCTATTTATTTAGTAAAAGTGGAAAACATAACGCGGGCGATATAAAGCTCGTTTCGACGTGGTTGAATAGTCAAAATAGCCATTAATCGGATAACGTATAGTACCTACCAATATAATAAGTAATAATAAACGTCAAAAAGTAATAGTTATAGTATATTTTTCACTGTTTTCGGTAAAAAAATATCTCTCGATTCTTCATAATATTTTATTATAATTTGTTGACTATCGAGCAAAATACAATATTAGGTGACGTATTGTTACTGAAAAATTAATATTTGTTAGGGTTTTTTTTTTTTTTAATTGTATCAAACAAACTGATGACAAACCGAAACAAATGCAGTCCACCCCAGTCGTAAACCAACTGATGTTTTACGCATAAACGACCAATTTTTTATAATAATAAAATGTTTAGATACCTATGAAAAACAGTGGGAACAAAAAGTTTCAAACACCAAAAAATAAAACTCTTGTTCTCTTTTTACTTGTTGTTCTATACTGTTTATTATGTCATTTCCGAGTTTAAAAACACAGTAAATTTGAAAATTAATAGTTTCTAAATAATTTTACCCGTGGGAATTATTTTCGTAGATTGCTTGCTAATAAAAATAAATTTAAAAATGTAAAAGCCTACGAAAAATAAACGCGCTCTAGTACAAAAAACGATGTGACGTTGTGCTGTTATTACGATGTTTTAGTGTTATAAATCATTTTTAAAAAAAAAAATTCTTATCTTTTTATAAAAGCAAAAAAAGTAATTTCTTTAGCCTCTAAATAAATCAGTACTGTTGTTGACTTTTTTACGTCTCTACAAAAGTTTGGGTTTTACATAAAACATATCCAAACTTAAAATATTTTTTATCGATAAAACGTTTTTTATATGACATCAATAACAATTATTATTAAAACACAAAATGAAAAACCTAACGAATAACACGTTGTATGGTTACAAAAATAAATTTCAATATTGAAATTCATTAAGTGACCAAAAGTATACAAATTAGACATGCACTATACACAAGTACAATAACATTCGAATCCATGTATCTTAAGTCATCGAGTAAAATTAATACGACTATATTTAAAGTTTATAATAGTAAGTAATAAAATAAGAAATTTATAATTTTGTTTTTTTTTTTTTTTTTTATTCGTATATATTATAAATATAGTATTATGACGAAGTAATACAATTATAATATTTGTTAAAAATGTATATAATATTATACTTACAAAAACTATCTATGTTTTAATAGCTGTTTATAATATTAAAATCAAAACAATTGTTTTTGATTATCACGATTTCATAAAACAATTTTAAAGTAATTTTACAAACATTACATCTAATTAATCATGTTTACGCATACTTTTACAATTATTATAACAACCAAGTAATAATATAAAATTGATTAACTTAACATCAAACTTCTGTAAATCGTTAACATTCCTTTGTTTGTATCGTTTTGAAATCATTGTGGTCGAATAAAGCACTTTAGTAATTGTTGTTTTTTTTTTTTTCAAGAACAAATCTTTAAATCCATTAAACAACATAAAAGACTTATGGCATTTATAAGCAGCTATGGGAATAAACTAACTTGCGAAAACAATAGTTGTTTTTTATACGTTTTTATAAACTATTGAAAACTTTGAAACGTATTTCTATTTAAGTACCTACCAGCTAAACGAGTTCCATTATCTATAAAACAGCATGACTTTGATTTCTTAAAATAGCCAATTTTCGAGGATTATTTCTTCCAAAAAATATAACTAGAGATCCAGATTTGTCCAGAACATAAAATATAATACGTATTAAATTACAATCAATATTTCGTTTTAAAACAAATATTGTATGTAAGTTGAGTGTGCGAATATTGGTCAGAAGAGGATTATTTTGTAATGTGATATTTTGATTGTTTAAAAAATAGTTAACCTAAACTTTATGACGATACCTGTGGCTAAATATTAGTGTCGCTTTACTAAAAAAAAAAAACACATTTAGTTTTACGTATTTACGTTATACTTTTTAATATTTTTGCTTCATTAACACGTTTCTAAACAGCCTATAGTATGGAATGCAAAAACGGTAAGTAAAAAGAGATACATATATGATTTTATATTTCCAGTCGTAAAAGCGAATCTGAATTGGGACCATTTGTGAACTATATTACATAAAACTGCTATAATACCTACAGACATTTAAAATCACTGTAAAGCTGTTTCGAGTTATGACGCTTATTGCTCGAGGTGGTTTAATAATACGTATATATTATGAGCGCACAACTATAAATTATCTGCACTGTGCAATGTATCTATTGTTAGTACATAATAAGTTATAACACTTTAAATAAAACTCGTCTAGATAATAACAATATCATAATAAATCGCGTAAAACTCGATATATGGCTGACTTATCGGACGTAAAAAATTACACATTATTTTAACGACTTTATGACAAGTTTTTTTCTTCTGTCTAATCTCGTTCAACTGAATTAGGACATCAGTAAACTCGTTAACCAAAAACTTTTAGAAGGAACGGATGTGGTCCATATAAAAAATAGTTCACGTTCAATTTTTTTTTTTTTTATTACCTTTGTTATAGTTTACGAAATTAAAAAATATTTGCTAGAAATTAACTGTGATTTTTTTGCACTTATGCGGTCCACAATAGGGAATTGAGAAAACTATAAAAAGTATGTAGGTACTTTAGGAGAAAAAATATTTTTGCTTGTTGGTCAATAAATCAAACAAATGTGTAAGAACCACTGTTAGAACTGTACGGTGTATACATACAAAATACGTTAAATTTATATTTAACACCTCTTATCACGAGTTCACAATTTTTAATTTTTAAAAAAACATTTCACACAAATTAATACATCGTACATTTCAGAATTGTTATATGCACCGGAGTATTAAACGTAATCCAGTAGGTACTAGAAGACAATATGCATCCAGATTGATTTTAAGACTTAAACATAGTTTTAAAAATGTATAACAACTCGTTCCTCCAGAAAAATCCTCTAAGTCACCAATTTCTACTGTACCTAGTGTACCTATCTAGAACTTATTTGATTATTCCCAAATTTAAAGCATCCTTATAGTATTGTTCTTAAATAGACTCGGATTAGTTGAGATTATCCAAGATTATCTGTAACTAAACGTGGATATTTCTCCGAATAAAAAAGCGGTTTTTTTTTTTTCATCTATGCTTGTATTTATGCGGTACCTACCCAGATGAATTCATATCAATTTATTTTTATCTTTATCTGGATAACATTTTTCTCTTCCGAGACGACATCACCATCGCCACGTAGGTACGTATTACGTATTTACGCACAGTGTACTGCACCCAATACCCATAACCGCGTAACGACCCGTCTTCTTGTTTATACGCAATATCGTGTTGTGCCGAGTGCACTGTATATATTATGGAATATGGATTTTCTGATCATAAAACACTAAACGGGACGAGGGGATGAAAACAGCTGAGTCACGAAAGCGTGCATTGAATAATACCGTGAGTGCAAATTGTGTTGTGTACAACAATAATACATTAAAACAGCAATTTTTGTCGTCATTCTTTGGGTACTGCGACACCGATTCCGTAGATGGCATAATTTTGGGCGATTTGGGGAGGTCCAGAAGGGACTTAGTACCCTTGGTTAAGTCCCCGAACTTTTAAAAAAAAAAACACACAGAACAGTCTATCTCAGAGGTAGACAAATCAGCTCCCAAAAAAAAAATGTTGATTTCTTCTCTTCAAATTGCGCCTATTGGTGGGTAAATACGAGCACACTGAACGTGCAGCTGATACGAACGTTTAGACTTTATGGATACTTGTTAGCTGAATAGTTTATATACAGTATAGAATTAACACGTCTGCTTTGTACTCCTTTACAAAAAATATCAATGATATAACGATGTTATTATTCTAACTGAAAAATGAAAAAATTCTCAGTTTACATAAGTGAAACTGTTCAAGAACTGTTTGAGTCGAGCTGATTTCGATTTCGTCCGTTGAATTTCATTCAACGCAGTACTTCAAAAAATTATCATTTCATAAAAAGATATAAATTTTTTGTCTTTAACGAAGTCGCTAATAAAAAAAATAATCGTATCTCAGTACTGACCTACAAGACCAAATGGCGTTTGTATAAAACTAAGATATTTTTTTTTCTCGTTTTATGTCGAATTGTTTCGCGATAGGAATGATTCGTCGATAAATTTAAAACTCCACAGGAATAATTAGTTTTGAGTTGGTTTTCGATCGCAGGAGCTATATAAAATCTAAAACAATTTATCGTATAATAGTGGTACAAACAAACAAAAACTCCACATTATTCAATTCAAGTTTTCAGCAATAGTTTCATTTATGTCAGTAAGTATAGGAATTACGATACTGTTGTACGAAATTATCTAGTTAGTTGAATAATAATCGATTCAAATAATATTATTCTTCAATAACATAGTTAAAAATGCATTTACCTGTTACGATTTAGTAAAATATTCTAATAGTTTCTACACTCTGCATTCAACAAGATATTCTCACTCGTTTAAGCAACAATCGAATCTTACAAAAACGAGTCCCAAAGTTGAATGTGAAAGTATCTATTAAAATCGTTTGACGTTTAATTGAATCGAAATAATTTTGAATGTTGGCATACGTTTTGAGTTTGTAACAGCAATTAAATGTAAATTAAGTTATTGTTAGGCGTAATCATCCTCGGTGTGTTATCAGTTGTGCCTTTGCGAGCGGCGTGTTAAATTAAAGACACCTATGTAAAAGAGACTTTTGTGCAAACGTTGTGTTTACAAATTTATTTAACATAAAATAAGCTTGTTCCAAAGTTACGTAATAACACCTGATTAACTATTTATAAAAAGAACAAGATTACCCTTGTACTGAAGTATTCGTGAGGTGTAATATTGAAGTTTTGCAGTTTTTATGTTTTAACGTCTCTGAAGACCACAATGGCCGAAGAAAAAGTTTGACCATTAAAGTTTTTAACAATGAAAAATGTCCAATTTAAAAAGTTAGCTTAGTGAAAGCACGATTGCGTGCGCTCAAATATGTGTCATCTGTAACACGTCCGGAAAACACTGACTCGGTTCAGTAGATAATTCAACACAGTTTTTGCACACGATTAATTCTCTTGTCCCGCCTACCTGACACGGCGTGGATTTCTTAGGAACATTTTTCCAGAATTTTGTTACCCGGTAAACGAACATTGCTGTTCATCGCGACACGCAGGATACCTAGTTGTTTTCCTCGAGGGTGAAATTATCAATAACCGTATTCTATTTGCGCTGGGCTCGCATAACAATGTTGAAAATTGACAAATCTGCAGTAGTATGCGTTAACAAACTTCTGAGGATATTTCGGCGAGAGTTGACAAATATTTTGCCGGAATTTGTGATTCACGACTCTTGAGATATTGCAGCGACGCATTGGAAATCGTTACACGTCGAATAAAATGCAGCTAATCTTTTGGCATTTAAATTTTAAAACTAAAAAATATTACAACTTTTTTCCATTAAAACCGCTACGCAAATTATCAGCGTTTAAACTTTTAAATGAATATGGTACTTAATGCGTCCCGCTGAAACGGATATACCTTCGCAGTAATTGGCGAATTCTTGCGGGGGAAAAAAACAGAAACTCAAACTCACAAATTAGCTGTACAAATGAAATAAATGGATCAACATTGTAATCGACGTGGTTCGAAATAAAGTTTAATTGTCAACAAAATCACAAAGTTTTTTTTTTTTTTTCATCTGTTTATTAAATATTTGTATGTTGTTATGTTATAATTATAAATTTGCATAAAACCGTTTGTGTTTTTTTTTTTAGGGTTTTAAAGATACAAAATAAACATCTCACTCCATAACTATGTACCTATGTAAACCAAAATTTAAAATAATTTAACTAACACTACTGCAATCACTCAAAAATATACGTTGTCATAAATATATTAATTTGAAAGGTTAGATTCATTACATTCATTAGTAATGGTTATTCGTGACAATGCTTATTCAACTACATCATTTAATTTGTAATACTTATTAAAAAAACGTACTTTAACAACAACATTTCTGTTTCGCCAAATTTTCTTAAACCCAAACGTATAACAATAAAAATAACATTAATTTAAAGTCAAGTAGATAAATAGTAGTCATAAAAAAATGTTGTTAATAGAATCTTAATGATGTACTCGGGGTATTAAGCATCTAGGATTTTAAATAATACAGTTCAGTGACACTGGAGCATATTACGTGCAAATAATTTATAGGTATAGCTCTCGAAATTATTATCAATCGAGATTTTACTGTTCAATAAACGTGTTCGCAGTAAGACATTATCGTAATTTATTAATATTATTTTTAACAACAATATTTAGTGGAAAATCTATAGGCCCGCACAAGTCCTGAAACATGCATAAATAAATAATATTAGAATAATTTGGTCCGATTCGTGGAGTTAAGTAAATTCCGTATCACGGAACGTGGCACAATATTGTGTTATACAAACAAACAAAAAAGCGTTCGAGTGAAAATGTGTGCGGGTGTGTAATTAAAAACTCTTAAAGCTGATAGGAAACTCCGGTTAAAAAAGAGGTTGACAGCTCTGCGGCTGAGGAGGCATCATCTGTACTTATATTGGCGACTACTAAGTAAATATTATACACTTTTCTGAAAACAGATGGTCTGTTTGTTTGGGATTTACTACGACGCAGCAAAGCAGATAAGCCCGAGTGAACATTTACGATCCGACGGAAAATTTAAGAAAACCATAAAAAAAAATAAACGAAAGTCAAACTTTTCCCATCCGTGGCGATCCAGACGCTCGTAAGTATAGATACGAAAAAAGATATTGGGAGCGAAGAGGTAAACGCGAAAATTATAGATAGGGTCGAAATGGCAAAAGTGGGTATTAACTAGTTAGATACAAGTAAAATTAACTAAATTTAAGTTAAGTTGAAAAGTTAATTATTTTTTAACTTTAGTAGTTAACTGTGTTTGTTTTTAACTTACCTACTGACCTATTCAGTTTTACCGCATTAATACAACTTTTTATAGTTAATCATCATTGTTGCAAAGTTAAATTTATTTTTATTTTTTTTTTTTTTTTTTGTTATCCAGCGGAACCAACAACCAAAACTGATTCGTTGACTTTTCTATATTTTGATCCTTACTTTCCTAACTACTTAAGTTGAAAACACTATAAATTGGGCGTTTTATATTACTTGTGAATATTTAAGCGAAAAAAAAAAATTGACTTTTTTTAAACCGGGTAAAGTTTATTTCGTTTTCTATCTTAACTTTTAACTTGAATAAATAATTTTTTTTTTTTTTATTATTAACTTTAAACTTTCAACTGAAGGCAATTAACTTGACTAATCGCGATTCACTGTTTTTACTAACATGCCCAACATTGCAACAAATCGGGTAATTTATGAAAAAATCCTCAACATTTATGGGTTCGCAAAAATACTGTCGTCGAAAAAAATTCAGAATCTCAAACAAATGTATCGTAGCAGCTATTTGTTGAACCAACCGATGACAAAAAAAAAGTTTATTGCAACGTTCGCAATATTTCCTGTGTATCTCCGTATTTAGTCTATCGTTTTGGGTCGTTGGTAAATGTCATACCTTCATAATTTACAAGCACTATAAGTAGAATGTAGATAAGTATTATTTTATTTGTAAACAAGCAACTTTATGTAGATTATAATATTATCCGTAATAATATTTGTAAGCATTACACGTGTAATAATATGCAAATAATATTATGCATACGAAGTGTTTCACCTGGTTCATAATAATTTTGTTAATTAAGTTAGAAAGAGTGAGAATATAAAAGCAAAAATTATTACAGCGATACAATACGGTAGGTATTTGCAAAACCGAACAATATACGTCTGTTTGGTTATTTTTTTTTTTTTTACTACGCCGGTCAGAGCCAATTAGGGGAGACCGGAGATTAATATTAAAATCGATCAAATCCTTTGTAAATTTAACGCATGAATAAATCATTTGAAAACTAATACGATTTCTCTTATTTGTATGTATTTACGTGATACATCGTCGTGCACGTATTTGCAAAACTAGTTCTTTCAAAACAAATAATAAAAATTTCCGATCATAGAACTGACTGTATCAATACTATAAAACAATTATTAAAAAATGTTAATCGACTCTTTAATCCAAGCAGTTAAGTTACTCAATTGTTATCTCAACTAAAAATTAATTTTTCAAACAAACGAAATTGCTTTCGCAAAAAATTAGGCATTGATTTTCTATAATAAATAAGTTGGCATGGTCTCGAGTTAAATCTATTATAAATCAATAAAATTTGGTAAATACACAACGATGGAGCAAAAGTTTATAAAAATGATATATTATAACTAAAAGTGAAAACATAATAATTTATTACATCTTAAAGTTGGTCCGACAAACTCAAATTTATTTCACATACTACCAAACACTTACTTTATGATGCGAGACTGTAAACGATAATTGTTTCCAATTTTCCTAAATCACCTCATAAAACTACATAGTCGAACTCGAGATGAATCACCCAGTAAAATAAAAAAAAAAAGGAACAAATATTACGAGATATACCTATAATGTTATAATATAATATGCATTTCTGCGTGATGGTATTCTTTTTAATTCGATAAACGCTGTAAAAGTCAATCTACTGCAGCGTAATAATATGTTGACGAGTTTTGTCACGCTACGTTTAAAATTCTTAACGTTGAGAGAAAGCTATTGGTTTTATAAAGTAGTGTTTTATTTCTTATTTATTGTTTGTGTGTGTCCAGTGTCACGTACTGGCGCATAACTTCTAGAGAAATTTTATTAAAAAAGTCTCGTTTTCCCGCCAGCCTTGAAATATTATTCTCGTTGTATTATATCTCTCAAATTTTGTAGATTTTCAAAGATTGATGGGCAAAATAAAGCGAAAAATTCCTGTAAAATTAAAGACCTGCGTATTTTAACAAAATCAATGAATTTTCGTATTTAATTACGTATTTAATTTGTATTTATGATTTCCTGCAAACGATGGAATTCCAAACAATGATTTGTATATATATATATAAATCGACAATATATTTTCCTATGTATATATATATATATATGGTTAAACAATATTTATGGTAATCGATTTTCACGGTTTCTTTTTTTTTTTTCTAGTAAACATGTTTTATGTCAGAATCTCGCAGAAAATTGACCTTTTTCATTGAACTACCCATATAGTATGGCGCCATTTATACTGCATGTAACTATTTATTATTACTATAACTTCACACTTTTAGCACTGAACAAAAAAATTAACAGCTTCACACCTGGGCGGAATCCCACGTTTAGTTTTACGAGTACTCGTTTTACGCACATTTTGTAGTTTGTACCTCCTTTTGTTGTATAAATAACATAAACAAAGTACTATAAAATAAAATAATTGTATATACCTGTATTAATATTTAGCAGAAATAAAAAATAAAAATTTGGTTTTAACAGGGTAAAATATCGTACAGTAATCTTGAATTTCAATAATTTTTCATAATAGGTATTGAAATAAAACATTTATTAAACAAAATATTATAATAATAAAATTACAATAGTAATTAGTACCTGTACCTACTCGCATAATAATGTTTTATGGATCATAGTGAAATTTTGGAAAACTGTACACTAAAACTCTTAAACAAAATGTGTTTTTTACACTAGTACACTGCACAAGTTTTTATTTAAAGAACTGAATCACTTGCGAAACATCGTTTTAGCTGCAAACAGTGTTCTGGACAGTTTCCAATGAAACATTTTTACAAGTATGGTTCACTATTTTTGTTTGTAGAAAAATGAGTCTTTGAGCTAATAATATATTAATAAGGATTACCACTAATCCATACAAATGTTTAGTTCTAAAAAATTGTTTCTCACTCTTGGCGTCAACGTTTTCATACGTAAGTACTTCAAAATTTATAATAATGAGGTTAAAATGTAATACGTTTGTAGAAATATTGTTTTATACGGCGCAATGAATAGGCAATTTAGGTATATGCCTGCGTTGAACAAGCGTATTGTTTAATTTTTCAAATTTTTTTTTTCTTTGGTTTAATATTTTTTCTTCATTTAATGATGAGTTTTATGAAACTAATTGAAATCACTTTTTATAAGCAATAACAGCACAAGTAAATCGATACGCACAACATCTTGCAATTAAAAATAACTAAACAAACTTAAGTTCTTAAAACTGTTTGGTTAAGTTTGTTCTATACAATAATAATTAGTAGGTATGTAATTTGTTTAGTAAAGAAAATAAACAATAATTATTGTAACTCAGCCGAGACCGGCTAAAATTGAGATCTTCGCAATAAAAAATACTTAAAGTAAACATCGTCTGTAAAAATACACTGATTATTATTAGTACTTCTATAAAACCTACGGTATGAAAACAAAATTATGAAACTTTATAAATCTATTTCAACGTTTGTACTTGGTTGGCAGACAAATATCAGCGAGTACCTATAATAAGCTGTATATCTACCTTTTTCAGAGACACGTTATAAAATAATAAATATGAAAATAATACAATCATAATAAACCGGACAAACGTATACGCAGCATTCTCAAGGCTGTAAATAATTTGCAACTGAAACCACCCCGTAATATTTTCCAGCAAACATCCCCCCAAACCGACAACTTTTATGGCACACGCCAACTCTAAATCAACACAAAGCACGCGGCAATTACAACAATAGTAATTATTACATGTTATTATTATCCACGTTCCAGAACCGTGTCAATACAGCTATTACCGTATTTCCAATTTCGTAATAACCTAAGTATCGTCCAATAACCTTTACTATCGCTGCAAAATTTTCTGATTGTAACAACATATTACATTATAACTAAAGCGGGTACCGATGAACTGAAAGAATTATATTCACTCGGCTACAGACTATAATAAATTCTTCGTCTAAATTTATAAAATTATAAAATTTTCATTTAGTCTGTGACTCGACTCTAAGAGGAGACCCCCTTAGATCAAAGAAAAAAACACGGATCATATTGTACAATAGGCGTTCAAAATAACTGTTTTTTTTTTTTTTTATAGATAAACATAATAATATTATATTGTATATTATATTTGTCGTTACTGGTTTTATAACACAAACATATAGGTTTGAACTGCAATATTGTAAAAATTTGTTTGTTTTTTTTTTTCAACTTTTACCTTTTTTTGAGGACCGATAGTGAACGCATTTATCCGCGTTGAAATCGGCGATCGTTTAATTCAATCGTCCATACGACGATTGTTTTGAATACCCGATATACTTAGGTATAGTTTCTTGACAGCAGCTACTTGAACGTAAAAACAGTTAACAGGTCTATTTTATTTTAATCAATTTTTAAAAACGTTTCAAGTAATTCAACACGCCAACAATATAGGTATTTATACGCATTTCGATCTCAGTCCCATGTTTTTCTATATATTTTTAGGTACCTTCCGATAGAAAAAGGGCATGCACTATTGTGGTACATATATAAATCGAGTCTCATCATAATGCGCGTGATACTTACGTCCAAACTTTGGCGGTTAAAAAAAAAAAATGGAGGAATCACTCTAGGTCGCGTGGGTAGTTTGATGCTGTGGGTTACCGTTTTGGAAGGTCCATACAGAAGTTGTATATTAAATCTGAGAGTAATTAAAAATTTCTTACGAAAATTACAATTCTGAATGAGCTCAGTTAAACTATAAAAAAATTTGCCGTAACAATAGAATTTACTATCGGTCTTTTATTAGGCGCTAGAACTAAAAGTACCTAGTTAAAACAGTTTGAAATTGTTTAGAATCTTAATTTTATCGTCATGAGAAAATAATTTTAAAACTAATACCAAAAGAACCCGACGAATAATATCAAATACCACGGAGTAATTGGGTAATTTTTCTAAATGTCGGAATCACTCTACAACAGTAGAGAATCAAAATAACACAGTTTTTCAATACTTTTTTTATACGCTTTTAGGATCTACTGGGTGGATATTTTTGAAATATTTGTATTCGGATAGCAAATTTTACTTCACATATTGAATTTTCAAATCTTAAATAACAAATTTGTGTGAGTTACGAATTTCTTTACAAAAATGGTCAAAAGTTTGACCAATTTTTCAACTTAAAACAACTAAATATAAAAATTGTGACAACAGATTTTCGAAATTTTTTAGTAGCATACCTATGAATTTTGTATTTTCAAAACTTTTTGTTAATTTTTTATCGAACAAAAATTACAAAAAAAAAATGAAAATTTTTGATAGTTTCAAAGTTCTGTACTTAGCTAAAAGAATATCTTGAAAATCGTATCAGACTTGTATCATACCAGTTTTAATAGTGTGTAAAAGTTTCAGCTTATTCCGATCATTATTGTGGAAGTTATGGCCAAAAATCTAAATCGATTATGTCAAAAACCCGTTTGCCGTAATTTTTAACGTTTTTTTTCTTAATTTTTGCTTAGTTTTCTTGTCGTTACTTTTTAATTTTATAGACGCTCAACTCTATATGGCCACTCAAAGTACCATATGTATCCATATCATTAGAGGTACTGACGTAAGAAATCGGAGCATTATCGAAGAAGTTATCGTGGTAAAAAATAAAAATAAATTTTTTAAAAAATAAAAAACACACATCATGTGAAAACCAATACATTCTTCGTTTCACTCAGAATCAATAAATTTTTTAAAAAATAAAAAACACACATCATGTGAAAACCAATACATTCTTCGTTTCACTCAGAATCTCAAAGTGTATGAAAAAAAAATAATACTAAAACAAAAATGAAATAAACACCGTCGTATACTGCTAGCAATCTTGTAAAACGTATAAGGTACCAACATTTTTCGCTTCGGGGGAACTTATAAAATCGTAAAACATTACGAGCCGTCAACAACGGCACACGAGTTCGCATTATAATAACACCTTCCCAATACAATATGATGGGTACATTATAGACGTTTACACACCAACAACACGTGGCAGAACTGCAGAGGACGCCGGTAAGAAATTAGTTTGGTTGGACCGAAACAGTACGTCGAAAACCAAACATATATTGGCACAATTATTTTACCGCCGTCATCGTAGATTGTTATCCTCAATCTTACTTAAATTCGTTTATTTCAATATAAAGATAAACTTGAAAAGTTTGCACTCAGCAAATGTTCGACCGTAACCGTGATTGCAAAATGTAAATAATAAAATTAATATATCGTTATAATTTATTACACTTGAATAAACTATTGTATAAACAACAAGTTTAAAAAACGTACCAAAAAGACAAGAGAAAAGACGTTTGAAATTTAAAAAAAAAAACGTTTACAAAGTGTTATACATCATGGATGTACAAATGGTGGATGTGAATGGAAAACTACGCCGACGTGAGATGGAAACAAAAACGAATGGGAAGCACAAATTAAGGCTTTCTGTGCGCAAGTTGAAGCGATCGGGAGAAAAGATAGAATTTGATAAAGAAGTGAAATCAATCGCAAGACTCTGCGCTAAAAAGGCAATCATCGTCGAAAAAATAGAATCTGGAGCTTAATAAAGAAATGAAATCAATACCCACACATATCAATCAATACATACGCACGTTGTTGAAAAAGTTGCTGAAGTTGATAAAGAAGTGATCCCGAAATTCTGCGCCTCGACTTGAAAGAACATCACAAAAATTTCAAGATCTACAAACATTGAAAGAAAAAAATTTAGAACAGAACGGCGTGTATACTAATGACGAAATTAGCCGTAAATCGGACAGTTGTCGCTTGTTAACGAGTATTAATACGTCTCGCTCGAACATTTGTTGACAGTCGGAAATTCTCGCTGATTTTTTTTTTTTCTTCAATGTTTGTAGATCTTGAAATTTTTGTAAGTCGATATTTTTTCAAGACGAAGCGCAGAATTTTCGGATCGTTTCTTTATCAACCTCGGGAACTTTTTCAACAACGTGTGTATTATTTTCGGCACAGAATTTCGATGCATCGCGCGATTCACAAACTTCTTTATCGACCTTATGTATATGGTATATCGTATTAGGTACAATAAAAAATAATAATTCGTCGGATTCTCGTATTTCGCCGACGACGACGACGAACAACGACGACGGAATCGCCCGTCGGACGCATTAGTTTGATCGATGTATCTCGATGGCGCGCGCGACACGTCCTTTTCCGCGGTTCGAGAACGGGTGTGTTTTTTCCTGTCCGCCCGGATATCGGATCCTCAATTTGTTGAATCCGTGTCGCACTCGGACGAAAAAATATTATAACGACGTCGTTATGGCTGTCACGGGGTGCGCCTACACTTCCGAATACGCGCGCGTGTAGGTATTATTTATTATTCCTCGTATTTTATTTTTTCGCCGTTTCTCGCGTAAACGACACCGAAATGAGTACCGGGTCGACCTTATATCGGCGATATTGCGTTATAATGTCTCCCGATTTTCCCGAGCAGACACGATTACATCAACACTGTTGCAACCGATTCGTTTAAAAAAAAATGAAGATCGCGCGTATAACCGTCAAGCCGCGCGTAGAAAACGATTTTTCGCCCCTGTCAAAAAACGCGTCTCACGATGCCGCATCAAAGATGGGGCTGCCGCGCGGCGGGTGAGCAATGCCGGTTGCGCTTTTTCACCATCGCGGTGTCACCCACCCCCCGGGTAAAATTTCGCTGGTCGTGTTTTACCCACTCCCCTGAAAATCAACCCCCGATAAAATATCCCTTATTAGCGGATCCCCGGTAAAACTTCGCTAGGATAAGGTTCCAAATTCGACCGCCCGGTAGAATGATCAAACTAACATACATATTTGTTTCGTTTGAGTTTGAACATAACGCGTTTTTAATAAAATTTTATCATAGGTTCCGAGTACAGCCCGGGAAAACGGTTGTTTTTTCCGGGGAAGTTTTACCCCCCGTTCAAATTTCCCTGGTTCACCCCGGTTAAATTTCACTGGCGCTGTTTCGCCCTACAGACGCACAACCGGGGGTAAACATCCACTAGGAAAATTTGACCGGGGGGGCGAACCCCCCGAACACCGACCGTGCAACCCTTCAACTTCAGAGATTTCTGTACGAAAGTGAAAAAAAAACAAAACCGTTTTGACTTTATACGTAGCCACTTTCTGTACGTCTTTTCTGGTCTTGACGCTCTGGTTTAATTTCCGTTTACGGTGTCCGTGGGTATTGGACTAGCTTGGGGAACTAGCAAGTCACTAGGGTACATAAATGGTAAAATACCTAGACGGGGCGTCGAGAAGGGTAAAAACGCACCGATGGCAACGTTAGAAGGTACCTAATCGAGGCAGCAAAAGTCCTGCGAGCACAGTAGAAACACAAGAAAAACTTTAGTCGCTTCAAGTATATGATATTACGATTGATGCGTAAAACCCTAAGGCGCTTCGGGAGATTTCAATCAAACTTAGTTGCCGAGTTGTGATTTTGTGAGATTTCAAAACAAGTCTAATGGCGTTTAAGGTTCGTAATAAAATAGGACACGGCAGTCAATATTGGCCGTACAGAAATATCTCCGGAAGTATCGCGAAAGTCTAACTGCGACACGCTTGGGCTTTGACTAAATTTTACTTTGAGCGTAACGTCGATTTAACATCGTAGGCTTTTTACGAGGAAAAATAGAATGTACTTATAAACGAAATCCGGAACAACTGTCATTCGTTATGCTAACAAAAACAGTACGATTCTGAAATCTGATCTAAGCGAGTCAACGCTTAAAAAATTTCAACTTTAAAAGTCAACTTAAAAATGGCTGAAATAATTAAACGTTTTTCGCGAATGTACACCATCTATCCAAGTTATAGGATAGATGGTGCTTAGGTCATTTTATAATTATTATTACAAATATTAACGACCAATTATTTTATTACACGATATTTATTTTGTTGGCCACCACAAAAGGTTCGTCCAATTCCATTATTACGGATACATAATTTAATCATTGATTAATGTACATGGGATCTACTTGAAAGTCTTTATTCGATTAGTACTGTTATTGGTACTTTGTTGTTATTTTAACAACTGAATAGGTAGGTATAAAAATAACACATAGATAGTTATAAATCGTTACTGTTGGCTGACTAAAAAAATTGAATCATCGCTACATTCCGTGTCATTTTTTATTCAATAAATAATTTTTTTTTCACTATTTTTTTGAAAAAAAAAGCTATTAGGTAGAAGACAATTTAAAAAAAGAGGAGGAAAAAAATTTTGAAGCGGAGGAAATGTCATACTCATAATACTATAGGTATGAAACAATGTGAATTAAAAATATGAACTATTACTATCTTTATTTTAAGTTGTTGATTTTTTTTTTATTGTAAACTTTCAAGTTGATGGATTTAAAAAATGACAAAAAATTGATTTTACTACACTTTTGTTTTTTCAATCAACGAGTTTTAAAAAAAAGTTGTTAACTTACCCAACCTTGGGTATAGGTTTGAAAAAGGTCTCTGTAAAAGACCATATTCAAATGTTTGAATTAAATTTCGAAAATGATTTATATATTATTCCTACACTTTCATTTTTACCAGCATGGACAATGTATTAAGCATGGATTTACGTAAACAACTCAAGGACGAGATTTGTGTACAATATTATGATTTTATGAATTTTTTTTCATTTTCTTTTATACCTTTGAAACTGTTTTACTCATTTCTTTTATTTTGAACGACCAACAAGTATATTTTTGTTAACGTATAACCCGTATTATACCTGGCATTATACTTTTATAGTTGATTGCCCTTTTGTGATGTTTATTAATAAAATAATACACTTGACAATGAGAGTGACGATTTAAAATTCGTAGTAGTATAATAATATTGTTTGCATTTCAATTTCGAAATTAACTTTAAGTTAGGTGCTTAACAAATAATTAAAATAACGTCTTAAGTTGTACATAAATAATACAAATGTTGGACTCATAAATAAATTTTTGAATTGTGCAGTATTATGTTATTGTTCTGTAGTATTTTAATAATAATAAATAATAAGTATAAGCAGCTCAGTTTTTTCCCTTCATATTTTTGATTGATAACTGCATAATAAATAGATACTTAATAGTTTATTCAATTGTTAGTGTACGCCATATGCGGTTATACTAGAGAACAATAATCAAACATAAACATAATAATATATTTTTTCATATAATCTTAATTTTTCAGTTAAAAGTCTAGAAGTTTTAATAAAACCTTAGCAATGTATTTTTTTAAGTGTAATTAAATTATTTTAGAAATCGGTTAACCTAACTTTAAATTATAATAGACATTTTTACGTAGTTACCTACTATTTCATTTTTTATATTTTGAGCATAGCGATGAATGTATTGTATACATGGCGGCATTGTTTTCCTCATCTATAATTGTTTCAAAGCAATTTTCAGCCGATTCTTTACAGACAAAATATAATGCAGTAGGAAATATACTTTCAAATATTGTACAATATAGTGGAATAAAAGAAGTCCCCTCGGAGATAGCCAATCAAAAATGAGTTTTAATTTTAATTAAGTGTATTTGTAACTTGTAGATGAGTATAGTTGACCACTTGGTAATTAGTACAAAGTTAATATTAGTAATATCTTGATTCAAGGTCATGCATCTTTTGTTTAAAGCAAAAACACTATTTAGATTATAATCAGAATATAATCGATAGACATTAACATACATTTTAAGCATACATATGAATATGAATTTAAAAATTTTCAATTAAAAAAAAAAATTATTTGAATTTAATAAAAACATATTACATTCCATTCACATAACTTTTCAACTATAAAATAAGTTTAAAATATAATGGAAATAGAAATAATGCATACTTAACAAAATCATAAAAATATAGGGTACATTAAACTCAATTTTATCCATTATTGGTAAGCTCGCGACAACAAATCAAATTCGGTTTCTTTTTTATTATAATTTTCAATAAAGTCAGAATTAGGGAAAGCATCTCGTAGCATCGTTAACTGCCTCTTGGACACCTGTATCGCAAAAAAAAAAATAATCAGCAATAACACAAAATAATACTGGTGAGTAACTTTAAAACAATCACTCACATCAGTCGAGACTTTCACATGACCAGATATAAACAAGGAGTTTACTAAAGAATCAATATCATTACTGTCTTTTTCTAAAGCATCTTGCAATGTAATCTCAGCTTTTTTATACTCTCCTAGTCCGATATAACAAACTGACTGACAGTTCAACAACAGAGCAGTAACTCCATACTTATCAGTTAGTTCTTGAAATATGTAGTAAGCTTCTTGTAACTTTTCTCCGCCCTATCATTACACATATTATTAAATAAAACAAACTTATAGCATACAAGTAAAATGCTTCTTACCAAAGCTAAATTCAACCAAGCTAGAGCCATTTGTGTTAATGTTGCATCTTCATCTTTTTCTCTCAATTTCTTAAATTCTTTTGTGGCTAAATCCACTCTGTTCATTCGCAAATATATCATCAAAGACAATGCAGCTCTATAATGAATACACACATATTAACAAACTCGTTACGTTTTGTTCATATAACATAAAAAAAAAAAAACAAACCCTTCAAGTGTATCATTGTTTTTAAGAACCCGTAAAGCAGATTCATAATTATGCTCATGATTGTAAATGGTAGCAGCAACGATAACAAGAGAATTGTTTATTTCGTACATATTCTCCAATTCTTGTTCCAACGATTTCAAAACAAACTCCCTTTAAAAAAAAACAAAGATAAATATACCATATCTAATATCTATAAATTATTTTAAGAGTTTTAGATCAACATTACAACTACATACCTATAAAGAAAATATATGTATTTTTAGATTCTGAGGATAGCAAGATATTTTTACAGTGTTTTTTTTTTTTTATACAATAAATTTTTACGGGGTTTCAGTATGCAAATTTAGTAAAATTTTTATACTTACAAATATCATCATATATTTATAAGTTGTTTAATATTTATAAATATATGGTTCTGTTACACAGTAACTGTGTTTTTTTATGTTTTAATTACTGGCGTATACTGTCATCTTTAACAGAAATATAATCTAACATTATTTTTTACTGTAACTGACACATATTATATTTTATCAAGTAATAAAAATTCTCACTAGATAACATAGCCAAAATCAAGTAATAGGCTTTAATAAAAAATTAGAAATGTTTTTATTAACTTATACCGGACCCTGGGAACAATTTAAGTTTTACTACTAATGACTACGGTATGTTGTAACACAATTTTAGCCTTCAATAATTTATACTATAGTTGACCAAGGAAAAAATTCAAAGTTGCGTGTGTTCAAAAGAGAAGGATAAAGACAGAGTATAGATACTCAAACAAAAGCGACCCAGTAATCAGTATACAAATTTTAATGGACAGAAAATCCTTAGGAAACTCCTAAAGGTCAAATATAATCGTTTCTGTCTCTTCTTGTGTTTGACAATAACAATTTAAGTTTTTAGCAAAAAAAATGCAGACTAATGGATTTAGTAAAACTGATTTAACACAATCACCGTCTTGTTCGCAGCCGCCACTAATAATTCTACTCGTTGTACAAAAATGCATTGTTACATAAAACAGATAACTATAATGTAGTGTTAATAAGACAAGAACACAATAAATCACGGCAAATGTTTAACAAAATAATCTTACCTGTTGGCAGGGGTTTGTAAATATTCTGCTAACAGTTTGAAAGGTTTCAGTTCGGCCGGTGAATTGTTTTTTATTTCCGCCGACACAATGCTATACTTTTTCTGAGCCAAATATGCACGGTACATAAATATATCACGTTGCAGTCGTAGGTTTCCATAATTCGGCTACAGACACAATAACCAAATTAGTATCGTGACAACAATAAATTAGGTAGGTGCTAATGTTAAATATTATGTAGCAAATTGTAATAATTGTAAAAATCAACTGAAAAACGATTGAAAACCGTGCAGTAATTTAATGAAAGACTGTAATGACTGTAATACCGGTTCTTTCTGAGCATCGTTAATACACTGCTGGTAGTTTCCGATGTAATAAGAATTTTTAATGTCAAACAATTCGTTTGCCTCGTAGGACTCTGCCTGTTTCACTATATCTACAAAAACAGTGATAATATTAACGGAAAAAACGTGATCATAAGCAACAAACTAAATTGTTCAAAACGTGTTCGTTACCTGCCATGTTTGTAAAATACTATTACCGACTACGAAAACGTAGAAATGAGTCGATCGAGTTATGACTACCCAGTATGCATATGCTTTTAACGCGTAAAACGTATTAATTTAAAAATGTGCAGTGCTCGATAGGTAAAAAAATGTCTGTCCGCACGATTTTTAATGATTTTTAGTTGATGGAAATCAAATTATTTTAGTATTTTTAATTTTGTATATTCACAATATTGTTATCACACGAATCACAGTCACCACGTCGACCTATGATAGCTCCAGCGAGCCATAGAAAAGTGATAAAGATAAGACGTGACGGACGGCTCCGTGCTGTCACGAGCGGCCCCAATTAATGTTCCTAAGCGCCCTCTAGCGACGAATGCTCTCACTGCTTTAATTAAAAAACGATAATTGAAATATATAGAAATCGTACTTATTATGTCATCATAAATTAGGATAAATACGATTTATTGTGCATACTTTCCGTACAGAGTTTTTTATTTTTTAAATGTCCAATACACGCTGTGTACGTAAACACCACAACATACAAAGACCTTTATTTGGAGTCCCTAATGATTATTAAAAGAACACGGGAAAAAATATTGGATATGATTTTAAAACCAAGTCATCGAGTTTGTAGCGCACACTTTAACAAATCCGTTGTTATTATAGTACATGGTCTAGAAGCCGGTAAATAATTTTGAACGGTTTGATTTTATTTTTATAAAATTTAAACGGCGTAAATTACAACGTTGTCGAAAATAATTCGAATTTTCTCGTTAGTAATAATACCAATTTATAGATTTGTTTAAAAACGGCGCATTTAAAAAAAAAAATGCTCTTCCAGTCGATAACCAAAATGTTACTGCTGCTACAGTACAATATAGTTTAGCGGTTTGTTTGATTTCTACTTCACGTAACAAATTTCTTTTTAATACGATTAAGTATCTTAAAATGTATACAAACAGACTGACGAAACTGACATGAACTAACAAATTCAAATTTGAATACCGCGTTAGACAATTTGGTCTGCCAAAATAGTGTTGTGCGACCATCTAAAAAACAAAAAGTAATTATTTGCATCTTAATTATTCAAAATTTATCCAAACAAATGTTAAACCCTAACAAATTAACAGACTGAACAAATAGGACCATCAGGTTGTTTTGGAAAATGTGATTTACTGTTCCCAACGATTGGTTTGCTGAAATAGAAAATGAAAATATTTCAATACCTACCTGTTTTTCATAATTGAAGTTCATTACTTAATTAACTAATTACGCAAGATACATAGAAAAGCATCATTACAGAAAGTACTCGGGGGGGGTTTTTTTTCTATAATATTGTGGCGACGTAAACAACGCACCACAGTCCAAGTTGTTTACAATATTGTCAGTGAATAAAGGGAAACCCCGTGTTCTAGAATATACTATAATTATCTCGTTTGGGTAATTTCGTAAAAGTTCTATTTATAGAACAATCGACGCTAATATACCTATATATACCGGCTGGTCGGACGCTCGGTCGGTCAGTCAGTCCGTGAGTGCCCTCCGCGACACACCATAAATAACACTCCGTGACATTCTCCGCGATTCCTCCGTCACTGTAACGTATATTTGTTTTTTCATACGTGTTTATGGAATATAGTGTTTATTTTAAATTAAATTGTGAGTGATTTTTCGTTGCCTAAAACAACCCACACGGGTTTTTTTTTCACAATATTATTGTTATAAATGTATTTGCCAATCGTAGTTTTTATTTCAGATTCTAAAATAGTCGCTCGTATAAATGGAAAATCGCTTACATCGCCAGATATAGGATTAATTATTAATGAACCTAAAACTGTAGATGAATTTGAAATCTTTTTAAAAATGTTTGATAGAATTAAATGTTCCGACGGAGTTTTACCTACTATAATCAATTGATCAACCATTTTTATTTGGTCGAAATATAATCTAACGGCCAGTGGAAACATAGAAAAATGTTTAACATTACCTAGAGATGACAAGGTAAATTAAACTGTTTTATTTTTGACTTGCAAATAAGTAGCTCATTGTATTAACTATTATAAAAATGTGTTGAACTGTATTGAATGTGTTGCAGTAGTAATTGTAACAAATGTAACTGGTGCGCATTTGTCTCGCATATTCTGCGTTCAAACAACAATAAAAATATAAGAATATATTAAAAAAAGGAAGGATGGCTATGCGAAAAATTTAAAATTTAAAAAAAAGTATCAACAATTTCGTGCTAGTAAAAGAATCAATCAATTAGAAAACAGTGTAAATAAAATTGAAAAAAATAGACGAGACTAATTTAAATACTATTTTGGAAGATTCAAAAATTTCTCAAGGGCAGTCCGAATCAGTAATGGAAATTGTTTCTGCAGCTAAAGTACAAAATACAAAAAAACTTAGCGAGAATTGGATGATGTTATTTCATATACGGTATTAAATTTAAAACATATATATTTTGCAAAATAGGTGCTACAAAATTAATAACCGGGGACACTGGTTCTCAAAATGAACACTAGAGTGCGTGCAGAACCGTGACTTTTTCAATGTTACATTACGGACCGTTTTATCACAGCTCGTTGTGCAGCCACAGAATAGATTAAACCAGAATGGACACTGATAAGAAAATTACATGTATTTAATTGTTTAATCGTTTAATTGTTTAATCTATTCTGTGGTGCAGCCATAGTATCAGCCATAGCTGTGGAGAACAGTGACTTGCGATTTGTGTTTTTTTGGTGCTTTTTATTGTTGAGTAATTCTAATTTGTTTCGATTTCGTTAAACACCATTTGATTTTTTACAATATCATCTTCAGGTAATAAGTTTGCAATTATCGTTCAAAATTCTTAGTCAGACATTGAAGTCGTTTGTGAAAATCTATTTTTTTTTTTTTTATGCTGTTAGTAAATCGGTAGGAACCTAACAAACGAGTTATTGCTTTTGTTACCCACTTACGCCTAATTATATTATAACTCGCGGCATCGTTCAAAATTAACTGAGCGTACTAGGGTATCAGATTTTTATAGATCTGGGACACCAAAACTTATTACCGTTTTACAATATCTAACGTTTTAACTCGCTTTTACTACCAAAATGAATTGAATTTGTTGAGTTTTGTGTGATGTGCTAAAAAAAAATTAAGGTATAAGCGTCCAATGTTGATTGCAAGTCGAGACGAGAGACAATTGTCCGAACGTCAACGCGCCAACAATAATTATTACAATCGGACGTTTACAAACTGTTGTAAAATATGACTTGATTTTTTTTTTTTTACTAACCTAATGTAATAAGTTGATGATTCATGTTTAAATTTTTGAAATAAAACTGAGGAAAGGAAAAAAATTTGTGTGATCGATATTGAAATCCGACACGTTGTAAAGCAAAACTTCATATCCGGGACAAAACTGTGTCCCAAGAAACTTTTTTGGAACACATAGATTCCTAAATTGGTAACATCCCGGATTTGACATCCCTTCTATGGCATTTATAGAATTGGCAATAGTGACAATTTTTTTTTTTTTTTGCTTTAAATATATTAGTTAAAACTGTACCCATTTTTAGTTATTGTATTTATTGTATCTTTTACAGATCTTAAAGTCTAAATGTTATACATTTTAGAATGATAAAATAATGACTTTCCTTTATGCATTTTGACAGATTGGTCATTGTTATAGGTTAAGATGGAAGAAAGTACCGATTCGAAAACTTCTACTGAACCTGTAAAAGCTGAAAAAGTTTTGACCAATGGGCAAGACGTAGTAAAAGAAAATTTGACCAAATCTACACCAGCACAAATTAAACCTGAGAATAAAACGCCTGAAAAAACCGTTAACTGTTATTGGTAAATTATACTATTGTTTATTCTTTAATACATTCATACTGCTGTTAGTTGACAATTCAAGGTTAACCAAATTTAAATTTATTAGAAACCTAATTTTTTTCTTTTCTTTGATATCATTTTTTATAAAGAAATGTTATTAAGAGAACAAAAATCCAAAATTTGAATTAGTTTGGGTATAACTACAAATGAGGCATTTTCTAAATAAGAACACATTGGGTGGCCCAAGTTTGCACTGTTGATGATTGAAATTTTATTGTCAACTACTATATTATATGTATGTAATTTTTAATACTTGCAATTATTGACCATTTAACAATTACCATAGTTACAAACTTAACTCTGACAATCATCCAGGGGTGCCAAAGTGGTGCGTTCTTATTCTGAAAATAGTATAGTTCCAATAATCGAACTATCATTCATACCCTAATTTACTGTCACATAAATGAGTAACCTACTAAAATCACATTTTTGGAGATTAATTGTGAATTTACTGATTTAATTACTTATACGTAAGATTTTAATAAATATTAAACATCTTATTCCTATGTTACATTGAATAAAATTGTTTACGATACTAGATATTTAAGCAAAATATTTCAAACTATATTTTTCTAATTCTGATGACAGCTGAGTAAATAGCATAATATTATCTGTAAGGCGTGTTTATAAAATTAAAAATTAAGTTGAAATTATTTTTTATTTTTGTCAGTTATTTTGAGCTGAGACAAATCATCTTACTATAATTTTACATGCTCTAAATTCTTAAATAATAAATATTAATGTTGGTATAACATCTTATTAAATTTAAATAATTCTAAGTTTACTCATTTATCAGGTATCTTTTGTTAGTAATAATTTTTAATTTTTTTAGCAATAAAGAAAGAAATTTCAATATCATTGAACTGTTATGTGCTAACTGTAATCGCTGGTATCATGAATCTTGCATCGGTTATCAACTTGGAAAATTAGTTCCGTTTATGATGAATTATATTTTTGTTTGTAAAAATTGTTCACCTACTGGTCTAGAAAGTTTCAAAAAAAATCCAGCCAGTGAGTTTTTATTTTTATTTATATATAACTATTCGTATTTTATTTTTTAATCTTAAATATTATAGTGTTTCCACAAATGTGCGTCACTGCAATTGGAAACCTAATGCAAGGAAGTATAAAAAATGGAAAATCTGAAGTTTATTTTTCAAGAGATAAAGAGATTATCCCATTTATTGAATCACATTGGGAGAGTATGACGACCACTGCGAGAAGAGTTACACAATCATGGCATTCAACGGTATGTTACTAATATATCTTAAATTTAAAACAAATTTTATTTTTTAAATTCTTTTAATATTTACATTTTTATTATATTTCTATAGTTTAATAATTTATTATTTTTGTAAATTTTAGATTACAAGGTCTTTAGTAAAAGAAACTGATATTTTGTTTGGTGTAGAAAATGATGAAAATGGTTCACAATCTTATAAATTATTATTTGAAATGTCCCAAATCAAACCAAATTATGAAGCAATGATCAAAGGTGGACATCTTAAAGTTACAGAAACTGGAATCCAACCTAGTACGTTATAAAACTATAATGGTATAAATATTTTAGATAATATTTTATTGCTACCATCTATATAACCAACTTTTTTTTTAAAGTAATGTATACAAAACTTGTTTTTGTGGAATATACTTTGATACTAAATTGTATCAACCATCGGATTTAATAATTATTGAAATTTATTTAATCAAGTTATTTTTTTTTTTTTTTTTTTGTATAATCATATCATGTTTACATGTTACTTAATATATTAGGTACAGTCTTATAAATTAATTATTTTTTCATATGACCAAATGATTTTTAAATACATTTGGATCAGGATACCTTCAACCAGTATACCTACTAAGGTATACTTAAATACTGTTCATAAAACTTAACAGTTAACTCTTATTTGTTTGATATTTTATTAAAATCAGAATATTATTTATTAAGTATTTGTTGTGTGTCAAAAACAAATCATTAAAATTACTTGTGTTTTTTTATGCTTTAGCGGTTGTTACTGGACTTAAAGGACGTGGTGCTAAAAGAAAAACTCTGAACGATGGAACTAGTGGAATTGGAAGTGGCAAGAAGGGCAGAAGTGCCGGAGACCAGTCTAATGTGAAATTGCCTGCTCATGGATATCCACTTGAACATCCATTTAATAAAGATGGGTACAAATATATACTAGCCGAACCAGATCCTCATGCTCCTTTTCGACAAGAATTTGATGAATCTAATGAGACTGCCGGAAAATTGATTCCTGGTTGGTTATATAGACCACTATGTCCAAATCAAGTACTATTATCATTGCACGACCGTGCTCCACAGTTACACATTTCTGAAAACAGACTTTCAGTTACTGGAGATAAAGGATATTGCATGGTTCGAGCTACTCATAGTATGAATTTATATATTTTTTAAATAATTGTCAATGTATACATAAATATGCATTACATTTTAAAATACAAATCACTAGGTGTTAGTCGAGGAAATTGGTATTGGGAAGCAACAATTGAAGAAATGCCCGATAATTCAGCTTGTCGTATAGGATGGGGCCAGGAATTTGCAAATGTACAAGCACCATTGGGCTATGATAAATTTGGCTACAGTTGGAGATCTAGGTAAACATTGCAAGTGTATGTGTATATAAATTATTACAACATTTACATAGTTTTTTTTTTTTTTTTTTTTTAAGAAAAGGTACGGTGTTCCATGAAAGTCGAGGAAAACATTACAGCGATGCCTTTGGTGTAGGTGACACATTAGGCATGATGATTTGTTTACCTAATAACACAATATCTTTGCCACCAACTCATAAAAATTTGGTAATTACTCTCTTGCATGTATTTATTTAATTTTGCATACAATTAAACAGGCTACCAGCCTTAGATTAAAGTTTAAATAACCAAACAGTTATTAATTCTATACTAAAACTGTAATATAAATATAAAAATATTTGAATTTAACTATAAATATGTTTTTTAGGTGTTAATAAAATTCAAAAGTCATTTATACTATGAAGAACAATCTCAAGATAGTACTCGTGAAGCAAGAAACAGTTTAAAGCCATTAGTTGGTAGTAAAATAATTTTTTTTAAAAATGGCGAATGTTTTAATGAAGGTGCCGTTGATTTGTACGAAGGAAAGTACTTCCCTACTCTTTCTTTATACAAAAACTGTGTATTGTCTGTAAATTTTGGACCAGATTTCAAGTATCCGCCACCACCGAAAAAAGACCTCAAATACCAAGGAGTATGTACTCCTACATTTCTTACATGATTAAATTTTCAATTTATATTATAATGAATCCTACAATTTTCAGGTTTGGGAAAGGGCTTGTGAAGCTATATGTGAACAAACTTTAGCTGATGTAACATTTTTAACAGAAAATGATGGTAAATTAAAATTAAGTGATATATAATTAACAATTCACTATTTATATACTTTTTTTTATTTTTATACTTACATTTATTATTATACACAAATTTTAGATTAAGAAAGCCTCTGTCCTGAGTGCTAGTAAGTAATAATTATACTGGTATAAATCAATATTATTGATGTTGATGAATAATTTTTTCAAAACTTTTTTTTAGTAAACTGCAGTACCTAATTTTTTATGTAAGTTTTATTCATTTATACAAATTTTAAAAAACCTCTGTCTAGAGTGCCAATAAGTGATAATTATACTGATATAAAACAATATTAATAATGTTGACAAGTAATATTTAACTAATGTATGCACGAATAATTTTTTCAAGATTTTTTAATAAACTGCATTTTTTTTATGTGAGTTTCATTTATTAATATAAAATCTACTTTGAAATGTCAAATGTGTAATCCAAATCATTAAGGGTCGGGTTATGTCTGTACATCCCTGTGTATTTTAGACCTAAAACATGTCTGGCAAGTTCCACCATCTGTACAACCAAATGCGTGAACCGAATTAAAGTATGAAAACGGATTTGGATCCAAAAAGTTGTCTTCTTTGTGTTCCACTCCAGAATTTTTTCAAATTTTTAAATTAATTTATAAATCACTCGCCAAAAATTTTAAATGTGGGTGACACAATATACGCCAGTTTTTGTGACACAAACTGTAATAATGGTACTAGGAAGCATTTTACGAGCCAAATAAGAATTTTTTAAAACAATATACTACTCTGAAATTGAATACATTTTAACTAACTAATATCTTACAGATACTGCAAACAAATATATCTTTATGTTTTTACAAGTACTTAAATAATATGCATTGATTAAATATCTATAATTCATAAATATGTTTGTTGTTTATTGTATTTGTCATTAATTTAAGAGTAATATAGTACGTTTTTCAAGTATGTATTTGTTTAAGTTTTAACTATAAATTAATAGAGTATTGTTGTATGTGATACCAATAATAACGGGAACATGTAACACGCAAACGTCTTTTTTATTTTTTGGAACGTTTTTCGTTGTACATTTTTATAATAATTATGTACACTCGAAAATTGATATTTGTCTGTTATCAGTATCTACAAACAGTATTACGATATTTGCCTGCGCCGATCAGCGTATGCTCAGTCAAATAGTATAGAGTTTAATAGATAAATAGTTTTAACTATACTCTAGCCCAACCGGTTGAATAACCGGAAAAATTTGTTTGTCGCTGCGCATTGCTACGCAATTGAGCAGCCAGTGCTGGGTGAGAGCACTAAGCAGTTGTTGCAACTGTAAGTTGGATGGGCGAGTCACGGTTATTCTATCGTGGGCAAAAGTACATGTAACCATTGCTGAAATGTTATAACATAACTAACAAGTTTTATCAAACAAACTTTTTATAGTTTTAATCGTGCTTGGGCTTACTAAAACATCAAGAATATATTATTAATAAAATAAATTAGTAAAAAGTGTTTAATTTGTATTTATTAAATATAAGTATAATTTAAAAGTTTGAATGTCACACTAAAATGTGATAATTTTTTTTTTTACATAAGTGAATAAAACCACATTTAATGTGATTTTATTAAAAACAATAAGTATTTACATAGTTTACTACAAAAAAACACAATAAGTTCTTAATAAGTAATATTACAATTTCCAAAGTTTAATAATGGCGTTTCCAAGACCATCGCCCACAAAAATGACTTGTAAAAATCCTGCTAAAGTAACAATTGCCAGAAGAGCAACAGCAACATGTCCAGCTTTGTTAGCTAACTGTCCGACCACTGGTACACGCAAGTAATCGACTACTAATGCTTCCATTCCCCTTAAAAAAATATATATTTGTGCGTACATATAAATAATTATAATGATGACATTTTAAAATACATATTTTATTGAACATCATAAATATTAATTTAAATTCCTAATTCTGAGTATATTTCGGTATAATTCATCTCATAATAATTAGTGTAATACAACAATATTTCTGAAGAAAACCAAAATGGTATTTTAACATTGTACGTATGGTATTAATGTAGTTTCAACGTCTTGAATGCGTTTTAAATAAATGGGAGGCGCCATAACTCATAAAGAAAGAAAATGTTTTAATATTTTTTCTACCGTTGCCGGGATGGAGCGCTGGAGAAAATGATTGCCTACAGGCGCCAAATGTCTTAAATGCGTGTCATAGGCGTTTTTTTGGGGGGGCTTTTTACCTTTAAGACATTTTTCAGTAATATAATATATGTGAACATAAAAGAGTTGAAGAGTTTATTGTTTATTTGTACCTATGAAAAATTTTAAATTCTTACTTAAATATTGTTCGAAACCCGTTGCAACAAATAGCCCAAAAATATTATAAAGATCATTAAAAAAAAATTATAAGCTTAGTAACCATGTTAATTTTGATTGAACATGAGTTAAAAACTAAAAAAAAACACCCGAAACTACCACGTTTGCAATCACACGGAACAATTAGAAATACTTTTCAAATTAATAGAGATATTGGATTATAACGTACCAGTAGACGTGCATGCTAGTACTTATAGCCAACAACGTGTCTAAAATTTGTGACGGATACAATAACGCTCCGGGGAACAACCCCATAAGGGCAATAGAAACAACGCGTTCGGTTTTCCACAGAGTAGCGTAATTGTTTTCGCTTTTAACGGCCGCCGCGCTGCCGGCAAAACGAGCAATCATTGGGGCACTGACCAAAGGCTTCTGAATTTTGAATGAAACCAATTGTTAAAACAAAAAATTTTAAATAACAATGCCAAAAGTGTTGAGACGCTTACGGCCAGAGTTTTGTTGCCCGAACGACTGACGCTGCAAAACTGATTGACACACTTTGACAGAGGACGAAAAGACGTCCGAGCAGCAAACACTGCACCTGTTTGGAAAAAAAAACGTAAGACGCTTACAATATTATAACACGAACGAACGACAACGTAGTTAACAACGAGAGACGTATATTACAGTTGGTCTGGCGGAACAGTCTCAAGCTCAACATTTTCAGATTCTGAGTTTTGAAGTACCACACGGCGAAACAATAACAATTATTACAGCGCTCGGTTTGCAATTTAGTATTTGAAAACTATACAAATTTCTGGTGAACAACGAGTGCGTGTGAAGTGTAATAAGTATCTATCTCAAAATGGCCTTAAAATCTGAAATACGAATATTGGTAGATAATATCTATCTAACTCTGTTCGATGAGAGAAAGCACGGAATCCGCACATGTAGACTGATAGCGGAGCCAATCAAAATGCAAATCCGCGCTCTAGTGACGTGTGACCGTTCGAATCGACGAATCAATTACGGACATTGGCCGGTAGTGGGTGTGACATGCGCAGAACAAACCAATTTTCGTCGGGCGGCCCGTGCGTTCTCCTTTGGTACCAGGTATAGATAATATCTATATTATAAACGTATGACCGATAGTGGTACTGATAGTGGCAAAAAGAGCACTGTATTGTTTTTATTGTTTTTTTAGATGTTATTATAGTTTCATCCGTGTCTTTATGATTTCCAGTTTCCTGTAGTTTGCGCTATAAAACAATTAACGCATATTTCGATGTGCGTCTCATGGACGTAAACCCCATATGTCGGACCGTTCGCCGGACGCGATCGTCCACCGCCGGTCGAACACCAAACGGGTGCACCCGGTGGTGGCCGGTGCGAAACGGGTGTCTTTTCACGAAGACGTCGTTGAACCGGGCCATGGCCGTCTCGTTCAAATACGGATTGGCGAACAACGGGGGGCGCCGGAAGGACAAGAAGACCCCCCTCAGCCCGGGGAGACGTTGCCCAAGCGAGCGGCGGCGGCGGCGGCGGTTTCCCAGGTGGTCAAGTTTCCTCCTCTGTACTACGTGAACCATTCGCACGTAATAAATTGCCAGAACGTCGTTCTGAATCAAATACGGTCGGAAACGATGAAAAAAGAGCACTATAACGTCTGGGACCGTCACGTGGATCTGGGAACGAACGCGCAACTGATCAATGCCGTTAAGAGGGATCTGCCGATAAATATCTCGGAGTGTGTTTATAAAGTAAGTCCCCCATCCGGTTGATCTTTATACCGTGACCCGTTTAATACTTATAGTTTCCAATGCCGTTTTACACGTCCGTAATGACGGTAGACCTACTATTGTGTTTTAGGTTTACAAAATGTTGAGCACCGGCGGATCTCCTCTGTTTATTGTCATTACCAATTGCCGGTTTTGTGTTTTGACGAAAAATGCACACACGAAACGATTAGAAACGTACTTCAGTTCGAATTTCGACGATTTAGACTCGATAGCCTTGGGTCCGTACGAACAGACCGCAGTGTTTGTTAGCGAAAAATCGAAAAAGTGCACTTTATTGACAGCGACCGACAGGCAATCGGCCCGCGAGATGATCGGTAGTCTCGAGTATGCTTACAGACGCAGCGGGTCCTACGATCCGAAAAATGCGTTTGTAGTTGTAAATCTCAATCGAGACGGTAAACTGTACGAGGCAGTGAAGTCTCAAATATCTTTGAATAAAGTAAACATTTTCACCTATTTTATCAACTATGACCTCAACACTATTGTATTGACCATTGCGCTAATTGACTATTTTTAGGATGAAATAATCAAATATTACACATGGCTTTGGCTGTACAAAGAAAGCGAATCTCCAATTAATTCGAAATCTCACATGGAAGAATTTTTAATGATTAAAAAAGGATCTACGTGGAAACCAAGATTTGTGCGTTTAAGGTTATTGTCTGTTGATTTTGAAATAAATTCTTTAGGATGTATAAAATCGTAATATGCACTAAACGACATATCCAAAAAATTTGACCGTATAAACAACTGATTTGTTTTTGATTATTTTTAGTAAAGATAATCTGTACATATTCAAAGACCCAGATCAAAAGTTACCATGTGAATCCATACCTTTAAGATTTGGTCGTTGCAAAAAAGTCAAAAAAATTTGCTGCGATCGGCCCCATTCTATTGAAATTTCACTAGTTGGTTCACCAATTATTTTGGCTCCTGCAGATTGTAATCAAGAAGACAAATGGTTTAACGCGCTCAACCATGCTATGATAGGAGTAAGACAATTATTTGTGTATAAACTAAGTGGAGGTGGAGGTTGGTGAGGGTGGGCAACTTTCCCCAGAAAAATTAAAGATGTCTATGCCTTCCCCTAATAATGTTTCATTGTATTCAATAACTTTTAAATAATATGTATTATTATTAACTCTTAATAATTAAATAATAATAGTTTTATTTAGTTATTAACTTATTAATATAAGACGCTTTACAAATACGTTTCTTGGCATATTGGCGTTTTAAATTTTTAGCACAAGGATCTCAAAACTGGAACCCGGCTCCCCGACGGATATTGCTGTTTATTGACCAATAGTCATATTGTTTTATACAACTTTCCTCACACTATTACAGACAGCATGTTGTTGGTCAACATGGAGTCATTAAAATTTTCGCCTTCACCATTGCACTACTATGTCATTATTGTAAGTTTTTCCTTTTTAATTATGATTTTTCCAATACAAATATAAATTTATAGTCATTACTTAACTATGCAAAATAATTTTGTGATTCTATTTTTTATAACTTAGGAATGGTCGTGTTATGATGCAATTTTAGAAGAAAGTTTTGACGATTGGGTCATACATTTTTCTTGTAAATCGAGCTGTGATGAATTTATATCCTGGTTGTGTTCTTTAAGACCAGATTTAAATGCTTTGGAATTAGCCGAACAGAAGTCTATTCATCGACATTCAAAAAATAATATTACTCTGCGAAGCTCTCTTTAGAAACAAATTATTTCTGCCTATACCTTTGTAATTTTGAGCTTCTACTATCTAAATTACTAATTGTATGTTTATTTTGAGTTTAAACAAATCAAATCAAAATTATTATAATTCTTCATCAAAGCTATACTATTTCTGTTATTTATTTGAACTTGAGTAAACAATAAAAAATGTATGGTATTTAATGTAACTTATTTAAAAGTTGATCTTTTCTGATTTTATGTGATTTTTAATAAGTCTTTGTTTTATTTTTCAACTTGAAATCTTCATTATACTTATGTTGCATGTTAATTAGTAATGATATGTAAAATTAATGCACTATCTACCATTAGTTCCTGTGATATAATTTTAATTAATTTGAATATTATTGTTTTTTATTTGTTTCCAAAACATATTTAATTTTATATCAAATGTTTTTTTTTTTTGTTTTTTATATTAATATAAGACTGTTGAAATTTTTTAATAACTGGTTGTTCTGAGAAACATAATAACAACGTATCAATATTTTATACTGTATGCAAAAGCTTTGTGTGTATATAAATGCTAATTATGTAATGAATTCTAATAAAATGTTCAGCATTCTAACATTATTAGTTAGTAGTGTTATTACAGCTTGTGTTTTTGTAAACAAAATATATGTTATCTTGAGTTATACACTATACTCTACCGTAATATCTTTTTTTTTTTGTCTGTAACTTGACTAAAAGATTGATGAAAACTAGTATTAGGTACTATTGATACGTATTAACATTATTTTAAAAATAAAATGTCCCCTGAATTAACGTATTTACATGCAATCTATGGGTACATTTTGAATATGTATGAAATCTTTAAATTTACAGAGGGAATATTTATTCATGATATCAAATTAAAATGTAATGTATTATAGTTGATGTTGGTGTAAAAGGTAGTAGATGAATCTTATTAAACTAATATCAAACATGAGACAGGGGCTAAAATTGTGCGCATAATGGTCAACAGACTACAACACGCTTTGTCCAGTACAAAATTATAAGGTTTGCAGTTGGTCGGTAAAGAATAAAACAAAATTCTTGGTTAGTAATTTAAAAGCAGTTACAGAGCCTTTTTAATTTTCTGATTTAGTTAACAATAAGGTACAATTTCAAAATATTGTTTACTCGTATAATATGAAGTTAGTTTAAGTACTAACATATCACTACAAGTATGAACATATATGACATAAATAAATAGATATCAAACCATTTAAATAAATCAAAAATAATATCAGAAACTACTGTAAATAATATTTTTGAACACCTCTACCTGAAACTTACAAGTAGAACAACACAACAAACATTAATATCTAAATAAAAATACAAAATAAATTCACTTAGGTACCTACATATCTATGTAAAGATATAAGATGATTTTATTTAAGATATTCTTATTTTATAATAATACCCATAAATAGTTAAAATTTTGTTCAAAACTACTTATAAGGATTTTATAAAATATTACATATTTTTTATGTCTATTTCAATTACAGAAAAGAAAAATAAACATATTTAAATTACGTATAAAGTTGATATTTGGTAGATGATATTAGAAAAAAAATACCCAGTGGGATTGTCATAAGTAATTGAACCAATTACATAGTTCTCTATTAGCAAAAATCAGAAGCACTGAGAAGTGAGAACATACATGTTAGTCTACTGATTTGTATAATAATATCACAGAATAATATAATTATAATATGAGTAGATGTTTGATAATTAATATAAATTAATGTCTCACAAATTTTTACTGCAATATTTATAACCGTGATAGCCGATAGGTGATTCATAATACTTATAGTATGCATAGAATATTATTAATAGAGTCTATAACATCATGCTGCGTCTATCATTTCAGAACAATTACTTGTAAATAAATCAACCGCAATTTATTTCAATTAAACATTGTTAAAAAACATTTGTATCATATACTAAATACGTTCTACTTATTTTGATAATTGAAAAACCGAAAATCACTACTTAATAGGTAAGCACGTAACAAATACTCATGACTCATGACCAATAAACATGATTTAGAATAACAGAATTTAAATTGGTACCTACCAACCCATTTGTTTTTTTATGATTTGAAATTTGATTGAATTTAATTTCTGCAAAAATTAACCGATAATTAGTAAGAACCTACCAAACAATTTTTCAGGTAGTTAAAGCCAACAGAATAGTTACTATAGGTACACTAACATTTATTTGTACTAAGTAGACTACCTGGTAGTTATATATTTTATACATATAAAATATACAAATCTTTTATAGGTATTTTAGATTGATTTGGTGATATCAAAAACAAAATGATCTATTTAAAACGATAAAATTTCTAAAAAAAATTTAGTTATCAATTTCGATAACTCATGAACAATTAACAGAGCTTTGAAGTTTTGAACTACTTGTCTAAGTTATAATTGTTTCATAAGACCCTTTATTTTCTATTTTTAGAGTGTTTAATTACTGATTGGTTCACTTTTAATTTTGGCTTATAGACGTTTTTACATTGTTAAGCAATAAAAAAATTAAAAAAATTAGCTACGCTCGGAAACTAAAAACCGTGTAAAATGCTACTGATTGACGTCAACACTTTTTCTTTTTGTTAGGTACATATATTAGTTTTTTATGTAATATATTTTCCAATTTGAGGATAATTCAATTCTTTTGTGATCAAAAACCTGCTAATAGCTGATGACGATGTTGATGTACCGATTTCCATATCATATATTACTGCGTCTGTATCCGACAAAGTTTTTAAGTCATTAATATATTTAATAACTAATCTCCGTTAAATAACCCCAACCGTGAACCCGAGTAAAAACGATTTAATTTAAAATTGTATTAACTCCAACGATGGATAGGTATTTTGTGAGAACAGGCTTATTGACCGTTTACTGTCGAATGTCAATATACGTGTATACAAATACTCCAATGTCTCCAATGCAGTGCACTGGTGAACACCTACTAAAAAATAAAACAAAATTTAACTAAACAAATGTCGAACTTATTAAACACGATTTTTTATTGACAGCTGAAACAGCCTGATTTCTCTTCCGGTGCCTACCTATTACTATGTCCAATTCGGCACTAAAGTAAGCTGCAAGATTAATGAACGTAAATCAGTTGTAGTATCAGCCTAACATTATTAAGGAGGTATAATACATGGCATTTATTGTACTTTTTTTGCTTATGCATTTGTTTTTTTCGCTTTTAAGCGAAAAAAAAAGATATTACAATATATTTACCTTTACGTAAAATATCTCATAAGAATTAGCTGGGCTAGTAGTAGCTAAAAGCAGTGGTGTAATCATACGAATAAAACTGGGTAGGTACACATCTAATTTGGAATAAAATTTAACTTGGGAATTCGGCTTTTACCCGTTAAATATATACTTACTTTATTTTTAAAATTGTTGTATCAGTGCTCAAATTTTGGTGAGCGCGGATTACGGAACTCCTCTACTTTTTTCAAAATATTTTAAAGCCCCCGTACTAAGTTTTATGGCCCTAATTTAATTTACTATAGAAAATAGTAACGCTTCTTAATTTTTACTTTACACAGTGTCCCGTCTACAATTATTTTACCAATTCGAGCACCAGTTTGTATCCCAATCATTGTTAAGTTGAATATGTAGTTATATTTTCTCAGTAGCTGGACTTGGATTTTACACGATTTTTCATTTTTGTTTGACATTTAAAACATAGCATTCCAAATACAAAATGTGTGTTTCAGACATTCCTAAGTTTAAATTTTATTTTATTTTGTCTTTGTTTGCATTTTTTTAACATTTAACTATTAATAATGGCTTATACAAGTAACATTATAATGGAATTTTTTAAGTAGGGGTACTCTGGACTCTTTAAATTTATTTACATAATATATAATGTGTTTCTTTCATTTAAATTGATAAAAAATTGATTTTTATGCTAGATCGTACTAAATTTAGAGTGTAATTTAATAATTTTGAATACTGTAAAAATAACCAATCATATAAATGCGACGGTTGAATATTATTATTCAATACTTTTTAAAGCTATTTGAATGGAAATCTTTGTTTTAGGGAAACTTTTATTTTCCGAGATAATTTTTGGTTTTTTTATAAATGAATGATTTCGTATTTTTAGTGCTACCAATGTTATTAAATCTGCAGGTATACGAATTAAGTACACAACCCACCAATTTCGTTTTTTTTTTTTTTTTTTTATGGGTACACGCATCGTTTTTATACAGTTTTGTAGGCATAGATACCACAAAACAAAAATATAAAAACAGGTATAGAAATTATTACAAGTATCATTGTAGCTACACAGCATGTCAATGCCTAGGTTATTTTTGATCTAATATTATGAATTTTTTTGTTAATTTTGGAATATATTCCTATTGACGCATCCCATCCACCCTTTACGATAAGACATTCTTAACCATAGAAAGAAATTCTTAACTATAAAATAATAAATTTGTTTAACTTGTTGCATTTTTTTTGCTTTGTGAGTGTAGACACTAGGAAAGTACTGTAGGTACATCAATACTTTTATTGCTGTTAAATTAGTTTATTATTTCTGTTGTACAGTGTTGCGCATTTAAACTTTGAACCATATATAGGTGCAGTATAAATTAGTTTTAGCCGAGTTGTAATAGCGAAAATTTAATATTGAAACTATCAAAATGCTGTAAACGAATAAATTGACGAATATAGTATGATATGATATTTTATTAAAATGTACGATATGTTTGAAACAAGAAAAATATGCAGTTGTAAATAAATATTTATTTAATAAAATATATTAGAATTTATAAACATTTGACGAAAAAACCAGCATCGTCAAGATCATTTTCAACAAGTAATAACTTATAACTGTAATACTATGTACCTACTTAAGTTTTTCGAGTTTCGACCTACATAAAGTATCATTGACTATTATATTTTATGTATAATATATTATATTATTTGTAATGCGCGAGTTGTAGTGTTAATATTTGTGGTTTTTACGTTTATTTGAGTGAAAAGGTGAATCAACTGTATAATATATAAATAGGCGTAGCTAGAGTCAAAAATTTGTGGGAGGAATAACTTACTTAGGTAAATTTTGTTTTATATTTACATTTATAGTAAGACGTCGTCATGCCAGTAGTAAAAATAATTTAATTGTTCCTTATTATTTATGTTTTTGATGATTCGTCGTCATACTTTGAAAAATGATCGAATGTTATTCATAATTTAAATGGCGTTTTTTAAAAATTTATATTATTGTCTGATATGTACACTGTAGGATGTCTGCAGATGTGTAAAATAAACTTGAAGTGCTATTCTTTTCCACGAAGAATTAAAAATTACAGTTATTTATTTTACCTATCGATTTGCACAGCGGTGTTGCGTTAGTAATTTTTTAGGTCCGAAACTCAAACACTTGCTGAACATTTTGCGACAATTCATTCAATCGCTTAATTAAGTATACTTACTAAAAAAAAAATTAAGTATACTTATAAGTAGGTATACTACTTATACCGTCAATAGTGGCAAGTTGGAGCTTGCAGATGAGTCACTAGACCAGTATACACGCCGATACATGTTTCAAAATTAGCGGTTTACCGTATAAAAAACAAGAAGAAAAACATTAGTAGCAAGACCACCAACAGAGTTAAAACTGATAAATTATAAACGTGTTTTGATCATTTTTTTCAGTAAGAAATGAATAGCAGAAGAAGGATGTATGTATTCATTTATAACAAAAATGTAAGTACCTGATTCACATATAAAAAGATTGGTAGGTACTAAATACTAATGAAAAACATAAAAAGTAGACTACGCACTTTAGAATATTTGATGATTTTCATCATAAAAATGCATGTTTATGAACCAAAACATTTTTCTGCGCCACTGACTGTCACATTGAGTAATATATAAATGTATAAATGATCATTTTTCAATAATGTACAGATACAACAAGTAAACGAATTCTGCTATTTAGGAAGCCTAATAACTGATGACAATAAAACAACGAAAGAAAAAGAAGGCGCTAAATCACGCTAGAAAAACAAAAGCTTTTGAGAAAAAACTGACACTTCTTAAAAATAAACATCTGCAGAGTACAATTTCAAGAAATAAGTTTATAAAAACATACATATATGGAGTATTCTATTATATGGTTGTGAAACGTGGACAATGTGAAGGTATGAGAGAAATAGGTCGACTAGAGGCAATGGAGATGTGGATGTGGAGGATAATGACAAATGGATTGAACACAAGACAAATGAAACGGTGTTGGAAGAAAAATAAACAGCAAAAGAACCAGAAAAAGACCACGTATATAAATCCTTTTTTGGAGAGATCTTCCATTCTATGGGTTTTGGCTCTTGCCAACGACTCAAGAGGACAGAATGTGACAGACATGAATGGTTACAACAAGGCTTGGCCTTTAGAAGCTGATGATGAAGAGTTGATCGTTGTTAACACGCCTCCGTAACTTCATAAATGATATTCCACTTATCACTTTTCAAGGACCCGATCAATAATTAACGCAAACAAAATACACTGCAGATATGCTATATTGAAAAATATTAAATATTACATATTATGTACAAATAAATATTATACGAGTATGTATCTAGTAAGTACCTTCGTATGTATGTTGTATAAAATTGTGATATTATACCGAGGTTGTTGATCCGATATACCATTGAATAAGTCGCCAGTGTAGGTATATAAATCGTAGATACCAGGACTTGCGCAGAGAAAATTTAAGAATTACACAAAAACCTTACAAAGTTAAACGCAGGTGAAGTCCGGGGAGATAAGGGGAGGCAATTATTAGTATTCTGGTTTTCCAAAAGCTCTCTAGTTTTGAAAATTGAATTATTTCATCTTAAATATAATTATCAGCTCCGAAAACCCACTTAATTTTGGTTCCTTGAACTGTGCCCATGGGTCTAATTATAGGTAGATTTTTGGGAGACAGGATAACAACTAAGATAGGATCCAACACCACTGATGTCAGAAAACCTACAATAGTAAACAATCAGATAATTAAAATACATTTTTCACTGTTCGAGTGGCGTTTTAAAACGTTTTTTAGAATTGCACTAGGTATTTGTGTAGTGCATACCGCACGCGATTGCGCAAGGCCTGGCAAATACTAATAATACGTCACAACAATTAAGTTATTTGCTAATTGGACTAGTTTCGATGTTTTTGTCCTCTAACAAAATACGTAATCATTAAATACGCGCTCGGATGACAATAACAAAGGGGTAAGTACAGTGGCGTGCGCAGGGAAGGGGAGGTTGAGGGTAAAATCCTCTCCAATCGTAAATTTTTTTCTACAAAAAAATTACACAAATAATTATTAAAAATAATTTCTGGGTTGATTGAATATTTTTATGAAAAAAAAAAAATTAAGATTACAAATTACCTATACGAATATAACATGGCAAATTTCCTATTTTTTTACACTTTCTTTCCGCGGACGTGTTCTAGCTCTCAGATACTATTCCATAAAATACGTCCGAGGGCGGCTGCTAAAGCCAAACATTTTTATGACGAACATTTATTTTTATGAGAAGAACGTATTAAAAACAAAAGTTCGGGGTTGTTCGTTGTTTTAGGGGATTGGGCTCCCTCGAGTAATTATAACTGTGTAATCATACAGCCGAGGCCAAGTTGATGGTATTATGTATATATTACAGGAAGAATCGTTAAAATGAGTTATTTTTTCCACACATTTCCCTTCGAAATGTCCGGTCACGCCACCGGGTACCTATAAGTATAACATATTATTTTGCGACTTCCGAGACACCGTCGCTAAGCGTCTTTCCTCCTTTTGCGTTGGCGGTCCCACGTGGCCATCTCGTCCGTCCACGGCGGCTGTGCATCGTCCGACTGCTGCAGTTGGCCACTCTCCGCGTCACGGTGCTGGTACTGCGGACGTTCCGGATGACCGCGGTTCAACGGCGGCTCGCGGTAACCGTAGTTGGTGTACTTGACCGTGGGCCGGGGCCCGAACACCATGTTCCGGACGGTCATGAAAATGGCCGCGTTCAGGGCCATGTTGTTGATCATCAGCGCCGACATGACCATCATTTTCAGGTTGGCCAACACGATCGGCGCGAAGCCCAAGCTGATGAGCTGCGGTATCAACATGTACGGGTTCATCATCATCTTTTTGAAGTGCCCTCGGCCTTCGGCGACCCCGTCCGCGGCGGCCGCGGCTGTCGCGTCTGGTTCGGCGGCGCCGCCGCAGCAGACGGCCTGCGCCTGCAACAGCACGAGTGCCTGCAACGTTAGCGCCGACGCCAACGAGACAGCGACCGGAGAGTTCAGCATCGCGTGCGCATTACGTAGACGTCGCGCGGGCTGCTTGCACGAACACTGACCGGCGTCCGCGGAGACCGCGACGGACACTGACCGTCCGGAAACACGGCTACACAATACCCACGTCCGGGCCGGCGAGCGACAGCGGGCCGGTTCTATCGCGTGCTGTCGCGCTTCGAAGAAAACGAGTAGCACGCGCGCGAAACATTCTCCTGCGCGGCACTTGCCGCCGCCAATTGACCCACTAAGGCGGTGACCGGTTTTCCGCCGCCGCTGTAACGAGGGCACACCGCGCGAATCCACGCGCACGAGCTTGTGTACCACCCGTGTAATACCTATACGTGGTATACGTACTCGTTAGGAGGTTAGGTTCGACAGAAACTCGTCTTCGTATCTCTTGTACGGGCGACGCGCAGAACAGGCCGCTCGTCGAAGTATGGTTTTCAAGAACGCGGTTTGGAGTAGGCCACTCATTCGGGCGAGTCTCGACAGTGTTTATAACTCGTACGTCGTTAATTCTTATACTGTCGGAGAAAAACTTTTGCCCGTATTGAACACAACATCTACATTTTTAATGAGTGTGAAAATCTGTACGTTTGGAACGATTACGTACGTCTTGGAATGATGAAATTCGCCGACCATCTTTTTTTATTCGGTTCCACGTGTTTTTTTTTTTTGTACATTTATATTATTATATTCAGCATAGAAATTCAATATAGAATACTAATTCACGTCGTACGAGTTTTTAAGGATGAGGTTTTTCTTTTTTTTTTTACGCACCTACATGCATTTCGCGTATAAATTGATTTTTTTTACTTTTGCACGTAACCAAAATTCCTGTAGTTAGACTAGTCCCGATTTGTATGCAAATAAACAATTGCGTTACTACACGTATTTTCAACAATAATAGTTTCTATACTGCGTTCAGTCAGAGAAAGCTTCGTATTCGGACTTACAAAATGATAGCCGCGAGTAATCGCTGAAGTCCAAACTAGTAATCCAAATATTTTCACGAATTTCCGTAATACAATTTCAGAATGTTTTGGTATGCTTGGGTAGGGAATGGAGCCTATTATTGACAATCGCTCGGTTGTCAGTCTTTTTGTCCGAAATTTGTGAGATCTTTCACTGGGAACGGTATATATATCCTGTTATAGTTTAAACTTAAACCAAATTACTATATGACTTGTTTTGCAGTTACTAGAATGCAATAGTGGCTATTCCACTATAGCGTTTGCTACTATAAGATGTTATTTATTTAAAAACAAATATTATTAGACTTGTATCATTAATTTATGACATATATACCTACTGTACTTAGTTATAATCTTAAATATCCACTATTATAGTAGAGGCAGGTTACTTTTTAGTCTTACAAAAAAAAAAATGTAGAGTTTAAAGTGAAATTTTTAAAAAGAATGTTTCACAAATGTTTAGTGACCGTTATTACTTTATCATAGGTATGGTACGTTATAATATTATTATAAATAAATATACCTATAGAAGGGGATAAACTCACGTGACATGGTTTCCGAGCGAAAGTAGTTATTTCGTATATGATTGCTAACACGTCATAATAATAATTACCGAAATTGAGAATCTCACGCGGACGAAGACAATAATACTTAAAATACTCAAATGTCTTTACAGTATACATAAACACGAACATTTCTCTGTAAAAGCAGTCGTTGCCACTTACGTTCTACATTATTAATAACTATTAGTTATTACAGTTGAAAGCTATGAATTTCGTCCAATAATGCATTACTACTAATGTGCATATACCTATTTAAAATGCGTGTTTTGAACGTGTGAGATATATTGAACAATAATATAAAATATTTATGACATACTACGGTCTGAGGATGTATGTAATCAGTGGTTGACTTGGTGTTTGCTTATTTTTTAATCGACATCGAAAAAAAAAGAGGTTCTGTGATGTTTGACTGTGGGTATTTAAAAAATAATATATTTTCGAGTAGTCATTCTAATTTAGGACTCTTAATAGTCTAGTGTAGACACTACATCAATAAAAACAATATTTTTTTATTTAAATTCGTATCCCTACTATTTTCAATCCAAGTCAAGCACTGTGTCTAGTAATACTCACACAGGCGTTCGTGAAACCAAAAACTTCAATCGACATAATATACATATATGGACTTCGTCGTTATTGTACCCAACATTAAACGCAATGCATGCGTATGCATTTTTACGTAGTATTTTATGGCAAGCGCATAATCATATTATTTATTTACACTACTTGCGTTTTCGATAGACGAAATGACATTTTACGCGTTGTTCGTCTGTAAGTGGAAAGTTCAATGACACCAAACTCGGATTTTAGATCTTTCGATCAACAAGTTTCATACCTGTCTCGTGTATTTTTTTTCGTTTTCAAATACTCACACAAATAACTAAAAACGTATAGGCAGCAATATTGGTGTAAAAATGTTCTTTTTTTTTTTTTTATGACGTGCAGTTTCTTTCTACTTGTACTTTAAAATAGAGAAATAAATAAATGTTGTAAAATGTTGGATTACGTAATCATTTTTTAACATGCTATAAATTGGTATATCTGTACTGGTTAGTTATACAAGGAAAATGGATAGTTGGTGTACGGTATATTAACGAGGACAGACATATATTCTACAAATACGTATCAGTAAAAACTGAAAAAATTGAAAATTTAGTGGTTCTAATACGAAAGTTTCAGTTCAGTAGACATTTCTTTACCCGGCCACTCGATTTTGCCCAACGTAAGAATGAACCTATAACAATTATTGTGTAAATATTATTTATTTTTGATATTTTATACAAACCACACATTTGAACTGCAAAACTATATTCTTTTTATTTAAAACTCGAAAATCTTTAGAACCTACTGTTTATAATTTTTTTTAACCGTGTATTAAATGTTGGAGAATGTTGAACACTTACTCTCATACGGGTATTTCAACAGTTTTAATTTATAAACAAAGTGAACACGACTACGTATCATTGTGAAAGTACTTTCTTTCATAACCTTGACTTTGTCAACGGTGCCAAGGCCCAATTAGCGATTAGCATATTTTACCTATGTTTTCAACTGTCGAGTATATCATAATAAATTGTCTACATTACAACTTTTGAACAGTTGACCTGTTAAACTTTTTAAACTTTTGACAATTTCACATGCCTATAAACATTAGGTATATAACATAGTAACGCAACAAAAAAATATTAACCACAAACGTAAGTATACTTAGGTATATTAGTAATTTTTTATGATCTTTTAATGAATATCTGAATAGTTTAATTAATTGAATAGAATTCAACGTAAATTATATGGCTCGTAATTGATAAATACATTATATTTGATTGATTGGTTGTGAATATATTGTAATATTATAATGATTTGCATAAGGTACCTACAGTCATATGAAGATGGTGAACATTGAATGTAATATTATCTGAAGAAAAAACCTGAAACGTTCTCAAATATTAAATTGAAGACACAAACGTACCCGAAACAGAATGAGTGTTCTTAACTACTTTTTAAAAATATCAATAATGGTTAAATTTACAAAACATAATATTTATTTAATATTAAATAACATAAAAACTCATTGACATTTATTACATAAACGTTATGAATAATAACTAATGTCAATCAAATAATAAGTACCTATATTGATAAAACAATCAAACTGAAATAGTAAAATGTATGAGATATTAAAAATAATGTGAAAAAAAAAATGAAGTAAATAATTCTAGGTCAGGTGGGATACTTGCTGGAGTAGCAACTATACTTTGGAGTAGGTCACATATTTGATTGGGTAATTAGTTTAATTTTTATTGTAAATTTGTAAGCAATGGATTGCTTACGAAAATTACAGTTTTGAGTGAGCTCGGTAATCTAATAACTTCTTAAATAATTGTTTGCATTTACTCAAGTGTTAAGTTGTCACTGTTAACACAACTTTACAATAGTTAAGTATTAGAGTTTCAAACAATAAATATTGACCATCTTTGATCAAAATATAATTTTTAGATGATTACTATTTTTTGCGTATTTGTGTAAGTTTCATACTTGAAACTTAAAAAAGTAAGCAAGTCCTCCCTGAATATAAATAGCTACTTTTTCCAGGAGGTATTAGAGTTTGCTCAGAATTATAATTCTGTAAGCAACCTATTGCTTACAAATTTCATATAGACATTAAACTAGTGACCCCCTCAAAGCTGTTACCTACTCCAAAGTATAGTCGTTACTCCAAAAAGCTTCCCATCTGACCTAAAATTTACTACTTCTTCTTTTCTTCTTTCTATTTTTATATAAATAATTTTTATGTTTTTACAACACCATTCGTTATAGTAACGCACTCAGAACTGTGAATTACTCAACCTCAAGCTCTCTTTAAAAAAAAACTTTCAATGAGATTCAATGATGTCCGTAAACCTATCATATGAGGTACTGCATGAAAATATATTGGAACACTCCTTACACCAAAAAAAGTTATGACAGAAAAAAAAAGTATATACTAGGTTGAATTGTTTTCTAACTTTTATGACGTTTTAAATTTTTCCATATAAAAGAGATGGTTTTACCCATTCTAACAACGCTGAGGGCGATTTTGAAATTTTTCTTCTTTGGCTCATACAACTCAAAAAATTGACATAACTTCACATAAGTTTCAATTGAAGCACTATCTTTAGCCAAAATCCTATCTTTTTCAAAGTAGGTATTTAATTATTAGCTATTCTTTTAACTTCTATTCGAAAAAATTATCACAGAAAAGTAAATATCAAAATTGTTCTGCTCATTTTTTTTTAAATTTTCAATTTTCGGAATAATAAGTTAATAATAATAAATAATTAATAACAATTTCCAAAATAGGTTTTAAATAAAGTACCATATTTTTGCACCTTAGTATGGAAATTAACAATCTCCTTCTACCCCAAAAAATAGGGGAAAAAAGAAATCATTCCACAATACATTTTGCGCTGCGTTCAGAATACTGAATCTAAAAATGGTTTTGAATTATGTTTTCTGTTGTGTAAAAATTTTAATTAGAGTTTTCTCAGTTATAGTGTTACTAGACATACCCATACAACCTAATAATATATATTATATGATAGATGATGATGATAACCTTACGATTGATAATATTATATAATGCTGCAACTATTGTGATGGATTAAAATAAAATCATAAAACAATTATTTCATAATTAATTAATACAAGTTGAGTTTATGCGGCGATGAAACAATTACTTAAAAATTCAGTGTACCTACCTAATAGTTTCTGATCATGTCTACACTTTTCAGTATTGTTTTAGATTCTGAGCAAAGTGAAGAAACATTTGATTTTACAAAGATGTGTTTTTTTTTGTGTGCCTGTGACATACATAGCGCCTTGGTTATTGCTCCGATCTTAATTGTAGATACATTTTCTGAAAGCCCACCTTATATTCTTAGTGAATTGCAAATAACTTTTTACAAACATTTCAATTCTAAAAATGTTATACCCAAAAAACCAGAAAAAAAACTTCAAAAAAATCGGTAAAAAGTACGGCCAACCCGATTTTGACAAAATCTTATTCGTTTTACGGTCACAACTTCCGTAACAATGTTTTCTCAGACCTGATACTTTTACATAATGTTTTTTACGGATAATTTACAAGTTTGATCCAATTTAAAAATATTTTAATCTTTTTTTAATTAAATATAGAATCTTGAAATTTTTTAAATTTCCATTTTTTTTTTTTTTGTGGTTTTTCTTCAATAATAAGTTTAATTTTGAAGTGAAAACTTTGAAGTGTTAATATATGATTAGAAATAGGTATTAAAACATGTGATTGAACATTTTTGAAAATTACACAAGAGGATTTTTTTTTTTTTGTCGTTTCAAGTTGGAAAATCGGCAAAAATTGGTCATTATTGTGATTTTTTTTAAGGAAAAATTTTGTAACTAACTCAATTTTATTTTTTAAAACTTGGGAATAGCAACAAACATCAAAAAAATCCGACTTGTTGTTTCCAAAAACCTATAAAATTAGTATCGATAATTTTACGTTTACTTTGACGACTTACAGCGTTAAATTTATCAATTGCTCTGTATAATCCAGTTTAAGTCTCAAAAAATAAATGTCCATTGCTCACATACCGTTTTTCTAATGAGTAGATTTATATGCGCAATCACTAGACCTGTTCAATCGTATACATCCGGTTATACATCAAATATATAATATCTATAGTCAATATATTGATTAGCTCTATATTTACGGTCACTGAACATTTTAAGTTAAATTGAATTTTAGGCGTGTCGAAAATAAATGTGTAAAATCACATACAAAAAGATACATGTAGGTTCCTCGTTGAAATTATTTTATTATTAGGTATTATTATTATCTCATTAATCATTTTATCGGTGGATTGTCTAAATTAAAAGTTATTTTAAAAATAATGAAGTACCTATTCCCTTCGGTGAAATGAGAATTTAATGAAAATTGGGGCAAAGTATCGTCATTATACGGTTTTTAACACATATAGTGAACATATAGTTTTTTTTTTACTTAGTTAAATTGTTAGTTCATCTAATTAATTAACGTACTATTCGTAATTCAACACTCGAAGTATTTAGTTAAAACATACTTTTAATTATGTTCAATCTATTAAATAAAATACTAGTGAAACAAGTCGAGTTTAAAGTATACAATTTATTAGAGTTATTTTCAGAAAGTAACATATTGCAAACCTAACCATACAATATCGATCATCCTTTGTAAACGTCTATGAAACATAAAAATAGTTTGAATTTGAAATTTTTTAAATCTAGGAAAATAATGTATTGTTTGGATTGTATTAAAGTTTAAGTGTACTGAAAATTATATAGGTTTTACGAAAAATTAACTGTAAAGAAAATACAAAATTTCAAAATTCAAAAAGTGCTCAAAATGTTTCTTTCAAAATTAGGCGAATAGGGTTATTTCGTGTTTCGAACAGATACGTGAAGTAATTTTAAGCATTTGAATTTTTTATTTTTGGACCATCATTAAAAAATACAAAAACAAAATATTGAAGAATGCTTCAAAACAAAGTCTCGGGCTAACAACGCATATATATTTTGAAGATGTACGCATAAAGCCGTGTACAATTGGATCAATTTTATAAAAAATAACTGCGATGACTGAAACCGTTTTAATTGGAAAACGTATCAGCCAAGTTCGCTGCTGCACATTGCTGTGCAAAAAAAAAAGTCATAACTTTACCATTTTGTCAGGGGCTATCGTCGTGAGGGCAACAGGGGCAGTAGCCCCGGAGCGAACACGTTTTTTTTTTTTTTGTGCATTTAATTTATAAAATCTATAGAGAATTCCAAGACCCAAGTAGAGCGTGTACGCCACCTGATTTATTTTGTGGAATATTTCGCAACACCGTGTGGAATTTTTCCAAATATTTCACTCAAAAAAAAAAAAAAAGCACTTGGAATCAGTCTAGTTCGTGTGTGTCGTAAACGTATTATTTAATTTCTGAAAGCAAAGATAAATCATCGCCTTCGAAAATACGATTCTGAGCGAGCTCGGTTGTCTAGTATACGTCGTGGTAAAAACGAATTTAACAATAAATACTTTTGTCAAATCTGTATCTTTCCTGTTTTGATATTGTGTAGTACATTGTATATCAGCTCGGTCCGATCTTTATTTTGGATGTTACGATCAAAAAAATCGAAATCGATGTGGAAAAAACACGTTTCCCGTAATTATTTGTTCCCCCCGTAAGAAGTGCACGGCCGCCCGGAATGACGAGTTTTACGACAAAATAACAACTTATAATCGGCTATAAACCAAAACAGTGTTAACCGATTTTCTACATTTTCAACCACGCACGTGTAAAACTATCTTCTATAGGTCGTATTAAAGTTTCGAGACTTTAAATCAAAATTTCAATAAAACGCTTCAAATAAAGTGCCGTCTCGGATCCATTATCTAGGTATCTTTTAAGGTATCACACGTCAAAATTGGTGCAGTTTTTCTATCATATATTTATATTTATATTTATCATATATATTTATTATACAATAAATTTTGATGACAGAAACAAAAAAACAAAACATCATCGTAAAACCAATTTCGCTAACGCTCAGAATCTAAAAAGACTTCAAACACACAGGACGTGATCATTTCACCTGACCCACGATTTTATCGAAGACAAAGTGCAGCTGGGAGCGTGTTTGCAGTCGAAACGGTAATCACGCGATGATTTTACACGGCTACTAAAAGTGTGAAAGTAATTATTGATACGTGCACGGGGGTAATATTGCGCTGCGACCGAAACACGGCACCGGACACTCGCAAATAATATGTGCGTACATAATTTACGCGTGCGAATCGACGGCGACAATTTTTTTAATTACGATCGGGACGCACGCCGATGGGGGGAGGGTAGGGGCGGACGAACGGGGGCGCCTGGAGCGTATTGCTCTTTCAGGGGGAGAGCCGCGACGGTGGAAGGGTGTGGCCACCCCTCGTGCACACACACGCGCACGCAAAGGGTACCTAGCGGCGGCGGCGGCGGCGTTCGTAACGCGAGAGCGCCTCGGCATTATCGACCTGCCGCGCGCCATCTGATCCGCCGCCGCCGCCACCGCTCGTTCGACCCTGTCCGCGCGCGACAGACGCAGCACTGCACGCCGTTTACATCATACACAATATTTATCGTTATCGCGTCGTCGCAGATTTATAAACCGCGACGTTTGCGCAGCCACGGATCGTCGTCGGGTGTCCGAGATTTCCGCCGCAGAATACGTTCCGTCTGGCGTGCGCCGCGGACGTTGTTCCGATGTCGTTGTCGCCGTGGTGACCGCGGTCGCAGACTCTTCGCGGCGGTGGACCGCGGCCGACGAGCGGCCGTCCGCGGGCCGGTGTAACGGTGAGCGGGAAGGGACGACGACGGCGGCGGCGGCGACGGCGACGACGACCCGTTGTTGTTACTGCAGTTATTACGACGACCGCTCTTAGACGGGTCCGCGAACCCGCCATGTGCGAGACGGCCGTCTGACCTCCGCCGCAGCCGCCGCCGCCGCCGCCATGAAACAGAAAAAGAAGAAAGACGAGCCGCCGCCGCCTCCGACGTCTGCCGCCGCGGACGAACAGCCGCATCAGCTGTGCAACGGCGGCGATCCGGCAGCGAAAAGACCGAAAAAGTCGGCGCTGAAACGCACGGCGACCATCGGCGGCGGCAGCTCCAAAGCGACCGGCAGCAAGTCCGGCAAGGGCAAGCGACGCGTGCAGTTCAACGAAAGCCTAAACGTGTTCTTCGAGTCGGATTACGTGATCGTCATCAGGGACGACGACTGCGACTTCGACGAGGAGGACTTTGACTTTTGGTCACAGCAGCCGTGCAGCTGCGGCGACGCGTCGTGTTTTCAACCGTGGCTGCAGGAAGACGAGGACGGCGGCCGCGGCCTGCCGCCGCCGCTCGACCCTTACGAAGAACAGCCCGGCACGCTGAGCCCTCCGGACGGGTACAAGGACGGCTGTCCGAGGCACGTGCCACCGCAGCTGTTGGACCATCTCAAATACGGTAATTAATATCCATCCGAGCTAATAATATATCAGATCCGGGATCCGCCGTGGTTTCCCGCCGTCTTGAGATAAATTTTTCTCTAACGAATAGAGCCACGAGTAAATTATTTTTTTTTCCTCGCGTAGGATACCTAAGCGTCGTCTAAATGTTGTCATCTCGTCGAAAAACTACTATTATTCAATTTAGACTGTCGTTATCAAGTTTATCAAAACTATAGTTAAAATAATAACGAGTAAACAATAACATCATCGAACGGTTAGGTAGTGCAATAATTGTTCACAGAAAAGCAAGAGCAAACTAAAAGTTCAATACAATAAAGTATAACATTAGTCGAAATAGAAAAACCCTAATTATTATAGATACTATTACAACTAGTTTTGAACATTAAAATGTACTTGTCATGAAAATACTATTGTGTGAGCACGAATGTCAAGTATGTTGTGTAATCACAAAAACTTTTAAAAAAAATTTCTATAATTTTGGCCATTCTTTGATTTTCTTCAAAAGGATACTTTTTATTAATTTTCGAGATTATTTTATGGTATCCATAAATCATATTCCTCATACCCTGCAAGGTCGTCAGTGGTGTATAGAAACTAAGGTAAAATATACGAGCCGATTCGACCACAAAATTTTAAGTTCTAGGGAGGCTTTTGAGGGCTTTTATAGGGATTTTCTGACATACTCTAACGTCACCTGAATTCTAAGCTTCTTTAAACTGAAATATAATCCTGTAAAAAACGTTTTCAAATTCCTACAATTCATTATCGTCAACTCTGACGTTTCACTACGACCAGTATGGCCCAGATGTACACGTCACTGAAAGTCATCACTCGCACGACTGGCAGTTAACTACGTCATTAAGCACAACAAAAATGTGCACTGTCGAAAATCATTTACGTAAAAATTATATTATGCAGATGATGACTTGTCCACGAGATATAACTCGAATGCGGCAGATCGATCATGCAGCGATACGCACGTCGGTATGCAATCGCCATACAACTCTACGTCCTATTTTGAGGATAATAATCATCAAAATGTTCCCGCTGAACTTTCATCCCAACCCCGCTCTAGCAGTGAGTATTATTAATTATATTGTTAATGTGCTACAATTTTAGTTACACGTGTTACGATGTACATGTTAAACAAATATTGTTATGTATATTTATGACTCAAATTTACAAATTGCGCCACTAGGTGTTGTACTCGTCATATTAAGCGGGTATTGTACTATTGGTACAGGCACCATATCTATTATAAGTTATTATGTAATTTACTAAACGTAAAATATGTAAACTGTAGGTGCCTCTATACCCACGCGTTAAGTTTCGTTGTGCTGTATGTACAGTAAACGCCGGATTTTACAATGAAATACGCGCAATAAAAATACTAAATAATTAAATAAAGCACATGCGGGTCACTCGATAAAACCAAAAACTTTTAGTCGAACAATTTACGATTTAATATGAACCAATTTTTACAAATTCGTCTGCACATTCATCATATTTTTGGTTTTTAGATTTAGACAAGAGAGAAATATAATGTTTACAGCTTCTATTCAAATATTTATAAAAAAACCGTATATATTTTACCCCTAACTAGTTATAAAATCTTCATTGTGTCTATATATGAACCCTATAATCTGATGTGGTTTCTGAACATGACAGTCAGACAATATGACACACGAGAAATGTTTTATTTGAACAACAAAATCGATTTACTCGCATTATATGTTTAGAACACGAACAGCTACTGCAACAGCCACCGCCGACGAATGCGAACGCCGTTCAACTGTCGAAAGCAAACTCTATCTGTGATATGAATAACTCGAGTGCAGCTCAACAGCCAAGGTGTATCGTGGAAACGATAACCATGACCACGGTCACGGAAAGGCAGATCGTGCAGCAGACCAGGCCCGCGGACGGTGCCAAAACCGAAGACCTAAACGCCGGCACCGTCTCCGTACCGGCCGTCGCCGACGAGGGGTACGTGTTAATCAAGTGCGGTAACAATACGGTGGTGTACAACAACCGGAACCCGAACTCGGCGGTCCGCCAGCTGTTCCCGGCTACAAAGTTTGTGTGTCCGCCCACCCGGATCAAGGAGACGGACGACGCGAGGCTGCTGAACAAGTACCTGATTACGGAGGAGTCGCTCCGCGCGTTCGACAGCCGGTCGTTGAACGGCGGCCTCGGCGGGGCGTACAAGAGCGACGCGCACAACGACGACGACGACGACGACGACGACACGTCGAACAGTCTGATCCGGCGGACCATCGAGCGGAGCACTTTGAGGCGGAACACGGCGAAAAAGAAGAACTGCAACAATGACGCCAAGGAGATATCGCTGATTGAGAAAATCAGAAGACTGACGTGTGACAGCGAGGACGACGCCGACGACCCAGCCAAGAACGGCGTGGCGATCCCGGACCAAGTTGTCGGGAGCACGGCCGCGCAACAGTCCTCCGCGCCGTGTGACCCGTTGACGCTGCAGGCTTGCACTGCGGCTCCAGCGTACAAAAAGCTCACCGAATTGTTCGGCAACACGGGTCGTCACGAACACCCGTTACCGCTGCCGTGTAATCAACCGACAACGGTAGGCGGTGATCCGATCGGCAAGTCCGACCCGTTGGATTTGTGTGACGGTCACTGCAACGCGGTTACTGCGGCCAACAACCGTGCAGCCGTTCGTTCTGTGCAGGCCGGCGGCAAGCCGTTTCTGTCCTCGTTGGCCACGGCGTGCGTGACGGGCAACATGTACGCGGCGTCTAGTGGAGACACGGTTACGGCCGCCGCTGGAGCGCCGCAACCGTCGTCGCAGTGTCCGCAGCCGGACGTGGTGGCCGGCACTCAGGCGCCCGGCTCGCGCAGACACGAAGAGCTCGCGGCGTTCGTGCAACAGGACTCGGGTCGGTTGGAGAAGATTCGCAAGCGGTACATGCCACCACCGGCCGCAACCACCACTACCACCGGCAGCAGCAGCAGCGGCCAGTTGGCGGAAAACGAAGACGACGAGAACGACGATTACGGGTTCAACCGGCGGCCGGAAGTACACGGCATCCGTTCCGGGTTCTCGGCGCAGATCACCATAAAAAACAACCAGCAACGGCCCCGCTCGTATTACGGTGACCCGGCCGGTCGGCCGCCGCCGCCGCCGCCGCCGGCCATTGAAATCCAGCCGGATTTTGTCCCGGTGACGTATCCGCCAGCTGGAACGGGAGCGCAAGCTGCGTCCCGGGCTCGCGTCCACGGCGATCCTCGAGCGCCTCCGCCTCCTTACCCGGCCGCTTCTCAACGGTCCATCATTAGGGTGACGCACGGCCAACAGCAGCAGACCATCCGCGTACCGTACCAGGCGGTCGGACCCGTTCAGGTTCATTTGTTGACCACCGCGACCGCGGCAGCCACCAACGTGACCGGCCATCCATCGTCGCAGGTTCAAATACGGCCCAACGAGTACATCGTCCAACACGGTCACGCCAGAATACACCACGGACAACAGTTCGTCATCGCCCGCGGTACTCAGACGGCCGCCATATCGACCACTAGGTATTACCAGTTGCCACCGCCTCCGCCGCCGAACCACCCGCAGCAGTTGCAACAACAGCTACCGCAACTACCGCCGCAGAACAATAACTGCCAGCCGGTCGACAACAATCCGACGGCGCAGTTCAAGCAAACGTCGCCGACCAGAGGGATGGCCGGAAACAAGCTGCACATGCAACAAGAGTTCGTCGACCGTAGTTTACCGCCCTCGGTCTCGCAAACGCCCAAAAATCCAGTGCTCTTTTACGGTATGAACGTATGATGTGCAGCTCGTTAGCTCATCATACGCGTTAATCAGTATAGCATATTGTACAACTCTTTTCTCATATTCTATTGTACACGTCTTGTTAAATTATTTTTGATGCGCGTTTACACGTCGCCGCGGTGAAACCGATAGCCGGATTGATTGATTGTGATTTTATTTGAAAAATAAAATTATTAATAACCGCACGCGTTTACCTCGAAATCCATACAGGCACTGTTGATAGGAAACTAACAACTATTATAATATTATTTAAATTCGGTGTTCTTTCTTATTGGGAAACGAATGAATCAACATAACATTATCATTAATCGTAACCATTGTCTGCAGCACATTTTAAATCTCGCGTGATTTCTCTAAAGATCTGGAAATCGTCATTATACCTTATTAAGTTTTATGAACACAGAAACAGTACAGCATTATCTATACAACGTACTACTGACGGGCTACGCTTGAAAATATTATTAATCAAATTAAGTGATGATTCAAGCATAATTGATTAATAATAATATTTCGTTTTTATTAAATTGAATGTAATAATCAGTATGTACAATATCATATTAAACTCCACGGTATTTGGTAATTCCTAGGTAAAATAAACGATTTTACTGCTTTGATTAAAAAACATCACAAATATGAAATATTACAGTTTGTATACAATAGATACCCATAATGCATTAAAAAAAATAAAAAAAAAATGAGTAATTTTCGTGTTTACTGCAACAAGCGTGTCTAAAATAAAAACATTTTATCAATTTAAAATGTATACAAAAAAACGTTCTGCAATACAGCAATAGGCTTAAAAAAATCGTAATTTCCCAATACGCGATCATACAAATACAATCAGGCCATCGGACAGGCATCGCGGTCTCTCCAAAATAAATATTTATATTTTAATTTTAGTTTCGTGTTGTTATATTAAATATTAAGTTTCAAATAGTAATATACTAATATAATATTATAATATAAATCATGTATAATAATATATAAAATAATTCATTGACAGACTGTGACGAAAACTAAGGGTTGTGAAATTATATATTTATTATACGACTATATAATTCTATCAAAAAACACGATAATAGGTAATCATATCGGAGACATTATAGTAACTAATAGTTAAACTTAAAAAGATAAATCATTTTGGAGTAAATTATTTGTTTACAGTTAATTTTAAAAAAGCAAAACGTATTATAATTGTGTTTGATTATAAAATATGTCAGTAATGACTAATGCCTCAAAATGTGCAGTACATACATAATTATGTGAAAAATTTCATAAAATATAATATATTAACGGTTAATTTATTTTTTGTGACAAATGATAATGCTTATACTATTGCATATTATTTATAAAACAGACATACAACATAAAATAATAATAATAATAAACAAACAAAATGCTATTTTTGTTTTTGTGAGTTTGTAAAATAGATTCTATATGCTCACATAAAGTAACTTAAAGATTATTGTTGGTCTCCGAAAAAAATTAAAATTGAAACATTCAAACAGATGTTTGGGTAATATAGTTATTTTTATTGTTTTTTTTAAAAAGAACATCTTTACATTTTAAAACAATAATGTGAGTAGATATAAAGTACCTAACGACATCAAATCAAAATATTCCAGTCATCACAACTTTAAATTGAAACAAACCCATTTTTATTAAATACTTCCATTTATCCCTACTATAAAATGTTTTTTTTAACTAACTATAAGTATAAAATAAATACGTTGTATTATTCCTTTTCGTATTAAATAGGTACGTTTTGTGAATCCAAAAAGTTGTGAAAAATTAGAAGATTTTTATTTTAAAATTGCTTTCAGACATAAATAATTTAGTAAAACAAAAAAAATTGTTTATAAATCTACGTAAATAGGAAAGACATATTGTTTATTCACTCATACACCGAATTTTCATCTCATAATCTATAGAACATAGAAATTTTGTTGAAGTTGTACACTAATTCTAATTAATAATTCTATTTTTTTCTATTATTTGATTGTAATGTATATAAATGTATTTATTTTTGTTTAAATTATATAAAAATTAAATATATTATATTATATAAATGGTGCCAAAACGATGTTAAATTAAAAAAGAATACCAAATAAAAAAAAAAAAATGTATTATAAACATATAGGTAATAGATGTAGACGTACATAATATAGTTAATAAATTGTTGTTTGAAATCGGTAGACTGTTTATTATTATTTTGTTAAATTATGATTAGGGCTGGGCAAGTTTCGGATAATTTTTAATTACTCAACCAATTAATATCACGTTTAACTTCTTTGTGCGTGTTAATTTCAACTGAAAACATCAATAAAGTCCTCTGCCTTATCCATCTGTATAGATACTATACGTCAATATACTGCAGTTGAAAACTTAGGCCTAAATCGTGATTAATTTTAAATAGTCTGGGCTGTCTGTGTGTATATTTTATTTTCATTTGTTTATCATTTATTATTATTAATATCGTAATTAAGTGTTTACTATTTACCTAATTATTTTTGGTTTTATGAAACTATATAATGTTGTTGAAATAAATAATAAATACAAGTATAAATGATTTTGATTAGTATGTGTTTATTCATTTTTAATGACATAATATATTATATTATGTGTATAAAATGTGCTTGTGTTCATGATTCATTATAGCTAAATGATAATTTTGAAGTAAATAAGACTGGTGTACAGTATGTTTTATTAATAAATAAATAGTGAAAAATTTTTCATTTCATTTTGTAATCATACATAGATTTTCATTAACATAGTTTTTTCTCTACACAGGTGTTGTTTGAATACGTTTTGAAAATTTAATTGAAAAGTTGAAGTTTCACGTAAAATCGACCGATTTCGAAAACAAGAATTTATTCTTGTCTCGGTGTATCTACAGCTGTTATGAATCCGTAAAAATATTTGCACTTATACTGTCCCCTCCGCCAGCCACTGTAGAAATGTGAATGCCACTTACTTCCATTTAGGGGCGTCAGTCATGGGGGGGGGGGGGCAAGAGTATGCGTTTGCTCACCCCAATCTTTTAAATAAGTTTTGCGTCCACCTTTATTTTGGACTAAATTCTCGACCAACCGCGTTCAATACAAGCCGGCCCAGTGTGGTCACATTATTATGGGCCGTTAAAGAACTCAACTGCTGGGCAGGTCGCTCTTTTTCCCTGCCCTAGCAAAACGACGCCCGTGAATTACGATTTAAACAATCAAATTTGAAAGCCTGTGCGTGTTTTAAATTTAAATTCATGAAAAAAAAACGTTTAAATTTTTTATTCAATGTATTGTCGACAGCGTTTGGCTACGTACTGCTAAATGATTGTGTTAAATTAAGTTTTGAGAAACACCAGACTGTTTTCGTCGCATTGTTTTAATTCAAAAACATTTTGGAGGCTGTTCTGTTTTCAATTGGTTTTGAGGAGGCGATGTGTCCCTCAAACCCCACGTGCGCGCCTTGATCAACTTTTGATGATATAATATATATTACGAATAAAAAGTCTGAATATAGTGAGGTATCCTTTCCGTTTTACTTGAGCCTCTTTGACTGCCGGGTATAGCTGATATATGTATATTACGAATAATGCAGTTTGTGTGCTGCACACTGCGAATGCTAGAAAACACATCGGCTTCTGCGGGCTATTACCCACTTATTATTGTGTTATGACGAGATTAAAGTTGTTGTGCTCTATAATGCGTCCTGCGACTGTTTAACGCGGCGGCAACGGCGGCAGATCTGCAGCAGCCGCTGCCGCTGTGCGCGCACGACTGGTGGGAGAATATTCGCTCTCTTCCGCTTGGCCTTACGATTTTCTCACTACTTGGCGGCACTTTTCAAGAATATAATAGCCGGACGCCGTCAGCAATGTTCTTTTCGTTTCGGTTCTGCCGACCCCGCCGAACAAGACGGTGCCGTCGTCTCAGCTCGACAGGCAAAACTGCAGTGTAATATAGGTACGTGATTACACTTTACGTGTATATATATATATATATAATATACGTATAGACAGCACACAGTATTGTATTATTCGACGAGAACTTCGTCTTCTTCTGCAGGTCCGTAATATCACTTGGGCACTTCTTTCGCGTTTGTTCGTGTTTATCGCGCCGCCGGACGGTCGAAACGAACTGCGGAACACGGACCCTGTGTGGAAAACATCCAGCCTGCACGCGCGCGCAAAAAACCATAATACACTGCACGACTGCAGCAGAATGTCGTACGGACCTGCGTCGTCGGCGTTTGTGTTGTGCTTTTTCGCCGTATTCCTTCAAGCGATCGGTATGTAAATCAAAATGATTAAAATTTACAAAAAAAAAACCCACCCAAAGAGACCCGACGGTATTGCGAAATTCACCCACAGATATAACAGGTATATAATTTAACATTTTGTTTTGGTTGTTTACGTGTTCTACAAATGTTGAATAGCGTTTAGTTTTACGCGTCTTTCAAGATTTAAAACAAGTCGGACAACTGCAAAATATTTGTAATGAAAAAAAAATTTTAACTGGGTTTTTCGAAACACCACTCGGCGGCTCAGAATCGCATAGTATATAGGTATCAAATGAAATCACAGTCAATAGCTTAACGTTATTTTGTCAAATCGCAGCATAACCCAAAAGAGAAATATCTGTTAAACATAATTTTATATGGTTTTAAGCCTCTAATTATTGATATGGAAAAAAAATTAGTTAGTACTCATGTGGGTTTTATGATTTGATTATTTTTAAAGTTAAAAGCATAATCATGAGTAGTAGTACTCGCCTTATAAAAACGAAATTTTAAAACTATTACATGCTAGCTTGATTACCGCCTACAGCTATTAAAAAGTTTTTACAAACATAGTTTTTTATTTCGTACATAAATAACAGGTGTTATACACTGATTACGATTTAATATTAATAATATTAAGCTTCTACACAAAAATCTGTCCAAGTGACTATAGGTATTCCGTATTGGCGTTATTTCCGTATTGTATTAATGATATCGTGACAAAATATAACATTTTTATCGACATATAAGCTGTTCATATAAATACTTACTCAAAATAAGTACCTACTCGTAAATAGTGAATACTATTCATACAAATTATGTAAGTATAATCCTAAGACGAGTTCTGATTTCTAATTAATAATTGGTTGTTTGAAAAACTAACTTATAAACTTACGAAAATATGTCATTCGGTTACTTTTACATTTTAATATACTGTATTTATATACATTACTTTATTAAACAATGCATTATCTTTTCAACTTTTTACTTAAAATATTCTAGGGTTTAAAAACACATTTGAGGCGCGCATGACGATTCAAATTATCTATACGAAATTCATACTGCAGATAAAATATTGAAGAACAAACAACCCCTATAGTATAATCCCTGTACTACATCTCAATTTTTGTTTTATTAACTCTGCCACAATACTGAAATAATAACATTTACATATATATTACAACTGTCACCACAGTACCACACACAGACATTTAATTGATGGATTATGTCTAAAGAATAAACAAATTATTTTGTACCTATTGAGTAGCAAAAGTATAGTTTATGATATCATATACAAACGTGACTGACAGTTTAAAAAAATTACACCTATTTATAATTATTTTATATTGGGTTAGTTTGAAGATTATAAAACTGAAGATAAAATTTAAATAAATATACAGACATCTTTCGAAACTATAGTTAAGATCACACATCAGGACTATTTGTAATAATTTGTTATGCAAATAAATATTTACACTAGGTATAAATAAAAGTAAATTCTTTTTATTAGTATTAATAAAGGTATATTATATGAGTTGTGATACTGTAATCGAGGATTATTTAGAACATAAGAGTTTATTTTATAAACCATTTGAGGAATATTTGTATTTATATTTAAAAACAATTCTAATGAGTAATGACATACTCAATTTAAAAAAAAAATCATAATTTTGTCGTTTCTTTTTTTGTTTATTTAAAGTAGGTATTAAGTAACAGACACCCGTACAATTTGTTTAACAATTTTTTTTTTTCTTTACGCGATATATTTTTCTATATTATGCTGTTCATAATTTTTTTCAAACATTCATAAATTATAATGTATTGTTGGGTATATTATTTTGTTATTTTTATAAAATATGTTTTGACAATAGGTGGTAACGCTCCTAAAAATTATTCAAATTACATACCTTTAGTTCTGTTTTTACATTAAGTACTGGAACTGGTGTATTACATACGTTTTACGTAGTAAAAATTTCAATCATCGTTGAGATAAAGTAGATAAACATTAATTAACTTAAAGGTTGTTAAGCATTGAATCACCGAGGTCACTCAGAATCGTAATTTTTGGAAGTACCTATAATGATTTCTAAAAAAAATTAATAAAAACAAAACATAAAGCCTGCACACCATAGGTATCCAAACCATTAATTCACCTTACACAATTACCTACTCTTTTAGTTTGTCATTTGTGTATAAATGCAATTCAGAAATGCAGATTTCACAAGTTAAAACTGAAATCTATTATATTTTATAGGTACATAAATTAGGTAGGTACATATATTTTTTTTTTTTTTATACATAGACATCCATACAATCTACAACCGTATTGCACAAATATTTATTATAGATAAACAATAATAATTCTCCCTTTGAGGATTTTCAATTTTATTAAAATCGAGAAACATAAATTTGAAAGCAAATATTAATTGATGAGGAAATATTCATAAATACATAAACAAACTAACAAACCTACAATATTAATGATTAGTGACAATGATATTTTTGTATTGCTATTAATACGTAGGCACTTAACTTAACTATTTAAAGACAACACGTCAAAATTTCTTTCGACATACATCATTTTCGTTTAGGTGTTCTAAACTGCTAAATAATAATTGTATTGATGTAACGTACATAACGTCATCGTCATGTAATTTTTACGATAAAATGAGTGCTGACCCAACGTAAAAAAAAAAAAAGATTAATGTGTGTGAAGTGTTATACATTATTACTGTAATTACCAAATATTAGTAATTAAGACTTAAGTGCAATACATTGGAGATAAGTAATGATACCTACAGGTTTTGAGCAAAACAATCAATAATTTATATGCCTTATATTTCCATAGTTAACCATTGTAGCTCCAGACCTCACATAGTTTATGTTATTTACATTCAGATATTTAATAAAATTTTTTATGACCATATTATAAATGAAATGTATTGAACACCGAATGACCATTTCTGAAAACTGCAAGTATACGTTTTCTGTCGTTTCACCAATCAGTGATTAAAATATTGTTCTTTAGCGCACTAAATGGGAAGTGTAAAATGTGAGCATGCAGTTTTAATTTTATTGTATGTGTGTGTGTACAATAATATAGTACATTATATATAATACTGCAGTAGAAAAATACTTAAATAAAAATTTTAAAACGCACAATTTTGTAATTATATTACCAAAATTCATTGTTAATTAGGTATCTAATTCATAAAATAATTTCTTACATAAATAGGTACCTTACAAATTTACCTATAAATTTTCCGCCCTAACTCTCATAAAACATTCAGTAGTCATTTAGTTAAGAACCTTGGATTTTACTCCAGGATTTTTTTTTTATTTGTTACAAAATTCCAGGTAAGAATACATTTAAAACAGTTTCAGAAAAAGTAAAAAAATAAAACAATTTTGAATTAGGATTTATAATCAATTTTGTTAGCAATATGAACCTTATCCAGACACTTTGTTGTACAAAAATTAAAATATTTTTTTGGCAAAACAATGTATGTTTCAAAGATATTTATTTTATTTTTGTAAGAGCCATTTTTTTTTTCTTGTTTAAGTTTAAAATATTTTACACAGACTCTGACCAAATCAAATGTGTTTACATCCATTTTTACTCGAATGATGATAATTACGCACTATTGATATTTTTAAGTCTTAAATCAAGTTCAAATGTTATCTATCAGAGTAAATGGCTCATATATAAGTATCAAGGAAACAAACAGAGCAAAAAAGTATAGTTTTGGATGATATAAACTACCTACTAGATTTACCATGCATTTTAATAATAATGACCTCTGAAGATCAAACTTATTATTTTCATATGCCTAACGCAAGTTACAATTATTTTTATTTCCAACAACCATAATCAACATTTGTAGTAAATAGAAAAACTTTTATTTAATGATATAACATTTAAATCTTCAATAATTAACAATATTATTATGTTATAATAATATTATAATAGTTTATATTTTTGGAAAATAAATAAATTTAAAGATAACTAATAAATTAGATTAATCATCATTTATATGTACCAACACTATAATACTATAGTATATGCTACTTACACTAGATGTGTACCTATGCCTATATACCTATGTACATATAACTTACCTTACAATAATTATTAAAAAAATTATATTGAAGATCGAAAAAAAACATCCTAATAACCTGTTATTAATTATTATTAGAACAAAAAATAAACATAATATATACTAAGAAATCGACAATAACAATCTTAAACATATTTTTATCGGACCATTAAATATATGACCTAACCTTATTTAACCGATCATCAGTCATAGAATTATCTTTCTATATATAACAATAATGAATCGTTTTAAGATTTAATTTAATCGTACATGAAACTACATTCAAAAAAATGTATTTTAAAATCTTATTAAATACCCACCTATAGGTATATTATAGTATTATTTGAAAGTATTAAACAATTAATTATTAATAATTATTCAATAAAAATTTAAAACACAACATAGAATAATGATTTAATAAAACAATAACTAAAATAAAATTACCTATAATTCAATAAAATAAAATTTAGGCACCAACATAATATAAACTATAATATCAATAAATATCCAAATAGATAATAGGGACTTATAGAACCATAATTTTCATATGCCACCCGTTGCTTACAAATTTAATGTACTCACTCCAAAGCAAAGTTGCTATACATTTATTTTTAGATTACCTATAGCTTTATATTATGCTAATGCTATAGGTAGGTACTTAAACAAAAACAAAAATGTAAAATAATCAAAGGCCCCAATTCTTGAAAGCTGAAGGGTAATAAGCTCCTTCAACCTCCGCCTTAATCCCAAGGTTTGAACACAGCGACATTGAACAACTGATTTAGGCATATTTTCTTCTTTCAATTACAAAATATTGAATAGTTAAAATTCTTAAATGTTTAAGGAAAGTTATTACTTTACAAATGAAAGTAAATGATTGTTAACGTTTGTTTTTAGGAGTTACTATTTGTTCAACAGTTGTGCCAGATGTAAACCCTACGCCTCCATTGGTATTTCCATCTGATGAATTAAACGTAAAAATTGTACAAGCAACCGAAGCATCCACTAATAAATCGTCAAAGTCTGAAATTTCGTATCTTGGAAACAACAACAAAATTTCAACAAACAGGCAAACTAGCAAAGTTGAAGGAGATATTTTCACACGACACCATGACGAAATTTTGATGTCAACTTCTCAACCATTCACCATCAAAATATCTGGAAATTATACAGAGAATTATATTGAAAATAAATATTACAATAATCCTGTTGAAGAAAGTTGGGCGTCTGCATTAACCCTATGTCTTATTTTGATAATAGCATTCGTTCTTCTTGGATGTTTTGCATTTTGTATGAACAAAATACAAAAGTTAGTACGTCGAATAATATAGATTCCTAAACAACTAAATCTTCATTTTTTGAACTTATTTAAAAAAAATAGATTCAAATGAAAAAATGTCAAAACATAGATAGATCAGAGATATATATTGTTTGGAAGTCTAAATTTAATTAACTATTGGAAAGTATAGTACCTAGGTAATTGTTTTCCTATTTAGATTCTGAGTATAGCAAAGAATATATTAATTTTACAATGATTGTTTACTTTTTGTATTTTATTTTTCCACTTTTTGAGTAGGTAATAGAATTTCTTCAACAGATTTTACTTACATTAAAAGATAGGTAATACATAATATTATAACACTTGGTAAAAGTTTTTTTTTTTTATATCCTGATGGAAAAATTATAATTTCCAAAAATGTTCCAAATGACTTGATACGTTATAAAGGGTAAAATTAGCATACAAATGAAATAGGAACAGATTTTGAACTTTTTTTGGGATTTAGAGAACTTTAGATTCTTGAAATTCATTAGTTTCCGCAGTTATTGATTCAAAAAACTTACTGCAATACTTTTAATTAACTATAAGTATTAACAGTTAAAAAAGTTAATATTTTGAGTCATACAGCATACTAAATATGGCCTGTGTGGCTATGACATTGCCATTAATTAAATTGTTTGTTTTGCAATTTATCCACATTATTCCAACTAAATTATTTTTAAAAAAAATTGAGAAAATGTTTCCATTCATTATCAGAAATCTATAAGTAATCCAAAATGTTTTTTGATCTATTCAACTTAACCCATTTTTGAGATAAATTTTTTGTGATTATTTTTTATACATTTTGTCCCTACTAGAACTAAAATTTTTATGGATTTTATTAATATTTTGGAATAAAAGTTCAAAAAGAATCGTTGCAAGAAAATAATGAAATCTGTTTCAAAAAAATTAAAAATTTGGTAGAGCAGAATACTTAGATTTGTTAACCTCAATATTATAATATACTATAATACTAAGGATCTAGAACTTATCAAAACCAGAGGAAGGTCAAAAAATTAATAATTAAATTAAACAATAAAAATGCTTTATTTTAAACTCTAATAACTATTCCGAAATCTAAGATCAACATTTTCAAAACAAATAAATCCTAATGATCATAAGCATGTCCAAATATAATTTTGAAGAAACTACTGAAGCACAGTTTTATACATTTAATATTTAATATACAAACTGAATAAATCCAATTACATAATGTATGATGATACTGTTATTAAGTTTTGTACCATAAAATATCTTAATTAAAACTGCCTGTGTAAAACAATTTTTAATGATTGTAAACACTATATCATATACTGTTCTAACTCAAAACAAAATAATTTTCAGTAAAAGTAAAATGAATTCAATACTATTTTTAATTTAATCAAGAAATTAATAAATTTCATTTAATGCATCTTTGCTTTAAAAATAAACTTTACTTTCATTATTTTGTAAAACAATTTAAATTTGTATGTGTTTTTATTTTTCAGCTTGAAGACATCAAATCGACATCTGCTAATAGAAGATTTTGATGAATCTGTTTTGAGTGATTTAATACGTGTTTGACAAGTACCTATAAATATTAAATTGTACACAGTAAATAAAGAAATATACGACAATAAATGCAAATATGAGTTCTATTTAACTGAATGAAAATAATTAAGACACAACTAAAACAATAACAAATGCATACATAAATGTATTCAATGATATACTAGTAATTTGATTATTTTTTCTTGATTATCAATGGTCCAACATTGTCTTTTTGTTCAATGTTGTACTTGGTGTGAGCGCCATCACATAAAGGAAATTTAGAGCTTCTCCAGCATCGACAGAATGCAGTACTTTCACCTAGCTCTTCAATGTCAAAACCATCAACCACTTTTGGCGATTCTTTTTTTATAGATGGATTAACTGGCTAAAAAAATAAAAAAACAAATTTAAACTTCATTAATTTATAAAACCTGGATGATTAAAGTACTTACATTTCTTGGTTTAATGACTCTGTATGAAAGATAACATACACCACCAATTGAAGCATAGAATGGGATTAATTTTGCTATATCTTTAACTAAAATCAAAAATCATAAAATTAATTTAACAAATATTTTCTTAACTAAAAAGGTACCTACCTAATGTTTAATTAATTGAAAATTTAAGATTAGAAAATGAAATAATACAACAATATTTGTAGTTCTACAACTTTTGATTTACTTAACACGTTGACTATGTATTGACGCCATTTGGCGTCATGAGGATTGTTTGGTGACACGTGACTTCCAAACGTGTTACTGAATTGTATTAGATAATTATTTAACGTGACTAAAATGATATTTTAAAATTTGTATTCATACACTGATTGGGAATAAGTCACTAAGAAGAGTAGTATTTTTCTGTTATTTAATAAAACTTTAGTACGGACTTGCTCTAGAACTAAAAAAAGGCATATATACAAAACACATTTTATATTTCAATAACAATTTGTAAAAATATAAAATTAAAAAAAATGCTTAGTAGAAAACTACTTTTAGAACAAAATTGTGTTTATCATATTTTTATCAAAACAATTTTTTTGACAAACAAATTTATGAAAAACATTTTCTTGATAGTTAAAATTTCAAATTAAACATACTATAATAATTAAATTTGGACATTTATTTTACTATTCATATACAAATGGCACCATAATAATTATTTTTAAAAATGCACAAAAACATTATAATGGTAAATCCAAATGAAAAAAAGAGAATTCAATCTTCCAAACATTATTTTAATCTTAAATACAGTTTTTTTTTATTTCCATTTCTACTTATTACTAATTACTGTATTTTTATGGGATAGAGTATTGACCCCTTTGTAGCACAAATTTTTCTCTAAATTTGCACTGAGGTCAAATTTTATCACTATGATACCATTAGATCAATATGAATAGTTATCAAATAGGTACTTATTAATAATAAGCAGTTTTTAAAATTCTTATCACATTGCAAATTATTAAAACGGTGTAGAGTTTGCTTTAGTCAAAAGCTATAATTATAGCTATTAAATGGATCATGGATGTGAAACCTGGATTATCAAGAACATCAAAAGGGACCATTTGGAAACTCAAAGGAAATGTGGATCTGGAAAAAAATGAGCAAAAAATGAGTTGAATGAAAATCAAATGAGCAAGTATTAAGAGATTTAGAAGAAAAAAATAATATAATGAGACATATACTGAAGAGGAAAACAAAATTAATAGTACACTTGTTCAGACAACACATTTATACAGAATATTTTTTAAGATAATTTCTAGGGGATGCCTAAGAACATCATATTTCCAAGACTTTAAGTAGTTCATGAATGTCACATTCTATTCACAGCTGAGAATCATGGCAAACCATAAAGATATATTTCTATCACAACAAGGTGCAATCTTTAAAGTAGATAATGATGATTATAATACCTTAAATCGTTTGAAGTAACATATGAAAATATTGGGAGAATATAACTACGTTCCAGAAAAAAAAAATTACTCAGTGCTGTGTTAACAAACATTCCAGGGGCATACCTAGGAACAGATTTTAAATTGCTGCCCTTAATAACCCTTGTACCAATCATAGAAAAATAAATTATATTGGCAAAAACTTTAAAACTATTTAGTTAAATTATAGGTACATGCTATATTAGTTATTGTCAATAGGTAGACTTTAAATGTGTTACGTTAGAATAAGGTAATAAAACTTATAAGAAAAATTTTTGAATAATTGAATTTGTTAAATAGTACTGATCTACTCTGTATAAAAACAAAATTAACAATAAAGAAAAAAATAACTTAATAAATAAAATAATACCTAATTGTAGTATAAAAGAAGAATTGTTGGTAAAACTCTGAACATTATAGTCATCTAGGAAATAATTGCTTGGTCTTTCTTATTTTTTACCTCGGCATCAGTTGAGTTAATTGTATATGCTTTTCACTCATGGTACAAATAAAATAAACAGTACCTAATAACATATTATACATAAATAAATAAATACATAAATTAGAAAACTTTAAATGTTTTTGTTTTCAAAAAACTTTCCACACCTAAAAATTTGCCATTTGTGGCAACTTCCCCTTTGCCCCCCTTAACACAGCACTGTCATTTTTAAAATAATTAGTAAAATCAATACATTTCTTTAGATTGCAAACATAAAACAGACTGTTATAAAATATATTATAAAATAACTAATTAAGTTGATGCCCAGTACCATAAAGTATAATATATTCATACATTATGAATTGAATATTTCTACGGAAACATGCATTTTATGAACAATGACATTTTGTGGTGTTCAAATATGTTGCCTCTACTATGAAACATACTATAAATCACCTGATACATATCAAGAGAAGTTATAAAAACAATAATGTCAAACAATACTTACTTCCTAATTTGAAAATACCAAAAAAGGAATTAGGCAAGGGTAAGTCGGCCAAGTAATTGGCCAAATGAACTTTAACTAGATTAGAACTGAATTCCATTTTCGTTTCAATGAGTATTAACTTACACTTCGATTAAAATATTGATAAAAAAATATATCAAGTTAGAAATGAATAAAGGGGTAAAATAGTTAGAAGTAAAACAATAAGCATTAAGATTAAACTGATCAAAAATACCGAGTGAACAGACAGACCAATCAAAATAACTACTTATCTGTAGTAACTTTTAAGTATTTAACACGATTATAGATGGTAGTTAACAAACTTGTAACATCAACGTTAACAGACGTCAGGTTATCGACAGTCGACAAACTATATAGTGGATAGATAGTAGATAATAATAATTAATAAGCAAATTTGTAAAAACACAAGTTTTAGGTTTGGATTTCCAGCATTGGTTAGGAAATATTGTTCCTACTGAAATATTAAATTTTATGATTTATCCTTCAGTGTCGCAATATAACACATAATACATATTTTATGTTGTAATTTTTTCACAGTTATTGATAAGTGATAACATTTAAAGTTATAGTATACCATTGCCGTATTATTTTACAAATTATTCACTTGGAAATTGTGAAGTAGGATTTATAGATTTTAAGTTAGAGTACTTAAAAAAAAAAAAATGATTATTACCTACTTAAAACAGTAACTGTCACTTTTGGCAATTTGAACAAACTTAATGTAAATTATGTTTTCACTACTCGGTTTTGATTACCTTCAGGATAAAGACTTGTTGTATTAAGTAAAAATCAAAGTAGATACATAATTCATATTATGTATGATATATATTATATTGTATATCTGTGGTGTCCACCTTGGTGTAAAAATGGATTTACCGTCTACCGATCCTCTACAATTTTCTTTTAACCCAATGTTAAACTTTTATAAAGTTATTAATTTCAAAAATTTTAATATTTTCCAAATAACTATGTGTCAAATGCGAAAATTATACAATTATTAATTTTCCCAATACAATATAGTAATTTATAGTTCTCGCAAAAAAAAAAAAAAAATTGTAATTTGTACAATGAACATAAATGATTATTAGTTGTTACTGTCGATTATCATTCATTTTAGTTTGAACCAATTCTATGTTACGCAGGTCGTAGTAACAGCAGCTGCTGATGTCGTCGATATTTAGGATACGTGCCAGATCAGTAAATTGTTGGTCACACTGATAAACTTTATCTTTTTGGTCAATTTTCAGCTGATTTGTCATCCACTCCGAGATCATACCATTACCACGAAAGAAGTTTACAACTAAATTGCTGTAGTGTACAGTAAACTGACAAGTGATGAAGTGCAATAAAAAAAATAACATTTGGAATAAAATTTTGTAGAAATAAACGTTTCAAATATTATAGTTGTTTTGTTTGTTTTAACGTTCGTGTACCATTCTATGTTTTTTTGTTAATAATGATTTATTACGTGCCGTGTGGTTGAAAATAAAAATAAGTTTGAATTTTAGTTAAAAACACCTTAACGTACAGCAACCATGTAGTTTTATAGTTGTTTGCAAACGTTTTGTCAAACTGTCGTGGAATTCAAACATCATAACGGATTGACAAAATTATAGTAGCCATGGGGACTATAACCACCGAAGAATTTGATCTCATGAAGGATTCCAAGTACCGAATGTAAGTATGCTGCTTATCTGTAGTTATTAAAAAAATAATATCAATAGATGTGTAGGTAGATGACGCTTGCTTTTTTTTATCTTTAGTCAGTTGTACCTATGAGTCATTAAAATTTGTATGTATTTGTTTCATTGTTTGGTGTTTGAGTCATTTTAGTTATTAAACCATCTATATAGTATATTGTATCTTCCCAGGTGTAGTTATTGTTGATTTATAAAATTTAATATTTTATAGGACTTAAAATATAACTAACACATCAATTTATTTTAATCTAAAACAGATCTGTTCAATGCCTATTTCAGTGTCAGCTACACTAAATTTATTATGTGTATCAAAAATTGCAAATTGCCCCCTACCAATCCACCGATTTCAATATGTAATCACTAATTCATGCTACCATGTCACTTATAAATCACATTTACTGTTAACGGTTTATTGTTATGTGACTTAGCTGTTTCTTTGTTAAAAAAAATAACATATCTAATGTTTACTCTTTCTGTATTGAACAAATTGTGTAATTTATTCCAAAGTAGGTACAAATTATTTTAACTTTCTTTTTGTCGGGTCCAATTATAAATATGTCAACAACAATATTCCAATTATAAATATGCCAAATAACAAAGTAAACAACTAAGTACTTAATGTCTATTTATATAGTTTCATATTTTAGTTTGAAAATATATTTTGGTACTAGGTTGTTTACAAAAACAAACTTAAAAATATAATATTGTAATAAATTACTGTACCTAGTTAGGTCCTAGATCCTATAAATGTGTTGCCAATTATTAATATCATCATATTTTTAGTTACCTGTGTAGCAAAAAAAATATGTTTATTAAGTACCTACTACCTGTGGGGTTACATCTTTATTTTGTTGATAATTTTCTATATGTCAACATACTTACTTAATAATTACCTAGAGAAAATTTGGTAGAGATTATTTTTTACTAAACTTAAAGTAAAAACTATAAAATAAACAATTCAAATAAGTGTATATAGCATCAAAAACAAATATGTATACATTTTCTTTACCAACCACTTTTATTTATTTATTTTTGTTATTAATTGATAGTACTTTGTATGAAAATTACAACTTTGCAATAATTTTACCATGGTCACATTTATTTAAAATTTTGAGACATTTGAAAATTGTTTGTATAATCTGAGTAAAGTGCCCGATAAAGAATTTTACCATTGAAAAATGTGAAAGCTGCAAGAAAATTGTGACACTAAACTAAATGCTTGTTATCAGCAATTATTGACAGCAGGCTTACTATAATGGGGTTTTAGCAGGGGTTTTGCTGACGCTCAGATTCTAATAATATTAATACCTATCCGGTGTTAATTTTTTTTGGTAAATATAAAAAGTTAAAAATTGTCTTGTTCATAAAACGATCACACCTCCAGCAAGTTTAATATTCACAAAAATTTTTGAAACTTTAACACAAGGTTTGCAATATGTAAATACATATGCTACAAAAAATTCGAAAATCCATAATTACAAATTTTATTTTTATAGTTGTTTAAAGTTGGAAAATTGGTCATAACTTTGAAATTTTTTTAGAAAAAAATTTGTAATTCAAACAAATTTGTTATTCAAGATTTGAAAGTATTATATTTTGTGTAGGTAAAACAAAATTTGTTATCCAATAAAAAAAAATTCAAAAAAATCTGTTCAGTATATTCTGAAAGCGTGTAAAAAAAATATTGAAAAGTAGTGTAATTTTGATTTAACAATGAAATTATTTACCATTGTGCAATTGAAACTAAAATCGTATTAACTTCTCAATTAATGGTTCAAATGGGTTGAAATTTTCACACGTTATTCTTATATGTGAATACAATTTTTGGAATTTTCGGACCATTTTTATGGTTAAATTTGTTTTTATCAGGACGTAAACTATACAACTGAGCTTGCTTAGAATTGTTTTTAGGTATTTTTTTTTTTTGTTATTAAATAATAAATTTGAACCACAACTTCTAAACCAGTGACCCACCCAATGCATTGTCGCTACTCCGTCAAAGTACCCACGCAACCTAGAGTGAATAATGATCCCAGCTTTTTTTACCACACATATTTTAAATGTTTAATTTTAGATTTTAGTGCATAAAAATGCATATTTCCAAACTTTTTATTGCATATTTTGTTGGTTTCTAGTTTGAAAGTGCATGCTTATTTATGCATATTGTAGTGCATGAACTTACAATCCTTGTTCATAACCAAGTGAGACTGCTATTAAATTTTTGTAGATATGTAATTTAAAACTACTATCAATTATAACAAAACAGATTTTAAAAAATGGTGTCAAAAAAGTAGATTTGTTCCAAAAAATCAAATTATGAAAATAAAAAAATTAAAAGAGGTAGTTTAATATGTTTTTGTTTATGAGCCATGTTCATAAGCTCATTAGTTTATTAGTTAATTATTTATTCATTAAGTACCACACTCAGTATACCTATGATTTATCTATTATAATTTTCCAAGTAGTTTTTAAAGTTTATTTGTTCCAATTCAAATGTTAATTTTTCATTCTTAAATTAAAAGCAGTGTTAATTTCTACTGCAGTTTTTAGTAACATTGAAATTTTTTTTAGGAATTCAATGTTTTTAACATTAAGTATACCAAGTTACCAACTAACATTTTTTTTAAAATACAGATTTCTGAACGTCTAAAATATTAAATTACCTATCTCTATAGTCTCAATTATTGGTTGTTATTTAGTTATTATTAAATAAAATATAAAACTTTTTTTAAAATAAGTGAAATTATACCTTGGTACCCATTCTATCTATGCTTGCATTCTTACCAATGAACTTTTATACCAATCATTAATTGTAATTTACAGTAGGTAGTTAATAACCACGATTTGACTGTGAGTCAAGGTTTTTTGATTCACAGTGTCAAGTCGTGTTGCTTAATTAGGCAGAGCTATATTGTGGGTAGGGGGCAAGGGGTGCTCAACTTAAATTTTATGTGAACAGTAAAAATATAATGCCAGTCGTAATCATACAAAATGTATCACTGTTACTCTTTAAACAGCAACTCGTTATCATTGTTACAAATTACAATGTTTTGTTTGTATTAAACTACTTTATTCTTTATCCCAAATCCACTTTTATCAGAGAAATTTATTTGTAGACAATAGGTGTTAGTCACAACTTCTAACTTGAAGGTTATATCCAAATGAAAAAATAGGTATTAGGTGGTAAACTTTATTTGATTGATATTTATTTGATTGTTCCTCTTTTTCAGTACCTACATTATCTAGATTAATCTAAATATCCATATTTCTTTACAAAACTGTATTTTCCTAGTTTTTCTCATAATCATGCTAGGTATGACCTATGTAGGTATATTAATTTATAACTGTCTGTATAAACTATTATTTTTATAAAATATATTTAAAATTAATCATTAACCTAATGAGAATTTCAAATTCCTATTAGGTTAGATATACCTACATTAAAACACATGAGTTCCTATGGTAAAACAACTTTATGGTTATTAACAAAGTTTATGGTTGAGGAGACACATATTATTTGCAGTGTTCTTATTTAAATTTTTTTTTTTTTTTTAGATTGCTTACAGTCTACACACACCTTTTCACCTTTTAGATGTATTGGTTTTCAATGATGTTTTTTTTTTTTTTTTTTTTTATCAAAAGTTCTTGTAGAAAACCTGCACCAATTTTAACGCATGATATCTTTAAAGAAAGATAATGAATCCGAGATGGTACTTTAATTGAGGCGTTTTTTGAAATTTTGATTATTTTCGAAGTTCTGAGGAAAACAAAAAACGGGCCAATTTTTCGAGTTGCTCCGATCGACTTGATGCTTATATATGTCATTTAGGAGGGTCTTATGAGTGTTTAATAAATTTCAGTCGATTTCGATCATTTTTGAGGAAGTTATGAAACTTCGACATTTTCGTTATTTTGGGCGGTTGTGTATTTCTTATGGGAGGCACAAATAATTACGAGAAAAGTGTTTTTTCCTCATCGATTTCGATTTTTTTGATCATAACATCCAAAATAAAGATCGGACCTTACATAATACTAAAATAGGAAAGATACAGATTTGATAAAAGTTTTTATTGTTAAAGTAATGTTTTGACCACGACATATACTAGACAACTGAGCTCGCTCAGAATCGTATTTTCGAAGGCAATGATTTATTGTTGCTTTCAGAAATTAAATAATGCGTTTAAACCACAACTTCTAAACTATTGACCCACCCAAAGCGTAGTCGCTACAACGTCAAACTACCCACGCGACCTAGACTGATCCTGGCACTTTCTTTTTTTTTTTTTTTGAACCCAAAGGTTGATTTACAACTCCAATTCTCCATTCTGACCGTTTGCTTGCTTTTTCTTTAAGTTTCTTAAACTTTAAAGTTTTTGACTTTTGCATCACTTTTAATTTGTCCTATATAAGAGTGGACTTCCTGCAGTTTTCTACAACAATAAAATTTGAAAAAGTTTACCTTTTTTAAGTACCCTTTCTCTATAGGTGAACAAATAACATCTCCTTGTTTGTAGTTTTGATCAATTTAGTTTCAATTTGGTTGTAATTTTTTAATGTAAATTTTTAAATTTACACCACATGACTAAATTACACCTTATATATTATTTCTATAGCACAAATGTTCTGAATAAAACCGTTTTGTTTGCTCTTGTACCCCAATTAAATGAATTCCAAAAAAAATAATAGTTGCTGGTTCAAACAGTAAAATTGTTTTATTATTATAGCAATAGATTTAACATTAAAAAAATAATGATGGATTCAAAAAAATGTACAATAAAAATGCCTAATAATTGTAGTGGAAATTACTAATTTCTAAAAAATTAATTGGATTTTCTGATAATATATATTATAAAATGTTTGTGTAATTTTTTTTCTGTAATTTTATCTTTTATAAATGTATATTAGTCACCTATTAATAAGTAATTTAATTTTTATCAAAATTGTATTTCAGTTAAAACTTTTATCTCAAATTTTTCAGTTGTAGATAAATATTTAAAATACTTTATTCAGTAAAATTTGTATGACTGATAAGTTAAACAATTTTTAATCAATAACCACTAAAGGTATATTGTAATTATTTATAATGCGCTTACACGCTCTATGATAATTTCAAATCAAAATTTAATCTAACAATTTAGCCTTGAATCTTTTCACCATTTTTTTTACAAAACTAAATATTTTCAACATAATTGAATGACCACTTGTTTCTGTTTATAATATTATAGTTCATTGGCTTTACTTTATTTTGTTGTATATTATTTTATTTTATTTTCAAAATATTTTTCTATATTCACAATAATATTTCAATAAATTAAATACTTAAGTACTAGGTATATGAACTTTGTATCAAACAAGGCTAAAATAATAAAAAGTACAATTGTTCAATTACAAAAATATTTATATTGACCTACTCTTTGTTGGAGAAGTTCAATTTGATTTATTTAATTATTTTTAATGTTTATAAAAAAAAAATATTTTCCAGGTACGTCAGTGCTGTTGATAAGGCATTAAAAAGCTTTGAGTACACAAGCGAATGGGCAGATTTGATATCAGCCTTGGGAAAATTAAATAAGGTAAAACAATTACTGTGAAGTGTTAAATGTAAATTCAATTTATGTTTGTATGTTTATATTTACAATATAAGTTATTATTTTTTGGGTCTAATTAGTTACGTTAATAAACATTTAAAATTTTGAGAGAAATTAAATGTCAATTTACAAAATGAAAGGTAACTTAGTTTAAATATATATGTAAAATATGATGTATTAAATTGATACCTTGCTTAGATAATTATTGGTTAAACTTAATAATTTGAATTTAATATGAAACCAATCACCTAACTGAATATCAAACCTACTTAACTCAGTTATTAAGTTTAAACTAGGTAACTAAAATAAAATATATTAAACCCTTATCTTCTTAATTGTATAATGAATATATTATAATGTAATTTAAGTAAAATTAATGGTCTGTAAATATCAATCTTCAATATAATTCATTATAAACCTAAATTTTTTAACGTTTGGTAGTTAGGTAATTATATTGATTTAGGTATTATTACATATTTTATACTTATCTTAATAAATATATCTACTCATAATTATTTATAAACATGTGCCTTATAATACTTAATATTTAAATTTTAGATACAAATAATTCTTACTCATAGAAATAATAACCCAGCTACGTGTAATTAGATCTCATACATTTTCTAGTCCTATCCATATTTTTATTAGGCATCTATGGTTCTACTAAAACTAAACCCTTATGACTTGACATTTTTAGACATTGAATTTGGAGCCACCCCTAACTAGAAATCAATAATAATATGGTTTATTTAAGGAATTAAACTAAACCTTCATATTATTTTATTAACATTTACACATTATGTTATAACTTAAATAATAAATAATAAAATTAATCATTTTGCACTTTTATTATATATTAGCTTCTTATGATAGTGAATGGGTGGGTACATGGTTGTAATAAATTTAAAAATTAATCTGCAAAGTATTATTTAATGATTAGGTTATACAACATTTTTTTGGTAATGCAAATATAATATGTGTATTATGTGTGCCAGAAATGTTAAATGTCATTTTTAAAGTTGTTTTTATCATCTATAATTATGTATATTAGTATTTTAATTACAAATTTGTATGTTTCATATGTGATGCAGGTACTCTTAAGCTATACTAGATACCCAGTAATACCTCGAGGTATAAAAATCAGTAAAAGGCTTGCACAATGTATGCATCATGCTCTTCCATCTGGGGTCCACTTAAAAGCTCTTGAAACGTATGACATTATATTCAAGTGTATGGGCACCAATCGACTTAGTCAAGATCTCTTTATTTATAGTGCAGGTTTGTTAAAAGTAATATTGCAAATATTAAATATGAGTATGCATAAATAACTCGTACGGTATTTTATTTAAGAACTTGAAGTTGTTTATATCTCTTTTGTGAGTATTTATTACAATTAAAAAAAATAATTCTTTTAGGCTTATTTCCTGTGATGGGTTATGCTGCTATGAATGTTAGACCTGACCTTTTAAATATATATGAAAACCATTTTGTACCATTAAAAGAAAAACTAATACCAGGATTAAATGGGTTTTTAAGTGGAGTATTACTTGGCTTAGAGGAAGGCTCTGATTTTTTTGACAGGTAAATTTTGTCAGTAAAATAAATATTAAAATGTATACTTAAACACATTTAATTATGTTTAATTTCAGAACTAATCGTTTGCTAGACAACGTATGTGCAGGTGTTGGAGCACAAATATTTTTCAGTCACTTATGGGAGTGTTTAGCTAATAATTTAGCCGTTCGCCTTCCTGCTATTTTATATATACTGTCTCGATTTGATCGAAAATTATCAATAGAAAATCAAAGTCATATAATGGGTACAAACATTGATACAATGGTAACAGCTATATGTGCTTGTGTACAAGACTCTATGGTTTTGGTTCAAAGAAGTGGTTTAGATTTATTACAAGTTGGCTTCCCAATGCACAGCACACAATTGTCTAAAAGTGATATGATTCGTCTTGTCACTGCATCGTTAGTAACCATACTTCGTAGAGATATGTCGTTGAACAGGTAATGTATATCAAAAATTTAACTTTAAATTATGTTTCACAATTTAGAATCTTCAAGTAATATAGTTACATTTGATTTTAGACGTCTATATGCTTGGCTTCTTGGTAATGAAGTTAATTTAACTTTACTCGATTCAGATCATCCGTTGGTAAAGTTAAGAAAAGCTAGAGAATTAAATACAGTTAAATATTTTGAAATGTATTCCAGAGACTTACTTGTACAGGTATGAAACTGTTTTAAATATAATTATTTGTAATATTTATGTTTTATTTTTATCTTTCAGGCTATAAAGATTAAACTCCATGAAGCAACAGGTTGTAAGCCACATGATTTACGACCATATAGGCTTCTTATATCCTTATTAGACAAAACCGAAATTGGTCCTGTTATTTTAGATGATATTTTGTATGAAGTTTTTAGACTTCTTTATTTATGTTGTCAGAAAGATAATAAAATTGATAGATCATCTGAATTAATTAAATCAGCAAATTTATTATTTAGTTCCTTGGAACCTAAATATTTATGGGAGTATACAGGTGCTATGTTTTCAAATGCTTGTCAGTCACTTTCTAAAATGGACCAATGTGAAGAAACAACAGATGTTGTCAAATCTGTTGGTAGTGGTGATTTAAGTCTAGTTGAAATATGCTCTCTAACAGATTTTCTGTTAGATGCTATAACATTTGAAACATTTACTGAAACTCCTAGTGAACATTTACTTGAACTATTTATTCATATTGTCAATACATTAACGGATCATTGTGATATGTTAACTTCAGATCAAGCTAGCACATCTTTAATGTTATTTTTGAAAATTCTATCTAAAATTCAACCACGTCAACCTACATTATTGCCACCTACAGATTTAGGGTATAGTTCATTAGACCAAACTACAGAGTTGCCAAAAAAAGCTTCTGAACCTGGCAAAATTGTTCAACTAAATGTAGATATGCCAAAAATCAGTGGTGTGAAACGAGCTCAGTCTCCAAAATTAAGAACTGCGTCTGATACTTCTAGTTTTCAATCAGATTCAACAATTATAGCAGATAATCCGTCTGTTGACTTACATTCAGATACAACTAGTGGGGTGTTTGATGGAGATTCATTAAATTCATCTACACTTATTCAAAATAATGACCAAAAAGAACACCAAAGTATTTATAAATCTTGTATAAAACACTATGAAAAATTTTTTGTTACTTTTATATATGGAGTAAGAGCAAATGTTGGTGAAACAAAAGGTTTAACAGTTTTAATGGATGCTTTAAAAGTGAAATCACCTCATGCTACTGCTGAAGATAGAGCAAGAAATTTAGAAGAGCTATTGAACACTGTACTTAATTCACAAAAGCAAACATGTGATGATAATTGTGAATATGAAAGTGTTGATGAAATATCACCTTTAACTATCTTAAACAATAAACGCAGTGCTGGACTTGAATGGACTAAACCAGTTATGTTAGCGTGTCGAGTATTGGTTGATATATCAACATTTAAAGCTATTCCACTAACTGATACAGCATCATCATTAGTGTCTTCTATAGATATAAAAGACTTGAATAATGATGTTTTACCAGAATGGTTAAAATTAATAATTGTCTGTTGCTGTTGGTTAGGAAATACTGCACCTTCTTTGCAACTTGTTACTATTGGAACTCTAGTTGATATAGTTGCTCTTTGTAAAAGTTCACAAATGCACTGTAAAACAAATGAATCAAGAAATGGTGTTGTATCACTAGTTCTTTTACCATTATTGACACCTATTCAGTTATATTATATTGAATACTATACAAACGTATTTCATGTAAGCCATCAGTTTTATTTTATTACTAGACTTCATATTATATATTATTGTCTTGTCACTTAAATAATAACAAATGTTGTTTTTAGATTATTGCACATTGGCTTTGGTTCCACTTGTCTAACCCGCTATACCAAGTGCGTTGTGTTGAACTACTTTATTTACTGCAAAGCTCTTTACATTCAAGTGATATAGTAGAAAATTGTATTGGTGTGTATAAACTATAATAATTTGAGTACAAAATCTTGAAAGTAATGTTATACAACTTTTATATTACATTAAGAATTTGTATTGTGTGTGTGTGTTGCAGGAGAAGAATTAACATCAAGAAAGACATCTGAGTATCATAAACTAAATGCATTTAGAAAATTTTCACTTTTATGGCATGTTGGCCGAGAACTTGCAGCAAATTCTCAAAATGTTGGAGACATGTTTTATAAGTAAGTAAATGTTATCAAATAAAAATCCTTATTTTTGTGGTCGAATCTATTTTTATACTTAACAGTTTTGAACGTGATATAATGCATATAGTTATATATATATATATATATATAACTGTGCAGTATAATATATTTTTCTCATAGATAAATTTTTATTTGAACTAAAAATAATTTCTTAGTATGATTACCAAACTAAATTATTGAGTATTTGAAATAATTAAAAATAAAAAAAGTCTTGATTAAATTTGAACTAGAAGCCTTAAGTTTAGTTCAGGTTTAAAATTAACAGCTTTTGACATTACTTATAAAAAATGTTAATATTTTTTTTAATGAAGCTATATTATTTTATTTTTTTAAATTCTGAGCGTCGGCAAAGAATGTATTGTTTTTACAATGATGTTTTTTTTTTCTGTAATCAAAAGTTCTAGTAGAAAAACTGCTCCAATTTTAACGCATGATATCCTATATAATAGATAATTGATCCGAGATGGTACTTTATTTGAAGCGTTTTTTAAATTTTGATTATTTTTTAAGTCCAGAGGAAAAAACCAAAATGGCCCAATTTTTTAAATTGCTCTGTTTGACTTGATATTTATATGTATCATTAAAAACGGTTTTATGAGTGTACGGCAGAAATTTCAGTCTATTTTGATCATTTTTAATGTAGTAATGGAACTATTTTGGGTTATTGTGTATGTATTTCTTATGGGCGGGACAAATAATCACGGGAAACGTCTTTTTTACACGTCAGTTTAGATTATTTTTTTCTTGTGATCACTATTTTAAGTAGAAAAATGCTCTGATTTTAACTATGATACCTCAAAAGATAGGTAATTAATCTGAGATGGTACTTTATTTGAAGTGTTTTTTGAAATTCTGATTATTTTTGGAGTTGTGAGCATAAAACGAAAACGGTCAAATTTTTGAAAGTGCTCCGTTCGACTTGAAATTTATTTATATCATTAAGAAAGATTGAACAAGTTTACTATTGAAATTTCAATCGACTTTGATCATTTTTAAGGGAGTAATGGAACATAAAATTTTTTGAATTTTTGAATTTTATGTAGTTATTATTCCATAAAACCTCTAGTTTTTACGTCTTGAAACTTTAATACTATCTAAACAAAATAGTTTTACTTATGTGATTAAAAAACTTAAAAAATTGGTTTACACAATTATTGTTTATATCCGATTTTACATTGTTATAATGTCGTAAAACTTGTCATTCCGGGCGGCCGTGTATTTCTTATAGGGGAACAAATAATTATGGGAAACGTGTTTTTTCCTCATCAATTTCAATTTTTTTGATCATAACATCCAAAATAAAGATTGGACCTTACATAATATTTAAATAGAAAAAATGCAGATTTGATAAAAGTTGTTATTGTTAAATTTGTTTTTACTAGGACATAAACTAGACAACTGAGCTTGCTCAGAATCGTATTTTCGAAGGCAATGATTTATCAGACTTACAAGTTGTAAAATTGTTAAAAAATAGTAGTTGTTTATCAGATAAATCTAGTAAATCTCTTAAATTTCCATCTTATTATTCAAATTATTTTCTTTTGTATTTATAGATCAATGTTGAAAGCTTTGGATAACTTAGAGCTTGGAGAAAGAAATGCAATAAAGGTTGAAGCAGAAGGATGGCTTTTACACTCATTACTTAGAGGGGATATTGGTCGATTAATTGATCCTCTAATATTATTACTACTTGATCCATGTACTTCAAGATTAAGTGTTCTTCATGCTAAAGTCAGTTCCACCCAAAATAATGAATCTCATGACTATTCAGAATCATCTTCTAATGATCCGTCTGCCAAAATTTATGCTATTAGTTCCATTGATGGAAATGTTATGTACCATGTTGCTGATAAATGCAAACAAGCACCTAAAAATACCTCTAGTCGTAGTAAACGTGTGTTTGCTATTACAACCTTAGCTGAACAAGATTCATCAAACCTTTTTAGTCGTTATGTTACTGTAAAACAATGTCAAATGATGACCCGATATGAACCTTCATTAGCAGAAATGTCTGAATCCCATCATAAAAATATGTCTCTACTTCAGAATATTTCTGTTTTTGTTAACCCATTTTCTGTTGATCCTAATGTTGGTAATAATAATGAATTTGATGAAGATTATTCCGAAGACAAGAAAGAAAGTACCCAGTACACTATGGAAATGTTAAATAAAATAAAACGTTTTAAATCAAATGTACAAAATACTGTACGCCGTTCGCCCAAAAGAAAACCGGAAAGTAAAATTATTCAAAAATCTGTTCAAAGAACTGGATCATATTCATCACTTGATTCACTCAAAACAAATCCAGTTATGAATTCTACTACAATGATGTCATCAATAGATTTATTACATCTGTCATCAATATCAGACACAATATTTGCTCGTGTTACTGATGGAGAAACTTACCGTAACAATATACGAACATCAGCTTCTGCAACAGACATGAACGGCCATTTTACAGAAAATGAGAGTGATCTAGTTCGAAGTTATTCATTTTGTGGAAACGAACAAATAAAAATTGATGCAGATGAGTCAACACCAGCTGAAGAATATTTTGACCCCTCAAAGTCAGATGAAGCATCTGTTGTACGAGAAGTACTTAATAGTGTGTTGGACGCTGTAATAGATGAAACTGTTGTGCCTTTAAATGATGAAGAAGATGATGATGATTTGACTGAAGTATCTGAATCAATCAAAGAAGATATTTCCATAGCTCCGTCTGAGTATAACATGGATGGTAACGTAAGAAATATACATTCTCATCTATTGTTGTATTGTGGAGTCTATGATGTACAACGAACGTTATATGCTTTTTGTACTTTAACAAACATGTTAAAAACTAATGCTCGTGCACTTTTATGTGCGGCTGCTACTACCTCTGTTCCTGTAAAATCTCAAATACTTAAATTACTTTCTAGACATCGAAAATCAATGTTTGGTAGAGGTTTTCACGGGGAAATTGATATGACTGGAATACCGTATAATCGAGGTAGTAGCATGTACTTAGAGTTACTCATATCCATAAGTCTATATTACATTAGAAGCTACTATCCTAACTTGGGACAGTCCAAAATCACACATGAAGATATTGCTGGTAATCGTCAAGTACAAATGTCCAGTGTAGAACTTTTAAGTCTTATTTGTTGGGAATTAAGTGGGATCGTAAGAGATAGTGGACGTGGATTAGCTTGTTATTTAGCTGAACTACTAGCTCGATGTAAAGCTCAGAAAGTTGCATTGCACTGTTTGTTAAGTAGTGTACTAGAAAATTCTGGTCCTGAAAGCAAAGCTACCAGTTTTACTGCAGAAATATTATCATTTAACAATCATGATCCAACTGATCAAGGAGCCATTGAAGGAAGAATGAATCGTGAATCCGAAGCATTCCAAGCTCTTTTACTAAGGCTGTTGCTATCATTAATTATATTAGAACATGAAGTTGATAACAGTCGCCATCGAGGAAATAATGTGGTTACTGATTCCTATACCGATCTTACTGGAGATAATGTAGAAGGTACTGACGTACGTTACTTATCTGGCAGACCAATTCCTATGCAACCAATGTTTGTTACTGCTTTGGTTGCTGCATTGCATCCATCTGCACGAATGAGACATTCTCATATTAATTGGACATCACTTGTCACTTCATCATTACCATACCTTGGACCAGCTTTAGTTAACGTTGTTTCTGTGACTGTACGTCAATTGTGTGCAAACATTGAAACATTAGCAGAAGTTTATGCTGATAATACCAAGAATGTCAATTTAAGGTAAACTTTAATATGCTAATAAAAAAACTAAAAGTTGATTTATTTTCATACGTTCCTAAAAAATTGTAAATTTAATAACAATAATCATTGTTTTCAGATTACCTGCTGATTATGCAATAACACAATTGGAAGCTCTTACTGTTTTATGTCATTTTTGTCTTCTTGATACTGGTCAACCCTTTAATCATCCTTTGGATCATAATTCTACTGCAAATTCAAATACTCCAGCTCAACTGTTTAATAATCTTGTTCATGTCTTCATCCCATCTCCTCTTCTAGCAGTGAGTATAAATAACTCTATTTTTGAATAGTTAAACCAATGGCTTTTTCTTGTGTATTTATATTATTTTTTATACTTATAAAGCTACAAGATCAGTCATCTAATGATGAAACTGAACCACAGTTAGGAGCAAGAAGATCTTTATTAGCAATTCTTCCTCGAATAGTAGCAAGTGTTTCATTATTGTGGAAAGCACTTTGTACTGGAAAGCAAAGGTAATAATAGTCATTATAAAAGTTAAGCAATTCTAAATTCTAGTGATCTTCAAATTTTATTTACAGTGAAAATAATGTAGCTGGATGTCCAAGATTAGTTAAAGGCCAACTTTTAGAACTGTTAAGTCCAATTGCAGAACACCATGGAAATAGCTTTTTAACAGCATTTTCTATTGTATGGAAAGAAAGAAGATCACGTGCGTCTGGTTTATCATCATCTGTAAGAACATTATTTATTTTAATGTATCAACTTAATTAATATACATTAACATCTTTAAATTTATAATTTAAATGTATTAATTATGATGTGTGTATACATTATATGTTAACTTTAATAATGTCAAGTTACTATAAGGTCTCACTGTTTGTGTTGCAACAAACCCTTACTCTTATACGACACCTTGATGTATAAAGCAAAGCCTATTCTCGATATAACTTATAATGGGTTGATTAAAAAGCTTTGTTATTTATAGTAACATAAATTTACTTTTTATGAATTATGTATAAATAACTAGTAACTACATTTTATTGTTTTAGATTATACCTGAAGCAACTGAAATGCAACTAGTATTAGTACAGTTATTAAGTTCTGTTAAATCAATGCCATTAGATTCATTAATTCAAACAATTCATCAAGTTGTCAAACAACCATCCTTAAGTCAAGTAATTACTAACTAGAATTCTGGTCATTTTGTATAAATGTTTTATAAATAATTTTAATGATTTTTTAAAAACTTATTTTTTTTAGGCCGGCCAACAAGATACTCAAATTAGTATTGAAGTTAGTGTGTTAGAACTATTTGTCCATTACATACAGATTGCTCCTTGTCATTATTTAGCTGAAACATGGTCATCACTTCTTGGATTACTTAAAGAAGGAATAACATTATCACCTCCTTCACAGTTTATGTTGTTATCTGTACTAAGCCAATTTGTGCAAAGAGCTCCTGCTCCACTTGCTGATCGTAAAGATCAGAAAGATCTCCAAGATATTACAGCCAAGGTAAGTTAAGAGAAAAGTTATTTTATTAGTACATACTTTGAGTTAGTTAAAAATACTGTATTTTAATTTTCATGGGATTACATAAATTATTAATTATTAATATTTTATCTTGATTTGACGGTTGTATTTAGATGGTTGAAAGCTGTTCTCAAATAGCAGGTGCTTGCTTAGAACAGAGTTCGTGGCTACGGAGAAATGTATCTGTTAAAGAAAATGAATTATCTGCTGCTAATTCTATTACTCAAAAAGATATTGAAAAAGGTTTACAACTTTTCTTCCTTAAATTATTTTATACAAATACTTTTATTTTATATTTTATGTATTCTAAATTGTATTTAAATATTTAGTTGGCAGTGGAAGTGGTAGTAATGCTCAGTACAGTATACCAGCACAAAATGTTCTTGCCCAACTTCTTGCTCCTTTGTTAGACATAACATTTGGTAATCAAGAAAAAGAAAGAGTTTGCACAATACTAACAATGGTTATGTATAACGTAACACCTTATTTAAAAAACCATACGTAAATATTACTTTTGAATAGTTATTGTGATAATTTAATGTAAACATTAATAAAAAAAAAATTGTATTGTATTAACTTATGCTTATATTTGTAGTAGTAAAAATATGCCAAGTTTCTATGCATGTTCTCAAATATTGGCCAGTATTAGTACATATCAGTACACACGAAAAGCTTGGAAAAAAGATGCAATGGAATTGTTACTTGATTCAACTCTTTTTCAAATGGAAGATCGGAGTATTCAGTATTGGAAAATAATAATTGATAATTTAATGTCTCAAGATACAACTACTTTTAGAGACTTTATGGGTATATTTTTGAATTAATTTTTCTGTTATAAACAAAATCATAATGTATCAAATATGTATATTTTATTAGGTCGAGTTAATATGAGTCAAGCAAATTCTTTAAATTTATTTTCAAATAGAGAACAAGAATGTGAGCAAAGAGCTCAATTACTAAAAAGACTTGCATTTGTTTTATTATGCAGTGAAAAAGACCAATTTCATAAACATGTTCCTGAAATACAAGGTAAGATTTTAAGACTAAATATAAAAAGTATAAAAGGACAAATTTTTATCTTTAATACAATTTGTTAATAGAAAGACTAGTGGATACTCTTCGTATGCCTCAATCAGGACCTGGTATTCACGCTCAAGTGTTCCTATGCTTCAGAGTCTTACTCTTACGGATGTCTGGTCATCACATAACTTCAATGTGGCCTATTATAGTTAGTGAAATAGTTCAAGTTATGATTCACATTGAACATAATCTAAGTACAGATTCAGAAGAGTTCAGGTGTGCAAAAATATTTTATAATATTATTATGAAATTTGGTTGGATTAATCTTCATTCTTCATTCTTTAACAAATTTATTATTTTTATGGGGCGTGTGGCTGATCTTCCATTTTTGGCTTATGACAGGCGAAATACCAGGTATGTTTTGTGTGTGCTTGTTGCTAGTTTGATGTGTGCTTAAATTGTTATTATTATTATTTTATTTTTTTTTTGTGTGCCATTAACTACTTTGAAACCTATTACCAAGGTTAAGTCAATGTCGCTGCTTGAAGGTGCCTTGGGTTTAATCTTTAACTGATATTCTTCTTCATTTTAAATACCAATATTAAAGAAGAAAAAAAAAAGTATAAACTAATAAGGCTAACGATTAAAATAAAATTAATCAGTGTTTCTTTTTTTCCATTATTCCATAATATTTCCAAATCCTGGTTTCCTGACTCATTATTATAGTAGTGAAGAAATGAATATAGCTGAGTCCATTCCTAAAGCAAATTCATCTTCAAGACGAAGAAAAAAATGGAATCAACGAAACAAATATAATGTGCAAGCTGAAAAACAAAATACATCAAACTCTAGAAAATCTACTGTCATTGCCAACCATACAATTGAAAAGTAAGTTCTTAAAACGAACAAAACATCAATTGGGGAAAAAGAACACTTTTTAGTTTTTATATGTATACACAGCAATTTTCACTGGTTACATTTACTTAATATATGAAAACCACATGTATAATATTATGTTTTGATTGCCTTTAACAAGATCTAATATTGACTTGACCTTGATCAATAAGTAATAGTAAAATAAATTGGTGTATAGAAGTATGCAATTTTATTTTTCATTAGCTAAATTTAGTTTGTAGATATCTTTAGTAAAATAGCTATTTTGTTTTATTAAAATTGTATGAAAAATGTATACTTCTTACATCAGTATAAAATAATTATGCTATAACTACATCATGGAAATTGGCATTTGACTGCTGCGATCCGGATTTCCATAATGCGCACACACCAATAGATTTACAGTGGTAGCCAGCTGAGGCCCACTATTTTGAGGTACACTTTTTTCAATGAAATTATGACTTCATGCTTAAAAGTCAAATGTCAGTTTTTATGACACAGATTTTAGTTGTGTAATATAATTTACACTTGTACGGCAGGTTCATATTTTTAGTTATTAATTGTAAACATAAATATATTATTAAATATAATTTTGATATAGGTTGTTCTCTTATATTAGTAATTGACTTTTCACTGTATGGTTGTAAATTTTAATTAATTATGCATAGGTTTCAAGTCTCAATGACATTTAGGGCCTTAACTGGAAAAAATTTTCTTGAGTGTTTTTAACCATAAAAATAAAGGGCCCTTGTGTCATAATTCAATATTTAAGACTTAATGACTATTACAATCTCGTTAAAATTTCTGTCAGGGGATCCAGACCCCCCTTCAAATCTCCTCTAAGTAAAACCTTAATGACTGTTTGCTGTACTATCCAAAACCTGACTAGTGAATAATGAATATTCTAAAGTATGACAGGAATCCTCTATTGTAAATTGTATATAATATATGTGACTCCCTGTATTAAATGTTGGAACTCTTTACTTGTTGTACTGTGGGTCCACACACTCCCAAACACTGAACAGTAGTAATAATGTACTCAGTTGCCCGCATCCATTAACATTACAAGAAATGCGCCATGCCCAGGCTCCCTTCTACCCTTTACAAACATCCTTATCAAAATACAAACTTTAAGATTAAACCCTAAGGTTGTAATGCCACTTAAGGAGATGATTCTGATGGTTCACTTTGAGAGTGCAATTAAAACAACAAATTGTATAGAAAAAAAAATTTGCTTTGGGTACGTATTATTATAGATTTTGGATAAGCTGAACATTTTTGAAACATATAATTACTATTACTATTAGTCGATGGTTGATTTCCTAAACATAGCAATTCTTAATTTTCAAAAATATTTTTGAGTACTCATAATTTTACAAACCGCCTTTTATATTTAGTATGATAATATTTTTTGGATATAATAGTTTTTATTTTTGAATTAAAATTCAAGCACTGTTCTGGTGATTTATTGATCTTATAACATATTTGTAATTTTTATAAACACTATAAAATTTTGACAGTTTATTTTAGAAACATTTTAAATTAACTAATAATTAAAGTTAAATTGTTTTAGGTAACATTTTAAAATACTAGTTGGTTTTTGTTTTTGTTTTTTCAAACTGAAATTATTAGTATTGTATAAACAAGTTGAAAATGTGTCTTAACTCAATGAACTATGTGTTTTAATATTATACATTCTTAACAAAAGGTGCAAAACTGAACTGAGTAAAGTTTAAAAGAAAAAAAAGGTACCCACTGATTCTACTTTAGTTTTTTTTTAATCATTTTGTGTTTTGGTTAGAATCATACTTTTACATTAATATTTAATGGCATTAATTTTTTACATTTTTGACATATAAAATGCTTGCAAATACCTAACTCTTAATACATCTACCTATATCATGCTACTGTTATTTTAATTTTTGCTTTTAGTTGTAGTCTGTGGTTTTCAACCTATGTTGCGTAACACTTGAGCATTTGAGTTTTTTTTTTTTACAATTTCCCAATTGCATTGTATGTATATTATATTGTATGAATTTTATAAATAGACTTTTAATCAAACTGCGCCATTAAAATGTATTTATTAATAATTAATGCCAGGTGGCATTTACACAGAAAATTAGAGTAAACAAAACAATATAATAATAACAATAAAATAATTGTTCAAATAAAAGTTTGAAAACCACTGACTTAGTTATATGCATGATAAAACAATTTAAAGGGATTGAAATATATTTTTTATGGTATAAGAAATTATAAAACTAGAAATTAATGATACCCAATTAATCTTTTTATTGTGGCTCAACTGACAACACTTGCCTTTTTCTATAAAACAGTTAAGTAAAAATAGTTTTGAAAAAATGTTGATGATCAGAACTTACCAAATTTTTATTAATATTAAGGCTAATTAAGTATTTTTAAACTTGTGCAGAGTTGGACTTTTCATAATTGTTTTAATAATCCAACTATCTACATCTCCACAGCAAATCAGTGAATGAAAATATATTTTTGCACAGTTTGAAAAAAATGTGTTTAAGCGTTATAATAATATATATTGTATATGATGTAACTTTTATAAAAATTGCACTAAAAGCTTAAATTTGATAAATTTCTGTTTTTGTTATTCATCTTTTCTGACAAAACAAATTTTGTTTTACCGAAAACTTGTAGTTTCAAATCCTCCCACCAAAAGTGTTACCATTTGCACTTTTTCTATTTTTGGTCTGGGCAGCCACACATTGTCCTTCAATGTCCCAGATTATTTGCGGGCTTTTTAATAATTGCACGTTTTTTTTTTTTTTGCACTCCTCCCCCCCTCCATCCAGAATGTTGGCATGTTTACATTTGAATAAACCTAGGTTTTGGGAATTGCAAATTTTTTTTAGGTATTCCTCATTGATATGGTGGTCTGGTAGACGAATATTTTAGATAAAAAGTAGAGTATTAGTTAATTTTTTAACATTCATTTTATTATTTATTGTTGATAAATAAATAATTTTAGTTAATTAGAAATTATGAATAAATCGACATCATTAAATTTGGTAATCATCTATACACGATCAAAGCCGGATTAATCAACTCTTTAAATACATAAAGTAAAACTGAAAACTGTATATATATATATAATATATATATATAATAAATAAATATTATATTTTATGCTTGCCACAACTTGATTACTTATTTCTAAAATAGCAATTGTTTTTGTGTATATTTTTTATTTAATTTGCAAATACTATTATTGCGTGTTCATTTCAGTTCTCATATACGACTGCTTTCTGGACTTGATTGGACATGGGTAGTTAATAGCAACAATGGTCTTCATGCAAGTAGTAATCCACAGTGGTTACAACTTCAATTAGCCGCAGTTAAGCTTCTTAGTGTTGCCATTCAACTTCCAGCCGAAATTCTACCTCAGTTTCAAATGTAAATTTAATCATTGATTATTATGTCTTAGTTATAATTTATATTTTTTAACTAAGTATCTGATATAATCACTGTGTTTTAGGTACAAGTGGGCTTTTGTTGGACGACCCGAATTATCTCAAAATGAGCAAAACCCAGTAGAATTTGTTCCTCACGTTTTAAGGATAGCTAGGATTATGGATTCAAAGGTAGTACTTTTACATAGTACATACATACTTTGATTTAGTTTTCAAACAGATTTTGTTCTTATAACTGGATAAACATACATTGTATGCATTATTTTATTTTATTTTATTTCGCAGTATGGATGTCCAGTAGAAACGTATCCTGATACATTGTTGCCTACTGGTTCAACAGCCCGTTCGTTGCAAGATCTTCATCCATTTTTCTCTGCCTTAAGCACTGGAGAGCCACACCCGTCCTTGAATAGTACCATAAGCCAATTAGAGCAAGAGCTTGAGTTGGATTTCCTAGAGCCGATACCGTCCAGATAGGCTGATATTAGTCCGCCTGAACCACCGTACCTACGACAAGCTGTGATGTTGTACATGTAAATAAAATTTAAATTATTATAAAAGAAAATTATATTGTTATTTTTGCAATGATCGTTTTTATGTGGGAAAATATTATTTTCATTATTATTGGTTTTTTCTGATTGTTGAAGTTTTGTTTTGTTTTTTTTGTTTTTTAATTTGGTGATACGATCATTCCGTTTTAGTTAGTAAAAGAACACTCTGAAAATGCAAACTTGTATAATTGTACTTTATTTTTGCAACTACTTAAATATATTTATTGTAGGGAAAAGTTCACTTGCTTGAAGCACATAAATGATAATAATAATACATTAACTTATGAAATTCTATGTTACCTGTTATTGTTGTTAAGTTTGTCGTATTATAGTGTTGTATGTATTATTATGCAATGTTGCAATATAATTTAGTTGGGATAGACGTTTATAATTTTATTTTAATTAAATGTCTCATTTTAGTTGTATTCTTCATCAATAGGCTTATAATTATTATTATTTTATGTATTTGTATACATGTAAAAGTATTTTATTTATTTTATTTTAATTTATTTATTTTTTTTTTTTTAACATAAAACCCATGTATTTTAATTTAATTTCTGTTAAATTTTACTAAGAAAATTGTGTGATGGTGACTCTTCTACACAATTTCATTCATATTCATACATATATATTTTTTTTTTCATATATGATAGTAAAAAAAATATGATATTTTAGAATATTGAGAAAAGATCATTGAAAAAGTATGTACTAATGTATACATACATCATACACACATATTATATGTTATATGTTATATATATATATATATTAAGTATATTTTTTTTTGTCCATTTTTTCTCCTTTACTACCAGAATCAATGTTGTTTTATTGTATCTATTTTCTATGCACTTGGATTAGTGTTTTGTAAAAACTGAGCACCTGGTCAATACGAAGAAAAAAACAAATAATGTAAGTACCGAGTGATTACTCGATAAAATTTTTTACAAAAATTTGATTGTACTCCTTGTATAGTTAAAAAGTGATTTACAAAAATTTGACCTTTTAAATGGCTGAAGTGCATTTAAAAACCTATTACTAAATGGTACAAAATTGTGCTAAGCTGTAATTTAATTAAAAGGTGAACAAACATCAAAATGTGTTTAGGTGTGAAAGCATTAAACGAGGCAACATACATAGTTTATAGAAACTACAGTGTAAGATAATGAGATTTGTTATTTGAAAAAACATTAGTTATTATGCACAATAAGGACATATAATTGGGCTGTCTGAAAATGTATAAACTGTTAAAATTGAAGCAATTCCCTATATATTACATATCAGACACACAATAATAAATAAAAACACACTTTTGTGAAATAAATAATTTCCTCGGCCGGCCCAGAATCTAAAACAAAACCCTGCAACAGACAAAACCTAAAAAAATAGTCTCCACATGTTTACACCAGTACCAAACATTCTATAAAAACGGTGCTACTTCGAACTGATTTTTACCAATCAGAAAAAAAAATTTGACAAATGTAATAATAATTTAACAAGTATAGTATTGGGGTTTTAATTTTCTTCCATAGTATGTCGATCTATACAATTTATTTAAGAAGATAAGGAAATATAAGAATGCATGTGGCGGGTGGGTGTTTTAATTTGACTGCCTCTGAGCATTTTTGAGTTTGATACGCCACTAAATTATAATGGTATACTTTATATTAGTCTTGTTGATTATTCCAATGTGTGTAGTAACTGGTGCTTTTTTATTTACAGAATACATACAATTATAAGAATATAATATTATAAAAAACGGATAAATCCGTTTATTTTTTTATTCAATGGTACTATCCAGATTCAAGAGACTAGTGAGTAATACTAGTACCTATTTTCGTAAAAATATATTTTTATCGCAAAATTAAATTTTTCTTTAACCATTCATTAGAATTTTTGAAAAAGAAAATCTAAAAAAAATTATCATATTATAAGTATTATGGTAATTATTTACCATACTTCTGTTAACTCAATTAATTGAGTTGTACATTGAAAACATTTTCTAATAGTTTGGTACCTAATTTAAGTAAAATATTTGTGAATATTTAAAGTTAAACAGAAAACTTTTTATAAAAATATATATATACAGCAGCAGCAGCTGTTGACCTATTTACGTACGGACGTCGTGGTTCAGTCGCCAATCCAAAGAGGTTCGTTAAATCGACAATCGTTGCCAGTCATCGATGACTCTGTGACACATTGGAACCCCCTCCCACCACTTCCACGCCCTATCAATGTTTTAATCACTTTATTAATTCGCAAAATATCACACGTCCGTCAAGTCATCGTTTATTATTTTTTTTTCTATTTGCAACTGTGACATTTTTTTTTTATTTTAATAATCATCAACTGCAGACTGCAGTACAGTTTCGAGTTTGGGTGTTGTGTCGTATTTGTTTTTCTTTTCCGCCGCAAATACACAGCGGTACGTAGACGTTGTCACTAGTCGCCGACCGCCGTCTAGTGGCATCCGAATTATTGTGCCCCCGCAACAGTGTTTGACGTCTACTACTACGACATCTTACCAATGAACTGCAAAAAGTTGTGACACTGATTGTTGTACACTTTGACTACATCACAGGTATGTAACACGATCCGTTCGTAATTTATGAAAATGCCACCACCAGCGGAGTTGCCCTGACTCGTGTGAAAGGGATTTTTTAGTTTGCGCGTAATCGTTTCTCGCATTATCGGCACCCGTAATAAGTATTAATAATAAATAATAATTAGGTGTACCTACCAATATCTGCATTATTTATACATTCGTCACGTGCGCCTAAACTATACGTTATTCAACTGCGTGATTGCGCAAAAATTAGCAATATTCTTTGGTAACTACGTAATTCCAATATGTTTACATTGGCTTTTGTTGTGTTCATGGCTAGCCGTTCATTGGTTCAACCTTAAGCATTTAAAGATCAAACGCAATATTCGTTGAAATTAATTGAATAATCTCCCTACTTAAATAAATATCGACTCATTGTTTTATTCTCGAGATATTATTATTATTCATTCTTTATTAGTTAAACGTAGATCTGTGGATAGACGTTTCAATACTATCGTTTTCTGTATGATGCCTAAAAAAATATAATAGTATTAATGTTTGACAAAGTTTAAATTTACGAGTGGAAATCGTCTTAAACTTCAGTCAAGTAGGTAGGTGTTTTGATTACCGTTATAGTGTGATAAATTTGTTCATTACAATTTAATTATATATATATATATATATATATATTGTTTTTAAATTAATAAAAAACAATTAGGTAGGTACCTACCTATCATCTAAAAGTTTTATTTTCACTAGGTAGGTGGATAGTATTTATTTTAAATTGTATTTACCTATCCTAGATATAATTTTAGTTTTTGCTAGGTTTTTTTTAAGATACACACTTATTGTTTCAATTTGTCTTTGTTGCTTTGGAGCTATTTATAGATGTTATAGCATAACATTTTGTCCCTCTTTTTTTTTTATTCCTACCAGTTATATATAGAGATCAGCTACCTAGGTCAGATCCTAATTTAATAAAATATAAACTTAAATAATTTTTGTTGTTCTGTTCGATGTTTGGTTTTAGTTTTTCAATTATGAATGAATCATTAAGTACTACATACCTACCAAAATATTCTATTTTTTTACTATATCTATTAAGTGCTAGGTGTTATATTTCTTTTAAGGATATTAATGTTAACTTTTATAAACAATCGTCCCCAAAACTTCTAATTTTCAATTTCCTCACGAGTACTCATCAGTCTCCATTTTATTATACACCTTCTTGCCTTTATCATACTGCTATTATATAATTTCAAGTAATTAAGTTATTGTTCAAGTTAACGTACCTATGATAATATGTGTAACTAATGTAACCATAATTGTTTTTAAATCTTGTGGGTAGCAGGTATTGATTTGATTTTAAAATTTTTTTTTATAAAAATGTATTAATAATTTTTTTGTAATAACTGTTCTTCTTTTGGTTTAATCTACTCTGCAAAAATGTTTGTCGCCATCACAACTTTATGCCACTTCTCCCGATCATGAGTTATAATTCTCCAATCATTCACTGCTATCTTTTCTTTTTGACCACATCTATCCATTTTTTCCTTGGATGTCCTTGTGGTCTTTTCTCTGTCAGTTTCCAGGACATTACTGCTTTGAATATGTTATCATTATTCCCATGTATAATACAACTTGACCATTAGATCCTTTGACCTGTTATGTAACTTTTAATTGAAAACATTCCTGTTTTCTCTAACAATTCTTTGTTGAACTTTAATTACCATCATAATATTTTAATATATTTAATACTATTAACTAAGCCTTAGTTCAAAACTTAAACACAAGCTTAAATAACTTATTTTCATATTCCTACTTACTGGGTCAAACATTTTCTAAATTGTTTAGTAAAATTTATTTGTTGTCAAAATTATCATTATTGGGTACCAAAAATATTTTTGGTAGGTATTAAACTAAGCTCAAAATAGTTATTTTAAATAGTTAGTACATTTATACAACCTTAGCAGTGATCCTACTCCATACCACAACTGCTCTTGATTTGCTTTTTTTTTATTTCTGTTGTGGACTGACAGGTTAATCAATGCTCTACTGTATTAATAACCTCTGAACTAGTTTTGAAGGTTCCTTTTATAAGTTAGTAAATACTGGTTTGATGTTGATTTTCTTGATACCTACTTACCCGTTTACTTTGTTAACTGATTTAATATTTTGACTAATAATTAAATTTTGTATTGAATGATACATACTTAATTATAATTTATTATTTTCCAATAAAATACTCTTTTGACTTTCAATATTATAATGTTTTAGACAAATTTCGAGTAAGTTATTTTATCTGTATTATCTTAGTAAGGTATAGTTTACTAATTTGTAAAGGTATTTGATGAAACTATTAAGAATAAAAATGTAAAATTATGTACATCTACAGTTCATAATGCAGAACGCATCTAAGGATGAATTGATTTTACAATGTTTTTTTTTATTTTATATAGATAGACCCATTTTGATGTAGTAGATTTGCAACAATGTTTTTAGACATTTTTTGAGTTAAAAGTTGAAAAAACATAAATTTCTAAAACTACCTACTTCAAAATACTTGGTGATTTTATCTCGCGTTGCACAGTTATCTGCCACTAACTGATAGTATGTGTTGTGCGTCTAAATGATGCAAATACCATAAAACAGGGCGCGAAATTTCCACTCGCCATTGGCGAGTAAAAATTTATCGTTGGCGAGTAAGTTTCATCTTTTAAAAGTATTTTCATAAATGTAAAATAGTAGTGGCGAGTAACAATTTTAGTCTGGCTAGTACCTTTTGAACTGAAATTTCATGCCCTGCCATAAAATACTCAAAAAAGTTGATGCCGCTAAACTTAAATGTAAAAAAAGGTTAATTGACTTTGAGCAGATTATAGAACTAAAAGTTTTTGCAGTTTTGCAGTTTTTGTTTCATAAAACTTTTCTCTTTTAGCTTAAAATATCAAAGCTTAACAATTTTTGTTTCTTTATATGTTTATGTATAAAATATTTACTTAACAAATTTTAAAAATTGGCTAATACAGTTTGTCTAGAAACATAATAACTTACTTTTTTCTTTTATTTTTTGACAAAAGTTCAAAAAATTGTTCAAATTAAAATTGAGTAAACACTAACGTCATACAAATTTTAAATAATTTTGAGCAATTAACGCGCTTTGCTTCTGACTTTACTCAGAATCTTTATTACCTATTGTAAATTATAATTTATTTTTGCTTTCAAATTGAATATAAAACTTGTAACTACACCTAAAACATTGAACTATACTTCCTCATTTTAAAAGTTTAGAAATGTTGGCAAAAACTTATTGATATCAATTGTCTTTTTTTTTCTATAGTTAATGAATCTAATATTTGTAATAAACACTGAACACATACCTTAGTATTTTGGTTTATCTGCATTCAAATAATTAATTTAAGAATGTGTTTGTTTGTTTGAGTTTAATTAATACCTAATCTAGCTATTAAATAATAATTACCACTTGTCTTTCAACCAAGAACTGTGGTAGGGGCTCGATATCCTAGACTTACTGAATTTTCCTGACCCCGGCTTATTATATCTTTAACTTAATGTTTAATTAATATATAGGTAGGTAATTTTTTCACAGTAGTATAGTACATACCATATTTCATAACAATTAAGCTATTTCGTGCATTGTTCATTATATGTAAATCTAAGTGACAAAATGTGCCAAATGAGATCAGAATTTCCTGCTTTAATTTATATATAATATTTACGCTTATATATTCTGATATGTTGTAACTGTTAAAAATAAAATTACTAGGAGTATCTTATATCAGCAGGTAAATTTTAAACTAATATTATTTTACTTATAAAATTATTTACAAATTTTAACTTATGAAAAGTAAAACTATACTCAAATTGGAATAAGATAATGACCAGTCGCGCATTCAAAACAACTTCCTCCACCGCACCGCACGCCTTTGTGGCCATTCCCACTTTTGCATATAAAAGGTGCACAACATACAGCTGTGCGTAACGGACGCTAAACGTTCTGCCGCCTGGTCATGGTCTTATCCCGAGTCGAGTATAGAATATCAAAATCAAAACACCAAATTTAAAATTTAGTTGGTACTTTTACAGGTACTTAAATGCTTTTATACCTATATACTTAGATGTATAATTAATAAATTTTAAATATTTATTACTTGAAATACCTTCCTACCTAATTTATTTATCAGTGATCTAAAATAATGTATTACTAATTTTTGTTATAGATATTTTTATAAAAGCAAGATAATGTTTGTTTGGGATTGGTTTACCGGTGTACTTGGATATTTGGGTAAGTAACACTTAATTGTATTAGACTAAATACTACAAAATTTGTTTTGAAACTTTTCTAGTTTATATAAATGAACAATTTTTCTTTTTTTTTTAACACTATTATTTCAATGTTTTAAAAATAATGATAAGAAAAAAAATTGGCAGAAATCATTAGCAATTTTTGACCTAAACCCCTATTTAATGTGTGAATATACCGTGTGTTTGGCACTTGCTCCGCTAACACAAATATATCCCAGCTTTTAAGTGCAAATTGTATGGTGTTTGACCAATGTACTTCGGTTTTACACTACTAAAAATCGTATTAGTAAGGCAAAAAGGTGATAATGCATTAACATGCACATTGCCACTGTTGCGTAAAATTCAGATTACACCATTGTTTTCAGCGACAAAAACTAGATAATATAATCCATAATTCAAAGTATAAAAATTAAACATTTCCATAAACTATAAATATAACTTTGTTTTTAGTGTAATAAAAATACTGTTGTTATCTAATGAAATCAAACCTATTAATGTTAATGTGAATTCCTGGGTCTATAGGTTATTAATTATTACTTAGTTACCTAATTGGAATGCGATTCAAATTAAATTTAACGCCCTTTAGGTTCACCCAATCACTTCCTGTTTGTGCATTGTGTTTTTGAGACGGCTTTTTTTAAAAAAAAATTTTAGTCTTAAAGTTAAAAAACTTTTTGAAATGACCGATACCTGTGACTTATTTTTGGAACAAAATTGTTATTGAAGATTTCAAAATTAAATTTGTTGTGTAAAACAAAATTTGTTATTTGCATTATAAAATTTCTAATAAATCTACCCAGAAGTTTCTGAAAGCATCTAAAAAGTATTTATTCAATTTTATTATTTTAATTATATCAATGAAATTACACGCTGTTGCTCAATTGTTACTTAAATTGTAACAGCTCTTCAAATAATTGTCCAAATGGTTTGAAATTTTCTCAAGTTACTTAAATTAATATTCTGTTTACAGAAAATTCTAAAAATAGAACATTCAATTACTCTGTGGATTTTATATTTTTTGAGGGGTTTTTATGGGTATTAATTTTAAAATAACTTTCTCATAATGATAAAATTAAGATTCCAAACGTTTTTAAACTGTTAACCTTCACTCTTTTAATTATATCGCCTAATAAAATACTAATAATACATTTAATTGTTAGGACTTAGGTAATGTGAGCTAACTCAGAATTATTATTTATAATATCCAACTTTCTATAAAACCTTCCAAAACAGTGACCTACAGCATCTAATTACCCACTCAGCCTAGAGTGATTCCCTTCCTTTTTTTTTTTTTTATTCAATTCTGTTTAGTGAATAATACTAAATAATTATTGCAGAGTTGATTTTTTATAAATACAAAACAAACTATTTTAACTTTACCTATCAATAACTTGTTAAATAAATTTAATTTTATGTTTATGATTTTGTTTATTTAAAGGTTTATGGAAAAAGTCTGGAAAACTCCTATTTCTTGGATTAGACAATGCTGGAAAAACTACATTATTACATATGCTAAAAGATGATCGTTTGGCACAACACACTCCAACGTTGCATCCAAGTAACTATTGTGCAATTAACAAATTAATATTTTTGTAGTTAATTGGTATTAATATTACTAAGTATCAATTTTTGATGATTCACAGCGTCTGAAGAATTATCTGTGGGAAACATAAAATTCACAACATTTGATTTGGGTGGCCATTCTCAAGCAAGAAAAGTTTGGAAAGATTATTTTCCTGCTGTAGATGCAATTGTATTTTTGGTAGACGCTTGTGACAAATCTAGAATTATGGAAAGTAAAGCAGAATTAGATTCATTATTGCTTGATGAATCTTTATCAAACTGCCCCGTGCTGGTTCTTGGAAATAAAATTGATAGACAAGGCGCATTGAGTGAACAAGAATTAAGAGCTTATTTTGCATTGAACCAAACAACTGGAAAAGTATGTACCTTAACCTTATTCTTGTGACTATTTGTATATTTTTTTATGTATATTAATTATTTGTGCCTGTAAATAAATATTACTAAAGCATGTACTTAGGATAAAAAGGTAAATTAAGTTACATTGCATGCTATTTTAACAAGATTACAAATTCTTAGAATGTGCCAAGAGATTTATTTTACCAAACATAACAATTATTATTAGTAAAATTTGCTTTCATATTTGAAACAACTATGATACAGGTTATTTTATACTGTTTAGAAATTCAATCTATTATTCTGGTTATTTACTTAGACATCTTTTATGTTTATTGACTTATATTTTTTCGTATATTAACTCCTCAGTGAGAATGAGATTTATATACTACTTAACAACATTCTGTATTATGTTCAAACTTAAAATTTGTGATATGATCTTTGATTAACTAAACTACTATGATTTTTTTTTTTTTTTTTTTTCATTTTTTTACTCCCATAAGTTATCAATTCCCTCAAGCTATTATAGTTCTTTTTTACTTATTATATTTTACAAATAATTTAATCAATATAATAATTATATTATGCTCTTTCTAAGAAAAAAAGAAAACTATTAAATAAATTCTTGGTGAAATTTTAATTTTCACCTTACTATGAAAAAAAATATTACTATGTAAGTGGACAATTTTAACTGTCAGTTATTATTCAATTATTTTTAATAAATAAGATATATATTGGCAGATTCACTGCATTAGGTTAGCCGTTAGAATGTAGCGTACAAATGCCAATTAAATACTAAATTATAATAATTTAAATACTAAATTATATACTAATAAAAGTAACTGCTCTTTTGTAGAAGCAATAAAAACTACACAAATTTAATTATTTATAAACAGATTGAGTTGCAGTAATATAATTTTTTGGAGGAATGTGTGTTTGTAAATTTTTTCCCTTCTTAAATCAAAATTTAAGAATGTGTTCAATTAAATAGACTTTACCAGCCAAACAGACACCCTTAAAATGTTGATTTGTTGGATATAATTGCCAGACAAAGTGAATGTGTTACTTATGATCAAATTGAATCTTGTTCTTGTTATCTACTGTTTGTAAAACAATAGATAACAATTGTATTTATTAAAAAGTTACAAGTTTTCAAAGTTAATTGTTATCAACATAGTGATAAAAACACAAAAGTTCAAAGTTACTTAGTTTAAAATAAATTAAATTATTAGTAAAAAAATCAATAAATAAAAATAACTTATAAGTCCAGTTTCTCTCAATATGACTTCAAGAACAGTAAACCTATGATAGTTTATAACTTTTTAACAATTCTTTTCTGTTTAAAAATGTTGATATAATCGTAATCAGGAAATAACTAGAAATTTTCTTGAGGGCAAAGTGCATTTTAGTCTACAGTTTTTGTATTATTTATTTTAGGCTAGAGTACCCAGATCAGAGCTGTCCGGTCGTCCACTAGAGGTGTTCATGTGTTCAGTACTGAAACGGCATGGTTATGGTGAAGGATTCAGATGGCTGGCACAATATATTGATTAATGTTTTTATAAATAAAAAAAATTATATTTATAATTTTTTAAATCATTCTTTTTTACTGTTTTCTCCGTCAATACGTAAGTTATACTGTTTATAATGTACAATACTGTTAAATGGTTAAACTTACAATCAAATGATTTTTTTTTTTAAACAAATTGGCAGTCTTTACTTTGGAAATTTTGCTGAAATAATACTTCTTTTTATCTTGTTCCATATAATATTTTTTATTTAGGTGTGCAGCAATGAAATAATAAATATAATTGTATTTAATGTCTTTTTTTTTTTTTTACTAAATAGACAAAATATAAAATCAAGCATTTATTATGTGACTAGAAACATTTTAAGTGTATAATAAAAAAAGTATAATTATTATTTACAATTTCGTTAAATGGTTTTGTTCTATCCTTTTTACTTATGAGCATGGTTCAGTAAGTTACGCAATGCTGATATGTAACTTTGAGCCATTTGTAATGTTTCATATTTTGAAAGTTTGTGATCGTCTTCAATAGATGTAGGTATAGCTTCACGGAGTCTATCAAATGCTTCATTCAAACCATTCATGCGGCGACGTTCTCTTGCATTAGCTGCTAAACGCCTTTTTCTTGCTACTGTAGATGATATTGATTCTTTACTGCTAGATTTTTTGGATGAGCATTCATTTGTCTGTCTATTTTAAGTGAAAATGATTATTAATAAATATTGGTATTAAGGTGTTGAGTTCATGAATATTTTTTTAAACATTTAAGAAGAAAATTATTTTAAGTTAAAAGCGGTTTCATATTCATGTCTAATAATAATACCAGTGTATTCCTTTTGAAGTGTTCAGCATTTGCATACTGCCCCCTGACCTGAACACAATCATGGACTTTTTGTCAATATCCTATGGACATACTGCATTTTAGTGGCAAAGCTTGAGTTCAGGGTTAGGATAGACAAAATTAAAAATAATATTCTTCAAATAATTAAATTTAAAAAAATAGCTACTAAGCATTTACACTACTGTACAGTATAACTGACAAATGAAAAATTATTTAAATATGTTGAAAAATAATTGTGATAAATAGTGTAATATTTAAAACTCAAATAAAAATTAGTCCAAAATGATTTCTATGTATGTAAATAGTGTTACAATTCTTAAGTTTGTAAAACTAGTTCAGAATTAGTTAAAAACAGTTTTTCACCAATAAAATGACTGTATTTAGGTATAGTTCTGAACAATTTTGAACTAATTCAAAAGTCTATGGAAATATTTTATTTATAGTTGTATACCTGATTTATACTTCGAGATAGGTACCTTCCGTTAGAGCTATTCATTCTTTAGGTGGGCAAGTAAAATTATATTTAATATCAATATTAGGTATCGTATCTACTTACCTAAAGTAAGGGTGATTCCATGATTCTGGAACACTTTTTGGTCGGACAGGAGGAGACTGCATACGGCCAATGGTGCAGTGGTCTTGTTGAAGGGGACTTTCCGTCTCCCATTGATTCGTGTTGTTAATGAACTGTTGATGAAATCCATCCGAAGAAGAACCATCAGAGTGTTGCCATTGCCAGTAAGCATTATGCTGTGAAGGCAATTCGTGGTGATGATTTCTGTTTAAGTCTAAGTTGTACTGCCTGTAGTTTGTAGCGTGAGAGTTGGTCGAGTGCACTAGATCCATCTGCTCAGTTTTAGCATTAGAATTTTGTTAAAAAAATCAATTGTTCAAACAAAACTTGATATTAATTACCTAAACATATTACAATAACATTAAACACAATACCTACACATAATATGTTACACTCCGGTTAAGAAATTATACATATATATATAATATAGGTGTACCTATTGACAATTTTTTTTTTAAATTTTGTTGAGAACGTAAAATAAAAATAGTATTAATTACCTACCCGGTATTAATGTTCATCAATTTTTTAACAAATAGAAAAAGTTGTAAAAACTGTCTTGTTCATAAAACAATCACACCTTCAATGAGTTTTATGAATGATATGTAAAAATGTCAAACCATTTAAAGTAGTTTTGAAATTTTTGCTATAAGTAATTAATATAATAATTTTTTGCAACTTTTGTTTTGTATTTGATAATAATTATGATGTTATTACTTAAAATTGGTGGATAAACACTGTAAAACAAATAACATTTAATTTTTTTGGTTACCTACCTATTTATAGATAGAGCTATACCTACTACATATTATTTAAAACGAAAAATCAAAGTTTTTGTTCAATATAAAAACTATAAACCTCAAGTAAAAAAAATAGGTATAAAAATTTTTCTTTCAAAATGTTCTACCTACCTATTTTTGAATTGCTGTAGATTTACTTTATTGATCGGTCAACATATATAAGTACAATACGCAGCGGTCTACAACATTTTATGACAAAATAATTTAATGTGGATTATAAAAACTATTTTTTTGCAAATTTTGTCATTTTCCGGGTACTATTTTATTTGTTTTAGAGTACAGATCATAAAAACTTTCAAATAAACTATTTATATAAAATATCACTAGAACAAACATTTTCAATCTTATTAAAATCGGTACATACGACGTACTCGTATTATTATACGCGATAAACACACGTGTTAAATCTATTGACTTTTACTTAGAACGAACATTTATCGAATAATACAAAATAAAACTGTAATTCAATCGTGTAAGTAATTTTTTTAACATGGCCAATGGTTGGGGCCGGTCGGCCGTATATGAACTCGTCAACTTTTTTTTTTTTTTTTTTCGTTAACTTAATTAGTTAATTTTTTTTTTATTTTACGAGTTAACTTTAAGTTCATCGGTAATAATTTTTTTAAACTATAAAAAAAAATTAAGCGAAGAAAATTTCAAAAGAAAACGCGAAAAAAATGTTTTGAAGCGGACCTCCTATATTATTATACTGTACAGGCACAAAACCATTCGGTGAATTAAAAATATGAAATATCATCCTTATTTATTTTTTTTTTTTTTGAAAGTCATTAACTTTTAATTTAATAAATTAAAACAATTAACTTAACTTTTTGATTTTTTCAATTGACTTAATTTAACGAGTTAAAAAGAATTTGTAAGCTTTTCCAGCTTTGAGTCCCCCCCCCCCCCGGTAACAACACCACTGAAATTACCTGTCGATTATTACGTGCTCGGTACGGTCACGGCAGTGTTCGTGTGTAGACAGACGCTGTTGTGAAATATTCTCTCGCGCTGTACTTGCGTTTTAAAATAGTTCGACAAACGCGCGCGCGAAAATTATATTTTTACGTTATACATTCATTTTTTTTTAAATCGCCTCCTAACAGTCGAAAAAATATCGTAAAAATCAAAAAAAAAAAAAAAATAATTTTACACCACCCGCGGCGCGGGAAACTGCAATAGCTGCAACCTATTTAGTTGACGACGGCACGAGCCCCGAACGCGCATTGACTCTGGAACGAGAGGGCGCGTGCCGACAGACGGCATATGGCCATCCCGTTTAATAATTATTACACACACACACACACACGTACAATAAAAATATAATATCATTCTATACGATAATACTCCGTTTGCTTGTATATTTTTTTATTTTACTTTTGACTCCTCCTCCTCCGCACATAACGATGCAACCCCGGAACGGTGTTTTTTTCAACGGTCTTAACGCGAAGCCCGCGATGGCCGTACATAACATAATATAATAAATAGTATGTATTTTTTGCCGACGTACCTATATATATAGACGTGTTATTATTATAGGCTAAAACTTGTATATAGGACCCCGAATGCGGTAATAACGGTTTCTTGATATAATCTCAATAAATTTTGCCTTTTTTTTTATGAACGTGCAGTCTTTGTACGTTCTATTTTTGCATACGTCCGTCCGCGCCTATCCCGTGACAAGCACCGACGTTAAAATTACGTTAAGATATTATAATTACCGTACAATATTGTTACATCAATAGTTCATGTAGTTATTAACTGTGCATTGTGTATGGCGGTATTTCTGCACCCCTTGGAGCCTATACCGCTGTACCGCCTGAAATATTGCAGCCCGGAGCCAATTTTTATTAACTATATTATTATAATACAGCCGGTTGGTATATACTTTAAATGCTTAATGCTTAATGCTTAAATTACTTTTAAATGCTGTCCCGCGTTCCTCGAATACACTACTATTGTTGCGATTATGGAGAGAAAAAAAGAAAAAAGCCCTTGGGCCGTACATACAGTCTTAGGACAGGTCCTACCCTGTATACAAATCATACAGTATATCATACTCAGCTGCATCCCATTGAACTGCACGAAACGGTTATGTTATAAGGGTTGCGTTCGCGCGTGAACGGATTAATTTACGAATTATGATGTAGGTACCTATTTATATAATGTATCGCATGATTGGAAACCTCGACACTTTTCGCTGCAATTTAGGCGTGTCCCAAATTGAAAACGTCTCAATCGATATTAATTGCAGTCCGTACCTATACGTATTATTATTATAATTTATAATTGCACTACGCAAGTTTTGTGTATAATAATTGAGCGTTTCACATATTTTGTAATGGCAAATTATACAGCATAAAAATACAGCACAAACGCGGGACCTTACAAAACAAACGGCAATAACGTAGCACAAACAATTAAAAAAAAAATGTATATATCAGTATTCTAACTTGGGGGGGCTAGGCATTTCCTCACCCCCCCAGTTTTAAAATTTGAATAACTCGTATTAGGGGCCTGGCACAAACGCGGAACCCTATAGAACAAATGGCGCTAACATGACACAAACGATTAAAAAAAAAAAAAAAAAAGTATTCCAACTTGGGAAATGAACCTTAATATTATGGTATAACGACTCAAAATATATAATTGGGGGTATACGATCCGCTTTATAATGTCACGTTGATTTTATAATAATAGTTTATTATGAAATCAATGATGACGTTACCTAAGCAAAAATTAATTTAAAATTTTTAAAAATTTTATTTCTTTATTGGTTAGGTTAGGTTAGGTTAGGTTAGGTTGGCTTTATTGGTACGTGTATACCAAAACAATTGAAAATACGTACTTAAGTCGATACAAATTATAAAACTTAAAATTAAATTGAGTTAAAATTGCAGTTTGTACAAAACTAATGGTAGTTCGTTAAATATATAATAACTTTTAATTCGTTATTTTTTCTCATCTAACTACCTATATAATTGTTATAATTTATTACATTCATCACTAATAATTTATAGGTACTTAAAATGTATACGGTAAAGATTCGTACAAAGTATAGCCGTGTAATTATTATTTTAAAAAACACCGAGAGTCAGATACTCGAAAAAAGGTTTCCGCGATATTAATACTATGTATATATATTTACTTCCAATTAGGATCCTTAAAAGTTTATTTGCTGTATAAGACTTGCATAATTGATAATATCAAAACTTATTCTGCTAAAAAACTGTGTTAACACTTAAAGTACATTATACAAGATAATTACATAGCTATAATTTTGGCTTTACTCGGATTATGAAAACTGTATTTTATGATATTCTTCTCCGTTTTACACGTTTTTTTAACCTCCTTAGGGGGTTCAATTTTGGAAAACACGGTGACATACCTTTCATCGTTAGGTATTCCAGAGTGCTAAGTATGCTAAGTTTGAAAAAAATCCGATCAAAAAAACCCGTTTTTCATTTTTACCTCAATTTTGCAATTTTTTAACCGAGCTTTAGAGGTTAAACTTCGAAAAACCCTTTTTTAGTTGGTCTCTACATCATAAAACGAAACTACTGACCTAATTGCATACTCATATAGCTTCAGCGGTACCGGCTAGGCAATTTCTTCTTTCTTTAGTTCACAAAATGGTTGTGTTAGCGTGCTAACTATTTTCGTTTCTAAACCATAACACGCTGAAGCTAACTATAAATGGTATTTTGACAGTAATTTAAAATTTAATTTTGATAATGTAGGGTTCAAGGTGGGTACGTATTTCACGTTAGTAGTAATTTGCTAAGATGAATAATTATTACTCTCTTTTGATTAAGTATATTGCCCTATATTTATAAGACTTTGATTTAATAACTTTGGAACTTTGTTATTTTCAATGGATGCGAATACCTACAGTTGATGATAGAATAGCCTTGAGGGTGGAACGCCTAAATAGTAAATATTCTAGGTATATTGAAGCCCAGCATGGACCGAAAAAAAATTGATCGAAACATTTTTATAGTTATCTATCCGATCCGATACGATAATCTGAAATTCACCCCGGCCCGATACGAAAAATGTTCACTATGGGAAATCCGATCAAATATGCCGATTTTTAAACCCATTATCTTTATTCTCTATATTTATGTTGTCAGTTTTCAATGTCCTCAATTCTCACATCAATTAAAAAATGATTTTATTGACTGTGATTTTTTATTTTTGTTTTTTTTTTATGGCCCAAATTAGAATCCAAAAATATGAGACGGCCCAAAACTGATCTGACCCCTTTTCACAACGAATTCTGTAAACCCAATCCAATCCGAAATTATTTTGTCGCGGCCCGAAACTGACCCGATCCGATATTCAACAAATCCAATCCGACCACAATTTCATTAACTTTGGAACGGCACGATAACCCGAAAATAGTCATTTCTGGCCCGAATCATCCCGATCAGACTTCGGTTCGGGTCGGGCCGGCCCGGCTCGTGCAGGGCTCTACTATAAGTACTAGGTATAACATGTATATAATATATAGGTGTCTGTAAATAAATAAAATATAATATAGTATACCTACAACTACTGTATACGTCTGTACGTATGCATAGGCCCGATTTGAAGGGCTGAAATTAAAATTTTTCGAGGGGCTAATAATATGTACGCATTAAGCCCCCCTGAAATAGGCTATTCTGTGTATTTTCTTAAAAAATCGGTTACAGGGGGCTAAAGGTAGGCTTTAGGTAGTCCTCAAATTGCGCCTATGATTCTATGTTATATACCTTTACCTACATATTATTTTAAACGACTACTCGCCTATTTGCATTCATATTACACAATATATAATATAAATATTATAACAGTACGAAAAAATGATAATAAATTGTACCTACACGCAGGTCGCGTCATTAAATTTGGTGGTGCTTCCTGATCTGTCGTAGATAAGCAGAAACCATCTCACAGTTAATTTTTTTATGGCGGGAACACGCGTGCTCGTCGTATACATAATAATATAATGTATAGTAGATATAAATATGTATGTTTAATTCATGCGCTTAATAATTATGATAATACAGTTGTGGCGGGGGCGGCAGCTGCTGTCGTGTTGCCGCGGTCGTTAAGCAGTGCGGCGGCGTACGTACCTATTATATTTTATACACGCGCGCGCGTGCCCTCCAGGAAGAAACCGGTTCAAAATTCAAATACATCGAATTCGTATATATTTTGCGGTAAAATAGAGTACACTGTTTTAACTGAAAATGGTTGGGATCTCTTGAAACGATAAAAAAAAAAAAACGTAAAAAACACATTCCAAATGCGGAGTCGGTAAAAAAAATAACGATCGTTTTCATGGGAGCAAGCGTACGTGCCAACCTATATATTTATACGTACATATATATGTATAAATATCATACATGTTCGTTACATTGAAACAAACTCAAATGAGAACTTAAAAAAAGGCGAAAGCTAAAATTTTTGAACTTTGAACGCTATCAACGTACTATGAATTATAATTAAAACGATGGATTGGTCAATGCAAATGAAAAATGCAATTATAAATAATCAATATAATATTATAGTTAGGTTAGAATAAAGTATTGATTAGACATTCTTAAGTCTTTGGTTAATTTTTCTACCCTGCAGGCCTAATTTATTAGAATAAGGAAACACTGGAGAACAGGAGCTCAGAAAATTTATAATTTTACGGTTATTTCTCTGTCATAAATTATAATGGTCTATGGATATACTTCAATTCATATACATACAGCTGATAATAATAAGTTACTTTGGTTTTTAGAAGTACAGCCTCTATAAAGCAAATGATCGGCTCAATTTAGAAAAAAATTAATTTAAAATAATAATATGTCGAAAACATTGCGTTTTTGCGTAAATACCTACTTAAATTTGAAATTTTTACAGATCGAATTATTCTTCATTTATGTATTCCGTACTCCATTTTATATGGGTTTGGTAGATAGGTATATACCAATGGACGTACATAGGGTTTATTACTTAGTCATAATTATTCGTTATGACTTATGTGTACGATATGTGCAGTACCTAAATATAAAGTACATATTTACTGAAATACATCACATAGGTACCTATTGTAAGTAATTAAAATTTGACTGACCTTTAAAAACTAGTGTACCTAACAATTATTGGTTAGTTTCGGAGGCCAGCAAGACATGAAAAATCAAAACTGGGAAAATCATTATTTGAAAAAATAATTTAAACTATAAAACTTGGAAAAGCAAAATTTAGAAACTATATATATATCTTTACCATGCGGTGGGTGATTCGAATGGGTGCATAGCCGTCAGTGGCGTATCCAGGGGAAGGGTTAAGAAGGGAGCTGGAGCCCCTCTCAAAATTCCAGATAAATTACATTTTTATTTTTTTAACTTGTTCTTTTTAATAGGTACATTGGCCAAAAACTAAGTATTTTAGTACCTATCAATTTTACAGTAATGTATATGAAATGTGAGAATCATTTGTTGTATTTAATTTATGGTATCAAGACTTTAATATGTCACAATCTTCAACCGTATACTTACAATTCAAGCAAGTGCCAAAATACTACAGGTAATAGTAATATATAATATTGCCTATTGGTAATATGGTAATGGGTATTTTCCAAGTTTTGCGACCAAATAATGATTTTCCAAGTCTTGCTTTGCACCCGTTATAGTTTTGCTCTGCTTACCGTGTAAGTGTTCCACACAAGTTTAAAAATCTAAATTCGGTTTGGATATAAATTTCAAGTTACAAATTATATAATCCCCATGTTCTATTAGTTTTTAATAATCTATACACTCTAACGACTTTTTATTATTAATTGGTAAACTAATATCACCTAAGTACCTACCTAACCCTTAATAGTTTTCAACAGATCCTGGATCCACCAGATCGTCTATCAATTGTCAGTGACCGTGACGGTATAATCATTGTTGTATAGCCTAGTTGTAGTCATACATGGTTACAGGGGTGTAGGTCTAATACGCAAATAGTTGACTTGTTATTTATGTGTTATTATTATTATTTTTTTTTTTTGTTTGCACGAGTGGGTACAAAAGGGATGTTTATGCTATAATATTGGCCATATGGCCAGGGCCAGACCAAATGTAATGCAGTATATACAATGATTATTAATACGTTAACAACCATAGGTAGTTCATCTCTTTTGGAGTATAGGCTGTAATGTATAAACATAATACATAACTATATATTTATATATATATGAAACAGAATTACCTATAGAAATATACAATTATCCTATTATGTTGCATTGCATGTTTATTGGTCTGGTTAATTTATATCTAATATCTAATTTCAACACGTCATCGTCCAACTGACATGGTATGAAATCAATTATTTATTAAACTAGGTAATAAAATATCTCTACCTTCTGACGCTTGATGTATTTTATTGTGTTATGGGTAATATAACAAAAACTAAATAATAGTATAACATTGAAATTGATACTTGCACTAATCTGTATAATATGATATTGCATATTTTTATGTTAAATTTTGTAAAATTTCTCAATTCTGCAGTGGTGTATATAATATAGCTATGACTATTGTTGGGTACCAGCATTGGATACCAGGTTTCCAGCTAAAAATAGTTTAAATAGTTTCAGATGAATTTGCACGTATAATTATTATACATAAAACATTATTAATATAAAATAATGAGCGTGGTGACGCATGGTACCTACCCAAATAAAGTTATCATCACCGAAAAAGATTATCTACTTTGAGTTCGTAGAAGTCTTTTGACGGATTTTTATGCGTTGGTTTGTTCGTTATTTAATTTTTAAACACTTACAATAACATACTTACATCTACTGTCTAGAGAAAGCGTAGATAAGTACCTAAATAACTTAATAACCTTATTCCTTAAAAACTTCAAATCGATACTTAAATAATATACAATTAAGTAAGTACCTACATTATTAGTGACTAATGAGTAAGTAATAACTGCTAGAATTTGTTTGAAATAAAAAATTACCTTGGTATAAATTTAAAATACACAAAAAATGTAGTAAAAACGTGCTAAATTTTAATACTTAGTTATTAAAACATAAAATGTACAAATATGCAGGTAAAAAAAACTAAAACTACACCAGGCCACAAGGACAATCTATACTCTATAGAAATTTTATGATAATATGTTTATACAATTGAATTTCTTGCATGTTTACCATGTTGCATGCTAAATAATAAATACAATTTTAAAGAAATTAACATTTACAAAATATGTATACTTATCACTAACTATCAAATACCAAAAAATATAAATGACTTTATAAACCTATGTATAGTATTTACTAAAGAATGCCAATTAAAAATGTATGTTAATTATTATTTTAACTAACATTTGTGTTCCTATAACTAAATTGCTTGTCTTATCTCAACAATATGTTTCAAACAGTAAAAGTTTATACTATAAATATACTCAGTATTGAGTTAGCTGTGAAATATTCTGTACCTTAAGGAACAGTTTAAGGTCCTTTACTAATTAGTAAGGCTGGTCAAGATAACAACTTTTTTTAACTCGTTAAATTGAGTTACAAACAAAAAGTTAAGTTAAGTTAAAAGAATTTTTTTTAAAATTATTATTTAATTAAAAGTTAAATAACAAAAAAAAATAAAATAATTTAACTTAAAATAAATATATTAGTTCATATTTTTAATTCCCGTTGTTTTGTACCTAGTATGACTTTTCCTCCACTTCTAAAATTTTTTTTATAATTTTTTTTGAAATTTTTTTCTTACTAATACTTTTTTTTATTTAAAGAGTTTTAAGAAAAATAATTAATTAATTAATTATTACAGATTAATTTAAATTTAATACGTTAAATTAAAATAATTATTTAACTTATCATCTAAGTAAAAAGTTAACAACGAAAAATAACTTGACAAGTTAATTAATGTAATTAAAATTAACTTTACTTTTAAACTTAATTTTAACTTTTAACGAGATTAAATTCCCAGCTTTGTTGATTACTAATTAGTATTTTTTATTTATTTAAATAGACTGCACAAACGAACAATTTTTATTATGAATTTAGATTATTGGGTTTGACAATTACTAAATAAATCTAATTTTGGTATTTATTATTTTGCTTAGAGTTGGTATTTTTCACTTCAATTTTTTAAAACATCATGTCTTTAGAGTAACCAAAATAAATAAATTTCTTGATGGTACAATTTCTGATTGTTCAAAACAAAATCACATACAAAAATATTTTTTTTTTTTTTTTTTATTAGAAATAAACAATCTATACAAGTAATGTACTATAAGTTTATGTGTTAAGAGAAGACAGGACGTGAAGTATTGAATAAGAAGCCGCCCCCCATTGGGAACACTTAGCATGAATTATTTCCATTTTGTATATTGTTTTTTGTTTTTTTTTAAGTTGTGATGGTTAAAATTGTATATACATAATATATGAATATTTTAAATTGGTTATTGTTGGAGGTCACGACACCATTTTTTTTTTAGCCTGCGCCTTGGATTCCCTGGAAGAGTTATAAAGAAGAGGTTTTTAATAAGAGGATTTTGGTGGGATAGAAGTTGCATGCGGAAACGCGAGTAGAAGAATTGAGCTTCTTCATTATTGGTTTTCATGTGAAAATCGTTATGTAATGTTAGGTTTGATACATACAGAAATATGAAATGACAAAGTTGGGCAATTTATTTTCCATAGTAAAACAATAATTTATAATAAGTAAAGAACAAGGATATAATTTTAACGGTATTTTTTTAACAATATAATTCTATGTATTTTCTATGATGGATAAAAGGATGTAAAAGGCGGCATTTTAAAATAATTTAAAAAATTTAACAAGGCACTGGATAATATGTTATCTTGTTATTACCGATTGCACAATGTGTATGGCTCGCGTTCTGTACACAGCCGCACCATTATTATCTATGGATGACATTCGTGTTGATAACAGATTGGTTTTGATTAGAGAAATCTGGATAGATAATTCTTTTCACGTGACAAATAATCATAATTATAGAATTGTGCAAAATATTTAAGTTGATTAGATTGTTGAATGATTCCATAATTCCTATTTTATGCTCATGTTATTACTCCTACTTACTATAATATCCTATACTTATCCTATTTGCGATAAGATCTAACAATTATTACTGTTATGGTTTCAACATTCAAGTTTTAATTAAAAATTTTCTATTAAAACCAAACCGATTTGTTCGGTTGTACCTTACATAAATATGGGAGTTGAAAAAGCCAGTATGTACTATGTTTATAATTTATTTTATTCACTTTCTTACTCCTATAACTAGTTTTTTAACATGAAGTATTATAGTATATTTTACAATAGTATTTCTAATGAATTCTTGTTTTTAGATAAAGCAAAAAATCGCCGAGCGTTTCAAAAATGGAAGAAAGGTATGTTCACCAAAATGCATATACTTTTATTATATTACGTAGAAAAATCTTGACTGATTAAAAATTATGACTGGTTAAGAATGCTAGTAGACTATTGTATCTACTTATTCTGTTCAGTTTTGGAAAAGTTTTAGTTATTAAATAAAAAGTTTAATTTTGTAAAAAAATCACCAACTGGCCATTTATCTTTCTTAAGCCCAGTGCACACAACGCTTGTTTTGCCGCTGGATTGCCTGATGGTTTATGCACAAATCCATCAGACAAACAAGCATGGAAAATAGCACATGTTCTATCACCGATTTCCAGCATGCATTCACGCAACGAAACTAGCCGTGACGTAATTATAACTTACCGGAGTCAGCACAGTTGCCGTAACAGCTCCCCGCAAGGAAACCATCAGCAAAACAAGCGTCGTGTGCACTGGGCTTTATTCATTGACAATTATTGATTATATGATGCAATTAACTGTATGCAATGTACATTACCTACTTATTTGTAAATTAACTTGTTGCAAATTTTAAATTTTAAGAAAAAAAATTAGATTCTCTTCGTACAGCAGAGAAACAGAGAGCCAACGAACCTAAAAAACAAGAAAAAATATCCAAACCACTTCCAACTACAACTCAGACTTTAGCTGATTTTGTCAAAAAAACTGAATCCAAACAAGCTGAGTTTGTTGAAGTTGATAACGTGGAAGAATCTGGTTATAAAAATATTGTTAAACTGGATAATAAGACTTTCAAAGATGAATTTCGAAAAGTAATGTATTCTTATGCTACTGAAGTAATATGTATATATAATGACAATTTAATCAAGTAAATTTATCAATTTATAGGTAGTTCATGCTGCTGATGTAGTTTTGGAGGTGGTGGATGCCCGTGATCCATTGGGCACTAGATGTAAGCAAGTTATTGAATCAGCTCAAGATTCAGGAAAGAAACTTGTTGTAGTGTTAAATAAAACCGATTTAGTCCCAGCTGAAGTAGTTCGTAATTGGTTATCCTATTTTAGAGGACGGCTAGGAATACCAGCTTTACCATTTAAAGCTAGTACTCAACAAGCTGGTTCACGAATTGGTCACAGGAAAATGAACAAGTGTAAAAAAGATTCTGAAAAAGCGATAAGTCTTTGTGTTGGTGCAGAGTTAGTTATGACACTTTTAGCTAACTATTGTCGTAGTGAAAAAATGAAAACGTCTATTGTAGTAGGCGTCGTAGGTAATTCATAGAAAATAAGTTTTTACAATTATTTATTGCTATTATGCTTAAAAGTAAATTTTTTTTAGGAATGCCAAACGTTGGAAAGAGTAGTTTAATTAATAGTTTGAAAAGAGCAAGAGCATGTCAAGTTGGGGCTATCCCTGGTGTTACCAGGTATTTACAACTATAAAGTCAAATTTTGTTAGAATGTAGTTACTAGGAAAATTTTCAATTTTAGTTAAAAAATAAGACATAGACTTGAATTTTGTCTTAATTTTTATTTTCTGTTAAATGCTTTGAAATTTCTACCCTTTTACCTGATAAGTTTACTGTGCATACTTGTGACCATTGGACCTTTTTTCATTATCCTACCATTAATATTAAAATTCATTTTACAATTTTATTACTATAGATATTTAAATATTTAGAAATATTTTTTTTTCAAGTAATTAGTCACGTCAATTATTTTTAAACAATAATATAGGCAAAGTACAGTAACTAAATTACAAACCCAGATGACATATAGATCTTTTAGATGTAATTGGGAGGATACATTTTATTGGGAATAAAAAGAAACATTAGGAAAGATGAAAAATAACTAGAAAAGTTGGCGTAAAAAAACAAAAAGATGCAAATAGTTTCAGTGATTAGAAGAATTGGGAAAAGAATAAATTATTTTTGTGTTAAGATTAAAGTGAAATGTTCATGATTGAAAGAAAATATATGTGTTAATGTATACTTGGATATTATTTTCTATTATTCTAAAAATTTATTGATTAATTTGTATGTATATAATATTATATATATTATATTGTATTTTCTTCAATCATAAAAAATGTGGTTAAAACTTAACAGACAAGTTTTTTTTTTAAGTTTAACTTTTGTACTATTTAAACTGACTTACAACAATAAGAATAAAATTAATTTTAAATTTTAAGTAAAATTTTGTTTGTCTGAAAAAAGTAATTTATGTTGGCGGATGATTATAGTTATTAAAAGTAAAGTATACTATCTTTAAAGCACAAAAATATTTTGGTAAATAATGAGTTTTTGTTTTGTATTTAACTGTGTTCAAAACTACACAGCAAAGTGCATTAATTAATTTTTATACTTGGTAGTTAGTGATTTAACATAAGAATACATAAATTGCGGATTTTAATTTTTTTTGTTGCTATTTAAGGAACATGCAAGAAATCCAATTGGATAAACATATAAAATTATTAGACTGCCCGGGTGTAGTTTTAGATAAAACTTCTACAACAAATAGTGTCGCATTGAAAAATGTTGTAAGTTCTGGAAATATAGAAGATCCTATTGCCTGTGCTGCTACGATTGTAGGGCGTGTAACTAAAGATCAAGTAAATTTAATAAATAATATATTTTGTTTATTTATAGAATATAAAAAGTATCTGTGACATAACTGTGCTTACATAATACTCAGAATAGTTAAAAAAAGTTATTTTATTTTAAATAATTAATAGAAGTGTATAATTTCACTCCCTTACCTACAACCATTGATTATAATTTATAATTAAAGCTACAACTTACTCAGTGTTTGCTTCTAAAACCATATGTATAATGTGCTAGATTAAAATAATTTTTAAAAAAGGAGTACCTGGTTAGTAGTAACAACTACTAATCAAGTGGGTAGTTCTTGAAGTATTGAATTCACTTTAGGTGAATCACTAGTTATGGCTGAAAACACATTATGATATATAATATAACACATAATTATAAATCATTGTATTGTTGAAACTTATTTTATAGTTTGGTATTTTATTATAAGTTATATGGTAACAATTGTTTAAACTTACCTTTTTTTCTTCCTTTTTTTAATGCATTGATATTAAATTTTAGATGCAAAAGTTGTATGGAATTGGACAATATGATTCTTGTGAACATTTCTTGTACTTAAAAGCTAGACGGTTTGGAAACATAGGTCGTGGTGGTATTCCTGATATATTCACATCAGCTCGCAGCTTAGTTGAAGATTGGAACCGGTTCGTTTTAGAATTATCTACTTTTTGTTCCAATTAGTTAACTATTAACTTAAAATATAAAATGTTATTTGCAGAGGTAAAATTAGGTATCATACACTCCCACCTGAAGATGAATCATTTCACTTAAGTGCTCAAATTGTTAGTAATGTAACAGATGTCTTTAATTTGGATAATGTACAACGGGTAGAAACAGAGTTCATGGAAGAACTTGCCAAATTACAACCGGAATCAACAGGTGCAGGAGTTCAAACAGAATTGATGGATGTGGATGGAAAATCAATGGTAGTAGTTGATGACGGAGTACAAACTAAAAAGTCAGGAAAATTGCGATGGAGAAAAAAAAAGAAGTCTGAACTTATAGAAACAAAAATTGACATACAACCAGGAGTTATAAAATTGAAAAAATTACAAAAATCTAATGCTAAAAAGAAGCGTAAAACTGCTGCTAGATTAATTAAATGTCAAGAATTGTTAAATAAAGTAGATTTGTTGTAATTTATATGCATATTTGCTCAATAAACTATATCAAATTAAAAAATTCTGTATACAAGGTCATTAATATACATTACTTACCATATTTGTGCTGTACTGTATTTTTGTTATTTTTTATTAACAATTCCTTCAATTAATTTCTGTTAAATGAATAACTAAATAACTTCTTTTATTTAATTAAATTACTAAAAAAAAAATTAAATACATTATTTATGTACAAGTGTTAAAACTAAACTTTGCACATGAATTTTTAGGTAATTAATAGTTAAGTGTATTGTAATGTACTGAAAATTATCAGTCGAAAATAGTATAATGAAAATGTTTTTGTTTTAGGCCTACCACAAAACATTTGACTTTAGTTTCTGGTAATTGTATGGTTACGTATGTATTAAGAAAGTTTGGAACCAACAAAGAAAGAATAATTATACTGTTATTAATACCAGGCCCGTGCGCAGGGGGGGGGGGTTTTGGGGGTTCTAACCCCCCCCATCGAGAATTTTTCCACATAATTTTCCACTAGCAATAGTCCTTATTCTACGAAAGTCATGATACACATATGTCAAAACCCCCCCCCATAAACGAATTCTGCGCACGGGCCTGATTAATACTGCAGTTTGGTCAATGGAAAAAACATTTGATAATTATCTACACAAAGATTTAAAATATAATATACAATAACTCTTTTACATAATAACTACCTACCTATCTAATAGTTAAAATGGCTTATTGCTTCAACAATAATTTTTCTAAATTACAAAATTACCTATAAAGAATATAATATTCTAAAATCAATGCTAATATCTGCCTTCACTCAGGGCCGAATTTTTGTGGTAATAAGTTTTAAAATTTTACTGTCCCATTTTAATATAACTAGACCAACAATGTAAGGAGAATTTAAAATACCGATTATTGAACACTTAAATTCAAAGATTTCCATTTTCAGTTATTTTTCCGACACTAAATAGGTCAGTCAAAAGGTCATAATAAGTTAGCCCAAGTACGATCGGCCCTTCTAGATTATTTTGAAAGCTCTTAGGTTCCATTCGATCCGCGTTTTCCGAAAACAAGTCACACTGTACACAACCATTGGTGATTGGTAGGGTGCCGGTGCATTTTTTTTCTATGGGTGCAGACTGCAGAGGTATCCAGTTTGCGGAACGTCATTTGTACGAAATTTTTTTGAACATAACCTAAAAAAAGTGTATACAGAATATGACTGACCGTACTTTACTTTCATGAGATCGGCTGCAGCAGTACTCCAGTGCATTATGATAAATCTTTTATTCACATAAAAGAACGAAAGCTATTGTAATAACAATAAATGTGGAAACACTTCAATAGTTTATTTACTTAAGTATTCATCGGTGCATCAGATCAAAAACGAGCCATGTCGTTCATACCCGGTTCGTTGGGTTTTGACGAATTCGGAACGCCATTCATCATCATCAAAGACCAGCACAAACAGCGACGATTGACTGGCATCGATGCCTTAAAGGTTTGTGATTTTTCGTTGCTACTATAAGTTTGAAATTGGTTATTGTTCTGTGTTTTTAAACTACAGACCTCATTGTTTTCGAGTGTTTGACAATTTGTTATTTTTTATTTTCATTATTTTCGAGTTATAGTGTGTACTGCTACTTCCGTTATAATGACACATGGTGATTAGTTTGAGGCTTAAAACCATTTTATCTAAACCTAGTCACTGTATTCCATCATTTGTTTGTTCTAAAGATGTTAAATAATACCTACTGTACTTAATGTTTAGTCTCATATCATGGCTGCACGGTCAATTGCAAAGACGTTGTATACGTCATTGGGTCCAAAAGGTTTGGACAAAATGATGGTGTCGTCCGATGGTGAGGTGACTGTTACTAACGATGGTGCCACCATATTAAACATGATGGATGTCGATCATGAGATTGCTAAGCTTATGGTACAGTTATCTCAATCTCAAGATAATGAAATCGGCGATGGAACCACTGGTGTTGTTGGTACGTAATAGAATTATTTATTATGTTATGTTATTTGTTATAAAAAGCCATATTTTAATTATTTTAGTTATTGCCGGAGCTTTACTTGAGCAAGCTGAACATTTGCTTGATCAGGGAATTCATCCTATCAGAATTGCCGATGGGTTTGAATTGGCTGCTCAAAGTGCATGCAAACATTTAGACTCAATTGCTGATTCATTCCCAGTTGATATCAATAATCTAGAACCCCTCATTAAAACAGCGATGACAACTTTAGGATCTAAAATGTAAGACAATAAGTGAAATAGAAATGGCAAGATATATTTGAAGTATTTTTTTTTCTTTTTACTTAATGCATTTAAATTTCTTCTAATATATTGACCTCTATTTGTCAAAAAAATACTTCTCTTTCTTGACTGGTTATGTTACGTAAAATTATCATTTTTTAAGATAGTTGAAATCTTACATTTTATATTTTACTTAATATATACATACTTTAAATGAATAAAAATCACAATCTATTTTTGTATCAGTTAAATAATGTCTGTTATATTTAAAAGTATATGAATATTTTTTACTGTTGTATAATTAATTTACTGTATTATTTTAGTGTAAACAAATGTCACCGTCAAATGGCTGAAATAGCGGTCAATGCTGTTATATCTGTAGCAGATTTTGAAAAGCGTGATGTCAATTTTGAGTTAATAAAAGTCCAAGGCAAGGAAGGTGGAAGGTTAGAAGATACAATGTTGGTAAAAGGAGTTGTGGTTGATAAAGACTTTTCTCATCCACAAATGCCTAAAGTAAGTTCAAAACACGGGTACTACTTTTTATTGTAATGAATTTATGTTGTAGCTATGTATTAATGTATATTACATGTAATAAATTATGTTAGACATTTACACTGTATTTTTTCAGGAATTGAAAGATGTTCACCTTGCCATTCTCACTTGTCCATTTGAACCTCCCAAGCCAAAAACAAAGCATAAGTTGGATATTGCTTCTGTTGAAGATTACAGAGCTCTGCGCAAATACGAACAAGACACATTTAATGATATGGTTGAAAAAGTGAAAAAAGCTGGTGCTACTCTAGCTATATGTCAGTGGGGTTTTGATGATGAAGCTAATCATTTATTACTAAAACATGGTTTACCTGCTGTGCGTTGGGTTGGCGGACCAGAAATTGAAGTAAACTTAATTATTCTAAAATATTGTTTTTTTTTTATCCATCTTAATAATTGATGTACTATTATCAAAATAATTATGATTTTTATGTTATTGAGCCATACTTAGTTGTATTACATAAAAACTATAAATTATTACAGTTGATTGCAATTGCCACTGGAGGCAGAATTATTCCTCGTTTTGAAGAAGTTTCTAAAGAAAAACTAGGGTACGCTGGTAAAGTTAGTGAACTTTCTTTTGGCACCACTAAAGATAAAATGTTAGTGATTGAAAAGTGTAAGAATTCTCGTGCTGTCACCATATTTATTCGCGGTGGAAACAAAATGGTACGATGAACTTAAAACATCATTGCATTTTGTACTAATGATTTTGTAAACTTAATAAAACTGGTTTTTGTTTTAGATCATTGAAGAAGCCAAACGTAGTATTCACGATGCTTTATGTGTTGTCCGTAATTTGGTTCAAGACAACCGTATAGTATATGGTGGTGGCGCAGCGGAAATTTCGTGCGCTATTGCTGTTTCTACTGAAGCTGACAAGATTTCATCTATTGAGCAATATGCATACCGTGCATTTGCTGATGCTTTAGAAAGTGTTCCATTAGCTTTAGCCGAAAATAGTGGTTTATCACCAATTGATACATTAACCCAAGTTAGAGCCAGACAAATCAAGGAAAATAATCCAGCTCTTGGGATTGACTGCATGCTGATTGGAACTAATGGTAATTACTTATAATTAAATTTCATTACTATAGTTAAATATTTTTAATTTTCTTTGTTTGTTATTATTATTTTTTTTTAGACATGAAAGAGCAAAATGTCATTGAGACCCTCCACAGCAAAAAACAACAAATTATTTTGGCTGCTCAGTTGGTTAAAATGATATTGAAAATTGATGATGTCAGAGTTCCAGGAGAAAATTTTGATTAGATTTTAATATTTATACAACTATATTAACTATGCTTACATATTTTCCTATAAATAGGTCTTTTTTTATGTTCAAAATTTACAAAAATTGTGTAAGCTAATACAATTTCTTTTAATAAAACACACTACTAATCAATTAAAATTGGACGTATATTTAACTTGTATACTAATTTGCTAACAATAACACAATAAGAACTATTATTTATTGGAGTACACAGAATGGCACTTTTCGTTCTTTCATATCAAACTCGTCATTGCCTTCTTTGATCCCATCACCGGATATGCCTGTGCCCCCCAACACGCCTGGGGGGCACACCGTTTGTCATCTCATTGCTAAAGTAGATATCATTGGAGGCCGCACTGGTTTATTGTCCAATATACGTTCTAGTTCAGCCATCACATTAGAGTTGAGTTTTGGTAATAACTATCAAACATTAAGAAAGCGTTGTATTATGTGTACACTATAGTATGCTAAATGCTAAATACTATATAGTATATACTATACCGTGTTCATAAAAACTTTTTTGTTATTTTAATATAACGATAATATTTTTCACTACTTATTCATAAATAACATTTTAGAATAAAGCCATTTTTAATACAAAATATAATATTATGTTGTTTTTGTTTTTTTACCTGTAGTCCATGCAATGCATGGTAAAACTGATGTGTTGTTGCAGCTCCGAGTAATAGGCACTGAACGCTTTCGTTTTTTAATGTCCACGCTATACATAGTTGAACTAAGCTACAACCAAGGCGGTCAGCCACCAACGAAATTGAAAACAATATCTCCTTGGTATTTCTTGTCAATGGTTCATTGTTCTACATAAACGCAGATAATAGCCAAAGAGTAGAAATTAATAAACAGTTTACAATTACAAAAATATCCATTAACTATATACCTCTTTATTTGGAGGTTTTCTGTCATCTTGGTTCCAGCTGATGCTCGTTGTTTTTGTCTAAAATTTGGTAAAAATATAAAAAACAGTTTTTATTCAGTATTACTTAATCGTTTCAAATACGTATGTGCATTGTTAGTTTTAATAAAGCAGAAACTGTGAGTTAAGTGTTTTACCTTATTAGACGATCTGCTCCTGATTGAGTCTTTTAACGATGGCAAGAGTCCCATGGCTAATGGCGACCAGGCCATCAAACCAACACCTGCAGCAAAATGTTCAATTGAAGTTATAAAGTGGCAGCCAAATTATTTGAGTACTACTAAAATAATATGTACATACCAATTTTGTTGTACAGTTCTGGCATGTAAATCTCTACCTTTTCCCTACACAGCATGTGGTACTCTGACTGTTCTAGGATGGGTGTGGCACAATTGAGCTGTCTGCACGCCGTGTACACCTCTGTCACGTCAATTGGTGACCACTTGGCCGTGCCCCAGTACATTATAAGTCCCTCCGATACAAGAAAGTCCATGGCTCGAACAACTTCTGCAAAAAATTATTAAACAAGTTTCAATAGGACACGTCCCATGTAAATATTTTTACTACAACATTTATTACAGCCTACCGGACTAATTATTAGGTATTGTCTTTTTGACATGAGCTTGTGCCCTACATACATCACATTGTCATCCAGAAATAAAGCAAAATTATTTTTTTACACATTGTAGAATTAGTTGAGTTGATAGAAAAATTGAACGCTTGACTAGCACATTGTCACAATAATTTTGTTGTTAGTCAATAACCGATAGGTAGTTGCAGAAGAAACGGTAAAAGCTCTACACTATATTTTTCTGGTGTTGTTACACACCGCCAGTATATATGTTTGACGTCTTCTTTTTTCTATCTTTATGTCGCCAAACGCCATTATATTTGCCAACATAGTAGCACCTAAATAATAAGTTAGTCTGAAGCCTGGACAGGGTGCGCAAAACGTTAATTAACCTAACAGTTAGGTATATACATTAATTGTTGTCTGTTGAGCATTTAGGTTGCCCAATTACGATATACATAAATCAGTATAATATACAATTATTACACAAAATCAGAGTTGTTGTTACAGTTTAAGAAAGTAAACATCATTTAAACCTTTTGGTATACGCACAACTTTTTAATGTTGTACTTTTGTATAGCCGATGAACAAGGTAGGCTATTAATAAAAATAATAATATACCTTCGAGTGGACACATGGGATCGGCTTTTTGTATTAGGACAATATCTATGTAGTCGAGTTGAAGTCTAGCGACAGACGATCGGACCGATTCGATAATGTGCTTTCGGGACAATCCTCGTTCTTCGGATCTGTATGTACAAAAGAAATAACGTTTATCTATTTAAATTTCAACTCTTGAAGAACAACCAAATGTAAATATTTTGTATGCTAGTCTACAGAAATATATTACCTAATTTTAATGGTATTAATACTAGCATAGCACGTCTTAAGTTTTATAAATTGTTAAAAAATACATATTTTCCTACTAATAAATTGTTCAGGTATTTTTTTGTTTTCAGCTAGAGAGAATTATATTATACTCGATTGTAAAGCAGTAATAAAAAAATTGCACAGAAATATTGAGATCATATTGGTACGAGACAATATAATATGTTCAAGACAGTACCCCGCATTGTATTGGAGGGTGCGTATACAGGCACGTACTTGTAATGCCAATGTATTTTGGTGATCAAGCTGTAAGACACACGTTTCCAGTTTTTCTTCTTGAGTATGGCGCCCAGCTGCGTCTCGGCCTGTTCGCTGCTCTGCGGCCCCTCGGTCAGGTCGAACAGGTTGATGCCGGCGTTGTACGCGGCCGTCACCACGGCGTCCAGCTGCTCTTCATTAATGGCCGTGTTGAACGTGGTCCACGTGGCCAGGCCGATGTTGGACACGCGCAGCCCGCTCTTTCCCAGGTTTCGGTACCTGAGTCCCGAGGTCAGACTGGGCGACTGTGCAGACGACGCGCGTTCCGCCGACTCTTTGGCCGCGGCCGCTTGCAGTTTGGCGCAAAGCTGTTCCGTCGTGCTGCCCAGGTCTGCCATGCAGTCCAAACTGGCTATCGGCGCCTTGCATCTGTGAACCAACCACTTTTTTGGTTAATTTAATTACTTACATCAAATTGAGCGTCGTCCTATTTGCATTGCTTTTTTTTTACTCATTCCAACGGATGAACATGTTAGGTCCAGAGCAAAACTGCAGTTTCTACGCCAAATTAACGCGTGGAAAATATTTTCGATTTATGATACTATGACAATTCATTCATTGATGCCTAGCTAATTATTTTTAAAACAAACGTAATAGTATTATAAAGAACTCCTGCAGAATTATATTAAACCCATACACCTGACTGCATTGCGGCAATGTCGCAGTAAAATCATCGATGATTTAAACCATCCATTTTCCACTAAAATTCTCAAACAAAAATTTTTCGAAAAATTGCTATTGTCCGAGACTCCAAGAAGTGTGCGAAACCGCTACTACTATACAGTTCGATTACGTACCTATACAGTAGGCTGTAACGTAATAAACGTTTTCGTTTTTTTTTTTTTTAAAACTATCAAGGGATGCAAAACGGATCAGTTATATAATATAAGATTCTATGAATTGAAAGTCTATAAACTAGAATAATATATAATAATATCCACACACTTTATCTACATAAAATTTGTCGTTGTACACGTCATATACACTTAATAGTTATTTAAATTTAAATTATAAAATGTTTCATCTGTTTAAACATGTATTAAATGTGATATGTATTATGTATGCGCATTTTCAGGGGTTTTAAAATTATTTACCATTTAACACTGTACGGCCTATGCCAAATTAACATATTTGGAGCCCGGGGCATACATTCGAAAAACTACAATAGTGTCCCTAAAAATGTACAAACTAAAAAAAATCACTATGATTAGTTACTTGTTTACAGTTGGATATACAAGTAAAAATTAAAACGAGGTGCAGTATTCAATAACTTTTGTATAACATCATGATTTAATTGTGTTCAAAATTACATGGCGAACACCGCGCTGCTGAAGTTACAAAATATTTATGCTGGAAAAATTTAATTTTTAATTAGGTAAAATTTACTACGTGATGTGTGACTTATACGCCGAATAGTGCGAAAAAGAGTAGTTGCGCTAACGCACTGGTAATATTTTTGGTTGAATTTTTATTTATTAAAAAGTCTGAAATTATAATTCAGCTCAGTTTATACAATATGTGTGGGTACGTTGCGTTAATTATTTTCAAATTGTATTTTATTCCGAGTTAAAAAGTAACACGTATACATACGTACATTCTTTTGTTAAGGCACTGTTTAAATAAAACAAAATATTAACCGGGTTTCTACACTATTGATAATGCAGCAGCGGCGCGGCAGTAAACTTAGCGGCTAACCTAAGGTTTTATATTGATTTTCCGTCAGCGTTGCTAGACTGCTTGACGCCTTTGCAGTGGCCGCGACAAGATGTTCACGTGTATCTATAGTCAAATATTATAGAAGTAATATTTTATGGTGCAGACTTATCTGTTTGGCGAGGTTGTTCTTTTTTCTAAGATCAAAGTGTTTTGCCACAGCCAGATAATATTATAAAGACGTATGTCTACCCTGTTATGTATTTAAAATAATTTTCTATAATGGATCGTGACGAGCCCGAAATAATTGTAATAGCACCTATGTTCAGTTTTGATTATTTTTATAATTTGAACGTCATTTTAGCTTGCAGTGCATTTTCACCGGGTAAATTTTCTGATCTACAAAAACTGTTAATGCGCAATTATTACACCCGGAAATAAGAATAACGTTCAGTCGGGTCCGACTTACAAATTAAAAATAATCATTCTTCGGTTGGTTGTTATTTAAATTTTTACTGCACTGCTACAATAATTATTGTAGAGCAGTCAGCCAAATTTGTTCAGAATCGCCGGTTAACAGCACCCAAATACAGTATATTTTTTTTGAATTTTCAACAATATACAAGTATATTAATATTTTCTGTCGTCAAGCTAACGAGCCGGGTTAATCGTTCTTGTGTCGGTTCAACATGAAATTTTTTTCGACTGTAAATACAACACCTCAATGACAATACAGTATGGCTCTACTGCAGACGAATGTATCAAGCACTACACAATGTCGTAATATTACGCCTATAGTCTTATCATTTCAAAATTTGATTTTTTTCTGTACGTACCAACGTATTAGTGTTTGTGTAATATTTCGACATCAAAAGTGTGTTTACCTTACCTACAGTACATCAACTACCAACAGCTCTAACTCGTGACAAATATAATATACATGAATAAAGAGTCCAAAACGTGCGCATACTTGTTTTACAATTAATTACACAGATTCTTTTAAAACAGCTAGTATGATGTGAACTAATTTTGTTTATGAAAATCTACTAAATCTACTGATATTCGAATACACGCATCGCCACAGGTGTATACGAGTTTAGTGTTCAGCTTACTTATACAGAGAAGTCTGTTGCGGATCGTCTTTGCTAGAGCTGCTGAGAGTCCTCTGGGGACCGCCTCCGTCGTTGACGGGGAATTGAAATAACATCTCGGGCGCGCGAAAAATAGATTTAGATATATTTAGAGAGAGAAAGAAATAAAGATAAATATATAAAAAGAGAGAGAGAGAGAGCGGAAGAAAAAAATTATGTAACAAAATTTCACATTTGAACGACGCCAGACGAGCTAAATTGACTCGATGACAGTCATGGTCGTTATCGTGTGTGACTTTTCGGTTTGGTTACGATGAAAACCAGCGTATATATATATATTATAGAGCCCGTACGGATCGTCTAATGCAGACGAACAACACAACACTCGCGGTTTGGTTTTCTTTTTGTTCTAACGATTATTTTTATCGAATGGTTTTTTATTTTTAATTTTTAACGTGCGTCGCCAGCATCAACGTTGCTCGTAGCGCACGTTCGACGTGGCCGCCCCCGGACGATTTCTACGGAACCCATCGCGTGGCGAGAGTACGATAATAGTATACAACAGTATATTATGACGGCGATAATACCGCTGCAGTCGAACGACTGGGTGCCGCCGACGTACGCGACCGACCACCGCCAAAAAGGGGTCGTCGGCGTGCCGTCCGTCCGCGAGTCTGCGCGCGCCGCTCTGCTCGCAAACTTTCGGAATAATTGATCGCGGCGGTCGAACTTTCGCGAGCTACCGCGGTGACGGACGACGGCGTCGCCGTGGCGCAGGCGCGCGCCGCGTCGCGTTACCCACTCGAGCGCGTAACAACTGTATAATATTGTGTTATTTAACATTATTCTACTCGTTGAACAGATCGAAACGAGAACGAACGTACGAAATTAAATATTACACATCAAGTACAAAATAATTAAAACGATTAAATTATTTACTGTATTATGAATTTTTCGAAACAGAGTTACCCATTATAATAATCATTATTAAGTCATTCTTATACGCGTAGAGTGTGTTTAATACGTGCACGGTGTATCTTAACTATAAATACATGTTTTTGTTCGTTTTCAATTTTGGCGAGCATACACATATTAATTGTTTGAACAATAGTCGGTTTTATACTATTTTATGGTAACATTAAAATATACAGATTATACCCGATGCAACATAGAAAGTATCTATTCAGAAGCGCAACTAATGAGGAAAGGGTCTCGAATAGGCTCTATCATACCGATCCAGTTTTATGATTATAAACCATGATACGAATGGGGCAGAGACTAAGCTACGCGCGGGTTACATTAAAAAATTAATTAGCCTTCCCCACGAATTAAGCGCTATAATAGTTATAGAGCTATTAAACAATGAAAGGTAACCGCGAGGACGTCATTTTTTTTTTGGGGGGGGGGCAGAAGTATCTATGCATTTTCCCATCCCTAGCATTTAAAAGAGTTTGGGCCTAAATTCATCCGTGTTTGTTTAAAATGGCCCGGTTCTGCCCTAACAACATGGGCTGCTTCTGCTGATAAAAACGGACGGTGATTTTTTTGCCCTGCTCTAGAAAACATTGAAACGACACGCCTGTAGGTACCTAACTATAAATGTAAATGTATGCAGGGAAGCACACGTCGACGCTAACAGTCGCATTGTAATAATCGTACGGTTTATTTTGGGAGATCGTAGACCGACACAACTTTATATTTTTCGCTTTCTTGCACGTTATATGAGTAATTAATATGAGCTGCGGTCAACACTACTACTAAATCAAGACAAAACCGTAGCGGTACCCATACATTATTAACATATATGCTCCGGTCATGCAATACTATTATAATATACACCCTACGATATAGTCGTAAACACGCTTACATGGATTGCACAGATCCGGACAGGCTGTCGACGTAGTGCAGCTCGGCGAGGGACTCGGACGCCGCGGCCGAGGCGGCTTGCGCCTGTATCTCCCTCTCCAGTCTCTCGGCGTTTCGCTCGGCGCGTTCCGCCCGCTGATGGGCCCACTGCTGTTGCGTGTACAGCTCGTGCCGGGCCGCCGCCTCGGCCATTTCCTTTTTCTCCTTCTTCTCCTCGTCCGTCTGCGCGCGGCACGAGCCCGAGCCCGAACCCCAACCGAGCCAAAACTGATGGGCCAGCTTGGACGGTTCGATATCACTCCGCGTCTATAGCCGCTCGTCCTGCGTATATTGTGAATTATACCGCGCAACCGGCGCAGTATATAGTAATAGTCGGGTAAACGGAAAAAAAAAGTCAAAACATTTCTATGTTCGCCTATACTTGGGACGTATTTTTCTTCTTTTTATCGTACACCACTCGACGTGTGCGGAACATGTGATACGTCATGATGATGTTCGACGGCGGCAGATCGGACAACTTATTATGACAATATCGCGTACCGTGCGCGCACATCTTATTGCGGTTATTTCGTTGAAACAATTTTGACGAGTCGCCGCGACGTACGTGTCACCCCGTCACGAGTGTTACAAAAAATATCATGTCGTCCAAACACGTCGCAGAATACGCACAAATTTACGTACATCATACAAATATTACAACCTACATCATATAGTAATGCAAATGTAATGTGCTCAATACGAACGCTCGGTACATGAGAGAGCGCGGCAAAACGAGCTAACCGTACGTACACGCCGCACCAACCACCGCGCACCGGCGACGACGGACGCGTTTAAATTTAGAGCGGACGACGACGACGGCAAAAAAGTTCACAACCGCGGCGACGAATCGAAAAGGTCGCGACGACGATAAATTCACCTATGTAATAATAGTATATTACTTATAATAATTGTGAAAAACGGCGAGCTGGACGGAAAATGATATATATAATATAATAATATGTTTTCAATTCGCGAAAAAATTAAAAAAAAAACTCGCGGGACGACGGTTGATCGCCGGACCAACAGGCGTCCGGACGCGTGGGGCGGCGAATGGGGGATTTTATTTTCGTAAACCGCTCGGCGACCTCCGGCGGGGCCGTGTTGTTTATACGACGCACACACGGGCGCGCACAAAGAATGGCGACGGCGCCCGAACGTTCACGGGCCACAACATCCAATCGCCCCCGCGCAGTCGGCACTTTTTGCGAACGCGCGTTTTCTGCGCGCACGCGGGACCGAGTAAAACTCGGGAAAAATTTTGACGGGGGAACGACCCAGGCACGGGAAAACGTTTGTACGGGGACGAAACGAGACGAAATACCGAGAATTTTTTGTCGTGTATCTGCAGAAACTATCAAAATCGGGAACACGATACGTTTTCAGAGTATTTTTGATCAATTTGTTATACACATAGTACAGCAGCATAGTTCGACTTGCACTTCAAATAGCTAGGATATTTTCGTGCGAGCGGACACACAAAGCGACGGCGCCGAGCGAGTGCCAAAACTCGGTGATGAAATGCGATTTTAGGTTTAGGTTCCTTTAAAATTATTTTCCTGAATTCCGAGTGATCGCGCGAGCTATACACTAGTTTTTTAAGTCTGTTTTATTTTTTTGTTAAAATATCTAAACGCGTATTGAAACGATAAAATATAACGATATTATTTTGGTCGTAACAACGAAATTATACGCACTGTTGCGCAGTTGATAGATACTCCTCAAATAAATGTCCAAATAATTAGAAATTTTCACGCGGTGTTCAAACTTTAAATTCACCGTTCTTTATACTAATAAATTATGTAGGTACAAATTTCGAAATTTTCTGAACATTTTTAAAATAGAACATTAAATTATTCCGTGGTATTTGATACTTTTTGTAGGATGTTTTAGTATTTATTTTTGAAATAATTTTCTCATGATGAAATAGTATTATAATTTCAAACAGTTTTGACGATTTAAACAACCTTTTTTTTTTTTAAATAGTAATGCCTAATATAAGACTGAAGACCCATCTAAATATAGATTCCACTGTTATACGGCTCAATTTAGGTAAATATTAGGTAAACTGAGCTCACTCGAAATCGTTATTTACTAATTCAACACACAGCTTCTAACTAAATCTCACTATAGCTATGGGGTTGCAAAGAGACTACGCTGCATGTGTCGTATTGCTGCACGCTATCCCATGTGTGTCGTAATTTGTAATTTGTTAGGTCAATGTGCTCTTTACGTGTCCCGCTAATTCTAATTTATTGTTTCCATTCGCCACATAATCCCTGTATGGCTCACATATTATACATGGCCTATATAACATTTTTAGCTACAAAACGGTCAACAGCGAGATCAAGAACAATTAACATTTCATAAACCTAATGATAGAAACTAAAACGATACACAGCACAACTGTACCAATCGGACTATATTATTAGCAAGACTAGGTAATGCTAAGCAAGTTATTAATAAAAATTAAAATTCAGTGCAACGCGGTAGCCAAGTAAAAAAAAAAAAAATTTGTCTCGAACAAACACGTTAACATTAAAATCTTGTAAAACGGTCCCAATTCTACGGAAACGCGTACTATAGTCATAAATCTACAGTAAGTCGAATGACTTCTAAATTCCTAATGTATGCCAAACTATCACAAACATTATTGATGGATGCAACTTATCCTAGTTACATTCAAATCGTTTAAACAGAAACAAAAAAGTCAAATTTGAGTTAATTTTTAACTAGCCGTACTAAAAAGATAACGGCCTGTTTTTGTAACTGATTTATTTGACGTCTTTGATTCTCACGCACTCGTTTAATTAGATATTTATTAATATTTTATTTCTTATCATATTATAAGAGCGCTGCATGCACTATCTAAATTAAATAATTATCATAATTTATATCCTACAAATAGTAATTTAATTATTTAACTATGCCTATTGTCATAATCATCGTATTTTCGTATAGGTAAATTATAATTTACATTATTATTGGCTCAATAAAAAATGTTTTAAAAGTTTTTGTAAAAAAATTACTCAATTTCTCAGTTTTGCATTGAAGTTATACGAGTTATATAAGTTATATATCGTAATCGCAAAAAAAAAGGGTGAAATCACAACAAAAACACTTCACAAGCTATATACGAGTAAAAAAAAAAAAAACAGGGCAGTAAAAACAAAAACACAAAGTGTTCGGCATTATTAAGTCGTGATATCATCTTATGGTGATATAAGTAAAATGTTCTTGGCAAGTGAATATTATAATAGGTCTACTACTCACATAGTATGAATCTAGCACAATCATAAGTAAACTTAGTTAAACTAAGTAAGCATGAACTCGCCAAATAAATCAAAATTTTTCTTAGCACCACAAATAATATCACAACTTTATAATGCCAAACACTTTGTTTTTTAATTTTACACGTAGCTTGTAAAGTGTTTTTGTAGTGATAATAATATGTATATAAAATTAAGTACATATGTACTATTATAGTTACTAGACGGCCAAAGCTAGAACTCTCGTTCATAGATAGGTACTTACCCTGTATGCATTATAGTAATCATTTTGAGGTACAAAATGTATACATATTTTCAAATTGCACATTAAGTACCTAAATATTAATTTAGAAAATTAATACTATATACAGGTGGAAACAGACACAGTTGAATACTTTCTGCCGGTGTTCTTGAACTTACAAAAGAAATTATAACTTATGAGTATATAGGTAAAAAGTAACAAAACAATGTTAAATAATATACATTTATCATACAAATATTGTGACGATCGCATTAACCTCTCTAAAATATTTATTACTACTTTTAAAGTTATATAAGTACGTAGGTAAGAGTCTAATTTTTCCAACGAACTGACAAATCTAATGGTTGGTCAATGGCGTTCGTAGAATACTCGGTAGAAAGATTTCTGGTTACAAAGTCCGACGAAGAATATTGATTTGTGTTTTGTGCTGAAAGTATAAAACTACAGATTAGGACGATAGGTATTTCTTCTTACTGCAAATGCCAATTACCTACGTAGAAACACAAAATATATTGGGGTGGATAATATTTATAATTTTTTAACATATTTACTTTACAGGCAATAAAAACATTAATTGTTGAAATATGTATATTTTCCATACAGGTATGTAATTATAATACTAATATGTTTTACTAAAAATAGATAGTCGCAGTTGGAAAAGGTCAAAATATCTCCACTCTCCAGTCAATTTACCACTGCAATAATATTTGTTGATAAAAATCTCTGCTTTATAGGTACAATAATAACTCCTATCAAAAATATAACCGAAAAAGTCGTATTTCAGGTAGTACATAGGTATAGGTAGTTTAATATAACTTATATTTTTTGTTAAATTTCGTTTTTACCAGGGCGCGGTATGCTAAATAACTGAGCTCGTTCAGAATCGTTTTTTCTAACATAATGGTTGCTATCATTGCTTTCAGATATTGAATAACGAGTTAAAACCACAACAATTTGCAGTATATAGTACCTACTTACCCATTACAAATTGTATTTGATGTTTATGACTTTTAGCGTGTTTTCTCAACGAGCTTGGGTCCGTGTACCTTTTCAGACAGTTTTCCACTCGACACGCGTACGGCTTTTCGATGAAGTGCGTTCGGGTGTGCTTGAAGCGATCACTTGTATTTGAGTACGCCTTGTTGCATCCGTTCACCGAACAAACGTACGGTTTTTCACCTGCGCGGAGGGAAATAATTATTTCAATGATCGTTGTTTGCAAATTGAAATACAGGAAAATACATGGTACTTATAACAAACATAATTGCAGGTTCACTATAATATGATAATGTCAAACTGTTCATAAACAATATTGTGAGTATCGTGCACAAAATATACAATTTATATACACGTGATACCTGCAGGGGCACCATTCCAGATTTCGTATAGTGGCGCGATCGTTTGAAGCAGGCCAATTATTTTTTTTTTAAAGAGTATACAAGCGTAGTTATACCATACAAGCGTAAATTTGCGGCGTTAGAAGGCTCAACACCTCCAAAACTATGAACATCCTTTAAATTTAAAAAAAAAATCATTGTAGTATCACCGTTATTTTTGGCTTCAATCTCCCTCGCCAATCTTTAAAGTTAAAAATTAAATTTGAGATGTAATTTAATTTACAAGTATGATGACTCACACTTTGGTACATATATATTTAAATAAAATACAAGTTCATGTCTTAATTTTGTTATTTTGTTGTACACAGGAAAAGATAACCGTAAGTGGATTATTAGTTTATTATAAAATGTAATGTTATTGCAAGTAAAGCCTAGTAGTTGCGGTCAGGCCAATAATCAACCTAGTATTTAACTTTTTATTTTATGTTAAACTTATATTTTTTTTTATTTCTATATTTTTAAAACGTTAAAATGTACGGTAAAAAAGGAAAAAAAATTCTAAAAAAATAGACGAGTCGGAGCTCAATTAGCTTTGTATCTAAAACCGTTGTACCTACCGTTTTCACTTTCGCAAATTTTCAATGTACAAACATTTATAAACGAAAACAGTAAAAAGGACCGAATTTTAAATGTTTTAAACTTTTAACCGAAAGTAATATGTTTCTAAGCCTATGTTAAGGTTTCAAGTCTTGAAAGTGAAAAATAAAAGTTGTAGGTTTCATAAAACAAAAACTGCGAAAATGAACACATTTTCATATTCTATATAGGCGATACCAACAAAAATGGTGGAGTAAAAAATTAGAAATTATCCAAACTATTCATCTTCCACTTTTCAGTATAGATATATAATTTCGTGCAGGGACGTCATTTGAGGGGGGCAGGAGCATGCATTTTCTCGTCCCTATCTTTTAAAAAAGTTTTGGGTTGGCCCTTTTTTGGGCAAATTTCTACCAAATTTGTTCAAAACAGGCCGGCTCAAAGGATCAATGTGGACCGGGGTATACTGATAAAAACATATGAAAAAAAATATACGATAAATAGTTCAATTGTTGGGCCACTCATTTTTTTGCCCCACTTTAGCAAATATTGAAATGACGTCCCTGATTACGCGTGAAAATGTTAAGCGATTTGGAGCATTTTTATGGTTTTAGAACTTTGCTGGGTCACAACTTGAAAACGGAAACAAAAGCGATATTTCAATGAATACTTTATGTGATTTAGGTACCTACTTATAAAACAGTGTGAGATGTGTGACGCAAAAATTAACACGGCTTTCGCGCAGCACCAGTCAGATTTGTCTTATAAAAAAAGCTGCATTCGAAGATTTGAAAACTTATTTTTGTAGTTCGAAAAAATTCAATGTAGGTGACTAGTTAATTTAAAAATATTTTTGTACAAAATAAATGGTATAAATATATGGTACAACATACCTGTATGCGACCGAGCATGAATCTTTAAATTTTCGGCACGCGTAAAACTTTTTCCGCAAGTACAACACTGATGTGGCTTGTCGTTAGTATGCGTTCGCATATGGACTAGTATTTTGTACCTGTTCAAAATGGGTATAGTTAAAACAGAGAACTGTTTATACGTTTGTATAAATGATCAATCAACACTGATACTTATAGTACCAAGACAATGGTATTGGCGTATTGTTCACAGATTTTAACACTGTATGGTACCTGTAGCCAGTGGCGCACACTCAAATTTTAACAGGGGTAGGAGGATGTATATTATGACACTTTTAAAACTTCCCTTATATATAATAAACCTATATTATTCACATTTTGGGATAGCACTTGAACCCCTTAATGTATGCCACATGTATGTACCTAGCCTATCTTAGGTATCCTAATTTTAAAACAAAATTAATTGGCCAGAGACCGCGTGTTTAGGGAGGGGCAAAGAGGGCTATGGCCCCGAGTGGCACCTATAAGTGGGCAGTAAATTTTTAAGGGAGATAGTTTAACAAGGGTTGGATGCGTAGATAAATTTTTCGAAGAGTCGTGTTAGAGCGCAGTATAATGTAAATAAAGACAATAAGAGTACCCTAATGAACCAGTAAATCAAAACAAAATTCGCAGAGCGCCAAAAATGTAAGTACGTCTTGTGTATAGGTACCTACTTGGCATTGAAAGCTCGGTCCCCTCTCGTACAACTTTTCCATCGGCAATAAAACAGTCCTTGAGATTCTGGAACAATGTGGTTTGTTACATGTTTTGGCAGTTCTGTTTTATTCATGTACAAATCACAATTGCCCCATCTAAAAAAAAAAAAAAAAATTTATTTCAGAAATTTAGTGTTAACCGTGAAGAATAAATGTTCAACATTTCACACATTTTAATGGAAATTAAATAATAGAATGTGTTTATAAAACAGCAGTATTTAAAAAAAAAAATCCTAATTTATTTTACGCAGAATATTTAAAATAGGTATCTACACTTTGGAATCGGTGTGTGTTTAGAATACATTTTTGCTTTGTGTAAAAGAACGGGTTAAATAATTTTATCTTTTGGATGAAAATATTGATAAATATTTTCAGAAACGCATTAAAAATTTGGAGAGATTTTGAAAACCCAACGGTGCAACCACCTCTAGCCCTCGACGCTAAGCACGTTCTTGTAGCTTTTTAACCTATACTAAATAGTATAAAATATGTATTACTTGCAAAAACACGACGAATCCTCATCGTTGTTGTCTAACATGTTTTCGGCATTTAAAATATGTTTCATACTTCACAAACTCGCTAGAGAAATATTTTTTTGTTAGATAGTTTGCAGTTAAGTATATATATATATATATAGGTACCTATAATCTGCACGTCCGTCTATCTATATACGATTACATCAAGCAGCAATGTACCGTTCACTGTCGAATAACATTACCAAATGACCGTCTTTGTAGAAAAAATCCTTGATACTTATACTACACGCCATATCACACATGTTTTTTTAAATTACAGCCCAAATGAAAAGAAACGCTCAAACATAATTTTATCGCAACGGACGACAATAACACCACTCGCTTTGTTTTTAAATAACGTCTTATATGATATAGGTATTCCATCGCCATATGGACTCAATGTGGTTTCCTAGCTGGGGGTCTATATAATATATGGCTTTGTATATATTATACATTACATCTTGACGGGGGGTAAACGTGAATAATATTATAATGAATACTTTCAGATGTCATCACAAACTTTCATTTGGGTATACATTATATAGGTAGGTTTATTATACATAGTAAGGTACGAAAAAAAATTATTATTTGCAGTACCTATCACATATCTCTTCATAACACAATAGTTGAGCAATTCTACACGAGCATTTTTTCCAAGCTGCAATTTTAATTATTTTTAAAACTTGTTTAAGTAGTATATTAATTTATTTAAGGTACAAAACAGTCCGCAAAGATGGATTTGGGAAGGAGGTTACATACACTTATAACTTTTTATAAAAAATATTTTAGCGCATTTCTTTTGATTTGGTACCTTTAATGGTCTAGTAATATGCACATCAATACAAATAAGTTTTTAATATATAGCGCGTTTGCCATAATCATTTTTTCCGAAATTTTTTTTTTTATTAATTATATTTATGTCTGCTATATTGCCATGTTATGGACAGTCTAATGATTTAGACTTATGACTTTTTTTATGTGAATGTCGATCTCGATATATAAATAACTTAAATAAATAAATTAAAACACATAGAAACAAGTAATATTCTGGATGGTGCTAATCTTGATCATGTGAATCTGTATTATACAAATTTGAGCTGTTTTTTACTAGTTTTATTTTATATTAAAACTTAACTTTATAGTTAGTTTTTTTATTTTATAGTTTAGGTTAATTTCTATTTTTTATCACATTTATTTATTTTTTTTTGACTAGTCAATCATGTATATGCTAAAAGTTGCAAAAAAAAAAAAAAAAATTCTATTCAGAATATTATGTTTTTTTTATGATTGTTTGTTTTCTTTAATGAAAAAGACTTTTTTTTAGCAAGGTTAACAAAATCTTAAAATTTAGATTATTTTGGTTTTTTACATGATATGGGTACCGTCATGATATTATATGGCTCGTAATATAATAATATAAAATCCCTAAAACATTGTATATAATTTGAAATTATAGATCATATTACTTTCCACATACAATTATTAATTATAGTTCGGGTACAGGGTACTGACTTTTATTAATTTTATCTGCTATTAATTTGTTTAATAATTAAAAAGAATAAAATTTACAAGGTACCTTTTATTACCTATATTATTAGAATGCTTTTATATTACTTTATTTACACTTAAATTATGGATTACGTAAATTTTATCTAGCTTAGCTTCTCAAATCAGTCTCAACCTAGCCCTTTTAAATTATAATACATTTCTTACATGTGCAATTGGTTTTTATTAATTTACTAATTAGTTATAAATAAGCAATTATTTCTTGTACAACTGGGTTCATTTAAATTTATTGACACTGAGTAATAGGTTCAATAAAACAATTTTGATGAAAACAGTGAACACACACAAGCATCAATGGCTTGTATATACAAAAGGGTTAGTCTAACATGGTTCAAATGTTATTTGATTTAGCTCAAAATAATATAATAATCTATTTTACACTTATTTCAAATTCATATAGTGAAAAAGCACAGTAAAGTTTTGAATTATTAAAACTAGTTTAGATAAATATTGGTATGAAATAGACAACATAACATTCATAATTTCAAATAATACAAAATTAAGAAAGAAATGTCCCACTTGAAAGCGTAATTACACAAAAACTCTCAAGATGTATTACCAAAAATAAATTGAATTTTAATAGAAGTAAAATCCAGACTGCGGATCAATAGCCCAATCAATAGTAGTTCAAAACTCTGGGTCGTTTTATTCCAGAAAACTTCATTGTATAAATTTATAAATGTATAAAATAAAATAAAATTTATAAGTTAATACAATATCATATAATATGTAAAAAAAAAAAATTAAACAGGATTTGTTATTTTATTTTTTCCAGATCTGTATTTGAGATGTCAAAGTTGAAAAAGTTTTATTACAGTTGAATGAAAAATTCCAATGACGAAATGCAAGACCACACAGACAGACTGCACATGCTGCAGAAGTGATCAATACAATTTTCATTTTATTCTGTCTCTAGAACATATAAGAAAATACATTTATATAAAAATACTCTATAGTAAAAATAAATTGTACAATGCAACTTAATTTTAATAAATATACTATTTTTTTTTAACTACTAGCTGTATTTTTTAAACTCTTTCCGAAAATATTGGAAAGAATAAAAGTAATAAAATAAATAATAAATAATTACAATTTTTTTTCTAAGTATTTTTAGTTTTTAATGCACCTAGTTTAATCACATCAGTAGTTGATGTATAGTTTATTTCCATGAGATTTAAGTGCTCAAGTATAATTTTAGTATAATTCTTCCGTTTTTATTATCTTTTTTGCAGGAATTATAGTAAAACTCAACAATTAAACAAAATAAAAAAATCTTTTTACAAAAAGTAATATTTGCATTAAATTTTTAACCTTTTAGAATTACTTTTGTACAAATTTTAATTGTTTTACTACCTTTCTAAGAAAAAGGACAATACATTTTTAAAATAAATACATTCTTGGTTATACCCAGAAAATTAAAAAATAGCTTAGTAATTAGTACAATTTTTAGCTTAAGTAAATAATAACTTTGATTATAAAATGTAAGTGTAAAATAAGTATACCTTTAAACCTTTCTTTAATATTGTTTTCATTTCCTTTTCTTCTGCTCTCAAAAAAGGTTTTAACATCAGAGCAGCATCAATGGAAGATAGATGATCATCAATTAATGAGTCTTCAAAATTCTTTGAGGTAATAACATGAAGAATGGAATTAAAACAAACTAAAATAGCTTCTAGGTGACAATGTATATTGGACTGAATCTTTGAAACATCTTCGTCTCTTTAATCAAAAATTACATTGATTTGATTTAATTTTATTATGAACTAACCATGTACTAAAATGTACAAAATATACCATTTTGCATGGTAATTTACATTAATAAAGAAATATAAAAAACAAAAAAATTAAGGGAACAAATCTACTTTACCAATCACTTTTTATTTATAAAATTCATAATACTACTTATAATTTTCACAATTATTTAATGATAAAGTTTGCTCTAGGCGTTATACATAAGCAATTTTCAAACATCCATAACTTCTAAGCTAAATGTGACTACAGTAAAAAGTTAGGAGATTAATTAAATTAAATAAATAAAAAATAGCGGGTAAAAAAGATTTATAACAATCAAAGATAGGAAGTTAATTATAAAATATTATATAACTATACTAATACATTACATAACTTATTTAGAACAAATATATATTGAGATTAAAACTTTAAAGTCTTTATAGCTTATGAATGAGACATGATAATATTGAGTTTATAAAACATAGGAATGTACTTAAATAAACACAAATTACACAAATACAAATATGTAAAAAAAACTTAAATGAAATAAATAAGATTAAATAATAATAACTAATACTGTTTATTATACTTTGGATGGATCCACAGTTTATTTTGTATGTGATACAAATTGAAACCAACATGAGCAGAGTCTCTAGATTAGACAGAAAAACAGCACACCCACAAAGAGAATTGTTGCACATTAATCAATTATGAATGTTTTTTCATTGTAGTCCCCGCACCTGGCACCAATAAAAAAAAAATCTGTTATCGATTAGTGTGCAAAAATCCTGTTTTTGGTATGTACTGTTCATTCATATAATCCATTGAGTTGTTACTCAATACTTTACTTTACAAATTATAGACATGGCTTAATCCACAATATTTGATTTAAGGATAGTACCAAGTTTATTCTGTAAAAATGTTATAACAGTAGGTATTTTACCAATTTTACTATCAACAACATACAGTGTTCAAATTGGAACAAAAATTGAGGACAGACGCTGGTTTTAGTTTAGAAAACACAGTTCCATTACAGATAAATTTTATAGTAGCCCTTATTCAAAAGAAGGGGAACACTAAAATCTATGGAAAAATTAAAGAGGACTCCGTCCGCCTGCGTCCCCCTCCCAATTCGAGCACTGACAACATATGAATAAATAAATAAAGCCAATATTGCAAGTTTTGATACAACAAAAACTAATATCAATAATTGTTCTGGTAAATGGCCACCTATATTTGTATTGATTTTTATAATCAAAAAACATAAGCCCCTGATGTCATTACTTATTTATATGATTAAATAGTTTTTAATCAAATCATTGTTAAAACAATACCGCAAACTACAAACAACACATATTGTCAGTAAAAGCAAATAATAATAGACATACAATTAGTGATAAATAAATTAACTTGTACATATTATATTGATTTTTGAAAATTAACTTACGACAGCAAGACTAAATCTTCTGATGTACAATGAAGAACATTCAATGCAGTCATTATAGTAATTATATCATTTTCATCAACACCCATGTATCTGAGGTCATTGGCTGTTAAATGAAGCATTGTATGTTCATTAATTCCATAGTTCTCAAACGTGGAAATATATTTTTCACAATTTAACGATTTTAAAACAAAATACGACCCTTTAAGATTGGACCTATAATAAATACAAGATTGATAAATACAGGTTCGTAGAAACTATTAATTTTATTGTCAATACTCTTACAAGTTACTTTTATAAGCAATTTTCATTCCAGCATCTTCCATTTTACATGTAGGGCTGATATCTTATGAAGCTAAAAAAAAAAAACCATCACTCTAAGTTGGATGTTCTATACTCTTAATGGTAACTTAAATGTATTGTATAATATTATTCAAGTACAATAATAAGTATCAATTAACGCAATGGTCACGAACAGAAACGACTATTAGCAGATAAACCGTATGGATAAGCATAATTTTCCAACAACAGTCTAAAGTTCAAAAAATAAGTACCAGCTATCGCATGTTTTTTAAGGGTAGGTAACTATATATAGTCACCAACAAGGGGTACTGCCACCAAATATGTTGAGAACCAATGGCTACAAGAAATCGTTTAATGTGCAAATCATCAGCAAAAGTAATTGTAATAATTAGTAATACAGCATTAATTCTCAAATAGAGAAAAACAATCATTTATCATAGGTACCTGTTTAATAATAACGTAACGGTAGCAGTCACTGAATTATGTCAGACGTGCTTGATGCTTGTTAGGGCCAGTTAGAAATTATTATGATACAAACTAGATGGTACAATAGACACCTAGGTACGATTTAGGTAGTTAGGTATCTTGACTCTTGAATATCTATCAAGTATTTTCTCTAGTCTTAATAATAGTTATCAGACATCAGTAATAAGGATAACATTGACACTTCACAGCATATCATAAAACCTAGTCTTTCAGTCTTAGAACCTGTACCAAGGTCTTTAAAAATTGAAGATCTAAAGACTGTGTCTTCTTAATAACTATGCACAAGACAACGTGTTGCACTGTTGTGATAACAGAGATCAAAACAATAATAATTTATTGTTATAAATGTTTTGTAATGATAAGTGATAACTCAATAGCCGACGTAGTTATGATTGCCTATTTGAAATGTATTTATTTACTTATTGTTAAATTAAGTTATTAACGTCCATGCAAATGAGCAAGTAACACCAACAAGCAACACAGCCTTATTAATTATCATTAATTATTTATTACAATACAAACAAGATTAATCAACAAGTTACTAGTTACAATTTATAATACATAAAATTTACAAAAAATTAATGTAAATTTAAACAAATTTCTAACCTAGCCATATTTTATATGAAATAAATCTGTGTTTATTGTAATACTCTTTTAACATACGACTAACGGTAGCATTACAACCATAATATTGTCAATTAAAACAGTCATAAAAAGTTGGAGTATTTCTTAAGGAGACGGCAGGAACACCAAAAGGAACTCTGTAAAGAATTTCAGGACAATCAATTATATTGTTAGGTAGGTAATCAATTTAGGTATGGACCCACAAAATGTCAGCGCTTTTCCGTCGATCAAGTAAACTATTCAAATTACTTTCAGAAGCAATAATACTTAGGTCTACTTTAGACTTACATATAAGCTAGCATTTTAAGAAACACCGTTTGTAGGAAATATTATGTTTTGAATTTTGTATAAACCGGCTATGACGCATGTTTACATAGCTGACACATAAAGAAATTCTTTAAGCTATGTTATGTCTTTATGACATAAATTCTTATTGACATATTATGTCTAACATATACAACTTTGTATGTTTAACGTAGGTAGTTATTTATAATATTCTTTTTCCATATCATAGAGTCTTCACTCTACCCTATATGATTTATATCTAATTTCAATAATCAATAACCATATTATTACTAACAACTTCATTCTTATATTTCAAAATATACGTATAATAATAATTAATAAGTTAAGTTACATACCTATCTACTGAACACGTTCTATAATACTTATAGAATATATATTTATTGAAATTTGATGTAATGATGTCAGATGTACCTATCTAACATAAAAGGGTTTTTCAAAAAAATATAATATTATAATATACCTAGCAGATAGGTACCTAATGCATTAAACTATTTAAATTCAAAAATAATTTCAGAACTCTGATGCAAATTGAAATGCTGAGTGGTGAAGAAAAATATTCTTAAAACTAACACTTGAAAATATTTTTGTAGATTTACAAATTTGACATAAAAGTATCTTGTCATGAAATAATTTTTTATAGAAGTCAACACTCATGGTCAATAATAATTATTATGTTGGTTCCAACCTTTTATAGGTAATGTTGTTATTTTTTTTTAAAATTGGTATAAATTGGCCAACGATATTGTTGGCGTTTTGCTAGGCGTGTTGTATTTTTGCATTTTGGCGTGTTCATACTTTTGTGCAAAATCAATTATAGGTACTTTGTTTTAAATAAAGTTTTTATTTTTTTTAAATATTTATGGGGATGCAACCCCTTATGGCTCAGTCAACCATAAATAAGCCCCTACTACATTATCAGTAAATGTGGGCATTAACTAGTTAAAAAGTTAATTATTTTTTTACTTTATAACTTGACTGCAAGACGTGGTCTAGCACTCAAGAAGATGAAGAAAGACTACAGAGTTTTGAGAGGAAAATACTCGGGAAAGTATATGGATCGGTATATAATAATGATTTCGGAAATTTCCAAAGAAAAAGAAATGAAAACCTGCAAAATCTGTACAATAATCCGAGTCTACAACATTTCTTAACCAGAAAAGGGCTGGAATGGGCGGGACACGTTTGGCAAGCAGTGGAGTCACTCATTAAGAAAGTCACGGAAAACAATCTAACTGCTATAAGCCTTAGAAGAAGATAACTTAATTATAGTTAGGTAATTATTTTTGTTTTTAACTTTTTCATTTTATATCTTAACTTTTAACTAATCTAGTTATTTTTTTTAATCTAGTTGTTAATTTGAAACTTTTAACTGAAGGCAGTTTAATTAAATTGATTTAACTTATCGCAGTTGATTTTTTTCACTGACTTGCCCAACATTGTTTATCAGTATCATCTTACAACTCAATAAATTGGTATAATATAGAATTGATACTACTACATTATTATTCATTAATAGAATAGTAATTAATAGCATTGATTATATATTAGTACAGTAATGTGTACCTAATTAATGTTAATAGAAATACGCTCAATTTAAAAAAATTTTAATAGGTTATTTACATGATAATAAAGTAACCAAATAACTATTATAATATTTTGTCCTAAGACCCAAGCAACTTAAAAGAAAATCACTGACGTTATCCCCTCCCCATGTCTAAATATGGATCAGACTTTTTTATTTTAAACAGGATCACTCAAATTTTGTAATTCTGAATTATATTGAAACACTTAGTTTTTGATTATTAGTTTTAAATTGGGTACCTACCTGCTTAATTTTTAAACATCTTGAACGAAATTATATTAGATATTGAAAATACTTATCAAATTAAATTTGTTTTGTTATTAAACATATCATACATTAGAGGTATTTGAATTATTAACTTAATTATTTCTTACAATACTATCTATATGGATATATCAATAGGTTAGGTCAAACCAAGTTTTGTAGAAAACAAAAATGTATGCTACACTTAGTAGGTACCTATTGATAATTTGTATCTTTATTAAAAAGCTGATATACCTACGTAATAAACGTTGGACGTCAGCAATGAAAAAAATTCAGTCAAATACCTATATAAATCACAAACACAATTACATTATACAAATAGGTGTTAGTATAATATCAATAGTTTTATCTAGGCTTAACGTGTTACGTTTAAGAATTTCAATCTAAAACAAATAAGAAAAAAACTGATTATTATCATTCTGTTATACCTACAGGTAAGCTACTAATTTGAGTAAAATGTGTATAGTAAACTGTTTTTTTTTTTTGCATGACATTTGATGTACTACATAATATATGTGTAATAAACTTGTACAGAAAAAAGATATAGTTCTGAAAAAAAATAACTGACTTGAAAACTTACTTCTATCCAAACCTAAATAATTATAATAATACCATTGACTTTATCAATGATAATGTTTACTACTGTACGATCAATACTTATACCTATGTTTTTATTTTTAGATTCTGAGCCTAGCAATGAATATGCCTATTATTTTTACAATGATGTATTTTATTTTTAAAATTGTAGAATTGTTCTGGTCTTTACACATAGAACACAACTCTCTATACAAAGATGTAGGTAATTGCACCGAGATATGTTATACTTAGTTATTTTAAGCCATTTTTTAAATTTTGCTAAGTCAAAATAAATGTATTTCAAATTACTTGAAACATCCACACATTATTTATGGGATGTATTTTTTATTAAAATTTTGATCAATTTTGTCAATTTTTGAGCAAAATTTAAAACTTTGTACTTTTCGATTTTGTTATGACATTTTTACCCGACTGCGCAGAGTAGGCTACACCAATAAACCGATATTATTGATATACTCTCATATATACCTACTTCTTTGACCAATTATCAAGAGAATGTAATGTATACAAGTGTAATACTTGAAGTAGTAATATTATGCTTGAAGATTTTAAGACACATTTGAAGTTTGTTGAAGAAAAATTAAAGATCAAATCTCAAAATTAAAGATGAGTCGTACAAAATTAACTTACTCGTAACAAATCTAATACAGTTAATAGAAAGAAGTGAAAAAACAACTTTGAGTTGAAAAACCAGGTTAAAAATTAATATTTATAAATACATTTGTGTTTGACTTAAAATTTATTGATGTAGCAAAACTATATTTAAGTTCACCGACAGTTTTTTTGATTTTTGTTTATGAAATTTAGTATTATTATTTTTTTGTTTATATTTTTTCGCGTGAATTATCTCAACAATATGAGTATACCTAGTTTTAATTGACATTCCTAGTCATCAGAATGTTTTTTTAAATGTTTGCTTGTGATTGAGAATAAAAAATGCTTGCAAATAATTGTCAGTTATTTATTCATAACTTCACTGCTATTTATAATTTTACCTGAAATATGCGTTCTATGGAATTTTGTAGGTTTATGAACGTATAAAATCTAAGATTCAAAGTTATTCGAAAATGTAAAAGGTACTCCTTTTAGCTAAAAAAAAAAAAAAAAACGTCACTGTAAAATCAAATTACCAATACATTCTGTCAAGAAATAACGTTGTTTTTTGTATTTGACTTGTAAAAATCCGTCAGTAATTATTTCTTTTCACGTTTATGGGTAGAACTACGAAAATATTTTTATTTTTCACATTAATAAACTGTAATTAGAAAATACTAGCTTTTCTGCCCATCAGCCTCGAGATCAAAAATAACTTTCGGCACCACAGAATGACAAATAATGGTATATACATATTTTAATACAACGTAATATTTTTTCACTCATTAATTTGGCAATTGAATTGTTTTTTGTTTGCGTCGTCAAAAACTGTTGGGCAATAATTTAAAGGGTAAAAACTTTTTTCGTTGCATTGATTCTAAAACTACGAACACTGTCTTGAAATGTTTTATGATGTATACTTTAAATCTTAAAAAACATTTAAAAAATCAAAAATGGGTTCTGTACTACATCTTTAAAGTAAAACACAAAAAAAAACAGTCAATAAAACAATTAATTTTGAGCCAGATAAATAATTAAAATCGAATCTCGAAATTCTGTGCTCAATAGAGCAAATTTTACAACTTGAAAACAATTTACAAACGGAAATTGCAAAGAGGATATTCAATGTTCAAAAATAAAATCCGTTCTCTAGCGAGATGTTATTTTTAGTCGTTGGATTTTAAGGTCAGGGGGTGAGATTGAAGTAGGTATTTCAAAACCATGTTAACATTTTCTCTAATTTTTTTTAAAAATTGTGGAATATTGTTATATTTTAATGAGTTACATCGTGTAAATTGTTCTCATAATGTAGTAAGTGATGAGTTCGTGTATTAAATTAGATGTTACAGCAATTATCAAAAAAAAAAAATTTATACAAATCATAAAATATTAAAAATAGAAAAACGATTATTTTTGTATGACAATTGTTTAGTTTTTATTGTCAACACAATAATTACAAATCAAATTTTTTTTGTGTACTTTAGTGTTCGAGTTCATTATCTAATTTTAAAATAAAAATACTATATACCCTATAGTCTATACCTACTAATCATTTATTTGTTGTGTACATTTAATTTTTAGTGAATTTTGCTGGTTGAACAACAATTTTCTATGGAGACCTCTTATGTTTCTAAAAAGTATTACTTTAATATGCGTACCTACGTAATTATTATGCGTACGTAATCAATAGGTAAATAATAATTAAATAAATAATTGGCACTAATTACCAATTAATGATTTGATAGATGAGATATCTATCATTTATTATTATTACAACTATGCTGTTACCTTTGTACAGTAAAAGCACATATACAGGCAGGTGCTTTTGAGAAACTTTCGACCTTTCTAACTAGAAAAGTTTCCCGATGAAAATTGTCTTTGGTCAGCAAAATTAATTTATTTGTAATACCTTTAATATGCATACTATAATATTTGTAGTCAGTAAAAAATAAAACAACTTTCATTAGGAATTTTCTAAATAATTTTTTATATCGTCGCTGTAAAGTGTAATTTTAAACATTCTGTATAGTCTATAGGTACTTATGTCGACTACCTAACAACAACTAACATGTCATCAGAGATAAAATATTAAGAATAACAATACTTCAACGCAGTTCAGGTTAACTTCAAATATGTTCATCTAGCTGTTACTAATCGTTCTCAAGTATACTGAAGTTACGTCAGTAAAGTATTGTGGTGACCGAATGGTGTCCATATTTATTATTTTGTTTGTTGTTGTTGACAAAATAGTTATGTAAGTATAAGTAGGTATGTAGATTGCACGCAACAAGTCATATGTGACTGTATATAATATGTATTAAACCAAATTTAAATTGTATTGAATGAATTAAAAAAATACCTGTGATTAATTTATTACCTGGAAATACATGTTTTATTTAAGATTTACTATAAATTACGATTTTCTTATAGGTAACCTTTTAAGTTGTATAGGTACGTTGTTTGAATAAATGAATAAATTACTCATTCTTTTCGTTAGGTAAAAACTCAACGAAAACAAGTTTTTTAAATTAAATGTTTACTTATGTAAATAAACAAAAACATATAAATATTAATGTTGTTTATTTACTAACAATTTTTATTACTATAAAATCAAGTATAAAATGTGTTTATACATAAATACTTAACTAAACTTAAATGAACTGAAATTAAATATTGTTAAAAATTTTTAAACATTTTAGTTTCTACAATCTAGGGATAATTCGGCTCAAAAGTGGAGGTAAGTCAAGTGCAACTACTCAAATCCACCACTCACATGAGATTTGTATTTTGAATTTGAAAACATAACATTTTAACTTAACTTGATATTTGTTGAATGTTTCGTATCTATAATCCTACGATGTAGTGTAATTTATAGCTTCTGGCTATTAAATATCATATTGTAATTCATAAGAAATATTAATGGAAATTTTATGTAAGTATTAAGATTTACGAATAAATACTATTTGACAGTCGGAATATACGGAAGAATAGTTGTAACTTGTTATATATATATATATATATATATATATATAATAGAGGTACCTACCTATCTTAACCTTATACATGGAATGTTAAAAACTTGTTACTAAAGAATGACCCACCTATGTCTATATACATAGTTGTAATATTGGGTACTTGTGGTCATGACAATATGAACGTCGATTGGGCCAGTTAATTTATGTCATAAATGCTTTACCACATCTTACACATTGAATTAGTTTGTACATATTAAATATGAAATTTTTTTTTTTTAAAAAAAACCTTGTTTTCTCGATTAATTTTTTATTACGACTAGCAAATATTATGGTGTAGTAAAATAACACATTGTTTAGGTAAATATTATTATTTATGTAATTATTTTTTATATGGGGAATGTACCTGTGTGTTATAAATTATATTACTTATGAGCTCATACCAATAAAATTAGTTAAAAAAAATTAACTCTATAAAAACTTTTTTTTCTTAATTATCTAACATTGATAAAAAAATAAAACTACACTGACCTTTTTTGACTAGGTTTATATAATTTCATAAATAATTATACTACCTATACCAATTCCTGTACCGGATCAGACCTAACCGGATACAAGGGAAGAAGGTGGGTGAGCTGGATAAATGCCCAAAAAAAATGTCTTGTTCTTCCATAATATTAATATAAGTAGGTACATAGTGATTATTAATTTACTATAATAACTTTAAAATGTATTTAATAACGAGTAAGTATCTATATATTTAAATATTTTACAGAAAATACGTGCTTTTCCATATGTTATATTCTAACGGTTAATTTTGCGTTTTACGTACTTACAGCGATAAAAAGCGTTTATTGTTCGATAGAACTAGTTAAAAAATTACAACAGGTGCATTGATTAAAAAGAAAAAAAAGAGATAAATTTATAAAATAAAAAAAGTAGGTAGACACTAGAGTTAAACAAACACAATTCACTACGCGTTTAAACTGTAATGACTTGTATTAGTACTACCTATACTCCCAGAGCTGATTTAGGTGTAGATTAAAAAAAAAAACGAAGGTATTACTGTATAAAGACGCGCTATGGTCAATGTCAATGCCACACATTTTATCAATGACAGAGCCGTCGGTTAACTAAATATATAAGACGACCCGCAGTCACTTGCTCGGTTTCCGTTGGCAGAGAACATTCACACTTCACAGTGAAAACAATTTTCTTTCTCTCTCTCTCTCTCTCGTTCTTTTTTTTTCTCTATCTCTAAATACAAAAGGCCTGATCATGTGCGGAATTTGGGCGCTTTTTGGCATCGACGTGAATTCGATTTCGATGTACGACAAAACTTTTTCGAAGATTCAACACAGAGGACCGGACGCGTGGCGATTGGAATACGATTTGAAAATAAAAGTAATTATAATAATCACATGATAACTTTACAGGGAAAATATTTACGAAAATTGTGTAGGCTCTTAACTACTTTTCAACGAAATTCGTTTTTCAGAATGTCTGTCTTGGGTTTCATCGACTCGCGATTATCGACAGTCTCTACGGAATGCAACCAATGAAATTGCATAGATTTCCGTTGGTCACGATGATTTGCAACGGAGAAATTTTCAATTGGAAATTAGTAAACAAACAAAATTAAATTACGCGCTTAGCGTTTAAAAAAAAGTTAATACAATAGTAATATATAGTATTATTAATTTGTCTAATGACTTTTCTACGTTTTGTACATCAACGTCAGTTGAATGATAGGCGTATTACTATTTTTAATAACAATATGTTTATTTTGTTCATTTAAAAATACAATTTTCGAGCAAATATCATACTTTAGTTTTATGTTTGTCTCTGTATTCCGGTCAAAAAAAATGCCGACACAACACAAGAATTTCGTATAGAATATAATCAGGGAAAGACTGCAAGTTGAAAATAGTAAAATTCATCTCTAATTATAGCAGCTACTTTACTATAGTTATTGTTTATTTCATTTTTGTCGTATATTTTATAAATATTACCCATACATTATAATATACTATGTTACTATTAATGAAATTGACAATCTCGCATTCTCGCAATTAATACACAAATGTATAATTAGAAATTATGTTTAAAAGCCATTGAATACATTTTGTACTAATTAGTTTCTTGACACAATGTTTTAGTATTATTTTTATCTATGATTTTAATAGCTTGGAGAAAAACACGGATTCGATTTTGAAACTAAGTGCGATGTGGAATGTGTACTTCAACTTTATGGCCACTTTGGGATCGAAGAAACACTTAAACAGTTAGACGCAGAATATGCATTCAGCTTGATTGATACACAAAAAAAAAAGGTTTTTGTAGCAAGAGATCCTTATGGTGTGAGGCCATTGTTTTACTTGTCATCGAGCAATGGTATTTTGGGAATATCATCTGAAGCAAAAGGTAAACTAATTATAATACCTACTGACCAATCATCATAAAACAACGTAGGTAGTAATTAATATTACGATTTTTTATAAATTGTGTTTCATAAAAGTAAAGTAGTCCAATAAAGCGTTTTGAAAATCTGATACTTTTTTATACTCTCGTAATGACGCAACTATAGTGTATTATTGAATTGAACACATCTTGTATATATAATATTTCAAGATTTGTTTTGATTGGGTAATTTTCTGTAAATGTAAAAACTGGTACCTGCAGTACCTAATACGTTTTTTGGTTGGAAAAATTAATACCACCATAAACAATTTTACAACATTTTAATTTCATAATGTATCATATTTTATTTGGTTGGTTTTTAATTCACATCAATATTATTAGAAATATTTGACATATGCTATCACACATTTAAATTATATTTCAATTGAATATTAATAATTTAAACTTAAATTTAATTCACATTTCATACTATTATTAAAGCGTTTGAAGTCTATTGTATTGAAAAACTATTCATCATTTTGGATTTGAAGTATTATGGTTAGAACTTAAAATGTAAATAATTGTAATATGTTTTGTATTATATTGTATACATGTATGTATGTATATATATATATATATATATATAAATGAAGAGATAATTACATGCACAGAAAGATAGAAAGGAGTAGTGGTTGGGGCAAAGGACCTAAATGGCCTGTGTTAAAAAAAAACATATGTATATACTTTTAGAAAATTTGTTTTAAAAAAACAAAATAACAAATCATCTCAATACAGCAGGATTACAGTAAAGTTATTATACCATATATAATTTGAAATAAATTTAAAAACATATATATAGAGATGATGACCACAATAATATTGTATCTATATGATATTTTAAATAGGTAAGAATTAAAAAACGAACACAAGCCATTGACTTGAGTACTATAGACTGAGTAATTATATAGATTTTACCATGATAATGAGCCACTTTTTTAGTTTTTAGGAAATGAATATAAATTTGATATTATGGTGAAGTATAATTCTATACATTTAAATGTTTTGGTTGGTAATCATTATTACAATTATTATAGTTCAATCACCTGTATATTATTTTACTGAGATTTTTGCATCATATATACATTTATCATTTTTCACAAAACATAATCATTAGCTATAATGTAACACGTGCAAACATTTTGTAGTCTTACAACCAATTACGTAAAATATTAAATTTTAATCCATGATTACCTATTGGCCTAGTTATTATCTCTAATACATCAGGTATATAACTAATAATTGTTAAATATATTGCTATCATAATATAAAACAAAATCCAAATCTAGATTCTAATTAGGTATTTAGTAAATTATTCTCAAGAAGTCATGCTATTTGAATATACCTATTCAATATATGGTACCAATGCAACTAAATTGGTTACTATATACTATTGCACATATAATAAGAGTCAACACTAAATTATATTTTCAATTGGATGATAGTGCCATTCATGTACCTACTTTTTTTATATTTCATTACGTATTAATTGTTAACAGTTTGTTGTACTATGATTACAACATTAAAAAAATAACCAATTATATTTTTTCTTTACTTACGTTATTACTGTTTAAACTTAACAACAAATTACATTTTAATTACAAAAAAATTATCAATAGATCAGAGTTCAAGGGAGAAAAATAATCTGTCGTGAAATTTGATGTATCATGAGTGTATTATATTTTGTTCGTCATATAATAACATCATATAATTTTTATCATATTGTAGGTAGTTGTATTTTTTATGATTTTCACACTAATAAAAAGAAAAGTTTTGCCGTCAAGATATAACTATAGGTATATGAATAATTTGAATAATATATATTATATAAAAATTATCTAGGTTATTATTATTCTTATGAGTATCATAATTATAAATATGTTTGACTTTTACTAACTCGATTAAACAATTAACATTACGTTAGTCGTAGATTCGTGCTGAAGATGACGACATGGTTGTCGAAATACGTGTACGCAAATAAAAAAATGTATTATTTTGTGATTTGGGTATTTTATTTTTAACATTACGTTACAAAATTGGTAAAAAAAATGCTGTTGAGATTTACTCAACTATAGTTTCTCTTCTTCTTCTTTTCCTCCTTCACTTTCCTACCATACTATTTAAAATCGGCAACATTTGTCCTATAGATCTCCACTTGTCTCCATCATCATCCATTCCCTATACACACACGCCAGCAGCTCTTATACCATTCTACATAAAAATCGTTCTTAATTATCAATATAATCAACAAATCCAATAGTTTTAAAGTGTTTTTTTGTTTCGGAAAACTAACTCTTATTGTACTTAAGGGGATGAAAGTGTCAATTTTTTTTTCCATCTATCATACGTAAATTACAGAAATTTAGACGGTTTTATCTTAGTGTTTAAAAAATAATTTTTAGTTATCTAAGTTTTGAATTGCACTGAAAGAGTTCATTATCTGTACAGGTTTGACATGTTTGGTTAATGAACTTGAACTTACCAAATGGGAGATAAAACCTTTCCCCCCAGGTCACTTAGCAGAGTATAATATTTTGCCTGACGGAAAATTGGAATTGGTGTCATTAAACCGATTCTTCCAAATCGAGGAACCAATTTTGACTCCTGTGCCATTAGAAGAAGGTGTTTTAATGTTTGCATTTAATAACTATTCAGTAAAAAATAGAATAATATAATTATAATAATGCATTTAATAAAATTAAAATAATTTTTTCCCAGGCTTAACCGAAGCAAGTGTTCATGCTAATATTCGTAATTTATTGACACAAGCTGTTGAAAAAAGAATGATGTCGAATCGACGTATTGGTTGTTTGTTGTCTGGAGGACTCGATTCTAGTTTAATAGCTGCTATATTGGTTAAATTGTCAAAAGAAAAGGGCTTACCATATCCAATTCAAGTAAATGTGTTTACAATCAAATTTAAGAAGATGTTAAAAGCCTATATATACTCAAAATGTAATACATTATTGACAGACATTTTCGGTCGGGATGACAGATAGCCCAGATATATTGGCAGCGAGGCAGGTTGCTAAACATATTGGCTCGGAACACCATGAAGTGATTTTCTCTGCAGAAGATATAATAAACGTGTTGGATAAAGTAATTTACACGTTAGAAACGGCAGATATCACGACTATAAGAGCATCTTGTGGTAAGAACACGCAACTATTACCTTCGCCTTAATCGATATAAATTAATGAAAATTTAATAAACAAAATACTCTAATAAAAAAGAAGAAAAACTCGAGTCTCATACTACAATATCAAATATTACGATGAGAAAACCAACCGTGGACAACTAATACAATATTTTAATTTTGCTTTATTATCAACAAATCATTTTGGCCACGGAATAGTTTAAGTATATATATATACTATATATATATATATATTCTATAATCCATAGAGGTCGTACTTAATACGATAAAGAGTATTGGTTTAAAGACAAAATTATCAATTTGTCTTGCAAAGCCACCTAAATAAAATGTGCATCAGGTGGTAAGTACACCAATTACAAAAATTTAAGTAATTTTTTCACATTAAACTGCAGTTAATAACAACAATTAAAGTTTAAAAACTTAAAAACTATATTCATCATAACAAAATAGTTAAATATTATTAATATTGATGTTATAATTCAATAATATATTTTATATTAGGTAATAATGTCTTATTATTATTAATATCTTATTAATAATTCTTATATGTTTATAAGAATTTTTTATGACCTATGAACTATAAAAATAAATTTTAAAACCTTTTTCATAGCTAGTGCTATTTTAAAAACTGGTGACAGAATAATGACACACTCGTGGGTTTGATATTACGCACTTGCATTTTGCTACTACACAAAATGTGTGCTGTAACACACACAAAAATAGGCCCTGTTTTTTGTAGTGTAAAAAATGCCAAATGATTTTTTTCAGGAATGTATCTCGTTTCACAATACATAAGCCAAAACACGGACACGGTAGTGTTGTGCAGCGGCGAAGGTGCCGACGAGGTCGCGCAAGGTTACATTTATTTTAGAGATGCGCCCACACCGGAGCACGCGCACAACGAGAGCCTAAGACTTTTGGGCGATATATATATGTACGACGGCCTGCGCGCTGACAGGACAACGTCCGCTCACGGGTTTGTGTTCACGTGTACAGATTTTATTGATACTATCAAATCTGGGCACTAACTGTATAGTTAAAAAGTTAGAAGTTACTTTTTCAATTAGTTTCTAACATAACTAGTTACAAATCGTTTAACTCAAAAAAAGAAATTTAACAATGTTGATGAACGTCAAAACGGCAAGGTTACTTTTGAAGTTCCTACTATTTATTTCACAATTATTGCCAATTCATATCAAAGATAAAAAATAATTCTTTTTTTAAATAATTAAAAGTAGGTACCGATACTAATATGGGTTTTATGGAATCAGGTCTGCTCGTTTCTGGCTGTTGGACCTGTAGCTGTAATTTTTGAAAAAAAAAAAGAATAATCCAATTCATTGGAAAGATTATTTGTCTAATTCAAGCACTATATGTATAATATTAAATCATAAAAGTTCGTTACTTTTTTTTAACTTTGTCAGTATTTTAATCAACTATTATTTTTAAAATAACTATTAGTTACTATTTATTTGATGGAAATACTAAGTAACTTGAAAATTTAATTAAGTTACCTTATTATTTACAATATTCTAATAACTCTAACTAGTTAAAAATGTTAACAAATTTAACCAGGCTTGGATGTATATATTATAATAATATTGTTAGTGACTGCAGTGTTTTTACTTTTTAATCGTCGCCACGATTATGCGGTTGCATTAACAACTACCTACATTATATTGTTGTCTGATATTCGCAGACTCGAATTGAGGGTACCTTTTCTGGACTTGCGTTTCACGCAGTATTTCCTCAGCCTCCCGAAAACCACGAGACAACCGCAAAACCAAATCGAAAAGTACCTACTCCGTTCTGCGTTTGACGGTACAGGTCTTTTGCCAAACGAGGTGCTGTGGCGCCACAAAGAAGCTTTTAGGTACGGTAAAATATAAATTCACTTGAAGTCAACGTATATATTACATTGTTATGATCCAGTGCTCGAATTGAGGTGGGACCGTTCATTTTTACAAAAAATTTAGCAAACTCCTTCAAATTTTTCTTCCCCTTGTGGTCTGATATATTATAGGGAAATCAGAACGTTTGACACTATATTTACTCGACAGCAGCATCCCTCTTCTATTGTTTTTTCAATTGTTATAACATAATCAGTGAAGTTAATAATACTTTTAATTAGTATTCCGAGTACACAATTGAATATTATAGAGAAATAATTGTATTCAGAATACATATTCAAATACTTTTAATAAAAAATATTCAAATAAAAATAAGTATACTTTTAAAAAGTATTCCAAATAACTAAGAATACTCTGTGAAAAAAACTGAATACAGAACTTCTTCTTGTAGGACCATATATTATTATATAGATTACTTGTCACTCGACAATATAAAATCAATCAAAATGAAACAAATTTTACTCCAAAAAATCAATATTATTTTTAAGTAAAACCTAAATGTATTTTGAAGTTTAGAATACAAATACTTGGTAAAAGCTGTATTTCAAAAGTATTTTAACTACTCATGGCTATTTGTATTCAAAATACCAAAAAATTGTATTTGAATACTTAACATGTTATATAATCACTGACGGTTGGAATTCGTTTGGGTGTAAGTTGGTATAGTTAAATTCTAAAATAGTATGTGTAAGACATAGTGTCATACGCAGGAGGGGATGTTGGAGTTGTTTTTGAGATGTTTTTATATCCCTCCCATTGTGATTTTTTTTTAGCAAAATTGTAGATTTATAAAAAAATAAATCCAAAAAATACCAAAGAAATAGAAATACCAATCATACAATATCAGGTAAAAAAAAAAAATTAAATAATGATGAATAATAAATTTCAGCGTTCCAGATCGTATACAAATAAGATTAATCCAGATTTTTTTTTTTTTTAATACTTCCTCCCTGTAGTGTTCTAGCTCTTGATACTTCTTAAAAATACATCTGAAAACTACTTTCACAACTTAGGTCAAACATTTAAGGAGGCTTTAAAGCCATAAAGTTGTATGCAAAAAAGTCGCTATTATTGGGAAGGACATATTTCAAACATTACAAACAAAATTTCGGGTTTATTTGTGGTTTTAGGGGGTTAAGCTGTCTTAAGTCTCCTTACTTGTGTAATTACTGAGTCCAAATTCAGTATAATATTAGGAAGGAACATTAAAATGAATTATTTTTACCATATAGAAATTTCTGGGCACGCTACTGGTAAGTCGTAAGACCAACATCACACGTCACATCTAGCCTAGATAATCATTAATCAATTATAGTTATTCGTTTCAATTATATAGAAATTCAGTTTTTATTGCAGTGGACTCTTCCCGTTTATACTTTCTCTGTTATAGGAAGCTAGCTTAAAATGCAAATATTCAATTAAAATTTGTCATCCTCAGCATTATAGTATAACTCCTAAAAAAACATTACAAATTGTTACAAAGAATGATGCATTTATGCAATAATAATACCTATATTATTCACTATTTATATTATTAATTTAGGACCGGATCGGGGTGGTGAGCTTCCCAGAATATTTTGTGTAGAGTTTGAGCCGTTTACTATAAGAAACTGACCACTAGTTAGTGTTAAAAAAAATAGTTTTTACCCATTGAAGCACCAGGAGTTGTAAGCAAAGAGTAGGTAGACATCGTTTGTGTCTATAATAGGGGCTTATAATTATTATGTTAACTGCACTGTGTGGTTAGTTTTCAATCAATCGCTATAAGATGTGCCATGTGCATGGACAAGTATGCAACGAAAGGAAAACTATATCTGTATTAATAAGTTTTTAAAAAAACCAAAGACTTTATATTTTTACATAATGTTAGCACTCATCAACATTTTTGCAAACAGAAACAAAAAAATTATTTTATTAAAAAATTAAATGAGCTGTGGACAGGGACGGTTCACAATAAAAGGTTTTATTTTTTTTTGGTAGACATTGAAAGGATATCTATTATCAGCTATGGGTAGTAAACATGTGCTATAACTTTTAAAAAAATCAACCACATAAAATTTTGTAACTATCAGACCATTTTTAGTCAATTCCTAAAAATAGAAGATTAAATTATTTTTGGCGCCATTGGTGGTTTATTTTGTTGACTATAACCAAAAATTTATTGAACTAATTAAATTTTTCACACATTATTGGAATGTATCATGTTAAATTGTCATTAAATTTCAAATACAGTTTAATTGATACAGGAATTGACTCTTGTAAGTAACAATGTGAATTTAATTTTGTAACAATAATATTTATTTTTCATTATTTTTAGATATAATAATCGTGGTCATAGGAAAAAACAATTTAAACTAATAATCCTATCAAAAATAATACAGTGATTGCTGGTACCTATACCTGAATTCTTAATTTTATCTAACCAATTTTTTAGTGATGGCGTTACTACAATCAAAAAATCGCTGTTCAATATTATCCAAGAGTGGATTGAACCAAAGTATACGGATGAAGATTTAAAGTTAGCAGTAGAAAAGTATCAACACTGCCCTCCAAACTCAAAAGAATCTTTATACTATAGGTGTGTATAGAATTTCTATCTAGCAAAATACTTTAATTACATTGGCTTGGATGGTAAAAAACATAATTGGGAATTGGGTGTACCTAATTTTGTTTTTTGATTATTGCCTTTGAGTATTGATAATTATTATCTATGAGCATGTTTGATTTATAAAATATCTAATTGTATAAAATACACATATACTTAAGTAATATAGTATCAAATTGCAAAACATTTCTTATTCTAATTATGTCTTATGATATTTAGTGTGATGTACTTTTAACATACACTAATACATTATGTTTATTATTTGTAGAGATTTATTTGAAAAATACTACACTGGACTGTCTTCTAAATTCATGCCTTACTTTTGGATGCCAAAGTGGACTAAAGTTAAAGATCCATCTGCAAGATTCATTCAACATTATGCAGCAAAATAACTAATATGTTTTAGAGTAAAATTTTATTAAAAATTATTGTCTCATACTTATATTGATAGTTATATTATTTACATGCTGATAATCAATTACTTAAAAAGAAATTTTTAATTTTAAATAATACACCGTAATTCATATAAACTAATGATTTAATTGAAACGATAGAACAAAATTAAAATATTTAAATAGGTTTATGAATTTTGTACTACCAAATACACCATTCTTTTATATATAATATTTATATATTTTAATACATTCCTGATATTAAATGATTGATTAATTATTGTCGAGTTAGAGTAGAGTTACCAGATTATATTTTTTCGAACCCGGGACATTTAGAATGGAAAAATATTATATATATATATATATATATATATATCTCGCCATATGAAAGAAAATATGTATATATATAATTTATAAATAATAATTTCTTTTTGAATTTTTTTTCCTCAAATAGCTTACGAATTAAAGTAGATGTACACGTCATTGAATTAAACTCTGAGAATGCGAAATTGTATGGTATACAAAAGTTACCTCTTTTGCTGAAAGTTTAAATGTGTTATCATCTGCTTTTAAAGGTGTAAAATAATTACTGACTGAACTGGATGCAACCGCTTGTTTTGCCGTTTTATGTTTATTTCTTTTTAAATGATCGGTTATATCAGCCCGACCTCCATGACTGACGGAAAATAAACTCGAACAAAATATTGTGCAGTACACATCATAATCGTTATCGTTACGAACTTTTTTCAAAAACGTGAATTCACTTTGCAATTTTTCTGTAAATCTACATAACCGTTTACCCCTCCGTGTTGGTGGCATTATGTCGGCACGAGAAAAATAGCTCACACCAATTAATTTAACCAAAAAAAAGTAAATATTTTAGTTATTTTACACAAACGGAAGTCGGACACCTATAATCGACAGTCTGACGGCGACACAGCGTGATCTAAGAACTAACGTCAGACTACAACGGTCAACGATACCGAACATTAAACCACAGAATAACCAGATGGCACAGAAGTGAGAACTCGAAAATTAGTGAAAAATGTTTGGGATATCAGTGTAGCCAGGATTTGAAAATAATTAAAAATTCTCTTTTTCAGCTGAAACTGATTCTACAAATTTTTTATGTTATCATTATATTTTTCCGTGATAATTGACATGATTATTAATGTACAATAAAATTATGAACAATATTACAGGCTACGCCATGGATGAATAGAGTCTCTATTCATCCATGGGCTACGCTGATATACCAACAGTTGTAGCAACTTAAAAACTTAACTCCATCCCACTTAAGAACCCGTATAATTCAAGAAAAGTGAGCTTTTTGGCTATTCTGTGATTAAACCACTAAACTCTAAAGTAGATAACATTATTACCGTAGTGACGTAGCGGTTTTAATAAAAACCATTAATTTTTTGATTATCGGGATAATACATTTTGGGTTTGACCATACAAAGTCTAAAAATAAAATACTTATGATTATCGCGCGTATAATCTTGCATTTCGTAATGTGTAGGAAGATGTTTTCAAATAATTGAAAATCGGTATTCTATAGAGTAAAATTTTGAAACCGGACAAATCGCTGTCCCGAAACACTTTCTCGGGACACTGGGACATTTGGTTAAAAATCGGTAGTGTCCCGGCAAAACCGGGACATATGGCAACCCTAAGTTAGAGCTACTGAAGCTATAAGTATGAAATGTTGCTTGTAGTTTTGTTGTACGGTAAAGAGACCCGAAAAGGTATTCTAAAATTCAACCCTTAACGGATTAAATGTGGCTAAAAATGGAAAACGTTTATTGTAATACTTTAAACCAAAAATAATCAACAAATCTTTGACCAAAAAACGTTTTATAGAGTAATATTTTACCTAACACACATTTTAAAAGTTTTGTGGGAGCTAAACTGCATTTATGCCAAATATTTTTTCATTGGAATATAACTGAGGTGAAAAATTTTTAGCCAAATATAGGACTTGAAAAATTTGAATTTTTACAATTATAATAATAATAAAAATCTTAAAATTTCAGTTTGGACCATAAAACGGTTATACCATTTTTACCATTTTACCACTCTCAGTCCTCGACTCCACCTTTCATTCTTCTCCAAACTACTCCTTAAATTTCACATCCAAGAGAATTGTTGTAGAGCTTTTAAAATCCTTGGTTTCATCAGTCGCATATCCTCCAAATTTACGTTAGATCATTCACTAAAATAGGTTTAAAAAATACTTTGAATTTCTTAACCGTATACTCTGTGTATGTACCTATGTATTTTTTTTACACTATAACACAATAATTTCAGTAAAAATAAACAGGTCAAGTGAAATAATTGAAAATTTCTATTTCAAGCGTTGGAATAGGTATTATATACTCGTACGACCCACTGAAAAAAATGTTTCAAAAGGCATTTTTATATAAAAAAAAATTTCAAAAAAAGAAAACTGTGGATTTTTAAATCAACATTGTACAATACATTATATAATACATGACTCATGAGTATGTTGGTACAAATACATTATATAAAATACAAATATTTACAATACACGTTGTAAATAATTGTAATTACAATTGGATGGTCTGCCATATTTTTTGAAAATTTTTGGAATATGCCTCAACTAAACTCGGACAATCAACTATGATGACGTTTTCCCAATTGTAGAAAGTTCCTTGATGAGTCCAATTTAAGGACCCTTGAATTAACCATTTGTTATCGACTATTGCATACTTGTTGTGCATGTAAGAATTTTTCCAGTCTTTCTGAAATATTATTATAATGCCAGCGTTTCGAAACCGCTGCAACTCTTTAGACTGTGTCATCAAAATACAGTTGCTGACCACGATCCTAATCAGTACACCACGATTATGGGCAGAAATTATTTCGTTCGAAAGGTATTTATGGGATATGCTAAACATACAAATGTCGATAGACTTTTCGGCTTGCTGCAAACATTTGATAATTTTACTGGTTTGAACGATGGAACAGTTGACATCTTTACAGTTTGCGTTGACTTTTTGTACACATCTGCATCTTCTTTCTGCGTTGGGCGGACAGTACATCAACACTTGGACACAATCATTTTCTTCTTTGCAACGTAGCCACACGTATGTTAAAAAAGCACTGGTAAACGCGACAAATGCATATTTGCTGAACAGTTTTGACGAAAATCTGAAACACAGAATTGAAAACATGAATAGTTTTTATTCGAACCTTAACAGTTACTACCAGTAGTAAATGTTAAGGAATATTTATAAAGGAATCATTAGTATTTTATAATATTAGGTGGGTCTGCGAGTGGAAAACGAATTCTTTAAAAATCGCGCAAGGTAACTGTGCGTTTCAGCGCGATAACGCACAAATGTTAGAGTCGAATTAGATAAGATTTCGAAATAACTTTTGTATTAAGCTTAAAGATTTCAAATTGGAAATTCAAAACCGATATGACCATAGGCGTAATTAGGGGATGGGGGCTAGAAAGGGTTTTAAACCCCAAACTTTTTAATAAAATGCGCAGAATTTCTATCTTAATGGGAGCTTAATACAAATTAGCCCCCCTCCAAATTTGAATTGCAGCTCTTTAATAATTTGCGCCCTATGACATGTAACAAAAAATAAAAAAACAGTAATATTGTGCCGGTATAAAAGCCGAAATTTTAATGATTATAATCACCTGAAGTATTCCATTTGACGTCCGGACATCAATGGTGTTCAAAAGGCGACCAAACGTACGCGCGGGTCATTCGGAGGGACACTTGAAAAGAAAAACAAAAGCAACTGTTTTTAAATCATTTTTGCGCGATGATTAATGTTCGCTCAGATTGTTAACTTGTTAATCTGGTTCAAATTCAAATAACTATATTTTTGTTGTATTTGTCTGGTTACCACCCGGGTTTAGGTTGCTTTTGGTCGCCTCGCGAAAACGCGCTTCTTGTCACGGATGTATTATCACGAACAACACCCACCGCCCAGTTAGGCCAACAGCGTAGCCGCGCACGGTACCACGGCTGTAGATAAAAGTTATCTATACAAGCCGTGTACCGTGCTACTATATAAAAAAAAAAATCTATATATAGGTAGCTTTACGTACTTGGGTTACGTCTTATCAAGGCTCTCTATAGTGCACGGTACTCACAACGTCACCGACGTGGTTGCGCTGTCCGGGCTGTTTTTAACTTTTAACCTAAAACTATTCGTCGATATTATTATTATACTACAGAATAGATTAAATTGTATTACTCAATGTAAATCTGTACGACGAAACAATATTATTATTATTCGGTGCGCGTAAAGTCGTCCGCCAAAGCCGTTCCGATGAGTCCGCCGAGTTCTTCGAACGGCTGAACGCCGCCATCGTTTGGTACGATGCGTTGCCATCGACGCCCGTCACGCACGGCCGCGTAACGACCAGCGTCGCGCGGAGTACTATGCCGTAACTGGGCCGCCGTCGCCGAGTGGACGTCACTCAGGGGTCAGTGCGTCACGGTGAACGTCCGGGGGCCAGACGCAGCGCCGCGATGGTTCCGTCGTCGCCTCGCGTCCGTCCGGGCGACACCTGATGATTTATGCGACGCAGCTGCCGCCGTAACGGTGCGGGTCAGGCACGAGTCCCGGAACCCCGCGGGCCCGGACCGCCACCGTCGTCATGTCGTTCGACTTCGAGGAGATCACTTCGTTGCGCAACGAGCTGCAGAACGTGCGGGACGTGATGCGCCTGACCAAGTACAACATGCAGGCGCTGGACCTGACGCTGGCCAACTTCAATCACCCGCCGCCCATTTACTTGACCGAGTACCGCGAGCTGAACGCCAAGCTGCACGAGCTCGAAGCCAAGGAACAGGAGCTGCTGGACCTGGTCGACCATCCCCGGGAGCACCGCAACAATCCGTCCACGCCCTCGTCCACGAATCGCCGTAGTATCCGGGCGTATTTGCCGAACAAACAGCGCACCACCATCGAGGTGAAACCCGGCGAGACGTTGCACATGGCCCTGGAGAAACGTTTACAGCACCGCAAGATCCCGCTGAACGCCTGCGTCGTTTATAGAAACGGGACGGACCACCAGATCCCGTGGGACACCCAAACGTCCACCATAGACTATGAAGAGATCCAAGTGAAAATGTGTTGGCTACCCATTCAAGCCTCGTTCACGCACGATTTCTCAAAGCGCACGTCGTTCACCACTTGCGACCATTGCCGTCAACTGCTCTTCCAGGTGAGTATTCAATAATTGCGCGACTATCGGTACTACCTATCGTCGCGCCGTCCGATCGTTCTGTTTTTAAATTTTTATTTCGTATTAATAGGGTTATCACTGTCGATCTTGCGGTTTCAAATTTCACGAACGATGTTCCATGGGAGTGCCCGTGCTGTGTATTCCTACCAGAGATTTGAATGGCGGCAACAGCGGAAGTCATACCATTTATCAAAATTCTGCGGGTATATTGCAACTGACGTCCGACTTCAATCAATCTTCAAGACATCGTGTGATGGGTCCCGGCGGAAGGTCCAGTTCAGAACCAAACGTTTGCCGTAACATGGTAAACATGAATTGGGACGATTTGGCCGAGTTGAAACGCAGGTCACAAGCGCCGACCGGCGTGCCTCAGGGTTTTTTGCCCCATAGCCAAAGCGCCCAAGCGTCCCCTACCAATGTTCTGCGGCCGAGGCCTCGAGCTAAAAGCGCGGACGAAAGCGCCACGAAAAAATTACTTAGGGATACGGGTCCTCAAGAATCTTTAGAAGATTGGGAAATTCCAGAGACAGACATACAACTGGGCGATTGCATTGGATCTGGATCGTTTGGTACTGTGTATAAGGCCAACTGGCACGGTCCTGTGGCCATCAAAGCTCTTAAAGTAAAACAACCGACTGCTGCACAATTGCAAGCATTTAAAAACGAAGTATCCGTGTTAAAGAAAACGAGACATGTCAACGTTCTACTATTTATGGGCGTTATACGAAAACCTAATTTAGCTATTGTCACGCAGTGGTGTGAAGGTTCAAGTCTGTATCGATGTTTGCATGTATTGGAAAAAAAGTATGTTCAAACTTGAATTTTTGTTTGATTTTATTTTTCATTAAACGTGTCATTCTTAAACTAAAAAAATATATTGTGTTAAAAAATACATTGCACACTGGTACCAATTGTATTGTAAAAATATTGTTTTGTTGATAAAATGTTGTACCTCACTTAAACACTAATCTTGTATTTTTTACTTTTACCACCCAAACAAAATATTAAGTACGTATCAATTATGTTTTATTAGTTCAAATTTAATTTGTCCCTAACCGTGTTCCAGAGGAAGAATTTGTTTTACATTGATATTAATTTAAAAAATATATATTATACACAGTGTCACGGAAATATTTTTATCTGATAAATATTTTCTAAATCTGTTTTGAAAAATTGTTGCTATGCTTAAGTCATATAACATTAATTTTTTTTTAACCAAATAAAAAAATAAGATTTTGGTTTTTCAGTAAATTGTAAATTCAAAATAGCTATTTTTATGGCTGATTTTTTAAAAAAAATGTATTCTCAAAACTTTCTTATACAGACATAATTCAACGAGTTATTTATTTTCGGAAATTCGGTAAAATTATTATTTGCTATACAAACAAACACATATTACTGTATTTTTATTTTTTTATAATTTAGAGATTATACATTTGTATTATCGTAAATAATTTTGCCAAATTTTTGAAAATAAATAACTCGTTGAATTGTGTATAAAAGATTTTGGTATGAAAACTTTAAGAAAAATCAGCCCTTTAAAATAGCAATTTTTAATTTACTATTTATTGAAAAACCCCAATTTTAATTTTTAATATTTTTAGTTAAACAAAATTAATTAATACGACTATTGCAATGGGAACAATTTTCCAAAAACAGATGAAAATATTTAGCAGATAAAATTTTATTCCCGGAGACACAAACCGATAAATAACGCCTAGTGGTCAAATTTTTTATACGTTTTAGAATGATTTGTTTGTTGTTTTTTTTTCAGATTTGAGGCAATGCAGTTAATATCTATTACCGGCCAGACAGCTATTGGTATGAATTATCTTCACTCCAAAAGTATAATACATAGGGATTTGAAGAGCAACAATATATTCTTCAACGACTCTGTCGTTAAAATTGGCGACTTTGGTTTGGCCACCATTAAATCTAAGTGGTCTGGTGGTCAGCAGTACCATCAGCCGTCTGGGTCGATTCTGTGGATGGCGCCTGAAGTAATTCGCATGCAGGTGGATAATCCGTATAGTTTCCAGTCGGATGTCTATGCTTATGGCATCGTGCTGTACGAGCTACTCTCTGGTCAGCTGCCTTACACAGAGATCAATAACAAAGATCAGATCATATTCATGGTTGGTAGGGGATATTTACGACCGGATCTGAAAAAAGTACGGTCAGATGCTCCGGCCGAGTTGCGCAAACTCATGCAAAACTGTATCAAATTTGATAGAGAAGATAGACCCAAATTTAAAGATATTGCTATATCGATACAGAGCATTATACACGCTATGCCAAAACTGCAGCGTACTACATCTGAACCGACGTTATCTCGATCCAATTGGAGTGATGACTATTTATACCCGTCCGAAGCCAATAACTATAGGGGAGCTGCAGGCTTCATATAAAGTAAACAAAGTTGTATAGAGAAAACAATTTATATTTTTTATTTTTAATGACTTATTATTACGATTTAATTTGTTGAATATTATTATGTATGACCAAAAGACGATATCAATGTGGGTAGGTACCTAATGCATGCACACATTATTACCATGTAATTAACGTGTGTGTGCGTGTTTATTCTCATATATACATACACGTGTGTGTATAAATAATTTGTTGAATTCAACTTATTATTATTTAATATTTTTCATTAGCGATTTTGTTGTTGAAAACAAACCAAATATTTTACCTTTATTGTGCTTGATTTTTCTTCTTTTTCTATTGTTTTAACGTTACCATTCAGTATGTGCTTTACACTTTTTCATAACTATAGTAAATATTTTTAATATTTTATGTTGGTGTCTGGTGATTGACTCTATAATATATGTTTGATACATATATACATATATATATTATGTGCACGTACATTGACACATTTATGATTGTAATATAAAACAACGAATTTTTGTTATTCATCTGTTTTTATCAATGGAACAACGGTTTCTTTTATTTGAACCAAGCATTTTTTCCTTTAGTCAAACTTCTTGTTTATCCTTCAATTACATTGTACTAGAATATGAGTCTGTTAATTATTTTGATTAAACCATCTCGATAATTTATACTGAAACGTGTGAACACAAACAACAAAAGTGCACAAAGAATTGTCCATTCACAAAAGGGCTCATTATAATTAATTTTTGTATATCATAGAATAGAAGGTGACATAATAATCGAAAAAGCAATTTAGGTTGTCGGTCCACTGTAGTTAATAATTAGTTATGTAACATTTTTAGTTCCAAACTTACAGTATAGTATAAACGTGTGTTAAATCATACGTTTATGAGATATGGATTAAATAAAATCAATGACAAATATACACAGCAAATTGAGAGAATGCTGCACGGCGCCACGCATACAAAAGGTGGTACTTCAACCTACCCACGAGTGACAACATTGGGAAGGGATGTACGGTTTCCAACGCAATTTGGTTTTGCGTTCTAGCGCTGTACAAGAAATGTATGATATTTTGTATTCATTAACATTTTAGGATAAAGAAATACCTACCCTAAAATTCCAATTGAATTATATCATCTATTGGATGCTCAGTTCAAACTGATCGCAAATGTCAATTATGTACTTCATAAAATGCATTTTCAATATTTCAACTTGAAACAAGAATAATAGTAAAATAAAATAAAAAAAAACTGAAAAATATTTTTGTTTCTAAATTACAAGCATATAATTTTTGTTTTCATCAGAAACTGTACAATACTCTTTCATAATACTTTATTATTACCTAATACAGCCCCTAATTAATAATTATACATGTATAATAATATAGGCGTCTAATAAAAAAAAAAATTCTTAATATAATTCACGAACAAATACTTATAATATGTTTCAGTTTTATAATAGTTATTAAATCGTATACAAAAGTAATACATATACATACGTACATAATTATATTTATTCGTATAATACATATAAAATTGTTTGAGACTAAGAACAAATGTGAGTGTGTGTGTACACGCGACATGGTTCATTTATGACGGTTCAAATATGTCTGCGCGTGTTGGTGAACATCGTAACACCACAGCTAATGAATGAATGAAAAAAGTCAATCGTTGGACAAAATACTACAATAGTATCGGGTAAATTGTAAAGTAAAAATGCACACATAATAAATTACCAATATTCTAACAAAAGTCAAAATAATATTGTTGGGTTAATAAATGCAATAATAACAAATTTTGATGAACTTTTTGACGGGATATAAAATTAAAAAGCCAAAATAATAATAATAATAATAATAATAAGAGACATTGTTACACAGACGCCGCGGATACTGTTATGCGTTGCGTACGTAATAACTAAATAATACCTTTATTTATAGGGAAATGAAAACAAAAATAAATATCATCGAAACAACATTTTAATCTACTGCGTAAAATACAAAAATTCACCATCAAAAATTGTTTTTAAAATTACACATACGGCTAATTTATATAAAATAATAATACAGCATTATGATAACATAATATTACCTTTAGGTGGTATAGTTTACAAGACAAAAAAAAAATATACACAATTATTATGCTTAACATTCGAACAATACTGAAATCAGCACACACCAGGATTGTGTGTATACTCTGTTCCAAAAGAGAATACCTAGTTTTCATACATTTAGTTACAGTAGTTTTGTATCTCAATTCTATGATATAAACTATAGTAGATGTTGACTCAGTGGCGTGGCAAACTATACATCCCAGAGTCATTTTGGTGATTCATACCATTCAAGGAAAAGAGGATAAGTATTCTTTTAAGACTTACCTTCATAGTAGGTCGGTCCATAATTTTTTTTAAAAAAATACAGAAACAAAAAATTATCATAATGGGTGTGTGTTTAAATTTGATTGCCTCAGAGAATTTATGATTTTTGCCACTGGATGTCGCCTAAGGAAAAACTTCGAACTTTTATGAGGTAAATAATCTCCAGGACGGGTAGTCGGAATGCAGTTGCTAACAGATCAGCAAGTAGGGTATTTTATTTTGAAACAGAGTATAGACATTATTATTTATTGTAATAATGTGAAAGGTATACATAATGGGTTAACACGGTGCAAATGAGAAATTGTTTATTGTTGTAGTACGTTTTGGTTTACAAACAAATGTAAGTGTTTGTGAGCAAAATGGAAAACATCTCATGTTACTAACAATTTTGTAATTATTAAAACAATTTCATAGGCACACCGTATCATTTTTTTTCCTATCATTAACAATATTATCTTTATATATGTATACAAAATATAGTATGTAAAAAATGGAGAGTAGATATACTGTAATAACAGGGGTTTTCTTTTTTATTTTAAAGTATTTTCAACTATTAATAGTTATAATAAAAAGCATACAAATATAGTGTAAAAATAAAGAGAAAAAAAATGCACAGTTCACAGACAACAATAACCTTACAAATATATCGTATACATTAAAACTGTATTGTTTCTTTTAAAAAAAAAAAAAAAAAGCGCCAAAAATTTAAGGATCCTATTATTATAGTAGTCATGGTGCCTTAAAAAATATTATGCTACCTATTCGTTTAATATAATAAATATATTAAACAATAATTATCAGTAACAAAACTCACTTTATATTTTTAAACATCATGAAAAATATTACCGTGTGTATATCGTATACTTGGTGAAAAAAGGAGAAAACACTGGACATGATTGTACTTGATTTTGATGCATGTGTTGATTTTCCTTTGAGATCACAGATAGTAAAAAATGTGAGTAAACATAATCAACAATAAAATTATCATATTTTTTTTCTAAATAAATTACTAATAAACTGGTGATGTGCACAATATACGTATACCAAAGTTACATGATGAACGATTAACGTCCAAAAAGCTCAAGTTTATACAATAATAATAATTATTATTACAATAAGATACTAAAAAATAGTTTTATAATAATAAAACTGTCTCTACTGAATTTCAGTATGGTAATCTCAGTTATTAGGCTAACGTTATTTATACATTTACGCTCCCTTATTCATGTGATGTGTGATGAATTTAAAAACGCACACACACAAACACATACCAAAGGCCTAAGTCTTTCGTTTTCGTCATTACAGTAGATCCATAAAAGTTATTAGTAGTTACAGTGAGAAGAGCGTTTTCAGAACAATCAATGCAATCGACATACACAAAGTGTACGAAGATCAATTATTCTCACTCGCGTACATCTAAAGATTAAGTTAAGCAATTGTTTAATATACGTAAAAAAAAAATGAACAAATTTAGTTATTAAGAATACAAAAATGCTTAAGACAATTTCGGGCGTTTAATGTCGACATCGTCTGAAGAGTCCTCGCTATCGTCGTGCATGCCGTGTGTTGGATATTCATGGCTGGAATTCCATCCAGTAGACGGGGACCCAGAATTTTTAGCCATTGCCTGCAACATTGAGAAAAAACATATTTTTATAGTTGTTTTCTGAATATGTTATAAATTATAATGTTTTGCTACAGTATAATGATACCGTACAGAATCTTAGTGGTTAATAGAAGAAACAATCACAGAATATAAGATTATATATTATTTTGAGTGCTGTAGCACACAAAAATGAAAACAGTGATTAAATACGATATTAAAAATCATTTGAAAACTTGAGAGTAGATTCAGACACTTATATTTATCATTGTTATAATATTAACCTGTTATTCACAGTCGCTCACCTGGTGTCCCATTGGATCATATCCTAGACTACCATCAGAATACTGTGCCTATAGAAATTAAATCCAATTAAAGCCACATACAATTAATTAATATGATTCTATATCCAATACAACGCACACAAACCTGTGATCCAGACATAGGAGAATTGTACTCAGCACCATTCAAACTGAGACTATAACCCATACTGTCTTGTGGGCCGCCACCGGGAGCTGGAGATAACAAAGGAGTGGGTGTTCCTTGCGAAGCAGGACCCATACTGTAGGGTGAAGCGCCTTAAAGAAAACAATTTAATTTGATATTAGTAAAACCATAGGATGATATTATTTTAAAGATAAAACTTAAGTATAACTGCAAAAATTCAATAACAGTGAAAATAATAAACTAAAATAATATTAGGTAGTTTTTTTTTTTTTTTTAACTGTGATGCCAGTTAGCCAGTAACTGTTATAAAATGTGCTCCATTTTTTACATAAGTTCTGAAAACCGATAGGGAGTTTTGTGCACAGAGAATTTTTTTTTAAATTTTATATAATTGTACACTTAAGCCACATATAACAGTAGTACTCGGTGCATTTTTCATTCTAACATAATATTATATTTATTTGTGAGAAAGCACGAGGGTATTTCGATTATTGGTTATATGCTGGTAGGAAAGTACAAAAAATAACAAAAAAAAGTAAACCAAGTATTGGCTTGCTCTCTACTGAGACAAAAGCACTCAACTTTACGTTATTAGACGTACAACTTTTCTGCCAAAAAATTAACATTTGTTACCGCCAAAGTTACCAGCTAGCTAATCGTACATAAAAAGTTTTGACGGAAATGAATAAAAAAATTGGACCTTTGACAAAAACAAAAATACGTTTGTTTTTCGGCCGCGGAAACGATTAAGTCCCAAATGTTGACCACGAATCCGATTATTGGGGCAGGTGACACACACACCTCGGTAACAAACGAAATGATATTGTAAACAACGGACAAACACTGCGCGCGCGCGTGCGTGTTCGCACACATATGCATTCGGAGAGAAAAAATAAATACATCGCGTATTGTATGGAGGGCGTGGAACGACGGGACAATGAGAAAACCAGGAAAAACCATTCGGGCTGTCAAGCTCAAAGCCAGGGTCCCGGTGATATATTACTTCCATTTGGAGCTTACACCGCCGGCGCGAATAAATCGCTATCCAAATCCCCATAGTAAACTTCACCCTTTCCCTATTTGCATGTTTTTCTCTTCGCGTTTTAAACACACCAATATAAGAACTACAACATTCCGCGGTAACAATAATGATGAAAAAATCAAAAAAAAAAAAAATTAAAAAAACGTTTGCCGTGTCAATATTAACCGACGGTTGTTTTTTTGGTCAAAAGATTGAATTTAATAATTAGACAGCAGCGTTAGCGTACTTCTCGTTTGAACACTTACCGGCAGCTTTTTTGGCGGCGTAAAGGTTTGCTTCTTCTTGAGCCTTGCCGATATTTTTCTTGTATCGAATTCTTTTGTTCCCGAACCAATTGGACACCTACGCCACGTACATATATCGTGTTTGAAAACAAACATTTTAAAAACTGTTCACACCATTCTACTAGGTATATATATATTATATTTTTTATTCACGTGTACGTACTTGAGACACTGTAATACTGCACTTTCTCGCTAGCTCTTCTTTTGCCTCCTCGGAAGGATAGGGATTACTCAGATGCGAGTAAAAGTACTCGTTCAGTATTTCCGAGGCCTGTTTACTAAAATTACGTCTTTTCCTTCTAAAATTTAAGCCAAAACAGAAAACGACAATGAAAGCAACTAAATTAAATGTTATATTATTAATACTTGGTATTTAAATAGCCGTCAAAATTTAAGACACGCGCACTGCAATATATAAAAACAACGATTTTTGTTGTATACAAACCTGGCGTCCAAAAACCTAGATCTAAGGATCATGACCGCTTCACAGGTACTTTGTTTCAGTTGCATTTGAATGGAAGAAAATTTCTTATGTATTATTTGCACCATTCGTTCGATCTCTTTCGGAGTGATCGGCCGCGTTCTTGACTGTTCTCGTAAGAGATTCATGACGTGAGTAGTGAACTCATTACACGCCTGAAACATACAAATAAAATGCCAGTATTATAATGTTATTTAAAACAGAACAAAAACATATCCAAAAACATATCCACAAGTATACGTATACGCTGTTATACAATGAATCCTTTTGACACGAAATGACGGTTCAGAACGGAAAAACCAGCTCAAAAACCGTTTGGAATAAAATGCGATAAACCACAAACGATACTATGAACAAAACATAAATGGTGTAGTTTGGTATCCAAACGTATCCATCCGAAAAAACACAGTTAATCATTTTTTCGCGGTATTTGTTTGATCACGCGCCGTTTATGGCACATCACGATATTATAGGATAAATGTTTTTAAATGTCAAACTACAACACAAGACAACACAGGTTCAAGGACATCTACTTTATTACCATAAACATAATACGCATCTCACGTAGTATATTTTTCACGCAATTTGTCCTCTGCGAGGCCAACAAATATAATATTTTATTTAAATATTATTTCGAAATGTATAAGTAAGAGAAAGTGTAAACATACGACTGTACCTAGAGTTCAAAATAGCAACTAATTTACATGAGCATTTACACTATTTAAAGAATAACATTCATCATTGTATACGCAACAATAAAAATACACAAAATGATTGCGTGCAGATCTGGTCGTTAGGCCGATTAATCTCTGGAATAACATGCGTATATTATTGTTCCATTCCTCTTTCTCCACCCAGTCTGTAATTACGTCGGGGTTCTCATACAATTCAACAAATAAATTGCACGCTTCAGTAATCCTCCCTTAGTTCATTCAAATTACGATAACTTTTTTTGTTAATTTATAAATTTGTTGATCTTTGTAATATTGATCACCAAAATGTAAAACAATTTAAGCAAAACAACAACGAATATGTTCATAATTATTTAAATCATAAAAACGAAAGTTTTATTTACACCTTAACTCTAAAAAACACAACAAAATATTTTATTTTAAAATAGCATCCTCTAAACCTTTATGTTTTGGTCAAAATTTGTTTGTTTTTTTTTTTTAATAGTTAGTGAATTATAAATCCAAGAATGAATCAATATATAACCAACAGATAGTTTATATTTTAAGGTAGGTGAACATTAAAATGGATATGGAACTAATCAGAGGAAATATTTTTTCTTCGCATTTTTCTTATATTTTCATATACGAGTCGAATAAGGATATAAAAAAATTAAAAAAATACCTAAACTACCTACATACTAATTTGATGTTAAAAGAATAAATATTTATTAAAGAAATGTTTGACTCAGTTTTCAAGTTAATTAAAAAAAATAAATAAACAAATAGAAAGAAATTGATGTAAATGAAAAAAACGAAGCGCCGGGATCAGTCTACTTCGCGTGGGTAGTTTGACGGGGTAACGACTACGCTTTGGGTGGGTCACTAGTTTAGAGGTTATGGTTTAAACGCATTATTTAATTTCTGAAAGCAACGATAAATCATTGCCTTCGAAAATACGATTCTGAGCAAGCTCAGTTGTCTCGTATACGTTGTGGTAAAAACAAATTTGACGTGGAATACTCTTGTCAAATCTGTATCTTTCCTATTTTGGTATTGTGTAAAAGTTTCAGTTTGGTCCGATTAAGGGAAATACACGGCCGCCCGGAATAACGAGTTTTACGACAAAATAACAACTTATAATCGGTTATAAACTAAAATTGTGTAAACCAATTTTCTAAATTTTTCAACCACATATGTAAAACTATCTTGTTTAGATTGTATTAAAGTTTCGAGACTTAAACGTAAAAACTAGAGGTTTTATGGAACAATAACAGCGTAAAATTCAATAATTCAAAAATTTCAAAATTCCATAACTCCCTCAAAAACGATCAAAATTGTTTGAAAACTAAGCAGTAAACTCGTTAAAACACTTTTCAATGACGCATACAAATTTCAAGTCAAACGGAGCACTTTTGGGAATTTGACCCGTTTTTGTTTTTTTCTCAGAACTTAAAAAATAATCAAAATTTTAATAAACGCTTCAAATAAAGTACCATCTTGGATCAATTATCTATCTTTTGAGGTATCATACGTTAAAATCGGAGCATTCTTTCTACTAGAAAAAGTGATCACAAAAATCGAAAAATAAATCTAAATCGACGTGTAAAAAATATGTTTCCCGTAATTATTTGGGCCTCCCATAAGAAATACACGGCCGCACAAAATAATGACAATTTCAAAGTTCCTTAACTTCTTCAAAAATGAACGAAATCGACAGAAATTTCAGCGGAACACTCATAAGATCCTTCTAAATGACATATATAAGTATCAAGTCGATCGGAGCAACTCGAAGAATTGGGCAGTTTTTTTGTTTTCCTCAGAAATTCGAAAACAATCAAAATTTCAAAAAAAGTTACAAATAAAGTACAATCTCGGATCTATTATCTTTCTTTTAAGGTATCATGCGTTAAAATTGGTGCAGGTTTACTATAAGATCTTTTGATCACAGAAAAAAAAAAAAATAAAAATATTATTGCAAAACCAATACATTCTTCGTTAACGCTCAGAATCTGAAATTTTTTTTTAATGATACTGTAGATTTGAAAAAATTATCAACATAATATTGTTTTATTGTAATATGAAACAAAAACGCAGTCACGGTGGTAATTACTGTTATTTATTACACTCAGGAACTGTTTGTTCAGAGTTCTATATTATATTTATAATTATTACCTATATTTATTATTGTGATCAGGAGCAATGAACTATAATAGATAGGTTTTTGAACATTGCAAACAAACAATTAATTTTCAAAAAATTTCATGAACAAACCAAACCATTCTTTCTCTATAAATACTTATTTAAATGGAGTTAAGTCAATTGGGTAAAAAACTTCAGTGTTATCATCAATTAAAATAGTTTTTAGTCATAAAAAAAAAATACATTTACAAAACCTAGTAGTAAATTAATAAAGCTTAATGTGATATGGTAAAAATAAAAAATTAAATAACTTGTACCTGTTCGTATTTTTCAAGCTCCTGGTGATATATTTGCCTGATCTGAGCTAGTTTTGCTCTGTAATCGGAATGCTCAATAGCGTTATCTGGTTGTCCGGGTCCACCCGAAGCTGCAGCTGATGCACTAGCTGCGGCTCCTGCACCGCCCCCTTTTTCTGGACCAGCCACTCCTTCAGCAATTAACATGTTATCTAACCTCATCAACTGTGGATCTGGTGGCTCTTCCTCTTGTGTATTTCTTAGACTTAATACTAGAACAAAAAAACAATTTCCTCAATACCATATTAACTGGTAGGGTGTTTGCGCAAGAGTACGCATATTTAATAATTTATTCTAGTATATTTTCTAAGTTTAATTTAGATTAAACTAAATGAAAATAGATTTGATTAAAAGTAGTTGGTATTACATAACGTATTTTAGATCAAAACAAAAATTGTAGGTAGCTTCATCAGTATAGAAATAAAACCCTACAAAAAACAATTATCTACTTTATACCTTATAATTAAAAAAATAAATATCTGTACCTATGATAGGCATTGTTAATCTTTATAACATGTTCTTATGTGCAAGCCGAGCTAGTGTTTCAATGAGAAAACGCCAACAAATAACAATACTTTGGTGTTCTGTGTGGGTTTTCGATTAATATTTTGTAATTATTTAAATTATTAACAAAAAAAAAAAAATTATCTGCATATTTTAGAAATGTGCGACAGTAAGTACAAACATCGCGTGTAATGTACGCTTTTATACGAATTTAATTTAAGACCTAACAACGTGTAACAACTATTAAATTCTCAAAACATATTGTTATATTATTATTAGAAGCTCTTAAATATGATCTAAGAACATAAACGTAGTATAAATAAACAAGTTTCTTATAGTTTAAAAAACACGATTTACAAATGACTACCTATCAATTATAATATGCGTAAAGTATAGCCAAATTTGTATAATAGCCTATATGCATACCATGTATAATCAATAATGCACGTATTGCATTGCTCGTACCAAACAAATATGAAAAAGTACCATGTATTATATAATACCCAAACTGACTGCAATACTAAAGAATTGGAAACAATTTTTCAACTTAACTATACATAAACCACACTAACAATATGTACTTAGATAATAGCGTATACATATTATCATGCATATAGTGTTCGAATGCTTTTTTTGAGTTAAATAAATACACCCATACATGTGGGAGGAAATTTCAGTTGGAAAAGGAATACTTGATGTAGGTATAAATAATTCAAAATTTTAAAGGAGTTTTCCGTTACGCGTTTAATGGGTTGAACATTTACCTATTATTTTTTATTAAAACGGTTTTTTTTAATTTTAATATTTTAATAATCTTTTAACATGACAATAAGTAGTTTATACGATATACTTACGTCCCATAAAATATAATAATAAATAATAAATAATGACATACAATTATAACAACTCATTATAGCATCTTAGCAAACGTTAAGGTACTAATTTATTAAACATCAATCAAGATACAGGCAGCAAATTTAACTTTAATTAAAAGTTCAAACTGAATATACTCTACGTTACAATTAAAAAAAAAAAAACATAGATATCATTAAATGTATGAAACAATTTTTAAAATTTAATAAAAATAATTTAAGATTGAGCTCATTTCATGTAATCAATGAAAAATAATCAATTTAAAAATGAATATACACACCAAGGTAACCATCGATTACACAAAAAATGTTCTATGATTCATTAATATACCTTAATACCTACATAATATAATAATAATAATGAAACATTACGGAGCGTCAAATATACAATAAAAACTAAATACTATTAAAAAAAACATCTACCAATATTGTTTGTTATTTATTTTCATTACACGTCAAAATTATGATAAAAATAATTCACTAGTTTCCTCATCTCTGTCTTACAATGACATAAAAACATTTTTTTTTAGTATTTAAATCATTTATAATATGCAACGATTAAAATATTTATAAATTAATATAGTTGAATATTCATACACAAATAGGGACCGAAGCCAGCTCTTCACAACTGCCACTATTTATAAATTAGTTATTTCTGGTGGAAACATGTGTTCCCCACAGTGAAACACATTTTTGTTCAGATCATATAAATTACACACACACACACACACTCGCGTGAACACATACACAAGTCAAGAAACGTGTCTAGATTTTTTAAAAAAGGTTATACCTACAATCATTCACAAAAAAAATGAAACTTATTACTTATCTTATTTATTGTTTTATACTTGTTTATAATTTCAAATAATAACTAGAACTCCCAAAACAATTTCGGCATAGCTGATTAAAGTCTAAGTCTTTAAAGAGAGGTTCCACTCCAAAAGTGTCCACAGCGTTATTATTAATATTTAACATGTCATACTGTCTCATACAGAACTCAATTGTAATATCATACCATTTATAACTATATAATAATTCAACAACATTTTTAACAACTGAATGAACTAGTGTAGATTGCACTTTGAAGGTATACAATAACACTGTAAAACAAACAAATAATGTAACATTATCTTTACTTCTTCCAAACATAAAAACCATTAAATGGAAAAAGTAAAAGATCTATCAACAGCTACTTAACATATTTAACACTGCGCACACCCCAACACTGACTTAAACCATACAGCATATTTACAATGGTATAATAGTCTACTCTATATTAAGTTTGGCAATTATTGTTAACCTTATATCAAAAATAATGATAGACCAATTATTGGTATTAATGGCTATTATAGCCTAACCTATATGACTTACACGGCAATATTGTACCAATATAACCTATACAAACTACAAAACACAAATTATAGTTCATTATCAATAAACTCTGGTTTTGGTTCAATAGTTATGTGTTAATTACAAGTTGTTATTACACAAAATATTTTATATGAACTTCTATTACTTATTAGACAAACAACTATTATACATACAGAGGTAGAAGTCAAAATAAGAGCAATATGTTTTGAGGGTTGTTTTCAAACTAGAGAAGGTGTAACAGATACAACAAAATTTGATATAATATTAGAATATTTCGGGCTAATGTGTACACTTAATTAATGAAAAAATTATGGGAGAAATATATATATATATCCCATAAAAAACAATATTTGTGAAAAAAGCTGGATTTGGCGGAGATATACCAGATATACCTATACATTTATATAAATATATGGGTTACAAATCTTCCAAGATTTGTATTGTTTTTATTGATAATATTTTTGAAAATGTCTACAACATTCTCAAGTCATCAGACTTAAAGATTAAAAAAATAATCACATAAAACACAGATTGATGAGAATGCATTATTAGACATTGTCAAAAATAATCATGGACGGATAATAATTTTTCTGACGACAATAGTTACAACTTATTTTAACGGCCAGTATCTTTTCATCATAAGCTAACAGGCACAGAAATTAATTTTACTGTAATCGGAAAAAGGTATACAATAAATATGATGTAAAACTTGATAAATACTGAGAAGTAAGAGGACATAACAGAAAATAATGTAGGTGAACATCGAAAGTGCCAATGACTGAAGATTTACAACCCCTAATTTCTAAAATTACATTTACTAGGTACAGTTGTTAACTCGTTGTTGACAATTTTTTTGGAACAATTGCAAATTGTACCAAAAATAATACCTATCATAAAATATAAGGTTACTAAAATATAAAGGCAAAAGGCTAGTTTTTAATAGAAGTTTTTAACAGTTTACAAAATCTAAAACTACAAATAACAATTTAACTAAAAACAAAATATACAAGGATGTCAGATGTGGGTTTAATTACTAATATTCCATTACGGAATTACACAATTCATTATTCGAATTATGTTATAAATAATAATTCATCGTGTTAAATTCATTCATTTAATTTATGTTGAATGAGATAGGTCTGCACCAATAAAATAAAATTACCAGAAAAAGTCAGAATTTGGCAGTGTACGTTTACTAATTCACGTAGAAATGAATGAAACAAACATCAAAGTCGTAAAATGTAGATTAAAAATAAAATTTGTTAATTTAATCTTACCCCTTGTAATGCTAGTTTGAAGATTTGCATAATAAAATTTTGACATATAGCCGATTTAAACAACTGGATAATATACTGCAATGGGTATGGTAATAACCATAATATGTAATAACTTGTAACTGATAATAAATATGGATATTAATATTTTTTAACTCTTAAACCTGTCGAGTGTTGTCGATGAAATTGTTTTTAAATGTTAAGGGGCGACGTTTTCTATTTCAGATTAATCTAATGATGCAATAAATATTCTGTAAATTTATTTGAATTCAACATGTAAAGTGTAGGTACTCGAAAACGACCATTTCACATTTTCAATTTAATTCCTATAAGAAGTCTAAATCTTAACAAATCTAACTGATTGAAAGAAAAAAAAAAAAATTTTCGGAAATCGTTTTCAAGTAGACTTTTCGGCAAATTTAAAACTGTTTTCAGAATAATTATTATTCTTATCACATCTGTAAATTGATCAGTGTTCGGTACGTTGAAAATAGAAAACAGACACTTCCAAATCATCTTCTTTACGAAGCGGCATTGATAACAATAGTTATAAGTACAGAGCAGGGGCATAATTATTTCAAATATTATTGGACAGGAATCTAATACACACTTTTGCACTCATAGAATAACAACTTAATAATATAATTATGTAAATTACTTATAATTTGAGCAATTCCAAAAAATCAGTACTGCCTAGTTAAAAAAGAGAATTTTTGTTTTAAATCAAATGAATTTATACAAATACATCAAACACACGATTTAGAAAACGATGTTTTGAGGGTCAACTGCCAAGTCATTTTAAGTAAATTACAGTGTTCATTGTATCGCAGCGGGAGAATAACGGCGTGTGAACAGCGGGATACCAAAACGATCTGCGGCAACAATTTGATACCTTTAAGGTCAACGACGAATTGAAAGGAAATTAATCAGAACCACCGAAAAGCACGCTGCGTAAGCTAAAATTAATACAGTTTTTTTTACGACGGATGATACGGTTTATAAACAATTATTTGGATTACAACAAACCAACAGAGCAGTTTTTTCTATCTAAAATAAAAGAATAAAAAAAGGGAAATTTAATATCATAAAGCATCAACAAAACACATGAATAAATAAAAACTCTGGCCTAATACTATTCATTAAAAAAAAAAAAAATGTATTGCACGTTAAAAACCGACTGACGAAAAATAAACATTACATAACTATGCGAGAGTTGCAGTACACAATATATTATGTCACAAAAAAGTTTGGTATGTTCTACCGCGTCTTTTCCGAGCTATTTCCAGAAAATTCATAAGGTAAAATTCGCTGAATTCGGAACGGCAAAAATGTTAAAATTAGTCAAAAACAACCGTACCTACGCGGGCTGTTGCAAAAGCGGTAGTAAAAAGTTTGCGGGAATGTTTCAAGTTTTTTAATTAAACAATTGTTTGTTTGGTTGTTTTTATTTTCTTTTAAAGTAAATATTTCAGTCGGAGAGCAGCAGCAAATTTGCTGCTGCACGTAAGCGGGCGGGCGCGATCAAGGGGTTCGCGTCAAGGCCGAGCTGCAAAAAGCGAGGAGGAAACTACCACGCGGCGGCGGCGGCGCAATAATAATAATAATAATAATAAAACAGTACGCGCGCGATTCGGAATTGAAGACGAAGAAAAACGCGTCATGTACGGGCGCGCGCAACACAATATCAGCCGGTGCGGAATGGCACTCGGGCTGGCAGGCCGCCTTTTTCCCGTCCGTCTCCCGTCCGTTTCCCTCCCGTTACCGTATTGATTTGTTCCAAGGACCAGCGCACCCCATCCCCCTCTGCGCCCACACCTACCTCCACCATCTCACACCACCACCACCACCACCACCTCAGTCGTCGCTTCAGTCATCCACACGGACCGCATACCTCGGGTCTGTCATTCTTTAACACGTTACAATACACACGCATACACACGCACGCACACACACACACACACACACACACACACACACACACACACACACTTCCAGACATGCAGACGCGCGCTAAAAATTCAAAACCATTTATATTAAATTAATTTTAAACTGAGGAACTTTTTTTATACATGGTGGCACGAAAATCTCGAATACATTTTTTTTTTACATACAGTCTTTAAGACATTTCTATTTAAGACAGTTTACACACACACACAACAGTATACCAATTCTTTTATTTGTATACACGATATCGAAATATTTGAATTTTAATATTCCCGCTTAAAACACGCTCAAAGCTGGGCTAAGATCAGTAGGTAACTTTGAAAGTTTAACTCTTGTTTTCCTTGTAACTTTTAACGAGTTACTTTTTATGGTCCAGTATTGAGCGTTTGTTTTTCGATTTTAAACACGATAAAATAATAAAATAAAAATTCTTAAAAATCAGTATAAATAGCGTAAATCACCTATATATTATCATAAAAACAATAGAATCGTTAAAATATTTTTATTCAACACGTTTTTGTCATACAAGCAAATATTTTCCACAAAATGTGTTTAAATTCTTAATGAATAACTACGCAGCGATAAAAACTGAACAAAAATTGTAATTGAATTAATGTTTGAAAATAAATATTCCCGCGTCGGTAAGAGTACCTATAAAATTTAAAAAGTAACCTGTAATCAGTTTAAAATTACTATTGTAGGCAAGTAACGAGTAATAATTTAACTATTTACTCTATTTTAGGTCAGGAATTACTTGTGATTTGACTATAAGTTACTTAATTTAGGAAAGTAACTGTAACTTACTCAGTTACTAAAATCGATAGTAACTTGCCCAGCGAGCAAAACTTGGAAACGCCAACGACGGCAAATACTAAACAATAATAGTAATAATATTAAGTATGAACAGATGTCAGGCCATTGTCAGCGCGCCGACTACAACTGACAACCGAAAAACACATCGATCGGGCGACACCGTGCACGACATTAGCGCAATACGTGACGAGATTTGCTGCAGGGTGGACGAAAATAATATATTATTATTGTGGGTCTACGGTGTGTCATTATCGCGTTCCTCGCGTATTGTTTTACACGTTTCCAATATTCTCCGCGAGACCGAAGTATTGTATTTTTGATTATTTCCCTGGAAACGGGGAAACCGCATGTGGCGTTTTTATTATTTTTGATGGACACCACCACACCACACTTCTCTGCACATGTGTTGTTGTGTAATACGGCCTGTGGCAATGCGGGATACCCTTTGCAACAACTGTGCGTTTTATTTCTTCAATAAAGCCCACCAAACGCCATAATACCATTTTACGTTCTCGCTTTTCGATGAGAATACTAAGTTCTGTAAAAACGTGTCGCTATTACGATAGCATTCGAACATTTAACAACGTTTGTTGGAAAATATTACGTCTGGTAAACTAGTAAAATTTACTGATGGTAATATAATTTTTGAAAACTATTTAGCACCGTCGTGCTTCACTTTATTAAAATGTATTCAATAGTTTAACTGTACGATACACAATTATTAATTTAACTCAACACACGACTTATCCATTAAGTACACATATTATTATTGTACACAGATACATCATCTACAATCTGTAAGTATAGCTTCCAAACAAAGAGAAGTGTTTCAATAGAAAAAACTACTTCCACTGTCGTAAAAAATAAAAAATAATTAGGGATGTACAAATCAATAAATAAATTTAATATTTTCTTCAAAGCGGCGGTTTCACAATAATGCACAATATTCGCTTTATAGGTGGTTCCACTATCTACACGTCGATATTTATCGAGTGTCGAATTCCTGAATACTACTAAAAACATGCCAAGAATCTTCTAACGTGGATGGGATGGGGGGATAAATTACAGATAATCAAATATTTTTCATCATTGATGTTTACCACCTTGTGAGAAAGAATTTTAGCACTAAGAAGATTATGTTGGTATTTATTGTAATATTAATAAAATATGTATATTTAGCGTTGAAAAAATACATATTATGAAGACGCCCAATGAGAAAATACCAGGATGGACAGAGAAGAGCTCACTCTTGTTTTATAAATTACAACAACAAATGAATATTTTAACGCGAGTAAATTTTTTTATTCGATTCCAAATGACCTGCGTTCACCATTTTGTTGTGTATGACGCTAATAAAAATATGCATTTGTAAAAAACAGTGATTTGTATCGTAATTTATGCTACTATAACTAGATAGGTTAAAAAAAGGTAAGACAAAAAGACATAATTTTACTTCCTAGATCATTCATCAAATATGTTGTATATTGTTACATCCAACAAAACAGAAAATACTATCGTATAAAAATTTAATAAAATTATTAGTAAGTACATTATTATTTAAATTAAACCGAAAAAAGTAACAAGTAAAAAAAAAAAAAAAAATTTCCTAATTATAAAATCTAAAATAGTTTTTTTTTTTTTTCAAATTAAGTTTTAATCGTTTTATCTCGCATTGTTTCGTTAGTATTGCAATGCAAATTTCAGCAGCGCAATTCCGTTTTAATGTTTATGAGATTTGGTGGACTGATAAAAATAAAATTAAAATAAAGAATAAGAATTATTCTTTTTAAAAAAGTTTTTCTTTATCTTGGCCGAACACAGCATGTAGAGGATTATCTCGGACATATAATAACTTATTGCGTTTGCATGAGATGTGGGTAGGATGGGAGGAGGTAGACAGACTGGACCCTGGAATCCCCACTTAGAATGGCTGCCGCCGGTCCTATACTGTCATTGAATTATTCATGAGGCACTCAGACGAAGTTCAAATTTAAACCACCATCATGCGTAACAATATTGCTTTTACTCTCAAACCTGTGCGTATACATCACAATATGCGCAACTGAACATCTAAAAAAATATTATGTTAATTTATGAAATAAATATTAGACATCGTAGATTAACGTATAATACATATATATATTTTTTAGAATTGATTTTATTATAATCTTAACTGTTTTTTTTTTTTTTTTGTATAAATTTATAAGAATAAATTCAAAAGTTCAAACTAATTTTTTGTAGATTTAACATAAAATATTATTTTATTCAAGAGGAAAACGTTTATGTGGCAAACTAACAACATTCATTGACCTCGAAAAAAAAAAAAATGGTTTGATGAAGAGAAAAATAAAAAATGTTACGAGGTGCCATGACAAATTGTATATTTCTTTATAAAAACACAATATTGTGTTGATACGCTACTTTCTATACCCATACAAAAATAAATTATACGTGAAACTGATGTAAGTCATCACAACCGTTTTCTGAACCGAATACCGAGAATAATTTTTTCTATCATATATATTTTAATTTATATTGTAGCTTCCAAACTATTATAAACATGCAAATATCGATATAAATAGATGAAGCAGACCAATTGATTTTTTTTAAATAAACACAATATACATATAATACCACAATATAAAATTATACATAGGTAACAGGTAATATTGATTATCTAATTATTATAACACACTCAACGAGTATATTATGTAATTGGTAAATAAGTATTTGTAATTACTATTTACCGTAACAAATTATAGGTAGGTACCGAAAATCCAAGTGTTTAACACACTTTTTTGTATCTAATTTTCATGATTAATCACACGTCTATCACACGAAAATCATAGAAATTAAGTAGTTTACATTTTCCAACGCACCTCGATTGATTAGGATTGAAAGGATATGTTAAGAAAACTAAATTTGTTTTAATGACAGATAGACTGAAGACTATACTGCCAATATTTTAGTTTTGTTCTAAACATTTTTAAAAATCTATTTTGCAAAAAAAAAAAAAAGATCTAAAATCTTGGATAGCCGTTCCCAAAAGATTTCAAATCAAATTCAAATATATTTTGAATTTTTATTAGATCAAATCATCGATCAGTACTTAAGTTATAGAAAACGTGTAAATTCCTAAGAATTGACGGTAAACAAATTTACGCCTCCGATTCCCTTAAATTCCAGAGTACCATATAATTTTAAAATATTTTTGACAATTAAAAATACAAAAGTAACAAAAAAATATTATGCTTATATCGAAATTTGATACCCTCACAATCAAAATACACTACAATAAAATAATAATTATAATTAATATTTGTTGAAATTGCTCATTATCGTCAGAAAACAGAAACATCTATTTCTACGATTCAAATTTATATAGCAGGTAATATTAAGGTGTTATTGAAAAATAAATATTAAATATATATTATACGTCATACGATGTAGACGTTCACGATTTAAATATATAGGTTAATAACTTAAAGTCGTTAAAAGATATAGAATATGATTGATGTATATACTTATCGATTCAACATATTCAATCAATGCCAACGTCATAAACATAATTAATAATACAATTAAAGATCTACTACTTTAATGAGTTACATAATTATTAGAACTATAATGGCCATAAAATCATGAAATTAATCTTTTTTAATAGATGGCGGTAAACAATAAAGAGAATGGTAAAAATAGTGATAGAATGAAAGTATGAAATATCGGAGGCTCGCTGACTTCCTTAGACAGGTAAAAAAACGGTAAAAAATTATTACTATAAAACTGTGTTTACAATTTAATATTATTATGTAGACGATTCTTAAAATAAAATAAATACTCTAGAGTCTAGAGTTTAGATGAAGGAGAAGGTGCAAAAGAAAGGCGTATTTATTATATTTTTTTTATTATTTCTGTGATTTTTTTCTATATCCTATTTCGCTTGTCCTTGCGAACTGATGAGAATAATTAAAACAATCGTTATATCATGTAAAATATTCTCATGGCATTGTTGTTGACTGTTATTTTTCAATTCCAATCTAAACCAGGGTCCAAACTATTACCACGCTCTAGCTCATTATCAATTTCGATAGGCCTCCAGTCAAATCGACGCCAAAAAAACACATGGTTGTGCTTGTGCTACACATAAATAATAATTGCGATAGTGTAGGGCCATGTGGCATACATCACGGTGGATATGTTAAATTACAAAAAGAATAATGTAAGGCTGTTTGTCAAGTGCGTTCTCACAAATTCATTTAAAGCGTATTAATACTATAATATAAGTAGTTAGTTCATAATAGTGGAAAGGAAATAAATAGGAGTACATTACATAAATAAAATAATATTTATGTTTTTATTTAGTTTTCGGATTTACTCTTTGATCATACTCAAAAAATAATTTCAAAAACCGTATACAAAAAAAAGTATCAACTAAGACCTATATCTTTCGAGGTATCACACATAAATACAGAAGTATTGCTACAACCCAAAAACTGTTAACAGAAAAAAATCATAGTAATTTAATTAACTATGACAGCACCAAACCAAATAATATGTTTGATTTATTCTGCAAATAGTGTGTACCGATTTTAATAAATTATTTATTTAATTTGATAAACAAATAAAAAATACAGGCCAAGACTTAACAAGGTAATCTGATCAAAAAAACTTGAAAAACAGTAAAAATTACGGCAGACCTATTTTTAATTTTAGTTATTTTTTTTATATATATTGTTATTTAGTAATTTGTTAGTAATAATTAATATCTAATAAATCATAATTACCGAAAACACATAACTTAAGTATTTATACTTAGTACACAATTGAAACTACACACGTCATTATTTTTATTTGCAATAGAGTAAGTACATATTAAAAATCGTTTTAACTATATATATTATATATAGTAATATATATTATATATTACTATATATATTTGAGCTAAAACCGTTTTAAAAGTAAGTTTTTTTTACATACTTTCTAATTTTTTTCATTAAATATTGAATTTTTTGATTTTAAAAATATAACAAAAGGTTATTATCCTGGTTATTATAAATTGTTTATAGATATTGTGAATCATTCCTCGATTCTATTTTTAAACTTTAAAATATGCATTTCACGGTGTGTTGTAAACTCAGTATTTTACTGTGTTACTAAATGTACCTAACAACAAAAAGTGACCCATTAATAACCCTATTAATAGTTATTTTAAAACTTCAACATTTTTACTTAATGCATAATTTATAAATAGATAATACACCTTTTTATTACTTTGTAGATACTTACTACTTATAGGTATAATAAATTTCAACACTTTGTTATTATACTGAAGTATAGGCTATAAGTAGTACCTTATACGATTTATTTTGAATAAAGAATTTGTATCTACACTATACATCCGTTAAGAATAAAATAAATTGACGGTTTGCTGATCTGGATAGAATGAACATAATTAATTTTAATTCAAAGTTAAATATTTTTTAAAAATAAACCCCTTATAATATTGTATTAAATGTGTTTGAACGTTCCACAATAAAATTACATTGTACCTATATTATTACCAATGGGCAATGTACCATGTATGTAGTATTGTAAATTGAGCTTTGCCGAGATTGAATAATTTTACTTTTCAAATTAAATTAAGTTTTTATCATCATTTCACTGAAAATAATAACCCGCTAAATCCGCGGCCAGCAAATCAAAAGATAACTTTAAGGTCTTATAAAAAATGTTTAATTTTACTTTTAGTAAATAACTCTAAAAAGTAAAATTTATACTTGGAAAAACAACAATAACATTGGAAAAATCGAAAATGTATGAATATATTATAGTATATTTTAATATATTATACCTATTAAAAAATTTTATGATTACCAAATGATAGTTATTAGACATAGGTATAGATATTATTTCTATACTTTTACAATCCAAAATTTATAATCTATGAAAATTTAAACAATTTTACGAGAACTATTGTTACAATCGTACGTTAATGCACAAAAAATATAAAGACGACAAAATTTGCACAATAATAGTAAAATCGTTTTTCGGCATAAATATTTTTTAAATGCCAAAATAATACATCTGTAGTGTATTATTTCTATTTGGTCCAGAGAAATGTTTTGATTCCATTTAATACTTGAAACGAAACACACAAGGGGTGTCCCAACAGTGGACGAGTATTGAGTGTGTCTAACAGGCAGGTTTAATATTCACAAAGAAACCAGTTCTCAAATACTTCATACCTATTGGTCCAGGGATGCTCAGTAGTTAGTACAATATTGTTGTCTGAAGTTAGCAATTTAACAGTTACTATAACCATTTAAGATAATTTAAACAATTATTATGAAAAAAACGAACTGTAACACCGACATAAAATATATGAACAAATCATAATCATAAATACATAATTTTCACCTAACAATAATCGTTTTTAAATATTAGTAATTACTATCAAATTCTAACACAAATTTAAATATGACGCATTTTTAAAATTATCGTTTCAATTGAAAAACCTACTCTAAATAGTTTTAGCGGTAAAAACAACAAAGAAAATATTAAGATTAAATAATCAGTAACATGAATATCTTAGGAACCATTGCAACATAAGTCGATCCTGGACAAGCGCATGCTGTGACAGAGCAGTCAGTCTGACCAACAATTCAAACAATGAAAAATCTATTCAATATGAAACATTATTTTTCCCCTCCAAAGAACAACAAATTAATACCTATTATATTATTTATACATAAACTACCTATATAGAGTTGTTTAAGTTTAAACAGATGGTTAATGCAGAATGTTATTAAAAAACTACAAATTATTAAATCATTAAGTTTCACTAAAGCAACTTTGAAATATTACAGTTAAAATATTTAACTCTGTTAGAATTAATTTACAGAATGTGGTAATATTAGGTACTCAGATTTCATTGATACATCAAGCCAGACATAATATTATGTATAGTATGATAGTACAGTCAAAATTACATCACCAAAAAAATAGATTTCTAACTTATATAAATGAATTTCTAATTAAAACTATACATTTAAATAAAATGCATAGATTGCAGAGACAAAACACGAATCAAAACTAAAGTTATGGAATTTTTACCCAAACTTACAAATAAAATAAAACCCAAAGTACTTATTTAATAGGTTTTTGGATTCTGAGTGTATTGTTTTTACAATGATTTTTTTTTCTTTTTTTGTTAACACTTAGGCCGGTAGAAGGAGACAATCACAAAATATTATCACACTAAAAAGTTTCAACACTGGACTTAGATGGTACTTCATGGGTTTCAAACTTCAAAGTTTTTTTAAAATTTTGATTAGTTTTTAAGATATGGCCCATAAAACAAAAATTTTTTCAATTGTTTTATGTTGTTATCACTTTTTCGGATAGTAAGGGGCGCCGATCTTTAAACCTTCAATACCACATAAGAGTTTGAATTTTGGTTTTAGAATATACCTAATTACAAATTTTTTAATATTTTGATTATTTTCTGAGTTATATACTAAAATACATGCCAAAACGAAAATCTTAAAATCACCTTATTTGGTTATTGATATGGGTGGAAGACCAAAGACGCAATCTCACATGCGATTTATACCACCAAAAAGTTAGAGAATTTGACTTAGATTATAATATTTAATTTGAAAAAAAATTTCATATTTTGCGAATTGTGATCCAAAAACCCACAAATTTAGACTAAAAAGTCTGCTAGAGAGTCGAGTATTTGTACAATCGGATCAAAACCAACACCATTTTTTTTTTCAAAAATATTACGTAACCAACAAATACGTAAGGAGTGGTCTGATATTTTCATACAACACTTTATAATAATAAGGTTATTAAAATTAAATATTTTTCCTTTCAACACATTATTGACTAAAAATGATTTTATCTCGTATTTATTAATAATGATTTACGAGAATGTTGAGTTAGACAATGAAGTGATTAGAAACGTTAGTGAAAAGTTATAGCATGTTATGAAGTAGGGTAGGTCACACCTCAGGGTGGGTAACTACTATGGTGTAGTATTACATAGTAAATGTAGTATGACATTAAAAACGAAAGGAAGAAAAGAAAGAAAGAGAGTAAATTCTAAAAATGGAAAGAAAGAAAGCGTCACACTAACATTCGAGGCCGAGTAAAAGGTTGTTTAACGTAGCGTTTAAGCATTGGAGGTCACTTCTTTGTTTTTAGCAACTTAAGTAAATCTAAACTAAAGTAACAACTAATAACTCATTTTATTATTATTAACATAAATTAAAATTTTAATAACTGTTATGCCTAACTAATGATTTATAACATTTATATATTTATAGTTTATAGGTATATATGTTAAAATTATATATATAGGTATCTTCTTATAAAATAAGCCACAAAACAGATAAAGCCTTTTTGATTTTATCTGTGAGTCTGCAAGTAAGACTTATACCTAAAAAAATGGCAAGATAATCTAGAATCTAGATAGACTTGTATACATATATATATAGAACGGAGGACTCATTAGAGGAGGGCAGTAAACGACGTTTTTTTTTTGTTTAATGTAAAAGTGACATGAGTGAACTTGTCAGCATCTATTTTGAATTCTTCATTTTTTAATTAATAAGTGATGTTGAATGACTTAAGGGAAGTTTAGCTACAAAATGATCATTAATGAAGATAAAATTGATGTCAACAATTTATGTAGCTAACTTAATGTTTTTATTTTCATTTTGAGGATGTAAAGAATTCAGAAAAAAGCATTTTTCTCTATTAAGTATGAGGAATCCCAACACAAGTATGGAAATCTTCTTGAAGATGAACTAACATATAATAGTTTATAGAAATTTAAACAAAATTATAACTAAATAAATAAGACAAGACAAAACAATTTATTAATTCTACAAGAATATAATGATAATCAAAAATCTAAACTACGACTTAAAGAAATGTTAGTATTAGTTTCAAATTTATAACAACTAAATTGAAAAACCAAACATACTTAGTTCTGTACTCAACCTAATTTTTAATTAACATAACATTTTAATAGTATCCAAGATAGTGACAGTGTTTTGTTTTTCTGAGAATGTGTCAATTATTTATACAAAATGTATAAAATTATGTTTTATTAACAATATATATCCTTGATTATACCCTTTAAAAAAAAATTTAAAAATTAGGTACTTACCAGTTTTTTCTTTAATTTCACATAAGACACTGAACAAAGAAGGCTTCATTCGATGACAATTTAGTGTATGTTTTCTGTAAAAATAAATAAACTTTTATATTAGTTATACATAATTTAATAAAATTATTTTATTCAGATACCAAATTTTGTTTTACATAACACATTTAATTTTCAAATCTTAAACAACAAATTTGTGCAAGTTACAAATTTTTTTTAAAAATAGGTCAAAAGTATGAGAAATTTTTGACAATTTTCCAACTTTAAACAACTACAAAAAAGAATGTGACTATGGATTTTCGAAATTTTTTAGTAGCATATGTATTTAATTTACAAGTTGTCAACTGTGTTTTAATGTTTCAAAAACTATTGTGAAAGTTAAATTTTTTATTGAACAAAAATTTTTAAAAAAATGGCAATTTTTGAGTAATTAATAATTTTAAAATTCTATATTTAGCTTCAGACCCCTCATAGCAACATCATAGTCTATAGACCTATCGGAAAAGTTACTGAATTAAATCGGAGTATTTTTACAACCCATAGTGTTGTTAACAGAAAAACAAAAAATATATCATTGTAAAAACAATACATTCTTTGCTACGCTCAGAATCTAAAAGAAGTAGCGCTTTGCTTTGGAGTAGGTTATAGCTTTATCTGAGTCACTGGTTTGGAAGTTGTAGTTTGATGTTTATATGTTTATTGTTAAGTTCAATATTTGACTTTTTTTTTGAACTATTAAGACGTTTTTTTTACTTTATCCATTCCAATGATGTATAAACATTAATAATTAGTTTAAATATTTTTTAGTTGAGTTATTGCCAACACAAAGAACAAAAAAAACCAAAAAGAGAAACAATAAGGTGATAAATGACGATAAACAAAAATTTTACCAAACTAATTATCAAAGTTACTAAACAGAACATTTGTTTTTGAGTTTTAGTAAAAGTTTCTAGTCTTAAACATGAAAACAACGTGATTTATGACTTCTTACCTACATAATTATAAAAAGTTTTATACTATTTTATTAGCAAATCAGCTCAAATATGATCGAAACTGAAATTTTTATGATGTTCAAATTTAATATGTTATAATAATAATGTGTTCAATTTTATACATTATAATAATTATTTCTATAAATTTATTGAGTTTTGGCCAAATGACAAAAACGAAATAATAACAATGTAAAAACGTCGAAACCCAAAATTGTTTGAACCGATTTTTGAAATTTTCAGCCACACATAGGAAAGTATATATTATTTAAATTATACTTAAGTTTAAACTTTTAATTGAAAATTAAGGGTACAAAGTAACAATAACTACAAAAATTTATAATATACAAAAAAACACGACATTACAAAATGCCTTGTTAATTGCTCAAAAACTGTCAAATATTAATTTTGAGCAATCTAAGAAACTTTATTTTGCGTCTATAATCTATATTGTTAGAAAAAATATTAAAAATGAAATAATTTAAAACGTTTTAAGTTATGCAGTTTCATTTTTTAAAAACATAAATCAATGATTTAAATTCAAGCTTTCAATATCCAATACAAATAAATACATTTGCCATCCTAAAAAAGAGTCCTAATACACCCATTTAACGAGCATAGATTAAATTATAACAATTCCAATTTTTTTTTTTTTCATACTATATTATAACTACCTAAGAAAAATTTAATGTTTCATTTTTAGAAAAACGTCAAAAATGGTCTATTTAAGTCTTTTACGATATGTTTAGATCTCTAAAAGAATTTCAAAACAAACATTTACAAATTTCAAATTAAGTGTATTAGTTTCTATCTGAGATGTTATTAGTATTCAGGTCTTCAGTCTCAACTGAAGACAAAAAAATGAGGGAATGAAACAATTGTTTCAATCTAACCAACGTAATTTCATCATTATCTATTATCTTTACTATTATCTATTCAATAAATTAAAAAATCTATTCAATAATTTATCTATCTCAAAGAATTATCTATTACTACCCAGTTTATGTCTGGTTTTTAGGCCTCTAAAACCAAAAATTTAGTTTGATATGATTTTGTTTGATAAAAAAGAACATTATTTAAGTGTTTTAAATTGTTGAATATACAAAATATTAAAATAAATTTGTACTAAGAATTTTAATAATTTTTAACATCATAGGGGACATAACATATGTGAAAATTTGGGTTACAAATTTAATTCTTAAAACAAAAAATTTAAGTTTTACTTAAACAAATGCTAACGGGTATTAATTTGATTGGGAAGCTTGGAGTAACAACTATGCTTTGGAGTAGGTCACAGCTTTGAGTGGGACACAAATTTAATGTTTCTATTTATGTTAATATTATATTTATAAGAAATTTTTCACAAAAACTACAATTCTAAGCAAGTTCAGCAAATCATTTACACAATACGTTCCAAATTTTTAGGTTTTAGATGTATTTAGGAAGAATTTTTAATCTAATGAACAATTTAAATGTGACCATTCCAATAATAAGTCAGTACTTCAAAGAATTGAATCTCGAAAAATTTGAAGTCAACCAGTGTATTTTTAAAACTGTTTTTTGTTTTTGGATCATAACTTAAAAAATAATCAAAAACTAAAATACGTTTAAAATAAAATACCATCTCAGACCACTTTTTTTTTTGTCATATGTAATGATTCATTTAAGCTTTTTCCATGAAAAAAACAGAAAGGTGGGTTTCAAAAAAATCAAAAATTCATAATTAAATTTAATGAATATTTTGTACTATTTTGACTAATATTTTAACCACTATCTTGACCACTATTTTTAGACAAAATATTTTTAAAAGAAAAAAACATAGATTTAAAATCAATATATTCTTTGCTGCACTCAGAATCTAAAATGTATAAAAAATAAATACATATTTAAAAAATTTTCTAAGTTTTACCATTAACTTAAAAACAATTTAAATTGTTTGAGATTTGAGTTGCAGTTCTTTTTTTTAACAACGTCAAGACGTGTTGATTTACTGTAAGAACATTTTTAAGATAAAATGACAACATTTCAATAGCTGACGAACATACCTAACCTAATATTGTATTCAAAATTGTATTATTGTGGTAAGTCGAAAATAACTCATGAATTGTTTGAACAAAGCTAGGGCTCTTAATAGGATATGTTATACATTGATTCAGGGTCACAGTTGTTTTAGAATTTAGATAGATTTAGATAGTACTTATCTACTAGATTGTTTTTTACTTAGATTTTTTGGAATTCATAACTGGATAGGAATGTAATAACAAATGTTTTGACAAGGCATTTTTAAAAAGTATTAAATACTTAATTACTAAAATATGAAAATGCAGTAACAAACTACAAACTACACATTAGAAAACAAAAACTCAAAAGCTAAGATTGATTTAATTGCATTTAATTGAAATTACCAGAGAAAGTACTGATCAACAAATTATTTAATATTTTGAATCAAAACCAGAATTTCAAAAAAAAAACCTCATATAATCAAACTAGATAGTTTAACATTCACAACAGTATCTAGGTATCTACATATTTAAATTTAAACACATACACATAAGATAGATCTCAACCAGCTTTTATGATTATAAGTTTAAGCTGATACTTTCATTTTAAATAATAACAAAACTTCAAAAATACTAAGTGTTCAAAATATCATTTAGAATCAAACAATAAATTAATAGAATGTAGTTTAATAAAACGTGTTTTAAACAAAGACAAAATAATTACCTAACCAGAACACTAACAAGTAAGGTATAATAAGGTACACCAATTTGCAAAGGTGAGCTTAAAGAAGTATAATTTTTAAATATAATTTATTTTAAAACATATGTATTATGACCAAATATTAATAACAAGGTACATACTACCAAAATACATCCTTACATAAATTCAGCTATTTACAAATGTAGGTATTATTATAAAATATTTCCAAAAAGACAATTGTACAACTGCGAAACAATAAACAATTAATTATTCAATTCAAATATTAAATGCTGAAATGTAGGTACCAAGTGAATGCCATAATATTTGTTTTGTGTTTAAACCAAACAGACGGATACAAAACAAAAACAAATTGATAAATAATTCACGATAAGCCAAAATTTCTATAAAACCAATACATCTCGGTTTATATCCATGCAGAAATCTTTAATAAAGTAGGAAAAATTATAACAACAGATTCGGTGATTTAAAAAAAAACACATATAAATTCAATGCTGTTGACATAATTTTTAGTCTGAACAACCTACCTATGAAAGTAATAAACGCAGTAATAAGTGTGTAGATACTTGTTTAAAAGGCACAAATAGTAAACGAAAGGTAACTACAAGGGTTTAATAGGTATGTACTACAAGTGATAAGAGTCAAGCAACCGTCATACAAGTTTACAAAAAAATGGAACCTTGATAAGTTCGAATTACCTAGCTTGAGCTTCGTCCAACGACTGATCGGTTATGTTCATTATTTGCTGCAATATTTCACCAATATCCTGTTTACGTGTATCTTGATCAGGTGGTGTAGGTGCGCCATGGTTAGGATCGACGGACGACATCCCATATGGCTGTGGTAACATTGCACTAGTCGGGTGCATCATACGACTATGATCATCCATACTATTCATTTTAACAAATTCTGCAACACACGGAAGAAAACAGATCCGAATTAGTATATGTTTTCTCATCTACCGATAATTTGTGTATCCCATGACGCATTGACTAAATTGTACACTTGTAAAACGTACAAAAATCAACAAATTTTAGAATATTGAAACGAAACGACGTTTGAAATTTGACACACGAATCTGTGGGAATAAATAAAAGAACATGGATGGAGAATTTCGTCTTTTTATTTTTTATCGCACTGAACCGATGCATTAGGTACCAACTCCGGTAGTACTAGATAGGTGGTAATATTTTCAATAAGCCGGCTTGTTGGCCGCATTGGAGAACTCACATTGTAATCTGTCGGATCGAAACGAGAGCAGCAGCATAACAACAGAAGCGGAGAAATTCAGTCGAGTAGATTATTTTTCGTTGGAACGACACACGACATGTCCGGCCCGAAGTACCTACGACGTGTAAACTCGTCTCGCGGACGCGCGGGAAAAACTCGGTTGCTTTCCGCAAAAACGAGACGTCGATTCCCGCCGGGGAAACGGAAACGCGAGAGCCGCGACAACAGTCACATGGGTTTTTCAAGAAGAAATCAAACTACGAATCATTTTGATTCAAGCTCGTCCGGCACGACGAGCGGATTATCGTGACATTTTATCGTGTCCGATAATAATAGTAATAATAATAATAATTATGCGTAGCAATTAATAACGATGAAACGAACACAAAAACAAAAAAAAAAACAAAACAAAAAAAAACAAAAGAAATATGGCCGTATCGCGAGCGGTACGGTCGAGACGCGGACAACTGGGATTGAGAGCTGTCTCGGCGCCGGTGGCAGAGCGGTTCCAGATTTCCCAGCGCCCGCGATGGTAGCGCGGTGGTGGGGGGTGTAGACGTCGGAATGCCGTCGGCCGGCCAATGGCAAGTCCGGATTTTGCGTCGCGGGCGACGACGGCGATACGGCCAACTACTGCACCACGTAGCGCGTACGCCAGCAGCGGCGGCGGCGGTGGCGGCGGCGGCGGATCCGTAAAAATATTAAAAATGTACGTCCGTAAATGAAGCGGATGATGGACCGATCAAACGAGCCGCGATCTGCAGCAGCAACACTCGCCGTCCGGGAAAATCCCGACGCGTTGCACCACTGATTCCAGGCTTATCAATCGCGATTCGGCGGGCGCCCGGAGCGCGCCGAATAGCCGCTTGTACGACCGAAACGACTGTCGTTCCCCGAACCCGACGTTTTCGAACCCGCGCGCGCGGGGCAGGTCCGTGCGCGTTTTGGATAGGAGGGCATCACGGGCTCGTCTCGTATTTGAACGCGGTGTCCCGACAAAAGATCCAAATTCCAATATGACACGTTCGTCCCGTATTTACCTGATTTACAAAATATTTTTTTTTAAAAATGTTTAGAACGGTTGATAACTTCTCAAAATCAAATGACGACAAAATTATTAATAAAATTAAAATTTTTATTTCAATCTAGGTTACCATATTTGATCCGAGTATTGAATGTTACACTTATTTTATTGTGTTATCCAGTATGAAGAAAAAGGGAATATTAGGTACCTAAAAATATTTTTTTCAAAAAAATCCGGGATCCCTATTTTTGGACTTTTGTCACAAACAACTATAACGTCGTCCAATAATTACTATCACAAATTATGAAAATATATAAGTAGTTAGTCATTCTTATATAGTTTGTGAGTACCGCATTAGCTTGTTAATTTTGTTATCTTTTTTTTATTCGTTTTGTTTTTTGATAACGAATAACTCAAAATAACAATCCGTCTTTTATCATCGACACTCGATGGCACCAGGAATAAGCAATGCTTATTAAGCATGGACACGAATACTAAGCCTAGCTTAGTAGAGCTTAGCTTATAAAGAGAAAATCAAAAACAATACACAACATACTTATTTGTAGGTTTGTCGTTTACTTACAAGTTTTAAGTAATATGTTTTAATCGTTATAATTAGTAAAACTATTACGGTTGCTTTTTTATTTATCGCTGTTTTTAGAATGATTAAATAAAACGAAATTAATAAAAGTCGTCAGTGGCGATTGGAGGAAACGATTTCGGGTGAATAAACACATATCTTTAAAATATAGGTACAATCTTTGATGCGACAAATTTCTGAGTACTTTCTATTACGGGGAAGGGTTGAACCCCGACCACCTCCCTCTGTGTTCACCACATGAAGTCGGTGCTCGGGTTGGAAAAAAAATGACTTTCTGTACTACCATAATCATATAGATACCATAAAATTATAGTGAGAATGCGCTAAAAATGTTTTGAAAAGAGTTGTGTAACTCCGCTGTGCTCCCGCAGCGAACCCATTCCAAATTTGAGCACTGTGTACCACCTATAATATTTCAGTTTGAAGTTTGATTTTCGAACTCGCTGGTCGGTGCTTAGGGTGGGTATGCTCGTCGGCAAACCGAAATACTAACGTCATCATCATTGATTTTATTGGTAAACCGCTGTAGGTTAGTTAGTTAGAATCTGACCGTTAGGTAGGTTAGGCTACTGTTTTGTATTCGTTGAAAAATTCAACTCTATTTCGCTCGAATGTACAAAATTTGCTCAAACCGAAATGCACTGGCATGCTCTCCGCGTTTGAAAAAGACCAAAAGCTGATGCGTTCAATCCGATTTTGAAAAAAAAACGTTGGTACGTAATATTACCTATACTGTTATTATCATAACACTACGTACCTATGGATATTTAATTATTACATTTAGGTTTTGTTGTTTTCCTTACCACGATCGCCTCTCAGCGCTAATAATTCTTGTATGGGGTCAGTCACCCCACACGTCAGAAACACAATGGTTTAAACACATAAAACGGTACAGAAGTTGTCCACGAATCATTCTATACAGACGTCAATGCGCACTGTGCACTATACAATTTTTATTACTTCATACAAATGTTTCATTGATTTTTTTTTTGTTGTTGTGAGCTGTATAAGTTGCATACAGCATGTATACGTTACGATTCAAGCCTATATAATATGGTTATAAATTATTGGTTTGAAATTTGACGTAAAATAGGTGTACACAGGTATAGTAAATAAAAAATACATAGTATAAACTGTATCAATGGTATAGGTAACTGCAGATAACTATTATAATATATATTTCGTAAAATGAAATTTTCATTTTAATAAATAATATTTTTTCAAGTTCTACATGCCTTTTTTAGTGGTCACCGCAAGCCTGTATATATATATATATATAGGTACGCATTTTTATTCAGAGTTTAGACCTCCCGCCGAAAGCTGTATAATCATTTCAAAAGAGCTACCGCCGGCACATTGACATATTTTTTCACCCCCGTTTTCTTTTAATCGTTCAATCACACTCCAAGACTCATGTCTCAAATATTGTTTATAATATTAGGTATCTACTTATTTTAGACGTTGGTATCTAATAACACACATTTTTTTACACATTTCGAGTAGATAGTCTAAATAAATATTGGCAGACAAAATATTATACGTTGACGTATATAGAGGCAATAAGCATAGGCGGAACTACGGCCTGGGCCATGGCCCAGGCTAATTGGTTCCGTGTTAATGTATACATTTGCTAAGAATCTATTGTTTTAAATGTAATAAAAAAATTGACTCTCATGAGTGGCCCAGTCTAATTAAAATGTCTAGTTCCGCCACTGGCAATAAGGAATGGGGTGCTTTGGTACTTTTAAAGGTAATTTACTTACACATACAAATATTCAAGTGACGCGTCTCATAGGCAAGAGGTGATATTGTGCTAAAGTTGCAAAATATTCTAGCGGATTTTTTTTTTTTTTTTTTGTCAGCAAGTTCGCGATATTTTGTTTGGGACTCAATAACTAAAAACAAATTGATTTTCAAAAGACGTGCCTCATACCAAAATATTATAAGTATGTATAGGCTCCATAATTTTTTTTTTGGAAGGATTAAAGAAAGCTTTTTTAGAAGCTATTAAAGTTTTTGAAAGTACTCAGCTTACTGACCTATGATATAAGTGAAATTTCACTTGATCTGTGGTAACCTAACGATGATAGGTAATGAACACCTGTCTTGACGGTTGAACAACTGAATAGGTATTATTTTTATTATATAGGTACATACATAAATATTTATGTTATTTTTTAATAATATTATATTCGTACTTGCATAATGTATAACTGCGCTGAATTTTAAATTTAAAGAACGTTACTTAACACTTAACACGGTTGTGTAACACTCTCATAACGATTTTTTTAGCTACTCATATTTTCGGTAAATTATTATAATACATTTTACAATAGGTACCTATGCATATATTATTTCACAAATTTTTTCATCGATCATAAAAAATGGAATTTTTTCAAATGTTTTCACGTATGATTTATCACTAATATATTCGATACTTTTGAGTCTTGTCGCCCGTCGTGACGCGTGTCTCGTGTGTGTATGAGGATCTTTAAACTTAAAAAACAGCATAATTTTGTTTTTTATTTGGTATCTTAAGAAGCTTATACTGCAGTTACGCCATTATAATACCTATATTTGGCAATAGACGTTTGTAATGCAGACAGCAATGCAGGCGTCAATAACCAAATGTATATACAGGGTTCATTTACGACAAAAGTGTAATTTTAGAGGTGGCGAAGGGATTTTTTTTGTGAAATAGTGTTAACTGATTGAACGATAATATGGTGTGGGTTTTAGGCAATAAAAAATCACTCACAATTTAATTTAATTTAAAATAAACGCTATACTACATAAATACGTATGAATATAAATGTGAAAAAACAAATATCAATATACGTTACAATGACGGAGGAATCGCGGAATGTCGCGGAGTGTAATTAACGGTGTGTCGCGGAGTGTACCCACGGACTGACTGAGCGACTGAGCGGCTGACCAGCCGGTATATATATAAGCGTCGATTGTTCTAGAACTTATTGGAAATTACCCTAACGAGATAATTAAAGTATATTCTAGAACACGGGGTTTCCCTTTATTTATTGACAATATTGTAAACAACTAGGACGACTCGTGGTGCGTTGTTTACGTCGCCACATCGGTTACATACATAGGTTACATGGAGGCCACAAAATTTGATTATAAAAGTAATTTCGTTGTAATAATATTGTTGTACAAGTGTTTTCTGAAGGCTCCTGTAGCGCTCTCATCATGATAGATCTTGATGATCTTGTAGATCGTATAAAATCAAATTTTTCATTAAAATTTAAATATCACTGGTAGTTGCAGGTCCTTGCAGTGCCGTGTAAAAAGGTGAAATGTCGTAGGGAGCAATGTTAAAATATAAGACGAAAACAAATTATCAGTGAGGTTCCATGCTTAATCAAGTACAAAATCTAGTCACCGGGGGCCCCTCCTTTTATACGGTTCCGGGTCCATAGATTCACAGCGTGCAACCACCCACGTAGTTAAAAGAAGTATTATTTAAAATATACCTATTTTTGCCATCAGTCGCATAACAATATATTATTATTGATCTAAGACCGTATATTTTATAATACAATTATTGTAAAAACTAAAAACCATATAAAATTGTAAACGCCGTCCGTGTTTGGAAATAAAATTCACGCAATTACAGCACAAACGATGTTTGTCTGAGGCACCTAACCTAACTTATTTTGCTACCAAAATTTTTAATAGGTAATATATTACACTTTTATTAAAAACATCGCATCAAAACTCATAATTCATACTAATAATGATAATAATAATAATAAATTAAAACATATACTTTTCGTATATAGGTAAGTACGCATTGTATAGAATTTTGAATTGGCTGTTTACTGCAGGAAAATAACATCTGTTTTATATATGAATAAATATTTTTAACTTGTCGATTACATAATTTATAAAATACTGATGGGTAATGACGTGTACCTATTTTGTGTTTCGATTTTAGCGTAATATGCAATTATATTAATAAGGCTAATAAGTGGAGGTCGGTTAATATTCTCTTAAAATATGACGTTTTTGTGTCGATGAAAATGGGCGATACCAAATAATGTTCTTTTAAAATGCCAGAAATATAATGTGGGTTTTAGGCAATAAAAAATCACTCACAATTTAATTCAATTTAAAATAAACACTATATTACATAAATACGTATGAATATAAATGTGAAAAAACAAGTATCAATATACGTTACAATGACGGAGGAATCGCGGAGAATGTCGCGGAGTGTAATTAACGGTGTGTCGCGGAGTGTACTCACGGACTGACTGAGCGACTGAGCGGCTGACCAGCCGGTATATATATAAGCGTCGATTGTTCTAGAACTTATTCGAAATTACCCTAATGAGATAATTATAGTATATTCTAGAACATGGGGTTTCCCGTTATTTACTGACTATAACCGACTGAGCGTCCGACCAGCCGGTATATGTATATATATAAGCGTCGATTGTTCTAGAACTTATTCGAAATTACCCTAATGAGATAATTATAGTATATTCTAGAACATGGGGTTTCCC
>CM029358.1:4715048-4741968 GCA_017140985.1 Hormaphis cornu
TTTATTTACTTACAATATTGTAAACAACTTGGACGACTCGTGGTGCGTTGTTTACGTCACCACAATAATATTTAATTTCCCTAAAATTGCAAAATATTCTGTAAAAAAAAAAAAAGTAACAATTTACCTAAATTACTTAAAAAATTTACTTAAATTACTTAAACTTTCTCAAATATTCTCTAACGTGTTGAATATTCTCCAACCACTAAAATACCTATGCTGTTTTATGCAAAATACATTTTTTCTCTGAATTCTGTGTTTCATGAATCGTAAAGATGTTTTACTCCTATTGAACTGCATAATATGTAGACATTAGACTAGAAACAGATATGTAAAATCATAAAAATCCGACCTTTATATAGTGATAACCTATATAATATCAAATATGAGCCAACGTTATTGACAATTATACATTGCCATTTTTCGATTGCGGATTTTGTTTTTCTACCACGATAACCAGTGGCATAATTGTGTAAAAATGACGAGGAGAAAAAAGTTGTAGCAAGGACCCGACCAAGGGGAAGTAAGTATAACCTAGCCATTAAACTCCATCAAAAATTAATATTAAAATGTAAATGATGACGAAAAATGTTAATCGTTCAAAGCTCAAATAGAAAGTATACCACCTACAAAATACCGTACCTATAACCTAAGTAATACCTAATGATCAGGGGTGGAGTGGCCCATCTGGAAATTTGGACACTTCCAGATGAGCCGGTATATAGAAATGAATGCGCTGGTACTCCTGCCGATGCTAAAGTAAAATAATATAATATAATGAAGATTCTATAGCATTAGTTTCTTATAAAATACAAATGATTTTGTAATAAAAACAAATGATTTTTGAGTCGACGCAAGTTGATATAAGTTATTGAACAGAAATTTGCTTCCAAAATAGGATTATACAGCTGCAGGTTAAACTTTATTGAAGAAATTAAAACTTAAGTGCGGATTAAGCGACGCGACTCGACTGGAACTTTGAATATTTTTTGAACTTGAAAAACTTACATACTTAAAAAATATTTTTATAGGTATCCCTATTGATTTTTTCTAAGGGGCCAGGAAAAGGGTTTGGGCCGCTAAACTATGTTTTCCAGATCCGAATATAGTTCCCACTCCACCCCGGCTAAACAGCACTAGAATATATGTCTATATATTATATATGCGTAGTAATAGTATCGACTATCGTTCATCACATTCTGGAATTTTTTTTACTCTAACAGGTTGGAAAAACATTAATTTTGTTTTATAAAATATTAAAATGTATGGCTAATATATATATTTAGCCAAGTAAAATAATGGATCAACACGAATATACAACTCCTCTAAATTTCTCCACTTTTGACTCTCGCCATGCACGATTAAATAAAAAAAAAAAAAATTACTTAGGTAGATCGGTAAAATCAGGTCTTATCTGTATTCTATGGACTATGTGTACATTTTGATTTTTGAGCACGGTATATTATAATATACCTATACCATGATTTTGAGAAACGCTACAATATTGTAAAATACAATAAGGCATAGATAGACATATTAACTAAAATTAACTACATTGGTTATTGTACGTAAAACACTAATATATACCGTTTATACCAGTGATAGCAATATTATACAACTAACATTGCGTTTTGTATTGTATTACGAAATTCAAATATTAATCAATGAAAATAAATACATAGATACTAATTACCATAAAACGCAAAAAAAAAAAAAAAAAATGTTTTTCATTGCATTATTTTATAGTTTACTAAAATATTTGACAGTTAGGTATAATAATTAGATTCTAGACAGAAAAATAATCACAGCGAAACAAATACAATTTTTTACAAGTCGTGTTTTAATATTTTTTATAATTATTATTGTCGTGGTTCCTTTTTGTATTTTAAATGAATCTGTAAATGTGATATATTTGGTGGGCCAGAGGGGGCAAAATGATACTATTTGCACCCTTGATAAAAGCCACGACCACCTAGTGGGGGGGCAAGTCCTCCCCCCAGTATATACTCCGGTAGGGCTCTGTACCTATTTATTAGTGCCTCAACTCCACTATATAGTAATCCACTGACTATTGACGATAACAACGTATAATAAACGTTGCAATCTTGCCTCGATTTTTATATTTTTTATATCCACTACATCTCTACTGTAATAGAACTATCGTAATGTTATTATAGAATTACAGATTATGTAATCTAGATTATCTGATCTGTGATAGAAAATTATTCACAAAAAATCTGCACCTACGAATGAGACACCTGTTACTCATCCGCGTGTACTGTGTACCAGTGGCGAAGTTACCTATGAGACAAAGAGACATTGTCTACCCAAATATTTTTTTAAGCTTATTACATTTTTAAATATACAATGATGTATACGATTGTATACATTATAAACACGTAAAAATTAAATATCAATCAAGCCGCTCCGCCGCGGGACGAACGCGAGACGCGGCACAAAACAAAATAATATTGCTGGTTGAGACAACGCGAGCAGTGTCTCACTATTTAGAGCATGCGGTGAGGAGGACTGTATGGAGGGGGTACCTTGCGCAAGCAGATGGAAGAGACATGTCTCACGAATATTTTTATCAAGAAATAATAATTTTATATTTATAGACTGACCGTATACACATACTCTCCAAGGCATAACTTCTTTATCAGTAAATAATTTGTACATTTAATGATTCAGTCTATATTATTTTGATTTACGAAAAATGTGACTTCGATAACAATGATTTACGTGATATAAAACATGAATAATAAATATTATCATTTATTTTTGAATAATTGAACAGCGCAAACTGTACAATACCTACTGTCTTTGTTGTACGCAGTACGTAACAGTTAGTATTTCTCGTTAGGTCAAAAAAAAAAAAAAACATTTAAAACCCACTGATTTATTAAATTATTTATATAAAAATAATTTACAAAATGTATACCAAGCACTATTTAAATTGCTACAACTAGTTTTATCCATTCCTGTAACAACTTCTTCAAGTGAAAGAAATATGAGTGCTTTGAAACGTGTAAAAACATTTTTGAGAAATTCTATGAACAATGACCGATTGTCTAATTTGTCGTTTTTGGCCATTAAAAAGCAAATGGTTAATGAATTATCTAAAGATCCTACGTTCATTGACGAAGTAATCGATATATTTGCGGAAACAAAAAACAGAAAAATAGAACTAACCTACAAAGCTATATAAATGTATTTTCAATAAATAAATAAAAATTTCTAGCTGCTTATTTTATTTATTAGTTAGTTTTTTTTTAATTTGTCTACCCTGATTCAAAACCCAAGCTTCGCTACTGCTGTGTACGTATAACGAACGATATGCGTCGAACGGGGACGTGTTACATTCACTACTTGGTTTAGCTGTGCGTGTGTTTGTGATCGCATAGCCAGGCGCGTTTTCAGTTTTGCATAGAAATAAAAAATAAATACCTTTTTCGCCGATAAAGGCGCGAAAAACTGAGTATTTCCTTGCGGATGTATAGGTTATAACGTTGATATAATGGGTGCAACGCGATCCGTCGAGACCCGCCGGCTACACGTGTGTGTCCGTCGAGTGTGTGATAATATTGCAATAGTTTTATAATTGTTTTTTTTCTACGAACAATAATTGCGCCCGTCGATCAATTATTACTGTACGTACGCCATTAAAAAGTCTGTTAATTACGCGAGGAGAATATTCGCCATACGCCTCTTCTGATCGTGTACTCCCGTTTATTTTTTAACTAAATAACTATACCGTTCACCAGTCGAAACGATTGCTATACACGTGTTTTGGGTCGCGCGATCGGATTATTGGTGAACTCCGACAACGGTGTATTATATTCTTTTCGATTTTGCCGTCCTCGCGGTATACATTACAGTATTGAGGTAAGCAGAGCTAATCGTATGTTCTTCGACCGGCGTTTACGCTCGCGGCAAAACGATTCCTTTGGCTATTATACTTAATAATAATATTATACATTATCGAAGCAGATAAGCTTTGAACTCTGATATTTTCTATGAGAACTGTGAGAATTTCGACACTCGACGGGTCGCTCTCCGCGCGATTAAAGTGACCGCGGGTCCGTGTCTGGGTGACTGCATTTAGCCATACCTACTGTTGTGATTGTTTTAAAATAAAATATGCATTTGCGTCCAATATTGCGTACTCTGTGTAGCGTTCAACGGCCACGTTTAAGCAACAAGTAAGATATGATAGAGATCCGCTTGGTTTTTCGTTTTGCAACAACTGTTGTACGTTTACGTTAAATTGCTATTGTCTTTTGACGTGTTCCTTTGTACATAACATGACGTGTGTTTAGAAACGGTTAGTTTTGTGCTATTCGCAACGAGGTTTTTGTGAAATACAAGAACTAGTCCGTATAGAATATTTTGCACTTTTGGACGCAATTTAAAATGATTTCTATTTTTTAGTGGAACAGTATTTGACAGATTGATTTTGTGTGCACGCTGCTAGAATTTTATATAGAGGTGTTTATCACCTGTGAATGTACAAATATTGGATTTTTTTTTTTAGATTAGTTACCATGTCTACCTATACAATTAAGCCGGAACAAAATGGAATGGATACAAAATCGTCAGATTCCATTTTGAGCCTTCCTTTGGAGTCTGCCGATCCTGAACTATATGCTTTAGTTTGTCAAGAATCTCGGCGTCAAAAGAAGGGACTTGAACTTATAGCATCGGAAAATTTCACATCGGTATCTGTAATGCAGTGTTTGGGATCGTGTTTAACTAACAAATACTCGGAAGGTCTTCCTGGCGCAAGGTACCTAATTGAAAAATAATATACTCTGTTATTTCCAAGTTCAATTGTATATTATGTGATGTGTTATTTAAAAAAAAAACATAAATTTAGTCAAGGCGTAATTATGTATAAGGTATTATGGAGGTAATCAAATAATTGATCAGATTGAAGTGTTGTGCCAAAAGAGATGTCTTGAAACGTACTCTTTGGATCCAAGCCTTTGGGGTGTTAATGTTCAGCCGTATTCCGGCTCACCCGCTAATGTTGAAGCATTTACTGCCCTTATTGGTGGAAGCAGAGGCCGAATCATGGGTAAATAATGAGCATAGTGTTAATAATTTTTAATGTTCTCAATTGCAACTTGAAGTGGTAGTGTCAAAAATCCCTAATTTGTACTAAATGTTTTCGTACATCATTGTATACTTGTAGGCTGTAACTTAAAAATTATTCATAATTAAATGCAATTTTTAGTCGCTAATAGTGTTTTTTTGCAAAAAAAACAATTTTTTACTGCACCTTATATTACCAATATATTAGCTTATATACCAAATATTTGCTAATTTATAATATTGACTCCCTAGAATAAGATGGTATGCGGTTGTTTCACTTTTGGAAAAATTGTCAGCGTCATTATTAATTGTGACCTATAACTAATTAATGCATTTTTGTCACAAAATTTTATGTTATTATTGTTTATTTAGAATCCATGTTTCGGGGATGTAATCTTATTTCATATTTTGTTCTACTTATAACTAATAAAATATTACAAATTTTTTTTTTTTTTTTACTATACTTTTATTTCGTTACTACTCGTCAGTATGCATTAGCAAAAATTAAGAAATAGTACTTATAAGTGCAAGTTTTCATAGTTTACTATTATTTTATAATTGTAAAAATGTTATAATTCACATTATTAATTTTTAAACATTCCTTCCTAATGGCGATTATGAAGTTTGAAGCCATGATAATCAATTGTTATTCAAATTAAAAAAAAAAATGTTGTAGGTTTGGATTTACCCGATGGTGGCCATATAAGTCATGGTTTAATGGCTCAAAAAAAAAGATTGTCTGCTGCATCAATATTTTTTGAAACTCTACCATATCATGTCAATATGGAAACTGGATTAATAGATTATGATGACTTGGAGAAAACAGCAATGAATTTTAAGCCTGATATCATTATTGCTGGTTTGTATTGAGTTTTTTATAAATAAAATTAAAAGTGTGCAATATAAAAACATGACAAAATATAAATAATCAATTCCAGGCGTTACTTCATATCCTCGAACATTGGACTATAAACGCTTCAAAGAAATAGCTTTGGCCAATGACTCATATTTGATGGGCGACATGTCTCACATCAGTGGTTTAGTTGCTGCTGGCGTTATTCCTTCACCTTTTGAATATTGTGATGTGGTCACTTCTACAACTCATAAAACATTAAGAGGTCCTCGTGCTGGAGTTATATTTTATCGCAAAGGTAAAATTTATATAGTTTACTTCTTATTTTATGTGTGAAAAGTATAATATATTTTATAATATTTTGAATTTTATGTTTCGTATGTGTACATTTTGAATGCAGGAGTTAAATCAGTATCAAAATCTGGGGAAAATGTCATGTATGACTTGGAAGACAGAGTAAATGCTGCAGTTTTCCCAGGGTTTCAAGGAGGACCTCATAATAATGCTATTGCAGGAATTGCTGCTGCTATGCGTCTGGCTACTACTCAAGAATTTAAAAATTATCAAAAACAAGTTTTAAGCAATTGTAAACAATTGGCTGAATCTCTTAAACAACTTGGATACAAAATAACCACTGATGGTACCGATGTACATATGTTATTAATTGACTTAAGGCCAATTAAATTGACTGGTTCCAAAGCAGAATTTACGCTGCAAACCATAGAGATTGTTTGCAATAAAAACACTGGTAATTGTCATTTTATTAGTCTGCCTCAGGTTCTCTTCCCATGAAACAATTTTTAATAATTACTGGATATTTTTCAATTTAACACAATATTATAAATATTCAAAAAAAATTAACTATCAATATTTTTATACTTGTATCTTCAATTAGAGTTTAATAAGTATTACGTCATTATTTATTTTTCATTATTCACACAGCGCTCTTTCTTTATTTGCTCAGTTTTGGAAAAATAAACATAATATTATTTTATTAGAAACTATGACTATACTCCGCGCCACAAGAGAAGTAAACTGTTCCGCGCATGCCGATTGGCTACGGGCCCAGTTCTCCCACTTATATATTTCATTATATATTATATTATATATTATATTTCTTATATATTATATTTATATATTATATTTCTTATATATTTCTCCCACTTATATATTTCAAATTGGTAGGGATGCGCACAACGAACGCATTGTCGGAACACGGTTTATTTCTCTTGTTGCGCGGAGTGTATATTGAAGTTAAGTTTGTACTTCTCCAATCTTTTTTTTATTAATATCTATACCTTTTTTTTATTTTTATTGTAGTTCCTGGTGATAAAAGTGCAATGAATCCTTATGGAATTCGGCTAGGCACACCAGCTCTTACTACTCGAGGAATGAAAGAACATGACATTACTGTTGTTGCCAAACTCATTCACAAAGGTAGCATAAACAATAAATTATTTATAAATTTTAATGATTTTACTATAGGATCTCATTTTGATTTAGGTTTGAGCTTGGCATTAGATGCACAAAAAGTGTCCGGTCCAAAACTAATAAACTTCAAATCCACTCTGACAGCCGATCCGGTGTTTGTTGATCGTGTCAAAGCTTTAACTAAAGAAGTGGAAGATTTTGCTGAAAAATTTTACATACCAGAACAATAACATTTTAACATAAAAATGTGATAACACATTTTGATCATGGTCATTATTGAATTGAATTATTATAAACATATTATATTATGTGCCATATAAATTGTATTTTTTTATGTTCATTTGATACTGTATCCACTAGTTTTTTTTATACATTCCAAATAAGTAATATTCATTTTGTTTGTATTGCTAAAACTTTATTTATGAAATCAAAAATATATACAAAATCCACTTAAAATAGCATTCTATTTCATTTTCTTCAATTTGGTTAAATGATTTCGTAACGCAATCTGTAAAATAATATAAAACATGCATCATTCATTAATTGTTACAATACTGATCACTGGTACCTGGTTGAACCCATCATACCTGGCTTATTTTTTTATACTTGGTACCCGCCAACAGAAAATAATAATTAAAACAAGAACCCGGCTTTGAAATTATCTAGCCTCGACAAATATTTATTAAATAATCAATATAAAACATTAAAAGGTTTTGCTCCCATCAATAAGAGCAACTTTTCAAAAGAGCAAATTGATAAATCATGTTCAAAAACTTGAAAGAACTTTGAAAATGAGTTTTTATGTAACTCACAAATAGTCTCGAAACTCAACACTTGCGACTATACTTAAACTCTAGCTCCTCCACCAGAAAAATCAAGAAATAATAATTTAAATTGTTAGCTATGCTTGGGAGATGTTGATTCTAGTGATTTAATATTAATATAAATTATACATATGTTTTGTACAATAATAATTAATGATGTAAAAAAAAAAAAAAGGGAATTACTTGTTTATCTTTAAACGATTTCTTCACTTTTCCTTTGGCCTTGTATTTAATCATCATGAAATTCTTGGTCTTCTTTTTTTCTCTGTTTGTTTTACTAGAAAATGGATTTAGACGTCCATCTTTGTATCCAAACTTTTCTCTACCTTCTTGTCCTTTCTAAAATTAACACATCATTAAAATACTAAAATCTAGTAAGATAATTTATAATGTTTAGTACTTTAATGGAGTCTATTCTTGTTTGTTTGTCATGTTTTCTTTTTTTGTAGATATTTTCTATGTCTTTGAGTCTAACTAATTCTCCTCTGAAAAAAAGAGTATTAATTGTTTTATTTTAACATGAGTCTACTACAATAAATTCTAATTTTCTATTTTACCTTGATGTTATATCAGGTTCAGCTGTTCTTTTGCGTTTAGCAGATGTCATCTGTTTGTTTAGCTGAGCAATTTCTATACGTTTGAAATCTTCATCAGTCAGTATTCGCATTGAACTAACTTGAGCAGCCTTTTCTCTCTTTTCTGCTATCTGTTCTTTTTTGCTCACTATTTTCTTTTTTGGTATACTTTTATTTGATATCAATGATTCTTGTGTACAAGTGCTTTGATCTGTTTTATTTGTGTCTTCTACATCGGATGCACTTTCACTGTCTGCATCATCATCATCTTCTTCCTCTTCACAATGTTCGCCTTCTATGTCATCAATATCTTCATCATTATCAATTTCATCTTCTGAATGGCTAACATTAACCCATTCTTCATCTGAAATGTCAGATTCATCACCAGATACCACATTTTCTGTTTCTAACAGTACTTCAGCGCCAGGTACAAATTCTTTTGCATCGACTTCACCATACTTTCTCGCAACAATTTCAAGAGCAGCTTCAGTAGGCCTTCCCTAAAAACAAAATATAAACACGATGATGAATTGTGATAAACAATGTACAATAAAGAATTGTATGAACAATTTACCCGATCTTTTTTGTGCAATAAGTTTGGCATAGAAGACCTATAAACATGAATTAATGATTTGGCAGCCATCATGACACTTCGTTCTCGATAATTCTTGTACTGAGCAAGATCTCGTAGTAGATCTTCAGTCATAACTAATGGTGCTCTTGAACACATTTCACGAATAGCATTTAACCTAAAAAAGTATAGGTAACTCATAATTAGTCATTATAATAACCTTTTTTTTGCCAACAAAATGAAGTTTAATTAAATTTTACCAACACCCAGTGTCGTCAAACCCTATACTTGTGTATTGCATATGAAATACTACATGATTTAGGTGGGTGGTGGATCGAAAAGTAGTTTTAGTAGTTTTTAACCCTAAAAAGCCAACACCTACCCAATTGCCATGACATCAGATGAATTTCTTTCGGTAACAAAATTATTCACTAATGCGCGTAACACTGGTTCTAACACATCAGGAGGAACAACTTCGTGTGATGCTTGAGCAACAAATTGCATCATTCGTACTACCTCTAAAAAAATACACACATTTTAATTCTAATAATTTGTAACAGTAATAGTAAATTAATTTCTTCTTTTATCTTTTAAAAAAAATTAAGTTCAGTAACATATATTCTAAATCTGAAAGTACTGTTATATGTATTTAACTATACTATGTCCAGCGGGAGAACGCAGCTGGGAGACGGGGGAGAAATTCACCTCGAGACGGCGCGTCGCGGCAGAGCTCGTTCATTCGTATGCGTCTACGAGCTGCGTTTTCCTGCTGGACGTAGTATAGTTACTTATAACCAACATTTTTACCTTTTTGGTGAGGTTGTAAAAATCTTTGAATGTAAGGGTAAAAGTTGAAAATAATTAATTGATGCAAGCCAATTAAACGTGATACAACATCTAACGTCAACATTTTCACTTCAAATCGCTCATGCCTTTTTTCTAATTGGTGAAACAATTTTTCTGCAAAACCTTGAGGATCATGTATTAAAGTTAAAGCAGCAAAACTAGAAGATTGTGATTGCTTCTTTTTCTTTTTGTTTTTCTAAAATGGCATAATAAAATGGTACTATGAATCTTTTGAAGTATAACAAACACTACTAAGTTAAAAAATTCTTAAACAACTACAATACCTCAACTAAACGTTTCACTTTTTTTAAATTCTTTGTTCTTTTTCGAGTAGTTTTGCTCACTTTGTTAGCCATAATTACTTCTCTAGTATTTGGAGTGTCCTTTAAAACATTATACAATTAGTATTATGTTTAAATTATTTAAACTTAAAATATGAGCATTTTACATCGTCTGAACTTGACGAATCACTTTCATCTGACGATTCGTTTGCGTCCACAGTAACGAAAAATTTTAGTGCAGCAACCATGACCTTAGTTATTTTGGAAAAACAACCAGTCGATATTACATTGACAGTTTTTGTATCCCTCCAAATATTTTTTTTGTACAAATCAACCATTATTCCCTAAATAAATATTTAAACTTGATTAAAAAATTTGTTTTGCACAAAAAAATATAATTGATGTCCGTATAAGATGTTGGATGCTAACTTAGTATACAACTTTGTATGACCTAGTGCAGATTAGAGACAACATTCATGAGGAGTCTAACCTATATACAGTGGGGTAGTGAAGAGTACACAGTGAATAACCACTTCTTATTTTTCTCAAAACTTGCACGTACCAATAAAAGAAACACAATTTAATCCGTGGGCACACATCTGTGTACCTGCAAGTATCCAGATTCAAAATGGTATCACTAAAAATATGTATTTATAAAAAACATAAAAATTTCCTCAGAAAATGAAAATTCCCCAAAAAAAGATTTCCATTCAAAACGCTAAAAAGTATTGAATAAAGATTCAACTGATGCATTTATGGTAGGTTATTTTTACAAATCGAAATTATAACTACAGGGATAATTACATTCTAAAGTTAGTACTACCCAGTATAAAAATCAATTTTTTATAAATTTAGCTATTTAGAGCTATTAACAAATGGCTATAACAAAAGTACCCAAATTTGCACTAAAATCTAAAAATCTTTAAAAAAATACAGACAAAATAAAAATACAATTTTAAATTTGGAATGGCAGAAACAAATTTTGACTTGGCATGCACTTCAAATGCTAGGTTTTAGAGGTCATAAAACAAAATTGAAAAATCTTATAAATAACAAAAACTACATTTAACTCTGCATTTGACTTAATTGGAGTATTAACTATAATAGTGCTCGAATTTGATAGTAGGCAGGACACTGTATAGTAAATGTATTAAGTGTGATACTATTTTCTACAATCAATGCCATAGAGGGTCATTAAATTTAGTATGGGAGCTCTCGAATACTTTGAAAAAATTAGAGGAGTTTCGTTTTTACGTGCACCCACCCCCAAATTCAAGTACTAGTACAAAAATGATGAAAATCAAGTAAATATTTTATGTGCAAGGGGCACAGTCCCATAGTAAATTTTATTCCAAAATTAGGCGTGAAACCATTATTTTTTTTAACAATTAGTATTATATACTTACTAATGACATTTTTGCTGCCTTAGCATTATTATCTGTTAGCATGGTATACATGAAGTTTTGAAGGTTCTAAAATAAAAGAAAATAAATTTAAGATATCATAAAGAATACGATGACGTACTAAAAAAAGTAACAAACCCTATTTAACTTTGCATCCTTATGTTTAGAGTTTAAGTTTTTAATATCGGAAACAATGTGCGATTCTAAAAACTTTCTCAACTCTTTATCTTGAGATCTAAGCAAACCAAAGAATAAAGACAACAAATCGGTCGGCGTCAACAATCGTTTGTTACGTAACAGTATCAATGCCCGGCAAAATGTCTAAAAAAAAAAACAATTAATGATTCAATCGTCAGCGTTATTTCCAAATAATGTAAAACGTATTCACTACAATGATTACCATTCGCATGTCTTTATCAAGGACCGGTCCATGGGTCTGTAACAAATCCGTGAGTTCTTGCGCAAAGGTGGACAATTCGCCGGGATAGCAGTGCGCTACTTGGGCCATGAACATGACCAATTCGTCGAGGCTCTTATTAAAGTCGGTCGGACGCAACGTGAACACGGCCAACAGCGACTTATAATGGCGTTGTTGTTGTTGGAACTATACAAACGTTCGTAACATGTGCGTTAAACACCGAGTCCGCCACTGAAGGTAAACAACCGTGGGTTTCTACTCACTTCATCCTTGTACGAAGCTGGATCTCGTTTTATTAGATTCTGCAGCTGCGGCAAGTTGTTGGGCAGCTGGTTGTTGTGCCGCACCATTTTGCTCCTCGTGCAGAACAATACACGCGGTTATTTCCAACAAAAGACCGGTAAACGACTCTAAACTCGGTTTGATTGTGATTTAACGCGGCCTATACAGACGTCGTCGTGTTCACGTAAAATACGGGGCGCAAATTTCGATTGGGCCAGAGCGCCGGAGGATTTTCTTTCGAGCTCAAAAATCCAAATAATACAGAATGATATTGTGCACGTGATAAACTTTCACTATCACTTATCAGATTTAATGCGTAGTGATAATAAAAAAAAAAAGAATATACCATCTTGGGTTGTGTTGTGATACGATGTAGAAACTATAAACAAATAGAAATCAAGGTGGATTTAGATATCTTTATAGAAATCGTGAAGACTATATGGAGATCTATAGTCTTCACGATAGAAATCTTAGAAACTAGAAAATTGAAATCTATAACAACAATAAATTTTTTTCCGGAATATTATAACGGAGCTGATACACAATATTTTAATCCCCGTGAACTGGTCACTCTGTAAAAGGAGTTTCTCCGGTATCAACTCGTGAAAAAAATACCGCTTTAAATTACAGTCGTATCATTTGACATATTCTGTGGCCGTATTGCCGTGTTCACACACCACAACAAACGGAGTTAATATAACAGACTTTTGTGGATAGACATCTCTCATCAGGATTTGAAACATATTCTGCTCGTGCAAACTAATCTGTTAAAAAAATATCATTCTGAATAATTTATTAACTTAATATCTGATTTGTTTTGAATTAAAAATATTATATTTTTTTCACGAGTATATTTTGAACACTACTTGAATTTTTACAAGAATTTCAACAATGACCGGTTTCGGTTTTAATCAGAGTTTCAATGCTCCAACGTCCACCAGCTTTGGACTTGGGATGAACACTCAAACGACAGCTAGCCCATTTGGTAAAAATAGTTTTTTTAGTTTTATAATGTATTCCCCCGACAACTGATTTCCTTTAAGTTCTTTTATTTTTATTTTACATAAGAAATAATGGGAAGTAGGAGCCAATTATAAGCGTATAACTTATCCCTTTGTCATTGCTTCTGACACATCATGTTATGCTTAAACCGGTGCCAATTATTTTAAAAGTTTAGCGTGTTAAATTTTGTTTTGCTCTAAACTGCTAAAAGTGCAGTTAACAGTTAAATGTAGATACTAAATGTAGATGTTAAAATGAATTTCTGTGAGTACATTGATTATAGTTATGTGACGATTATTCTTAACTTTTTAGTAATTACACATTGTTTTTTATTTTTTGTATAAATGTAAACCAAATTAGGTATTATTTATGCATTTGTTTTTTTAAGTTTGTGTTATTTCTTGATTTATACTCTTAAGTAGATAATCCAATTACTATTTAATTGTACTTTTTATAACTGTTTGGCGTTTGCTTTTCATAAAATTTAAGTTGATGTGTCTTATGTTTGTTAGTTTTTTGAAATAAAAGCCTATATTTATATAAACTTAAAGTCAAACCATGCTTGACTTTCTTTCTAATACATCAAGTTTAGGGTTGTAAGTACCAAATTTGTTTGATCTGCAAATACTTCTGAAAGGTTGTATTTAATTCAAGTGTTACTTTTGTGTTCAATTTTGACCACTAGGTATAAAATTAAAAGATTAAATTAAATTTTAACGATAAATTATAATAATCATGTTTACTGACTATAATTAAGGTTTTGGTTCTACAACAACATCTACTGCTCCATCATTTGGTTTTGGGTCTTCTACAACTGGAACTCCGGGTTCTTTTGGTTTTGGAACGTCTTCATCAAGCACAGCGCCTGCACCGTCGTTTGGATTTGGAGCCACCACTACTGCAGCAGCACCAAATTTTGGTTTTGGTGCGGCTGCTGTGCCTTCATCATCACAATCAATTTTTTCTGGTTTAGGGCAGTCACAACCCGCAACTTCAATTGGTAAAATAATTAAATTGAATATTTTATTCAGACATGAAATGAATGTGGTTAATATTATTATTATTATTACTTTTGTTTTTATTTATTAAATTATTAAAGCACCTTCATTTGGAGGATTTGGCACATCATTTGGCGCAAAACCATTTGGTTCTACAGTGACAAGTGCATCACCATTTGGTTTAACTTCATCCTTCTCTCAAAGTGAGTAATCAAAATTTGTATTCATCAATGTGGTTTTACTCTTATATTTTATACTAATTTTAGGTAATACTGCTCAACAACAGCTGCAGCAACAACAACAACAGCAACAATCCCCTCCTAACGTGAATGATTTAGTTATAAACTCTATTGTTAACTGTAAATTATTTGGAGATGAAAGAGATCAGGTTTTTTGTAAACTCAACTTATTGCAAGCTTGTTGGGGTACTGGAAAAGGTATAACATATTTTCAAACCATATCTATATTCTATTTTACTATAGTCAGAATCACAAAAATTGCAGTTGGCTGCCACCGTGTACCACAAAACTTGCAGAGTCTGCAGAAAGTAGTTCTCGTTTTATGGTGACATTGCGTAATGTACTATTTTTTTCATCTGCTGAGCGCTAATGTTATATGTGTGACTTTTAGTGCCTAGTGGCTATAGTTAAAATTAATGTTACTTATTATTTTTGGCTTGCATCTAACAATATTGTCACAAAACATGGTTAATGGGATCATGATTTTGCTTGATGGTTAGCTGCCACTTTTTGTGACTAGGACTACATTACATTTATTATTTCTGTTTTTCTAAATTATAATACTATTTTGTATTAAAGGTTTTTATGGACAGAATACTTCACCTGTTGAATATACTCCTCAAAACCCACTCTGCCGTTTTAAAGCTATTACTTATAGCGTGAAGCCAACTTCTTCAAGTAGAGATGCACTTGTTGCAATTATTATAAATAAAAAGATGGATGAAATAAGGTGATAATTATTTAACTCCTCTGTTTAAATTTGTATAAATATAATATTGTTTACATTTTTCAGAAAACAAGAAGTACAATTAACATCTAACTTATTTGCTGTTTTAGGCAGTAAACCTAATTTAAGTGTACATTTAGATACATTAAAGTGGTATACAGAAACTAAATCAATGGCTTTGTTATATGTTGAAGAAAAACTTCAAAACGGTATAGTGAAATATATTTTTTGTTTATAAGAAATACGTAATGAGTTTTTATTTTTGTTTTATTTTAGGTAGTACTAAACGAATTTCCAACAATGATTTAGTAAACTATTTTATGCAACAAGGTCCAAAACAACAGTTATCAACTATGGGTGTAGAAAATCTATTTCCTTATGCTGGTTTCACCGAAGAAAATTTACGTGATTATTATGATAATCCCCCAGCTGGTATGAAAATATATAATATTTATAAATTTAAAAATGATTTTATAAATTTTATCAGTACTTTGCATTAAATATAAACCAATGGTTAGAAACAACTATACAATTAATTAGTATTTGTTGTTATTGAAATTTGAAAGTTATTACTTATAATTAGTATATTATGCATATTAATTTTAATAAACATACTCTTATATTATTATTATTTATAGGAATTGATTTGAGGGTATGGAAACAAGCTCAAGCAGATAATCCTAATCCAGCATTATTTATACCTGTGCCAATTGTTGGCTTTTCAGAGTTGTGTTGGAAGTATAAATGTCATAATGAACAAGTGACAGTGCACAAGTTAACACTTAACAGTATAACAAATAGATTGACTGAGCTGGCTAGAAAAAAAACTAGAGTGGAATCTAAGCTTGAACAGTATACTGACAAAATGGATCAGTTAACTCATAGAATAGTTAAAGTATTAGTTGGTCAGATGGTTATCTTAAATGCAGGAATGGCCCTTAGGCCTGAAGAAGAAACTATAAAAAATCAATTGGAAGTATTATACAATGATATAAATTCTCCATTAAGATTTCAAGTGTGTAAAAACATATTTTTACACGTTTACAATTTATTATGCAATTACCATTAATTTACGAGTATAACTAACTGTTTTATAGGGAAAGCTAACAGAAATTGCAACGCTTGTTCGATTGAAAAATTCAGAACTCACGGAAGATTTAAAAGGAAACACTGGTTGTATTCCACAAGTAGCTGAAGAAATTAAGCATGTGAGTTAAATGAGTTATTGTAACAAATTTTAAAATATTCCAAGTATTTTCTTTGTACAGATATATTATTTGTAATATTCCTTTAATGTATTTTATGGTTTAACAGTTTCTAGAACTTCAACAAACCATGATTTCTGAAATGCAAACAGTTGTCAAAGAAGATTTCATTGCCATAAACTTAATGAAAGAATCATTAAAAAATGTAAGATAATTGGTTGAACTATTTGTCATAAGCAAAAGTATTTCTGAATACCGAATAAATCCTTGTAATATTTATGTTTTATGATTGTTATTTTTAAAGCATGTTTTTTATACTAATTATCATTTTATCAAAAGAATAAAACATACATCTTAATTTTTAGTGTTAGTTATTGCAATTTGTGATGATTTTTTTTTCTATTTGCCAGCTTTATGACATAATATGTATTTTGGAAATATAAAAGTATAGGAGTTAATAACGTTAATAATTCATGTATTTTACTTTGATTTTTTCATATTCTTGTTGTACTGTGTACTATAAGTGAAGTTACAAACTCAAATATATTAGATCAAATCGAACCCTAACCTAAAATTTTAACAAACGCAAACCGAACTTCATAAAAAAAAACAATATGTATGATAATTTAAATAGCCATTCATGCCAAACAGTGTCTATAATTTTTTAAGTAGGTACCTCTCAAACATAATTTTAAGTCTAAGTAAAGAAGGATTCCACATTTTTCCATTTCTTCTTATCGTTTTTCGACAAATTAGGTTCAAATATTTTTTTCCTTGGTTCAATATTCAAACTGAACTATTTTGTATTTAGTTTGGTTCGAATATTTCCATTTTTGAGTTTGATTTTAGAACCTAACTGAACACCCCGAGTAATCAAACAGTTCGTAACATCACTATGTACTATGCTTGTGACTTACGTTATTTTAAACTTACTAAATACTATTTTTGTACGTTTTACTTAACTCTCTTTGTTTTACTTTTTGTTCTTGGGGGCAGTTCTATATTTCTCTTAGAGGCTTTTATAATTTAATTGAAATTGGGATTTTTGTTATGGTTTATGTTCAATAAATAACTGATTCCATAATTAATAGTAAATTTCAAGTTCTAGCACTTCTCTGTGTACACCATTACAGAAGTATATTTGAACAACAAAATATTATACTTCCTGTTAATAATAAATGCGCTGTTAACTGTTAAGAAAATGAAGTGGTTTAGGTGAAATGCAATAAAAAAAAAACCTAGGATCCACTTTGGGTTGCGTGGGTAGTTTGACGGGGTAGCGACTACCTACGCTTTGGGTGGATCACTGGTTTGGCAGTTGTGGTTTAAGCGTATTGAATTATATGATTTATCATTGCCTTAAAAAAAAAAACAATTCTGAGTGAGCTCAGTTGTCTAGTGTATGTATATGTCCTGGTAAAAACCAAATTCAACAAAATCAAAATAACATTGTTTCATTAATATTTTTTTCATTAGAATTTTCCTTAAAATGGTCCAAAAATTCCGAACATATTTTGTTTCCTCGAACGCTTAAAACGAGTTTCTATTGTCGTTTGAGCGGTGTTTTTAGATTCTGAGTGAAACAAAGAATGGTTTTCACATGATGTGTGTGTGTGTTTTTTTTTATTTTCTTTTTTTACCACTTCTTTAATAATGCTCCGATTTTTAACGTCAGTACCTCTAATGATAGGTACACAGATGGTACTGTGAGGGGTCAAAGACTTAAGCGTCCCTATAATTAAAAATTACAAATTTTAAAAATTTAAGAAAAAAAACGTTTACAATTACGACAAACGTGACACAATCAATTCAGATTTTTGGTCTTGACTTCCACACTAATGATCGAAATAAGCTACAGGTCTGATACAAATGTCGAAAATGTTTGAGCTAAGCGTAGAACTTTGAAATTTTCATTTTTTTTTTTTTTTGTATTTTTTTTTTGATAAAAATGTAATTTTCCACAAAAAGTATTGAAAATTTAATACAAGTTTCCAAACATGTTAATACATAATATATGGTACTAAAAAAATGGAAAAAAATTCGTTACTCACACAATTTTGTCATTTTAGATTTGAAAATTAAATACGTTATGTAAAACAAAATTTGCTATCCGAATAAAAATATTAAAAAAAAAATCCGCCTCGTAGATTCTGAGAGCGTATCGTAAAAAAAGTATTGAAAAACGGTGTTATTGTCACTATAACAATGAAATCACCCACTGTTGTGCTATTGATACTAAAAACGTAACAACTCCCCAAAAACGGTTTGAAATTTTCGCACGTTATCGAAATTAATAAACCAAACTAAACTTTGTGACTATAATTTCTTTATTTATATATTCTCTCTGTTTTGCTGTTGTAAGCTACAAGTCAATAAATTGTTATTAGGTTAAAATTGTACTAGAAATTGTTTTGACGCAGAAATCATTATGTCCCGACAGTCGCGGTCCTACTAACAACCCGTAACCCGTAACCCTGGCAGATCACACGTATTTGTATATGCAGTTGGCGTGTTGTTGTGCGTGTCGCTTCGTTGCATAACCATGTGAATTCTTGGCACTCAAATTAAAAGAAACAAGAAAAGTTCTGTCAGATGTGTGCGTTGCAGACAACGAATTTCGCTATACCTATAACCAATCGACTACCTATAAATAATAACATAATATTATTATTAGTATTCAATCTGTTTGTCGATACAAAACAAACGTATAGAGCTGCTATTATGTAATGTTTCTTGTAAACAAAAAACAGGTATAAATCATTTTTTTTTTATTCGACAGTTCTCCCAGAAAAATTAAAATCTAACGACTGGATTTGTTTTGTAACAGCTGCAGATGTACGTGTGTAAGTACCCAACTTTAATGTGCACGCTGAAAGTTATTTGATTATCTTTTACTTTTTTTATTCGTTCGTAACATTTTAGCTCACATAAGAAGTATTGACGGGCACAAAAATTATACCAGGTACAATCGAATGAAAAAACTTGCCGATTTATTGTAATATAAGTGAGGTGAAGTGGGTGAAATGCGATTCCAGACTTTATGGCGGGAAAAATTATAAAGTCAATCGCTTATATCAATAATTGATATTGTTCTACAACTCGGTGGATATTTATACATGTAATTTGTAACACTGTACGTTGCTTATTTTTTCGCGCTATCAGAGTTGATATCAAAATCGTTATTATCACTTCCGTTTTGAATTGTTGAATTGAATTTGAATCTAGTTCTCAAGTATTTTTTTCCCCACAAAAGATTTATCCAGCAGACTTCTAATTTAGGTGAGGTGTGTTATTTTTCGTCTAGTTTAAGTTTTTAGTTAGATTTACGTACTTAATTATCGAATAATATTCGTTAATTTAGATTATGCTCTTACCCCGTATAATATGACTAACGGGGTAAGCGCAACAGTCGTGTTTATTTGTATGTAAATTTGAAATGAAAGAATGAAATAAATAAATAAAAGAAAGGAGAAATAATTTTTTTTAAAATGTAGTAAACCAATTGAAATTTGAAATAGCCATCATTTTTGAACTATTCGAACAAATACTGCTCTGAAAACAAAGTATTATGGCTATAATTATGTATATTTAGTCACTTACCCCACAATGAAATTGATATTTTTAAGCATCCCATTTTTAAATTTTTGCGTGTAAAAGTTTTTAAAAGATGTTTAGACAACTTATAAACAGTAGATTTAAATAACGCACTTCTGTATCATTATGTATTGCAATGGTCGTCATAATTGTAAGTTGAACATTTTGCGAGAAATCGCCAGTTCAAGTTGAACTTTTCAAAATCGTGTTGCAGTTGCCCCACTTCACCTGCAAATGAATGAAAAAAAATGTATGGAAGAAGAAAATCTCGTATAGTCTGCTGAACTAAATGTAAACAAATTAATGAGTACTATTAATATACTACCTAGAAAGAGAATAATGTATGAAACAGAATTATAATAACTATATTACACAAACGGCACAGAAAAAAACTGATGTTAACATTATTGGATTTCCATTCAAAGTAAAAATTCATCGCAATCCAAAAATGTTCTACTGCAACTGCATTTAAATTTTTTTTTTTAATCCAAACGAATGGACAAGTTTTTGAAAAAATGTTTGAATTTCATAGTATTATTTTCAAAGTTTTTTCATTTCAGGCGATAGGACTCAATAGTTGATGACATATATTTTCGAGGACATCACAAAATGCCTATACACCCGATATTCAAAATATCCAATTTTTAATTTTATTTTCATTTTCGGATGCACGTTATTCATAAACTGATCGGTGATCGTAGAAAATAAATTATCATTTTTTTTTTCGCAAATATTCTTATTTCTAATTTAACAGATCCGTCGTTGATCGAAACTTTTTTTGACCTTGATGTACACAATTTTAACTGCAGGCCTCAGAATTGCAGATGCGAACACAGAACCTACACGTACCTTGTTCGATACTAAAACTACGCACTTGGCAGGTATACTGTTAATCATGTTAATTTAATTATTGTCGTTGTATTATTTTAATTACACGTCATAGTGCGAGTGTACCGAACTTTGCCAGTCAGTCGCCGAATACCCCTCGAAGTATACCTACGTATACAGCGAAAATACAGTCCACTTGCCCTCGTGGGCTCTCGTTTATGTAATATAAAATAGAATTTCGTTTGGACATGTGAGTTTTGCTTCATCTCTTCTTCACAATCCTACATACCTATTAAAAAACAATTGTCCATTGAAATGCAATAAAGCGTTTTTGACTTTTGTATCCGATGTAGATACGACGCTGTATAGCCTAGTAAAAGACACGGTCAATGCAATCTTTTTTCTGCGTTGACCTTTATAATAATACGTAGATAGTAAAAAGATTTGTGAGTAGGTAGGTAGGTACACATCTATCAATTGGTTTTTCAATTTGCCGATCTAATCGATTTAAGACACTATAAACCGACGACGAGTGATAATACAATTACTATGACTATTCAAGCTGTTATTATGTATTTATAATGCCGTCTCAGACGATGCAGTTACGTTTCCAGAATTTGTCGGTTTTAAATTATTGATGTTTGTTTTAGACACGACGGGAAAACGTCCTGTATAATAACGTTTTAATGATAACATTATACCTGCATGTCCTGTACGTCTGCAGTGTTTAAGACAAAACGGACATTTTATTGCTTATTACAACATATCACGTTCGCGTGACGTATACGGAATATTTCGTTTTAGACTACTACACGATCGATAGGACGCGCAGGGTAGGTGTACCACTGTCTCGAGCGCGGTGCACAAACAGCAAAAACCGGTCGGCCAAGTGAAAGTATAACGCTCGATAAACTTGGCCGAACAAAAATACCATTTGTGGTGTTACACAAATATTTCATCGTAATTAATAAATTAACGATGAAAATAAAAAAACGATTATTGACAGTTTAAAAGTACCTGAAACTAAATTTTTTTTTTACAGGCGCTACACTTTGACGATAATATTGTAAATGCCTATTAGGACACATTTTATTATTATAACGTCTGACTGCGAGTTACAATACTGTACGCGTTTTGGTATAGGCAAGGTGGATTTATTATATTATAAACTCACCTTGGGTACATAAGTATTTTTTAATCACTTCAATAATTGCGGTTTGCGAGGTTTGACGTTATCAGCCAAAGCTCATTTTTATCAAAATACGCGATACTCTTAAAGTTTAGATAATTATCTATTATATAGATATTATTATTATATATAATATATATTATAATTTATCTTATATATATTTAATCGTTTAAATAATTTCAATACGTCCCCAGTCTGTATCAACGGATATCTGTAAACAAATGTAACGAGAAATAATAAAAAAAAAATTATTATCGAACGAAAAAGTGGTTCAGGTTCTGTTGCTAGGCGTGTGTTTCTAAAATGCCTCAATAAACTTATATACCTACATACACTATAGGTTGTCCTATACTACAGTTATCAAATCGCGGGTGGTGAAATCAACGATAATTGGTACCTACAGGTTTTGGAACTCTGTTCATAGGTACACGAGTTCGACGAATCTCGTTTTCTGAAATAAAAACTATCTGAATACTACGCAGGGTTACTACGATCGTACTGTAGGTAATTTGTGTTCATCATATTTTTTTATAAACGCGCTTCGAAAAACAAATTCGATTCTCACAAATGTTTTTTACACTAACCAGGCGCTTTTGTGGACGGTACAATATGTAAAAATGTCTCTAACGCGAGTATAGGTACAAATCTAATTATAAAATTTCGTAATTGGCAAGGCGATCGTACACGGTTCAAAAAAATGACGCGTATTTCAAACCTAATTACGAAACACATTAAAGGTAGGTACATGGGCAGCGTACTACTTTGTGTAGGTACCTACATATTTATTTAGACAATCGGACGATACAATATTGTTATAAAAAGCAAAAATCGTTTCGTATTCCTCGCTCTCATCCGATGTCGGAGAAAACTAAAAGACAATGAAGATTCGTGTTAAATGGACACAGATACAATAATAATATATATATATTATATTATGTATTTCAGTATACGACCTATTTCTATGATTTACACACACGGTGCTGCTGTATAGGCACAGATTATCGCGTTGTTTGCGTTTGCAGAGGACTGCGCGTTTCGTCAGTATCTTTCTCGTAAGTACGCGGGACGAGGCAGAAACGCGGTACAAAAGAAGACGATGATGGTGCTCTTTTGTCTCGTGCGATAATGCACAGTGTGTGTGTGTATATTTCACAGGTTTTTCGTACATTCATTTTCTAGTTTCATGTACCGATCGCAAAAAGACGAAAAAACATCATCGGCGATATTATAGGTACCCGAGTTAGCACGTTTGAAGTTTTTTTGTTTTGTAGTCGACACCTATATATTATACTCACAACTTGATTGTATCCGAAGAAAACAAAAAACTTTGCGGCAACCGTTGCCGTATGGACTCTGTATATATATATATATGTAGCAAAGACGTATTTATAAAGAGAACGTCCATGGCTCTAGTTCAATAAGGACTGCTGAACATTTTTCAAGTATCAACAGTTGGACAACGAGATTAGTTATAATCAGTTAATAGTATATTTTTCCAAATGCCATAAAAACGGACATCGGCAGCTGTGTGACATTCAACGCACGAACACAATACGAGATCTAAAAAATTAACAAATTTAATTAAGTACACAAAACTGTATTTGGTCGGAAAAGTGTAATTTTTGTTGGAACGACATTCTTTAGAAAACTCAACATTTTTCTCTGCTCTATGTAGGCAGAACACCAGCTAACCGAACCATTCGGTTTGCGACATCCCATCACTTGACTGCGTTCGAGTTTGTACATGGACTTTTTCCTAGGAAAAAATCCTTTTCGACTATATTTCGTTTACAATTATAAGAAGGAGAAATTATTGAGCAACGATACATCGCTATAATATATTACGGTCTTAAGTTTTAACGCGAAGTATTATTCTCTTTTGGAACAGACCGTGTAATATATCCATCTGCTCTGTAGTCGCGGGGATCCGACTCGAAAGCCTACGATCCGTTTACGGGACACAATCGAATAATAATATAATAGTGACAATAAAATAATATTATAACGACAATAGTACAATAAATTGTGCACAACGCATAATAATAATAACATAATGCCAGCGTTTATTATATATATATTGAGTTTTAAAATATTATTATATAAAATATGTAGGTTACCCGTTGGGCGGAGTGACGCACCGCCGGTGCACCGCGCGGTTGTGCAATTATCATTATTCCTCTGTTACATTAACCCAGATCCAGTAGTTTTTTAATTATTGTTTTTTTTTTTTTTTAGCATAGATTTTTCATTTATACGTTTCATTACGCATAATATAATACTGTTGTTACACACTTACGGGACGATCCGCTTCGTCAACGCGCGCGATGACGCGATACCATCCGCGCGTGGTGCAATATGACTGTAACGTCTATTAGGTACCTACGATAATATTCCACAATATACTAATATAAGTATTATAACAATTATTAGATAAATAGGTACTGAAATAACGATCAAATCTAATGGTTTTTTTTTTTTTGTCGAACAATACCCCCATGTTATTGAGTTGTAAATTGACGTATTTGTAACGTGGTTAGGATACCGAATTACTTATATTTTATTATATAGCTTGTGCTCTACGGAAATGGTTACACTGTATAAAAATATTTCAGTCATCCAAGTCATCCATATTTCAGACGATCCAAGTTTGAAATAGGAATTTTTGTTAACCCTTTCGGCTTGCGTGTATGCGCGTCGCGCGACAACCGAATTTCAGAATTATTAATAAACGTTTTTTTCCGTCACAAAAATCGGCCGAGTTGTACAGCAGCGTCTTAAGTTTGAATCGAAATGTTTTTCAACGGTTCGAAAATGTCCGTATCTTATCACGTTTTTAAATTATTTTTTTATTGAACATTTAAAACGGCAGCGAAGGCATATAGCGAGTGAGTCATCAGGAAATTTGCGAAGTAAGTTAACACTCAAATTCGTTTTATTATACTACATTTTAACATTTTTTTTTACCATAGTGAATCTTATAAATTGTATACACACGTTTTTACATTGCGTTTTATACAAAAGTAAGAGACGAAAGTAGACCTAAACTGTATTATAATACTATCGCACAACACCCGGTCTAGGTGTCCGTGACTTCATTTTTGTCAAATACATACTCATCGTATTATTGGTAATAATAAAAATGTAGGTTGTAACTGCATTCATTTTATTATGAGTCACGTTACTTATGGGCATGTAATAATATAAATATCTACTGTTTAATTACCATTAATGTTATTAATGTAATCATTATTATTTATACGTTTAACAACACAACATTCAAAATGTCAGTATTTATAGTATAACTTATAAAAATAATACACATACGTTTCTATCGGTTTAACCGTGATGAGTGCAGAAATTATTGTACAGAGAAATACTAAACATCGAACTACTCATACGTAATATCTACTATCCAGCCTGGCCCGGATTAAGACACACGCGGTGCCCGTAGGCTGTGAGCAAATAAGTGCCCTGTTCTTCATTTCACGAGCAAAAATTTTACAGGTTTTTAAATTTTAAAATTAAAGTTCTACTTATTGACTGGAATGATTATAATCGATGTTAAAACCATTCCTCTAAGGAAAAGTTTAACACAACAAATTTATGTATCAATTTAAAAAAAGAGAGAGAGAGTCGTTCTGTAGGTGGAACGGGAATTGCTTTGGAGTAAGTCAAAGCTTTGAGTGCTGGATCACTGGTTGTAGTTTGATGTTGAATCTGTGGGAAAACTTTTGAGTGAACAATTTTATGAGGATTTATTTTGTGATGCTTAAAATATTTTATACAATTTAATTTATATATGCGTTTATACAAGATATTTAATTCTTAAATTAATCTATACCTATGTGTATATGTATTTTCCTGTGGTATATCGATGCAATTAATAAATCATTTTGACGGATTGCTCGATGTCTGCCTAATGGTATAAATTGGAATAAAACGTTACAATTGAAAATTAGAGGGCTTATGAAAACATCAGTGGCATTGGGTTAGAAACTGAAAAATCACCGTTCATATAAACATACTCACAGGAGTTTGTTTCCACCGATCAGATCGACTGTAACACGGTTGACACGAACCGTCGCTATTATAGCCTACCTACATTTAGCAACCAACTGCAAGGAAATCATACTTTTTGAACTGTATTGCTAAAGAAATATATTGAATCACTAATTAGCCAACTACGATTAGTTTCGATTGATATTGAAAAAAAAAACCCAAACACGAAGTAGGTACACCTATCCTTTTGTCCATTCCTATATACGTTCTTATACATTTTCTCCCGCTGTGCGTCATGATCAGCCGTTGATCATTGCGTTTACGATGTAATATTTATTAATGAAGGCAGCTACCTACGTATTATGTAGAACCTATTTACCTATACTATATTTTATCAAAACGACGATGTAATTAGGAATAATATAGTAGGTAGGTACAAGGACGAGCTCATTTACATCGGGGGATCCCCGGTGGTGTTCAAGTTCAATAACGATTGTACCGAGCCAAGACAAGCCGGAATCTATCACGTGGATCTTTATAATATTGCTCTGTTCTGTATAA
>CM029358.1:4742368-4831345 GCA_017140985.1 Hormaphis cornu
ATAATAGCGACTTGCGTAAGATGGAAACTATTTTTACTGGAACTGTAAAAAGTTACTGCCCAAGAAAAAGTTGTTTTTTTTTTTTTATCGAAACTGCTGAAACTAAAATAATGATAAGTCCGTACGTTGGATACTCCTGCAGCAGTACCTAAACGGGTGTTAAGCCTAATCAACGTTTTAGTATTTCTTCACATGAAATCAAAGATGAATTTTAATTTTTTTTTTTTTTTAAGAGTGAAGGACTGTTCTTACTCATTAAATTCTAGATACGTGTTGGTGGTTATTTAATATTATATCTTAAAGTCATAAAATATCACTAAAGTAAGATTAGTCGGTACATAATTCATAGTATAGCCCTAGCAGGGTTTTCGTTGTCAAATAAAAAATTAACCGTAGAGGTATTCTATCGAAATAATTACGATAATTTTACTTTAAATTTTAAGTCGAGAAATCCTCTATAGATTTTTAAGAACATCAAAATGTTGCCAATACGACAGGATGGTACACAACGCTAAGATATGACGACATAATAAGTAAAAACAGTATAAAGCAATAAAAAATCCAGAATTTTTATGAGTCACCATAGTAATCTATATAATTTTCTATACTTACTACATGATTAAAACATTTTGGAGTGAACATTTAAGTTACAAAACTTAAAAATATGATTTAGTTACTTTTATGAATAATAGCCGCGATCATTAATCAATATTATTTACTATATACTATCTTATTCTACTTGTTAGTTATTTTGAATTTATCATGATGAACAATTCAATAATACGCGGGAAGATTACTAATAATTTTAATAGTAACAGTACTAATATTATATAATATAATGTGTTAGTCATCACATTAACTATGGGGGGTTTTTTTTTATGACTATATATACTATACAGCCGTTGTTCTTTGTACAAATGTTCTTTGGTCTCATCTCAACTGTGTGTTTGTCATTATTCGATATTGCATCAGTTATTTCAGGTAGTTCAAGTTTTTAAAGTTACTACATTATGCTAGTTTAAACGATCGACACAACTGAGTTGTATAAGTTATAGGTGTATAGGTATAGTGACAAATGACAATAATAATGTATTGTAATCCGATTGAGGAAATGGTGTATTTAACACTAATGACTATAGGTATGGCTCATTGACTTTACTACCTACTCTAGTCAGAAGCACTTAGTTCGAACGTACGGTAAATTTTAATTAAATAGTTATTACTTATTAATTATGATTGCTTAATTAGGAGTGGGGAATGTTGATAACTCAAAAGCGAACCGATTCAGATCTAATTTTAAATTTTCATTTTCATTTCATTCACCTTTCCAGCTCATAATATTTGTTCAAAGATGAATATGATTTCTAATAAAAATATTGTATATAAAATTAAAATTAATGCTTCGAAAGTATTGTTTTGTTGTTATGGATCATAGTTTTCTGAATAGTATGGCGAAATACAAATTTTGTTACTCTTTAGACTTACCGTGGTGCATGTTTTTTGTGTTAGAGACATTGTTATCTAAGTTCATAATCCAAAATTATATAATAATTTATATCTATAGTGAAATCATTGAAAAGTACTATTTCGGACGACAAATTAAATGTGAAAACCATTTTACTCGCACCATTTTAGAATTTCTAATGTTAAATATGAAAGGAAACGTGTTACGAAAAAAAAAAAAAAAATGCTTTTTTACAGTTAATACTTAGTTGTTAACGGAAGTTTTTGAAGTAATAGAGGGTTTGCCACTTTATATATTCAAGGGTAGTTTGATGGTAGATTTTTGATTGTTTACCGCAACAATCCTCAAGTAAAATTGTAGTTCTGTAAAAATTATATGGCTGGTAATTTAGTTTTTATTTATTTTTAGATAATGAAATTTCATGTTCAAAAAAAATTTTTTTTTCTATGTTAAATTTCACGACATTTTAAATTGTGTGTCTTAGTTCACAATATTTATGTACACAGCTGGATCGTCACGTATTGGGACATAACTTTTTGGGCCAGCACCTCTTTTATCCGACAGTTCTACCGCCTACATCTTTCAAGATCAATGAGTACGATGTTTAAGAATCTTGTATAATAATACACTGGCGTGTTAGGTAAAATCATGAATTCGAGTCTATTGTATAGTGTATATAATATAAGGTACCTACGCATAAGAAATTGTAATGGACAAGCGTAAAAAAGTAGGCTTCAACGAACCAGTTGTATAGTATATATAGTTTACAAAATACCGTATACAGTTGCTTAAAGTATAGTAGGCATTATGTTGTATCTTTTTAGATTTCTAAAAGTTACGAAATAATTAAAATAAATGTAGATGTACAAGTAAATCATGTAGGTATAATTGTATCTATGTGCAATTTAAGAAAAATTCACTATAAGACGGTTCATGTTGCACGCTTCATACAGATGCGCAAGCGGATACTGTGAAGTATAAAAGAATTCGTTTTTTTTTTTTTTTAAGATAAAAATACTTTTGACTACTTGGAAATAATTGTGAATAATGGTGATTGATATTTGTGCGACCTAGACCTCCTCTTACGCGTGCATAATATATAAATTGCTAAATAGGTTTAGTCATTTGGTTATCGATAACTGCAGTGAACGAAGATTTGACTGAGATTTGATGACATCATTATAAGTCATCTCTAAATAAAAAAGAATAACCTCTAAATATTCTTAAAAAAATTCTTTAATTTCAATTTTATACGTAACATGACTCTACCTATAGTATAGTGTAGCAGGTATTCAATCATATAGGTATATAGCGTATAATAATTAAGCTTGAGCAATATTATACATGTGAATACAGTTAATAACTTTTACTGTATAATAATCGTATTTAAACTAGTATCATACTTATGTTTTTAAACTGATACGGCCCAATTATAATTAAACGAGTTTTAAAATCATGTTTGTACTCACTACTGCATATTTAGCAATGCATAAAGCTCATTCTTAAATTATTAAAATTACATAACGTGCTCACTATATATGCTCGATTTAAGGCTGCAATAACTGTGAACATTTTATAAACACGGCACATTGAATGTATTGAAAACGTTATAATATTATACTTTATTTGATCCTATCAGTACTATGTTTAAGCAAACGAAAAAAAATAAATAAAAAATAAAAACCAAATCTTAACATGATTACAGCTTTAAATTCACTTATATACTGTTACAAATAAATAGGTACACTGAAAGTGTTATATTCGGATTAAGAAGCAAGACTAGGAAAGTAAACAACTATTTGTTAACTAATTTAAGTTAATTGAAAGAACAAAAAGTTAGAGTAGGTTAAACGTTAATTTTTAAAATTTTTTAAATAAAAATTCAACTAACAAAACAAATTAACTTAACTTAAAATAAAGATCATAGTTCACATTTTCAATTCACATGGTTTATAGTACCTACATTTCGAAAAATTGTTTTTGTATTTTCGTATGAAATTTTCTTTTTACCTACGAATACTTTTTTTTTTTTTAAATTTTTAAAATTATTACAGTCAACTCTTAAAATTAAAAAAAAATTAAATTATTAAGTTAAACGTTGACAAAAAAATAAGTTAACGTGTCCTGATTTTTATTGTATTTAATATTTATTTTTTAGAGTTAGGTATTGTAGAAATATAAATTATAAATAGAAAAAATAAAACTGCGGATGTCTGTTATTTATAATTTTATAGTTTTACCATAGCCTAGTCAATAGAAATAGTAGGTAATTAATTTGTCATAATAATTAGCGATTAAGCTATATTTAATTATTGTCTAGATAAAATAAAGTGCCTATTATTGTCTATGTATGTAAAATGATGAATACAAAGTTTTTATATTTCACTAAAACATTCTTAAACTTTCTCCAGAATGAAAAAAAAGGACCTAATGAAAATTTAATATTAAGTCATAATTATATTGTTAAATAAGGTATTAATATTTCCTTTATAATGTTAATGGCGTGTTTTTTTTTTCTCAAATTAAGAACTATAAGTTATTCAAAACAGATTAAGCAATAAACATATTAAAATATAATTTATTCTATTTTTTTTTTTTTTTTTTTTTTAGAGTATAATTTATAAATGTATAAAAATTCGTTTTTCTGTCTAATGTTCGTACAAGCGCCAGTACATATACTTAACCGATGTGATACCAACTACCACGGATCACATAATATCGACTAACGTGACGGTGACGTATTTTACATTTTTAAACAATTTTTTCGTTAAATGAAATTTGCCATTTGTAATATAATTAGTGCTGTGTAAATACCAAGTATAATATTGTTGTAGATACATAATTCTGTTGAAAAATAATTTATCAAAAAAAGAAGTTGCGATGGATTAACGTAGATGCGTTTCAGATATTTTATAACGTTTTCAAACTCACTAATTCGGAGACAAGCACATACAACTATGAACAATATTTTCAATATTATATACGTATATATATTTTATTAATAAGATAGGCTTTGGGGTATAAATTATAATCCATTTTTTTAAGAAATTAAATATTATATTTATGTGTGTGTTTTATATTTATTGTTATTGTACAAAGTAGGTATTAGGAATTGTAACAAATATCCACTCACCTGCGCACCGATTACACCACTGACTCTGTACACAAAAATCAAATGCAAATTACGGTAGACGTCATAATAATATATCGATATAACTGTATCGGACTGTGCGGAAGTAAACAATTTCATACGCGTTGTGGTGTAAGGCGTATAACAAAATTTCCAGTTGACGTTTTTGGCGTACACGGTGATTATTTTATCCATATTGTTACTTGTTAATGTAGTGCAATATTGATAATAATATTTAGATCTATACGCGCATATATAACCATCTAATAAATATAATAACCGATTTGATGCTGTAGTTAGGTAGGTACGCAGCAAATGTGCGATAGTTGCGGTATTTTACACTCGTAACAGCTGCGGAAAACCGTGTAACAGTGACGGTAACCAATATTTGCACGGTAGGTATATAAGTATCACCAAATTATAATGTATAAGTATAATAATACGGATATAAATTATACGCACAAACTATTATTAATTATAGTACCTATAGTATTTACACCGCGTAACAGTTATTTTGGCTTTTGACATAACAAAAATGTCTGATTGTAAAATAGGTAGGTATACGTGTTTCGTATAATATGTACTATTGTACTGTTGTTTTTGAGATTCGGGAAGAGCCATGGTTTCTATAGTGCCGGATAGGTACTCAAGTACTCGATACCACAACGGTGGTTGTCTGCTGGATTAGTGTAGATAGGAAGATTTATCTATACGACCTATATAGAAATTCTAAAACTAAAATTCTAAAAGATTGATTATTAATTTATGATGTATTATTATATGGTCTATTGTTCACATCATGGGAAAGATCAGAAGCAATAATCTGACCTGGACTTTATTAGTTGTATCAATATAGTAAATCAGTAATACTATACATTACTTATCGTGTTCAGTATTCATCCTTAATTTTCCCCGTTAAAAATTATAGAATTATAGTTCGTTTGATTTTTGATGTGGTGTCGCCATTTCTGTAGAAATTACAAACTGTACACCTACGTTTTTGTTGCGTTTGTATACGTTCAGATTGAATGGGGCTTATTCTAGTTCCCCGACTCCGAAAACCGTAGAAGATTTTAAATCAGAAAATCTTGTTTAGTTACGTTCAATAACAATATTATGCGTCTTACATGAGTTTACTCATACGAGTTAGTTTTTTATTTTCTGTACACCCGACAATATCTAAACAACCTGTGTTTTATGTGCATTTTATTAAAAGGATTCGCACTGGGTTTGACCACCAGAAATGTGATGGTATGATAATTATGTATATGATTCTGCCCTCTCATCTCTATGTCGTCTGCGACTCTACGTACTGGGCCAAGTTCATTGCAACATATAAGACGTGCATTCATGGTACATTCACGTGCGTATGAGTGCACATCCGGTTCGTCTGACGACGGTAATAATGTGTACCTATAATGCAGATGGGAAAAAAAAAAAATCATCGTCGTTAGTGTACACAGGGATTACGTTTAGCGTAAGTAATGACGTAAGTGTTGCCAGACTCGAGGACTTTTTCCCGATCTGAAGATTTTCGAAGTTCGAAAAAAGGAATTTTAAAACTGTTCGAGGAATTATCGGATCGCAGGAAACTGACGATTTTTTTTGATTATCTGATAGGACATTAATCGAAGAATTTTCGATAAAAATTAACTGATACAACGAGATATGGGGATGTTGAGACGTAAATTGAGACTTTTAAAAGTTTAAATCGAAATTCTTAACCAAGTATTTACACTGACGTAACCGAGACTTCACGCATTGCACCGGAGGGTAAGTCGAGAATTCATACTTGAGAAACGTTATAAATACATACCAGCTATACTTACAATAGTAACAAGTTCAGGCATATTTTATGATTTTATCCAAACTTTAAGTTAAATACGAATTTAAATGAAACTTGTACCTTCGGTGACGTACATTCAAATTTGCTCTGTGAAAGGATTAGTGAAAATAACCTACACGAAAATCTTCATTTTTTAGGCAATCACTCTTTTTCCCTGTAATCAAACATAATATATAGACCTAACCTACCTCGATTTGAGCGATTCAGACGCATTTCAAAGTTCTAAGCTCAAATTACGCGTTAGGTTTGGTTAGTCGATTTTGACAAAGGTTTTTTTTTTTTTAATATTACTCACTCCAATGACGCGTGAATTTGGGGGTAGCAAGTGTACCGACATTTAAATATTTGTATTTAATATAATATTCAACGTGTCATTTTACGAAATAACAAGACATGTAATTTAAAACACGCGAGAAAGCCCTGCATTTTACGAGCGCGCGTATTTTTAATAATAAATTTTTTTTCTTATAGTTTATTTAAAAATATGAATTAGTATATGATAATGCATATATTATCATACTTTTACTTAAGAGCGCATTATCAACTTATTATTGACCAGCTATTCATTTCACAATAATTTTTTTGTCCAATTTTCGCTTAGGGGGTTGAACCTTATATTATGATCCTTCTGCGTATCAATGAACTTGTGCGACGCGTGTAATGTTTCATTATAGAACAAATAATACACCGATTTCTATACATAAGCACTCATGTAGTCTTGTCTTTTCGAATTATCTATTTGCGAAGTGAACAGATAGGAAGGAGCTATCTACTGCAGTGTTCGAATGAATGAAAGAGGTGTGTTCAAGGGGATGGAGCTTCCCATTTTTTTTTCCGACATGTTTTAGCACACCCCTGTATGTAAACGTTCTTATTTTCCCGTGACTTCTTCCCCCCAAATTTATAGTTAGTCAACCCAATACGTAAAGGTAAATTTTAAATTAAAAATATTTCATTCTCGTCTGTTGTTGTTCGTTGATATTTTGTTCTTATAACGCGCTCGTTTCATATTATTTCGAAAGTTTTTTTTTTTTTACGCGGCATGAATCAACCTACGTTTTACGCGTGATACTATAATGACCGCGAGAGAAACGATTTCGAGAATTTGAGAAGACATATAATAAATTACCACATTATGTCAGTGGCCTTGACGCAATTTAGTCTGTTTGTTCGTAACATATAAGTATAACATGTATTTATACACATACTGATATACGCACGTACTTAATTAAACATTATAACTATAAATTATACTCGTATTCGTCGTTAAAATCAAAAATAACTATTCGAAACCGACGGAGACATTTTTTTGTTCAAATCTATTTTATATTGTTCGACCGTGACTCGGGCTCACCGCGTTAAAACCAAAAGTATAACGACTTACACGAGCTTAAAACTTATGATAGTTGAACGCTACATATTGACTCTTTAGACACCATACAAAGAAGCATAACTTTTATTATGTAAGTTAAATCAGTGAAAACCAAAATGGTAGTTCTGTAACGCCGTTACCCCCGTATCATGGTAACCGCCTGCTCTTCGTCTAATTCGTGTACTCCAGGCGGCCTTTCTCGCGTTACAAGTATGCAATTCCCGAATCCCTGGGACACCTTGCGAGCCAAACAGACCCGCGGCAACAGCGGCACCGCTCCCCACGCGCAGGGAGCCCTCGTCCCTCGGTAATCTCTAGTGAGGGGGTACTATATTCGCTCAACACCCTTGTCTAATTTTTTTTTCTTCGAGCGAGCACCGCTCCTCACGAGCGCGTCGTCGCCGGACCAATAGCGCGCGATATCACGCCGCGTATGAAACGAGAAACTCGACGAGCGCGATACACAACTGGTACATATGTATATAGTTTGGCGAAATTCGAAATGAACGCGACGAAATTTAGGCGCCGAAGACCGGTCCCTCTACACAGCTCGCGCCATCGCCCGTGCCTACACTATAACCGATATAACATAATATTATGTTATAATAAGTAGTAGTAGTTCGTATCGTTATGTATGTACACAACAGCGTTAATAATATTACAAAAATTCCCTCTTCGGGGCGCGCGCCCGTCGAAAGTGAAATGCGCGCGCGATATTACCTATAGCGTCGTCGTATTTATTTACGCGGCCGAGCGAGCGCCTTGCCGCGAGCGCGCGCGCAAAGTCTTCGATCGCCGCCGCCGCCGCCGCACAGTGTGTGTACTAATAATATGTGGTCGTCCTTCGTAAGATAACTATATACACAATAATATTGTACATTATTACAGGTAACCGCGCCCGCAGCACAGAGTGGTGTGAATGATAAGTATACGTTTTATCAAACGCGCGTTTATATGCGTAAAACTCTCCATCACGAGGTCCAACCCGATTCGGCTGCAGTACACCTAAAAAAAAACAACAACATTCAAAAACGCGGCGTAGGTATAGAACATATTATTTGGATCGCGCTTGGATGACTACATAGAACCACCCTGGGTCGCGTGGGTGGTTTGACGGAGTACGCTTTGGGTGGGTCGCCGCACGCTGTCTCGGAAGTCGTGGTTCAAACGTATCATGTAGATCTGAAAGCGTGATTGCCTTCGAAAAAGCGATCCGAGCGAGCTGTCCTGGTAAAAACGAAACTTAACGACAAAAACGGTCCGAAGACTCGTGAGAGTCAAGAAAAAAAGTTTCATTTAAATAGCGGGTGAAAAATTGCACGCGCAATGGCCAATACCGCGATTACAACGGTTTCAATTCGATCGGACGAATAAGTACTCGCTCCAGCGGGCTTTTCGGTATAAATTTTTGTGTTTTTGCGAAATTACCCGCCAAGCGTGTAAAACACAAGAATTCGTTTGGATACGGCCAAAATCTCGACTATGCCGCGGTCAAGATCGGCGAACTCTTTCTGCGCGAAAACGTCATTGCGAAAATTTCAAATTTTCCCAGTAAAATTTCCGTTCGGTTTTACCGGTAGGTAAAAAGTAAGTAGAACGTTCTAGGACCCAAAACCGTCACCGAAGTCGATATAAACCTATCAGCTGAAAAGTTACCGGTTTCAAACGTTTGGAACGCGTTCCTTTTAAACCAAGACTTCGCGGCAAACGTTAAGATTTCTCCGAAATTCTCCCCGGTTTTGTTTTTGTTCTGGGGGCACAGCTCGAATAGTGTTAGAAAAATTTCAACCGAGCGCATTCCTCGTACCCTTAAAGTCGTGGCGAGAAACAAGACAGGAACAGAAAAAAAAATTCGCTGCGCTCAGAATCCAAAAAAATACCGATGGGTGGGATACAACCCCCACCCACCCCACACGCGGAGTAGGAGACGTGCGCGCGCGTTCGGTCCCGTTGTGGGTAAAAAATGATGTTGTAACATATAACACGTCGTACTGTTATTATTATTGTTGTACTGTCGCGCACGCCGCACCGCAGACGCGCGCACATTCGCGCCGCAACACGCCGACAGAAGAGTCCGTCGACGCGGCGGTACAGTAGTAATACGACACAGCTGCAACTGTTTCGCGGACGCGCGCCGCCGACCGACGAACCCGCCGCACATTACAATAACAATAACTGTTGTTCAGTATCGCTATTAAAAAACCGAGAAGATAATAATAACAACAATAATAACGGTAACGAGGATGACCGTGCTATGAGCTGCTGACGGATCCCGCAGACGCCGAAACGAGACCGCTCGTCGTCTTGTATCGCACGCGCTCGTGACCACCTGCGACCGCCGCGGCCGTCCACTCCGATCGTTGCCCCGCAGGAGCGCTCCGTACACCGACCGAGTAAGTAAGTACCGATGGCTTTTTACACGACCGGAGCCCAAGTCCTGTACTCGCAGGCGGGTTACGCTTAGCCCGCGAAAAATTTAATCCCCGCACGTATTACATGGTCTACTTGTAACTTGTTCCTTGCATTATCTTCTTCTTCGCGGCCTTCCTCCCAAATGCCGACCGTTCGGCGCCCTCGTTCTATCCCTCCATTTATCGTTTACACGCATCAACAACCCTTATTTTTCTTTCTTTTCAATCGTTTCCGCTCATCTCTTCTTCTCCGGCGCATCTACCTCTTCACCCTTCAACGCCTTAATTTTCATAACCGTACTCTCACTGCTTCAGTTTCTTCTCTCCTCAACACGCCGCGTCCAAACCACCTCGGTCTATTTTCTCTCGTCTTACTCGCTACTGGTATTACGAAAACAAACTCTAATCTAAACTGTCTTGGATGCGTCCGAGGGCAGCTACAGAGTTCGTACGAAGGTCGTTGTTTTGTTATTGTCGAACCTTAGGCCGTTGGAGATTATAGTTTGGCCCTACGATATCGTAGATGAACTTTTCTGTTTTGGACGATTTTTGAAATGGATTCATCGCGTAACAGTTTTTTCGTACCGTAAGGTTTTGAAATATTTAAAAAGTATCTCGTTCGACACATTCGATCTGGTCCAAGTGCTTCTGACAGCCCGGGGGCGTTTTGGTTCACCGTTCACGGTTAGATTAGGCTCTTATTCGGCATCAAATACGCATTACGTCGTATTATTTTTGGGAGCTGTTTGTCATTGTTGTGTCTTGGAAATAAAAGAAAATCGACCGTGTACTGTCGTAGGTATTGTGAACGAAACGCGGTCAAGACCTGCAAAGTGTGAATTAAAAAAGAAAAACGCGGTCCATTCGAATTGTTTATACTCGCGCCTATTCTACAGACTGCATTCGTTTACGATTTTTATCCGGCCCCCGACATCAATAAATTCGAAGACCCAACGATTTTAAACTAGGTGCAGTATGACAAGTGTTTGCAATCGAATTTACATTTGCATCGTTGCGACCAACATAAATGCTAGAAGTTTTAACCAACTCAGTTTATACACGTAGTAACCACAAAGGTAATTAGAAAATTCATAGACAACATATAATTTATTGTTTATTGAACAACAATCATCTGGTGGGTACCTGTATTCTGTACAGTCGTCCATTCGGAGAATTTTTTTTAAACAATCGCACAAAACGTAAAGCAAAGGATTTTATTTTGAGAAATGAATAAAACGTACGAACCTAACAAAAACGTCTTGCTGCAGCAAGGACCGAATGAATTGACTATTCGGATGCAACATATTTACAACCTGTACAATACGATTTATCCCTGACAGATACCATAGATACTTCGAAATTTCTCGAGTGGGCGGTTGACTTAACAGTAAAATACCTCTGACTAATTACTATACAAACAGTTTTAATCAAGTGATCATGTCGCGGTGGGTGCAAACTGATGTTTGCCATTTCGCTGTGGTCGCAATTTCTGCTGACTTGAACCCTTAGCGCAGTTTTTTTGACACATAGTGTTAACATCGTTCAAACACGATCACACTTCGTGTAGGTATCCAATTATTATTATTGTTTTTTATGGTCGCCATCGCCAGAGCAGGAACGCAGGCTGCACTGCGGGCGCGATAAAACCGCAACGCGCAGTGGCGGCCGCCGGTGAAGGTGCACGCGTTTTGCTTTCGCTCTTAGAAAGCGGAAGGCGCGCAAAACTTTTACGCGTCTGTTAAACGTCTGAATATCGTCGTCGTTCGGATATATTGTAAAAGACGTGTGGTATACCGTTTTAAAAAAAAACGTTCATCCGGCTGCAGTACGTGTATGTGTTGCAGTATTATACCGAAACGTATTTTGAAGTACAGACAAGAAGAGTAGAAGAGATTATAGTAAAGTGTATCTCTACCATTCTTGGTATAATATTATATTGATTTTTGTTTTCTCCCTCGACCGCCAAAATGCGCACGGTCGTTACATCCGCAGTCCATACAGAGTCGGATAGTAATAAATATATATGTCTCTCGCAGCCGGGAGACTTTAACGCCCTATCCATATTATGAGTAGCGACGGTTGCGTGACGCGATGGGGATTTTAAACATTTGTTTATTTTTTTTATTAGGCGTGCGCCTATATAGATATTAATATTTGCAGCCGTGAAGGCCTATAAAAGACCAAACGTTTATAATTCGTGTACAGATATTGCGCTAATTATTCTATTTTGACTTATTCTGTCTTTATTCTTCTTTTGGGGGGGCTCGTCGGCCACCACGACTGTCCCGTCACAGTCAAGATCCAATCCTCCCCGTCAGCTGCTCTTGCTTACCAATCTCCATTTAGAGATTCCAAGAGGCCTTTTCCTTCTGAATTCTCTGACGTTATACCATGTGCAACGAAATGGATTCTGACTACGCCGGGCATATTATTGTCATTACTCACACTATTGTTATTGCACTCAAACTTGATACTTCAAAAAATTTAGCAAGTCACTACTCAGCAGTCAACCTTATTAAACTACCTTCCCTTCAAACGCGTCCCACTAAACTACGTTTCTGAAATACGTCTTCAAAATTCTCAAGCGTTCTCATTCTGTATTCAGTATTGCAGAGTACGCGGTAACTATCATTAAAACACAGTGATACTAATCAAGTGTCGATTAAACTTTAAAGTCGCCAAAGCTAAGTTAAATATTATCAGCAGTCAATTTTAACATAAATGGTAATAATATTTAGTACCTTAGCTATAAAATGATATCTTTTAGAGCTGATTTTTTTTCTTACTTAGCGATGTTTTCGGGGGGGCCGAAGAAGCCTCTCCCGATATGTGAAACAATTACTAAGAATTATTATCTCAAATTATTTTCGTTCAAATATATTAAGCCCATCTGACCCCCAAAAAAAACCAAATTCTGGATCGTCCCTTTTCCCCGAAAAAAAACCTTTACACGCCACTGGGTTTTTTTTACACGGAGTTTGGCGGAGTGTTTATGTAGCGACTGTGCATCATCCACGCGGCTAAATAATAATGCATTTTAATGTTCTTGGAATTTGATTGTCACAATTTGTATACTGTTTTTATGGGTGCGTTTAGTACATGACACACGTGGATACACTCGGTGACATAATGCTACAGTACATTTACAGTTAATAATAGAAAATGATTCCAGTTTTATATTTTTTTAACATTTTTTCAATACTATAAACACCTGTTGCGGCAATTTTTATTTTTAATATACTACATATCTTTTTATAATTGCGAAAAGATGATCGTCACTCGACCGGTAGCTAAAGAAGTTGAGCCTCATTCTAAATCTTCACGGTGGGAGCATTTATGTTTTTCTCTCGCGTATCATAGAAACGATCTGTTAATCGCTTCACCTTGTATCCGAATTTACACTACAGAGTTATAATTTGGCGGTAATGACAATAATAATAATAATAATACACTTCAAAAACAATAGTTATAGCGTTGTTTTTTTTGTAACGCTGATTACCGAAAGTGAAGTATCTGCATTTTTATATTGCATCACGATGATCCGTCACTATTTGTTTTCAAAATCATCTAGATATAGGGCGGGAAGCGACAGAAAATTGTAACGATTGTATACGATCAATAATTATTATAATACATAGCGAAGTCATAATATTTAGCTAGCATTTCATTCGTACATTTATCCAACCCAATTTTTGAAAAAAAAAAAAATTCGTTCTGCGTTCATGTTCGTTTGGGATTAACGCGTTATATAACGTCAAAATGGTTTTTAGGACAGAGAAAGAAAAATAGCTGGTAGGTATCTATATACATTTTACACTAATCCCAGCGTGACATAATTGTTACACAAAAAGCAAAACGTGTTATGAACACGATAAGCATCTATCCATAAAATACAACTATAGTAGGAACACATATATCGAATGTATCTAGTATACTTCATTATCATAGTAATTAGATAGATATAATTAGAATCTACTCAATTGTAAACACAATAAATGACTAAATTCATACTTTTTGTGTATGCTAATAAAAAAAAAACTTTTTTCAATGTATTTACGATTTTGGATTCTGAGTGCAACGTAGAAGTTATATTATTATTAGTTCTATAAAAATGTTTGCGTTTTATTATGTGCATTACGTATAGGGAAAAGTGTTGATTTCAAGTAAAACGTGTGACGTAAGTACGTGTTTTTAACAAAATCAATTATATTTTTGACATAACCTCTAAAATAATGTGGAAAAAACATTTGTTGTTATAATAGTAAGTAAAATACAAGTTTGTTACAAATTTCAAAATTTCTTTACAATTATTGAGCTACACATAAAACATTGAAATTTTCGAAAATTTGTTATATTTCTGTCGTTTTTATTCGTCAAAAACATTGATAAAAATATTTTAATGTATAACACTTCAGTCTCCAAACTTGACAACTAGTAGTTATATTTTTAATTTAAAATGGACAATAGTATTAGATTATAGTGATTCTTTTGTGTAGCGAAAAATGTATTGACTTAAACTGCAATATGACGTGAGTCTTTTCCGAGATCTTTTCTTTTATTTTTAAACTCACTTTTTCAAAAATGCTCCAATATTTGCTTACAATCATACCCATTTTCTGGTAGCTTCGTTGTTCACATTGTACCTAATTTGCGAGCTCGTTTTTAAAATTATCAAAATTTGAAATGTTATGGTCAAAAAAAGTAACCCAGAGGTTAGTGCACTAAAAATCATAGAAAACGAGTTTTTAACAAATTTCAATTATCTTACAATAGTTAGAAAAACTGGAAAGTTTTGCACATTAGAAACTCAGAACTTTTGGTGTGATACGTGTTTCGGACAATTTTCAAAATTCTTCGACCAATTTTGGCCTAATTGACCTAACTGTGATTTATTTCTAGATTCAATTGATATATTGTAACGAATTAATGTTTTTAATTCAGAATCTTTTTTCGAATGCAATATTTTTTTTTTTTTGCATTTAGACTTAAAATAATTCAATACTATCAAATCCACCCACTGCACAACTTTATAAAATGTTTTTAGTCACAACCATGAGTTGAGTTGTGAAAATATTCAAATAATTCACACAGTAGGTACATGATGTAGTAACATTATGTATTTATACCACACGAACCCATGTTACAAGTTTTATCATTTTACTTTCACTTAGCATAAAATTGAGTTTTATCGATTGTTATTTGTGTACAATTAATATGAAATAATAAATACGTCGAGCTCGTGATTGTTTTAAAATAAAATATGTTGAATTTGTCAAATAAAATAATTAATGTACGAGATTTATACATAGAAATAGATATTCACTTTTCTTATGGAACGTAATACGTATATAAAATCTAAAAACGATAATACGAAATATTCTTGTTTGATTTATGATTAAAATATAAGAAATATATATTGATAATTTTTGATTATTTCAGTTTTGGACGCATAATAGTGTTCGCATACAACTTCTTCTCTATTATAATACGTCTTATAATAATGTTGGAACTCATTCTCGATCGGTAACGTTTTCAAACGATTTGTGAAAAATTAATTTTAATATCGCGGTCTTACTTTTTTCGAATATGCATTAAGTATATAAAAATCAAATTAAAAACACAATCATTGGCATTTTCGGTTAATTGTCGTCTACGGTCTATAACGTCATTACGATTGTATGAACGATATTAAAATAGATACACACACACACACAAAAACACGCTCTTGGTATGCGAGTTAATCCCGAAAATGCACTTTCTAGTCTGAGTTATTTGCATTCGAGCTGTTTTTAAACTGTCATTAATCATGAATGGTTAGCATGCGCTTGATAGCCATGATATGCGTGTATAATAATATTACTATTATATACACGGGATACAGTGGCGAGACCGAAAATTGACCATCATCATCCGTCAAACAAGTTCCGTAAAGCCCAGCAGCAACTTAATCGAGAAATCCACGCGTGGGGGCCAAATATACTGTCAATAATTTTTATACGGTTTTATACCTATACATGTACATATGTAGATGCACATAAAGCTACGAGGACTTGTGTTGTGTTCAGATGACATTAAATGTTTGGTTTTTTTTTTATTGACAAAACGATAAACTTTTATTGGTGTATCCAAATAGATTTACATTTAAGTATGCACGAATCTCCACCATAACAGATGAATGTTATTCAATTTTGTACGTACAAAACGTTCGATATATTTTTTTTTTGGAAAACTACAAACTGTTTTTATCGAACTTACGCTATACTATTCTTTCCGTATGCTAGTTATACTTATTATAGTCGATTATATGAAAACAATTAAAACGTTAATACGCTTAATTCTGAGAATTTTTTGTCAACTCTACTAGTTTTACACCCGCGGTGCTTCCTTCAGTTTTAAAGTGATTTAAAATAAAATGATTTTTGTATGACACGCAGTGTCGATAAAATGGATCCGTCGTCGGGTGACTGGTGTACCGTATTTACTACCTGTATATTTATACCGAACGATTTTGGTATAATAAACACAAATAAAAAAGTGATTCGATAAAAGTTCGTGCACAGTTTCCGATGGATGAAATCGTAGGTACGTGACAATAGAAAGCACCCACGTCCGTTGCAGTACCCAAGCCCGAGTTTGTGTGCACTTTATTTTACAAAAAAAAAAAAACAATATTTTATTCCGATAACACAACAACAATGCAAATAACGAACCCACGTATATAGTATGTACCGTGTGTGAACGGCCCGTTCGAAAACGAAATGAGGACAACAATGCGATGATGTGCGGTTGATGCGACCACGTGTGGTGTGGTCCACGCCTTCATTGTATTATAATATACGGAAGAAATAAAGAATACGAGCGACGCGCACACTTTGTTTCGCTCAAAAGTCAAAATAAACAATAATAACGTACCTATCATCCGCTACGAAAGTAAAATCGCTATTTCTTTGATTTATATCATAGAATCGAGAATAGTTATAGAAGCTGTGGTTGTATTGTATTCGTCTGCAAACACCGTACCCGCGTGTGTAATATAGGACGTTTGATTTATGATGTAGTACGTTTTTAAAACGATTTTCTAAGAAGTGCGCCGCGAGCGCGCACAATTCGTACATATTATTTTCAACACGCATGCGGAAATTTTAATATTCGCTACACAATTATTGATAATTGCGCGTTGAACACTTTTGATTTCCGATTATCGAGAAAAGAAAAAAACACCGAAATCGGTCGGTACCTACAAAACGATACGTCTTGTAGACGGAGCTGTACACATACGGTGTTCTGAGATCTTCTCCCGTGGATGTTTCCACAGCAGCTGGGATATTGATATATGGTTTTTCACGAGACGCGTAAAACCGCGCGTACGATAAATATTATTATGCGATGCGACTGGCGCCTGCAGGTCACCGGCCCTGAGCATCGGCCATTAACACTGTGACGTTGTTTTTATATTATAATAATTATTTATAAGATTATTTACGTGTTCAATTCCAAACGCAGATCTCTTTCAAAACGATTGCGCGCCTGTTGCGTATCGGGCAAATTTCGTTTTTATACCGGACGAGTATCGCTTGCGGCGTTATACCGTAGGTACGACGTGTATCGTCTACTTGTATTTGGTAAAAAACTGCGTAAAAAAAATATGTAACAACGATCGCGTTTTAAGTTTTCACTTTTGCCGCACGGTTAATCAATTTTTGTTCGAGACGTCATAAATATGTGTACCACTATTAGGTGTTGTAAACAAAATATTAAACATGTTACGATTTATCGCAGAAAAATGAATCTCAGCCAGAGTGGTAGGCTTCAAAGCTAGAGCGAGGTTTTGTCCTCTACACCTGCAGGGGCGTACTGACAATTTTAAGCGTGGGGCGTCGAAAATCTCAGGGGCCCCGAAAGACGTAACAAAGGACCTAACCTATAAATTGAGACCCGAAGCATAAATACGGTCAGTCCGCTCCTCTGGTCTGGTCCACACTCCACACAATGTATAATTATACACCAGCTTACTTATTATAATTTATCGATTCGAGTCCGACGTAGTCCCAAGTATACAATCAGGGCCGGACGGAACATACGAGTTTTCGAGAAAGGGCCTTTTGATCGCCTCTCGGCTGACTCGCGTGGTTCGGAAAAAACAATATTACGAAATCCTACAGGATTCAAGTGTTAACATATTTGATTTTCCTTTACATTTTCCGGCCGGATGTGTCAGAACGGTCGCCCGTGAAATATCAAAACCCGAAGAGCCGAATTTCCGGGGCTCTAAATCGCATTGATCAACACAACACCGCAGTGTTCTGCGTTACAAACTTCTTACGAATGTTTTTTGTTTTCAAATTCAAATTTTTTACTATACAAAAATGGTTAGAAAAAAAAAAAAAAAATACATTAACGTGATTCGCATGCAGCCGCACGATCTATATATTTTACTATCGGGGGGTTGTACTACCACAATATTGTTAACGACGTCGTTATTTGGTAAAGTTTATTATGTGTTTTGGTAATGTTCGCAATTTTAATGATTCGTACGTGTAGTATTATCGTATGATTCGTATTTTTATACTCGACACACTCGTATAACAAAACGTAGACGGTATATTATTTTATTTCATTTATATACATATGGCTGTGTAGGTACATAGGCGCCGTCGGTACGCAACCAGTACACGTGAGGTATTACGTTTTAGTTTTTTCTCGCCTTAACAATCCGGTTGACCTTTAAATTCCGAATTTCCGATTAACCAGATTGTCAACTTTTCACAACTCGCACGGCGTCCGTCCCCGTCCCCCCGTTCGTGGAATATTATAAAACAGAATCGTAAGGCATAATATTAATAATAATAATAATCCGTACAATCGTGTATACATAATATATGCAATAATTTACCTACGCCGTAAATCTGTAAGATAGGAATGAGGATGTTATTGTTAAAACTATCACTTTCTATATCGTTTTACTAACTGGTCCAGGAAATATTATAGTTTCGGCTGTTTTGTTCATTATTATAATCGAATTTCGTTTTGCCTACCCCCCCCCCCCCCCCCACGTGACCTGCAGCTAATTCTTTCTCTCTCTTACAATGCACGCAGCTTAGTATCAAACGCGTTATGTTTCTGTACAATTTTCGATCATTTCGATAAATATCATAGACAAAAAGAATCGGTTTATGGGCCATTTATACAATAAGAAGCTTAGCAATGGATGTTCTTGTAGGTATGTGCGGTATTTAGTGTTATATACGTAGACTCAATTTTCGTAATTTTTTTCGTTTGTTGTACAGAATTTCGCGGAATCGACTATACATAAAGAGGTAATCGTTTTTTTTTTAAACCGTCTGATCGACCACATAATCATGTCATGAGACTTTATACTGTTTCTATAACTTAACTGAGCTTACAGTGTGAAAGACGTAAACAAATTTTTCTTATTATGGACGAAAAATTATACAACCGTATAATGTACAGTTAAAATAGTTACTACGGTGCTCGAATCGATGGACAGACGCGGGGAGGGACGGAGTACCCTTTAATTTTTATAAAGTATTTTGGCGCACCCCTCGAAATTGACTTCCTCTTTGTGGTCTGGCATAGGAAAATCGGAACGTTTTTTACTATTTGCTCAACAGCGTGCCCATTTTATCGTATTTTCAAGTCGACCGCTGAAAACAAACCTCGTTTCATGGTAAAAGATTGAGTGGCGACGCGTGTCTCTTTTTAGCGTAAAAAAATATGCAGTCCTGCTGCAGTATAACGAGTATTAAATATTCGCTCTTGGTCAAGAACCGTTTGAAAAAAAATTAGGTAAGATAGATTTTCGATAAATTTTAACATCATTAAAGCATCAGCTGCTAAACGTAGCAGATAATATTATTATACCTTGGGAAGATCGACGGAGGTGCGCGTCGTAGGTACACGTCGTCACATCGTACGGTCGCGGTCAATGACGCCTCACCGCAACTCGACTTCATAAGTTCATAGACGAATCCAAGTGTACACACACACGCAATAAGGTTATTGTTTGTCTTTCTGTTTTATTGTATTGAAACGTATATAATAATATAAAACTATCGTCTGTACCGCACAGGATATTTTGTATTCATCGCAGCAGACGCGCGCGAGCTCAATGAACCAACAGCTGATAATAATAATATGTAATACTTATACAATACGTTTAAAACATATATTTCTACAAACATTTTGAATTCATTCAAAATATGACCACAATTTACCACCCGTATAACGTCGTATAACGCGTAACAATGATGGAGGGAAAAACGGATTTTTTTAGCGTCTGATGACAGAAAATATCAACAATAGATGCTGAATGATCTTGTTGGAGTGATTTTACTGCAGCGTGAAGAGAAATCGGAACACATAAGGGATTTTAGTGTTGTTGCGATTTTATAGAGCCGTTTAGGTTAGGTTTTAGCAATAGTTTTATTTTACGCTAAAATTAATTTTCAAATCTCGACGTACGACGGAGTCAAAATCGGCCAAATTTTAAATTTCAACAAAATAATAGCGAATAACTGTAGGTAAACTGTTCAAGATGCGGCTGAAAGCAATAATCGCGTGCAATATTTCTATCTGTTTACGGAGATTTTTCATTTTTTTCAATTTTTCCGAAATAAACAAAAACTAAAATGTCTGCAGTATAGCCACAGGTGCGACAAATTAAAGCACTAATATCAAAATACTTGATTTATTAAGTTCTATACTTAGCTCAAAAATGTTCGAAAAATCTTGAAATTCGTATCGGAACTGTATCTTACTATGATTTTAATATTACGTGTAAAGGTTTCGGCTTATTCCGATCGTTATTGTGAATGTTACGGTCAAAAATCTAAATCGATTGTGTCAAAAACACGTTTGCCGTAGTAATTTTCAACGTCTTTTCCTCAGTTTTTTTTTTATCGTAACTTTTTAATATTCTGTACCCTTTAGCTTACGACCCCCCTCAAAGCACCGTCCGTGTCCATATTACAGTATATAGTACCAATCATTAGAGGTTGTTAAAAATCGGAGCATTATTGTCGAAGAAGTTATCGTGATACATAGGTGAAAACCAATACATACTGTTCTTCGTTTCACTCGGAATCCGAAAACACCGCTCAAACGACGATACAAACCCGTTTTAAGCGTTGGAAGAACAACGAGATACGTTTTTCGGACCGGCCAACCCTGCACACGCGCACACGGATACCGGATATTGTACCAGCTATGTGTGTATAATAATAACAACACACGAGAGCTCTACTCGTACGACGTCCGGTATCCTACGTCCGGACTTTTACCACCGTCTTGTGCGAACGTACCACGCAAACGTATATTAATAGGTACCTCTTTGTTTTTGACATTCGTACCAGTGTAGTACTACCTAGTATTTTATCGATCGGCCCGATCGGATGTCAAAATAATTATTATTTTTTGTTACTACGTTTATATAATATCATACGTCGTAGAGAAAAAAAAAAAACGTTTTGGAAACGAACGCCGGTCCATAGGGGATATAATAATACGTACAGCCGCCTGCTCTGTAAACGTGGGCGTTGTTGTTACGTTAATGTATGTACGACGCGTATCCTGTAGGTATCGGCGGGTTGTGCAATTATTTACATTTATCTCCTTGCAGATAATATTACATTGTTCTTGGCGTTACCGCCGTGGTGTACTGCTTCAGCATTGCCTAACAATTATTTATGCGGCTGTGTAAAAAACATAATTTCAACGTATTGTGCCCCGATCACCTCCAAGTTCTGTCGTATGTAATAAACTCTGATACACACGAGGTAGGTAACTATATATATTATACTCGCGGCCCAGCGATTAAACGCTGGAAAACAAACTATTTTTATACGTTCGAATGGGTAGGTAGGTGGTACACGGAAAACGCAAAACCGCAATTGGCGTTCGTATCGTATCGCAGTGCACGTATTGTATAATGTTATGTTACCGGGAAAAGCACGAAAAATCCTATAGAATCTACCGGGAAATCCATCCTAGGTTAACGTCGTCGTCGTCGGTACGATTAGTGTTCGAATTATTTTGAATGTTTTGCGAGCAGTTAGATTTTAAGTACTCATACAGTTGAGCACCCTTATTTTTTTTTCAAAAATTTAACTGTTTTATTTATTTATACGCGCGCATAATAGGTTTTATCGTATTTCGAACAAAACGACTATAGGTGTTCGTAAAGAAGAATACTTTTGAATAGTGATATATCTCAGTAAGTATACTTATTTTTAAAAGTATTATTAGAAGTTATTTAAAGTATTATTATTAAAAGTATTATTATAAGTTTTATTGCTCAATTACTTTGTTTTACTCTGAAACACTATACTCAAACGTACACTTTAAAAAGATTATTTGAAATACTCTCTTGGTAAAGCAAAAAAAAAAAATGATTAAAACGTGATCCAACACGTTCGGTGATCGTTTGTTCCGCGTACACAACTGCAGTTTTCAGAATTTTTATCGCGTCTGCAGTATCAGATCAATAATTGGTCACGTTTGAAATAAAAACATTTCAACAGTTTGCGTGTGTGACGGAGAACAATCTCTCCTCAAATTATTTGTTATACGTATATTACAATAATTTGTTTAATGAGAAAACAATTTTAAAATTTCATTCGAAATAAGTACAATTTTAAAAAGTGTTCGATCAAATACAACGAAAAAAAAGCGTTTGAAAAAAGTATATTCAATACCTACCAACCATCGTTACGTACCTGTATACATTTTGAACACTCAGACACTTTTACCCAAATACTTTGTACGAGATTGCAAAACGACGTGTAATTTACACTAAGACTATGCGCGCGCACAAGACACAGTGTGTTGTTGTTGGCATTTTGATTTTCAACCGATTACATATTACGAGTATACATGCTTCCAAAGTCGTCGTATCTACTACATCGCAGAATCGATGTATAGAAAGCTTAAAGTGAAAGGATTGAAGCAATGATGGATTGATGGCACCAGTCTCATCTTTAATCGCACGTGTATAATACGAGTTGTTGAATAGAAACACTTGGAACGGGTCAAAGTTTACGCCATGACTGCTGCAGCGTTGTTGTTTTTCAAAATACACAGTGTTTGATTTCAATTTTGTACGTACATACGTGTAATCGTGTGCACATTGCACGTTTCCAAAGGGTTGCGAGAACTGCAGTTTGTTGTAATGTAATATATTACGTACCTGAGAGCGTTAAAACGTTTTTTACAGCCATTATTTTTCATAATGCGCGTATACTGTATACTTTTTTTTTGGAATTCCTAAATTATTTTACCTAGAAAATACACCTAGGAGGTTAGGTCTGTCACCGAAATTTTTCACGAGTATTGGAAAACGGTTTGAGAATTGAAAGGTCGTCGCGATCGCGTACAAAGCGTACGCGATTGATCGACGAATATATATATATATATAAATATTATAAAATATGTGTGGATACGTGTTTTAAAACTATCGATATGAAATATTGATAATGCGTATATTTTTAGTTTTCCTCGGGGAGACACGATTTATATAATAATATATTCCTCTAAAAGCGTAAAAACAGCAGGAAAATCAGGAAGTACCTTGGTTTAAGTTTTTCAAGCCCTCTTTTGTGTGGAGGATATTAATTATACGTATTATAGACCTTGAGACAATGTTTTTATTATTGACCGCAAGTACAAGGGTAATTTTTTTCTGTGCCTTATGGCTTATAAGCTTATATGCTTTCATGTTATACTTCCTTATAAGTACCTTACACGTACCTACTTGAGTTAGTAAGTATTTTTCAAAATATTCATTAGAATAACATAAAGCATAGGTACATATATTTTACGTAATCCAGCTGCTCAGTTTTATTAAGAGAACACTGCACACACACACAATATTTAAGAGACTTAGATTCAAAGTTAAAACCTCCAAAAATTTAAGTCATTTTTTTATATTATTTATAACGAGCTAATATTCGGATCAATGCAAATAAATGATGTAGAAATGATTATTGAAACATCAAAACAATGCGCTCTGTATTAAATTCAGTTGCACATGACGTACTATACAATACACGATTGAACGATTAGACGGTACTTTTTTTTAAAAATTTTGAATCTTCTGTTGAAATTAAGTAAAAAGCGCTTTAAATTATTCGAAATTTTCATTTTGCACGGATTATTAAAAATAACGAGTAAAATGCAAATCACATCAAAATTTCAATCCGTTTTGTCATTTTGAACATTTTAAAGCAAAATTTTGAATTTTTATTTGATTTGTTAATATTTTTAAGTTTCATAAAATCTTTTAAACGCTAGCGATACATTTTCCTTCTTCTAGTTTAATAACGTCAAAAATTAATTTACACGATTTTTGCTAATATAGACGTTTATACATCGTTATTATTTAGTTATCTTCAGCACAAACTCCTCTAAAAACTGTTTATTTGAAATTTGTACAGACAATTATATTGTAATTTGTATGAAATACAAACGTGATAAAATTCCAAATAATTTCGAATATTTTCAACTATAGATCTTTATGATTTTCAACTTGTCGAGTGTTTCGCTCACAATGAGCTCGGTCAGAATCGTTACACTCTTATGCAATGATTTAACGTTGTTTACAAATTCAATTTCAAACGTTAAATTTCTTTTTCCAAAACAGCGAACTTCTCCCTACTTTATATTATTATATAATAATAATATAAATAAACAAACATTTACTACCATAAAAAAATTACGTTTTATATCTATTATAAATTCAAAACTTATAAATGGATATTTAAAAATCAACACGATGAAAAGTACCTTCATAACGTACTTTTTTAAAAATAATTATACATCAGATATATTACTTGTTGTAAATTCTAATCATGGATCATGTCGAACATCAACGATAATTATTCAGTTAACTGATTGCGGTTGCTAAATTGATAATTATATGGACATCAGGTGTAAGCCGGTGAAGAAACTTGGTAAATTTCCAAAAAAATATTACGTATCTTTTCGTAGTATATACGTCATTGCGTGGTTAAAATTTTAAACAGTGTGTAATAATACTGTTTTTTTAAAAATTTTTATTCAAACGCACTGACTGAATAATAGTCAATATATTATTACGTGTTATTTTGTTGATTGCGCGAAAGCTTTTATTATCGTTATAATAAATTACATCATTACTGACGGTTGACTTTGGCTAGCAACAATATTGCGTTTAGAGAACAAGAAAATAATATGTTTATTTGAAACTTTCACTAGAAGTTTGAAGATTCGATCGTGTCTACAATTATAATTTATAATAATAACGTCGGTTGTTTTTTTTTTTTTTCTTACGAACAACCCCAGAATTATGTTTCAAAATAATTCATTGCAATACACTATTATAAAAGAAACGAAAATGTATCAATAATAACTGTACCTACGTTGATATTCATAAAGAATAATTTCACTGATTTGTACTTTAGAATGTATTATTATTATACGGATGTACCTATATATCCAACAATTCTGATCATTTATGAAAAAAAAAACTTCTCACAATAAAGTAGGCAGTACCTACAGTAGGGCTTTCAAAATTCAAGTTGAAAATAAACCGAGTGTATACTACCCAGAAAAAATTTAATAATATATATTATTGTGTGTATACTTAATAATACCAACTTGCGATTGTTGGGTAAAAAAAAGTAAGTACTCTGTGGTCAAATATACTTAAAAAATAAATAGTAACCTATACACCAACTGAGTACTGTCAAAGGAAAAATACTCTCGGGCGTTGAATTCGGTATGAGATAATCAGTGAGGCCAGGTTTACAGAAATTTCCTATTTCTGGAGATTTTTGACGTTTAAAAGTCAAAAAAGGAATTTTAAACATTTTCAAGGTGGGAAATCCGTGGATTTTTGTTGGTAATTTTTTGATAAACATTAACAGAAAAGGAGATCTAAGAATATTGACTCAGTTTTTGACGCGTAAATCGAAACTTTTGATAGGCAATTGAAATCGAAATTTTTGACGATGTACGCCTGCCAACACGGACTGATAATAACAATATATCATTACGACCAGGACATTTTCAATGAAACTATATGGTATTGTAATGGATTGCATTCGAATATAAGTCATGTTTAGTAAACTGAAATGGTTCTTTTAAACCGACCATACAGGTCATCACTAATTTATTGGTTTTTTATGATATGGTCTATAAGCTGTATTATAGATAATATAATATTATTCAGACTGTATAATAAAATACTTCGGATTTCGACCATTTTAGCACTACTTTGATATGATAATATTGCTAGACGATTAATCTTTTTGAACCGAATGTTTTGTTGTTGTTCTTCTCGGAGTTCCTCTCCCAACGGAGGTTGGAAATCATCGTATTGATCTGGATTTTCTCTTGGACCGCCGCAACCAAACCGTCGCCTTAGATTTTGCATCCGATTCGTTCTAGGCATCCCTCTACTTCTCTTACCACACATCTTTCCCTACAAAATGAGTTGCAGAACTTGATATTTCTGTCCCCCCCCCCCCATCGCGTGTCCAAAATATTTAAGATTCTTCGAACGCTTCCATCCTCTCCAACAGTGCCGGATTACCCATAAGGCGGAGTAGGCGCCCGCCTTGGGGCCCTACTCATTTAAGGGGCCCCGTGAAAACGAAAAACCACAATTTTTTTAAAGATTTATGTAAAAAATAATTTTGTTGGGGCCCAAAATTTTAATTGCCTAGGGGCCCACCAATGTTTAATCCGGCACTGCTCTCCAAATCAGCTTCCTCTAAAGTCCACTCCGTTAAGCAATATGTAAAGCACACGGCACTGTGTTCTCAATTCTAGCGATAGGTCGCGTGATTCGAGAAGATTGTGTGCGAACATTCGTTTGTTGTTGTTGTTGTAATAGATTAGTGTTGATTCTGCAAAAGATGAACGTAAACGATTCACATAACTATTTACACAGAGACGGTAACTAGCCACCGAACAAAACAGTACAACATAACAACACGTCGTCGTTCACACCGCGTAATTTTATCGCAGTACAACAACGCCGCGGCTGGCGGTACTTGCCAGACGGTTAAAATTCTCTGCGAAAAATCGTTAATGTTCAAAATTCTCGTTTTATTTTCGTAAAAACTTCAATAATCGGCCATGCAGCAGACCGTGCCGCTATCGTTCAACTGGACGTTTTGGTACAGGGCCGACGAATACGCGGGTGCGAAAAACACGGATTGGCGAACAAACGCGCGGAAGCTGTTCGACGACGTGTCGACGGCCGAACGGTTTCTCAAAGTGTACGGCGACGTGAAACTGCCGTCCGCCTTGCCGCCGGGAACGAGTTATTATTTTTTCAAAAAGGGAATACGGCCCGCGTGGGAAGAAGCGCCGAACAGAGGCGCGGGCGCGTGGAAAATATTCATCGGCGACCAGATGAACAACGACCTGAACCTGGTCTGGTCGGATCTGTTGTTCATGCTCGTCAGCGACGGGTTCGGCGAATTGTCCGGGTACTTGTGCGGCGTCACGTGCAACACGAGGCGGGGCGGCGCTCGCCACAACACGGTCGCCGTGTGGACGGTCAAGACCACGCCGGGTAACTATCGGCACATCATGAAGATCGGCAAGATTCTCGAGATCGTCGTGCAAAATATTTACGGTCTGAAGTGTTTGAAGTACAAGCCGCATTCGAATTCGCCCGACGGCTTTGACTACGTCTTATGAGTGTATCGTTTAATATTGTATAATATTATAAATATTGTTAATAATATTGTTGTTTATTGTATATATAAATAAAACGGTTAAAGCAAAACGTTGGTCGGCGAGGAGTTTTCATTCTGCCGGAAACGACTACGTTGTGGCGACGTAAACAACGCGCACCACGAGCGTTTACAATATTGTCAGTAAATAAAGGGAAACCCCACGTTCTAGAATATGCTATAATTAACTCGTTAGGGTAATTACGAAAAAGTTCTAGAACAATCGACGCTTGTATATATATATATATACCGGCTGGTCGGACGCTCAGTCGGTTATAGTCAGTAATTAACGGGAAACCCCGCGTTCTAGAATATACTATAATTAACTCGTTAGGGTAATTCCGAAAAAGTTCTAGAACAATCGACGCTTATATATATACCGGCTGGTTAGGCGCTCAGTCGGGTGGATAAGTCAGTCCGTGGGTACACTCCGCGACACACCGTTAATTACACATACAATATTTGAGAAAGTTTAAATTAAGTAATTTAGGTAAATTGTTACTTTTTTTTTTTTTTACAGAATATTTTGCACTTTTAGGGAAATTAAATATTATTGTGGCGACGTAAACAACGCGCATCACGAGCCGTCCAAGTCGTTTACAATATTGTCAGTAAATAAAGGGAAACCCCACGTTCTAGAATATACTATAATTATCTCGTTAGGGTAATTCCGAAAAAGTTCTAGAACAATCGACGCTCATATATATACCGGCTGGTTAGGCCCTCAGTCGGTTAGTCAGTCCGTGGGTACACTCCGCGACACACCGTTAATTACACTCCGCGATTCCTCCGTCATTGTAACGGATATTTGTTTTTTTCACATTTATATTCATACGTATTTGTGTAATTTTAAATTAAATTAAATTCCGAGTGATTTTTTATTGCCTAAATCCCACAACGTGTATTATTCCGCAAAAAGTCGTTACTTTAATACGGTTGGCGGCGACGTGTCGTAAATATACGCAATATTTATATGCGCTGTACTAAAAAAATTACAAAATCCACGAACACTCAATTTTTTTTTATACAGTCGTTGAAAGTAAAATGGAAAATTGTCAAAAATCGGTCGTACCTGTTCGACTCGCTTTTCGAAAAAAATTCGTGAAACACGCAAATTATTGGTTGTTTAAGATTTTCAAATACGTAAAACGAATCTGGAGTCCGAATAAAAAAAAATATCAAACGAAATCCGTTCAGTAGATTCCGAAAGCGTATGTATTATTTCGATTTTGTTAAACTTGGTTTTTACTACCAGGACTGAGCCCGCTCAGGAACGTTTTTTCGAAGGCAATCATTGCTTTCAGAATAATACGTTCGAACCACATCATCCAAACCAGCGAGACCCAAAGCGTAGTCGCTACTCCGTCGAACTATACTACCCACGGGACCTAGAGCGATCCCGGCTTTTTTATTCTAATATTAATTTTATATACTAGGAAAAAAAAAAAATTTTTCGAAATAATTCCACTATAAACACCTCAGCTCGAATAAAGTTTAAAAAAAAATAAGCGGTCTTATTCCAATCACGGTAGGTCGTAAAATATTTTAACAGGCGTTTAAGTCAAAATGTGTATTAGATAAGTCAACTGCAAGACACTCTCTTTGTTTGTTTTTTCAAACATACTTTAAATTGCAAATGGTATTTACCACTATCAAAATAAATTTAAAGACGCGCGATTTTTAAATGTTACACCCTTATTCGAAAAGTTGCAGTTTTTGGCGTAGTGTAAAAACTTTTATGCGCGTGTGTCGTCTGACTACAAGACCTATTTAAAATACGGATTACAAACTACGCATTTTAAAGTCGTACACGAGTAAAAAAGTAGGTATTTAATTCAGTGTTGGATTGAGTTCAGAATTAAATGTGGATCTTTCATAAACATTTACCCCCCCATGCCAAACTTAATCGTAGTAAATAATATAGTTTTAAAAAAGATGTCTGTACTTCAATGTTTAACGACGAATCTTATGTAATACTAAGTAAAATAAATTACCTACATCTATTACACTTATCCACTTGTTAGAAAATAAATTTAGCTATAAACTTAAATTTAGTACTGTTTCGTATATCTATCGGTACGAACAGTGGCGCAACTAGGGGTGGGGTTTGGGGGTTGTAACCCCCCCCGAAAATTTTCTAAATACTACTAACTAATTACCTGTTGAAAATGATTTTTTTTTTTCCAAATTCACAACCCCCCCCGAAAATGAATCCTGGTTGCGCCACTGGGTACGAAGACCGATCATTTACATTCTCCGTTAATATTTAAAAAACGAACACTATCTGTACCGCTTTTACTGTGACGTTTACTTTTTTATTTTACAGATTTGCCGTTCGAACAAACACGATGCGCAGGAACAGTTTACTATTACCGATCCTCAGTCTTTTGGCCGTTACTTGTGCTGCGCCAGACGAGAGGAGGAAATTCGTCCGGGTAATCACCGAACCGAAACCCGGCGAAGAATATGTTAGCATACACACCGGAAAGCCTTCGTCGGGCGTCCCGCAAAATAATTCTGGTAGGTGCTCAAAAATTTTTTTTGATTATCCGTGAAACGCCTGCAGGAGTGCTTTTGTAAGCGCAATTTGAAGAGCTGAAATCAAAATTTGGGAGCCGGGTCTCGTTTGTGTTAAGCACCCCTGAAATTTGCAATTCTGTGTATTTTTTTTTACACAAAATGTTTAAGACGGCTCAAGAAGACTACCCGGGGGCTAAGCTCCTCCAGATTGCGCGTATACGAGCAAGTCCCGCTACACAGGGCCGAAGTTGACCCATGGTGGATTAAGGGCGCTTGCTCGGCGGGGCATCCGGATGCCCGAGTACTAAAAAAACAACTTTTTAAACTTTTTACCTCCAGTTAAATTAAAGTGAGGTAGAGGAGTAAAGAAATTTACGAAAAAAAAAATGTAAACTTGAAAAAATAAATATTGATTTGTATCATTTGCTGCATCGTCCATTCTTTAAATTTAGTACGCAGAATGCTGCTGCCGAGTTTTTAATTCTTTTCCTATTTAGGTAGATAGTAGTAGAGGTACACCTATTGGGTATTTTCAAAGTGTTTACCGTTAGGGGTAGGGCTTAAAAAAAAAGATTTGCCTCGGGTAACCAAAAGTCTAAATCCGGCTCTGCAGAAATCGTAAGATCGTAAACTGAACAAAACAAAATTTCGATTACAGGAAACGGGATGCACGTAAATGTCCACGACGAAGGACAAACGGGAGTTAAAGAAGTCGATGGTTTTGTACCGACGGAAGAAAAGATTTATGCGGTGAGTGCGATACTTATTATTTTAATTCTACGAGGAGCGCGAGTTATATACGACCTAATAATTACCACGGGTCACAAAATGTGACTATTGCGCTAAGGGTCAACGTAATGAGAAAATAGAAATGTTCACCGTAATAAATAATGGTTTTACGTAAGGAAACTACCGCAGTAGGTGTACGATTATTTCGCGTGTAAAATAATTTAACGCCGACGCAGGAACCAAACGGAAGAAATGAATAGTATCTTCTCCGAATCAAATGAACGGTTTACACTTAATCTTCGAAAATAAATAAATATTATTTCTACGTTATCCGTACAAATTTTACTATCGACACCGACATAATATTACGTAATATAAATACCGCCCATCAATATTTTACCTGACAAAATCCAAAAAAATGAGTTAATCGACACGCGTAGAAAGGAATCGAAGGAATATTGGTCGACGCCTACCTATTTTATTCATTTATTCATAATAAAAAATAAAGTAGGTTCTCCAACTCTCAGAAAACTCGAATGTTATTACGTATACTTACATTAAAAAATATTTGAATCGACATCACGACGTAAGATAGATCATAACCAAAGACATTTCATACAAACATTTTTTTACTTCTATTTTCCGAAACAATAATAACTATTGCATCTGATTTCAATTTTAAAGACTTTGTGTACATAACAACTATTAAGTCAATCAATCAACACCAATGGATAATATGGTATACCTGCAAATTTTTACTAGTAAATTTAAAATCGACGTCGGCCAAAGTGCTAAGGGATAAAACAAATAATAATTGGGCAGTTACTAGGAGAGGTTTTTAATATTGTTTTTCTTGATTAGAGGTAATCTTTTTTAACATTAAATAGTATGTAAATTCAAGGTTGTTTGTAAATTTTAATTTTAATTTTATCGTCATTTCAAAATAATCTTTAAAAATTATGTATCAATGAACCTATGTTTAACGCAAGCATACTTGAAATATAGTCTTCATGATTTCACTTGTATAACCCAGGGAAATACAGTAGCTCAGCTCACAGATCAGTAAGGTAGCTAAGCCATAAATTTCAAGTGTGAACTGTTCATTATTCTAAGCGTAAACTATAATTTAACCTGCTTACAGGCTACATACTAGTTAATTTAACATAACTTTATGGTTTACCAAAACCATAGGTTCAAGTTTACATGGCAGTTGATATTTGGGTAACTCATTTATATTCTAAAAATCTCAGACTGTACGTCTGCAATTAATATAAATCAATCATAATGATGAATATCACTTTTGAAAAAAATTACAAACATGATTATTTTAGATTTAAAGCGTAACAAGGAATGTATTGATTTTACAATGTTCTGTGTTCAATTTTTCAGGCAGTAGAATTCATTTGACTTTTATATTATGTGATACTTATGAACCTATAATTCAACTTATTTTTTAGTTTATACATATAGGTATTAAATTAAAAGGTTATGAATACACTTCAGAAACCAAAAAATAATAGACTTTAGTGAGTAAGTACTATATACCTGAGAGTTAAATATATTTATCCAAACACATTAGTTATTTTCACATTTTCTGAGATTAATTAATAATTATAAATATGTAATTATAAAGAAAAACCACGTTACACTTTAATAGTTTTCTCATAATAAAATACCAAATATTATTTTAAATTCATTATTTGTACGCAGCACAAAAAAGTATACCCCACTGCTGATGAAGAACCAAGAAGACCAACAAAGCCCGAAAAAAAATATCCTCTAACAGACGATGAAATATCACCAGAAAGTTTTGTAATCAAGCCGAGTAACAAACTGAAGTACGTTTAAATATAATGTTACTTGATATTGTTTACTAAAGTTTTTTTCTAGGAATAAGCGAGAAGATGAAATTGAAACACTTTCTAAATCGGGGGAGAATAAAAAAGACGAAGGATTATACGATTTTGTGGATTCCCCATATGGAAGTCAAATTGTAGGTTCCGCTTCTTCTCAGGCGTCTCGGATAAATATTAAGAAAGCTCCAAATGGGCAAGAATACGAATACGAATATGTTTATTACTATTATGATGAAGACGAAGAAAATGCAAAACCTGGTTCCAAAAGTAATTTGTACAATACATTTAATCGTGTGTTTTAAAAGTAAAACTAATTGTTTTGATTCACAGCTAGTCCAAATGTACCAAGTTCCACTTCGGCTCCACAACAAACCAATTTAAAACCCAATAAGGATATCAAGGAAAACAATAAAACAAAAAAACCAACAGTGTTGACTGAAAATAATTTTGTCCAAAATAACAACAAGGACAGGTCAGTGATTTGGGTTTACTACTTAAATAACATTAAATATTTGTACACCAATTTTGTCTTTCAAAATATTAATATTGCAATATTAAGCAGGATAATTAAATAAGATTTCAAGTTTGAAATTTGTACCAACATTTAATACATGTTTGTTTTCCTTATTTTTGTGGAATTATTCTAACATAAATATTCAAGTTATTTTCATCAATTAAGTTGTCATCAGTTAATAGAATATATTTCATAGTAGAGAATGAAAAATAGAATTTTTAAATGGTGAGTAATGAGAAATAAAAAAAACATAGCCACAGGTCTTTAAAGACCTTGATTTTACTCTTATTTTAAAGTGAACATTCCATGCAAATCCAACATAATAATTGCTATAGTAAATATTTATTTATAAAACATAAAATCAAAACTACCAATCAATTAGTTCAAAATGTAAATTACTCACTTAATATTTAACATACTTTATACGCAAAACATACTACATTTTATACTTTTATAAGAGGTAATAATGTAATATAAAAACATAACAAGACTATTAAATTTAAAATAGTTAATTGAACACTACTAAAGACATATTTTAATATTATATACTTTTTAAAAAAATTATAGTTATTACTAATTATTATATTTAATTTGATTTTTTTTAGGTTTGCTGCTGTAGAACACAGTAATCCTTCAGATGAACCCGAAGGACATGCAAACTATGCAGTGAATGATATTGCTGAACACAATGGTAAAACAAAGTAAGTACTTTATTATACAATTTATAATAATACCATGCGATAAATATACAAATCAAGATTTAAGAATCTAGCTATAGGTTTCTTCTCAACCCAGCTGTAAGATCAAAAAGTTTTGGATTATAAATTTCACCATTTTTGTCTAGTGTGTAGTGGAACCATTTGCCTTTAACTTTCAAAGGTATACTTTGGCCCCGAGAAGTTCTTCCAACTGCACAACTAATCTGAAACAATTTACAGTAACATAAAATATATTTAATTAACATAGGTACGCTATTGGGAACAAATTACTGAACAAAACCTAGTAAAAATGAATGGATAATTAAGATACGAGCCTGCCAGGAAAGCATTTAACCAACATGCAATAGTTCATTATGTGGTTTTAATAATTTCTCTATTCTGAGACAATATTAAAGACTAAGGAATTTAGTATTTACTAACCGTTTCTAATGGTATAGTTGTGGTTATATTCCGGTTGAAAAACCCATAAGATGTGATGTTTAAATTATTGCCTCCTCTGCATAAAACCAACATTTTCACAGACTTCATTGAGTAGACAACGCATATCGCAATTAATATTGTACCTGTAAACAACAGTAATTGTATTTGTGTTATTTTCATTAATGATAACTGTAAGGAAACGTTTTTAAACTATTTCTCACCCATAAACAAGCAGCCGACGGGAATGCCAAGCGTGACCATTTTCCCTTTGGATTTTAATTTTTCTACCCATGATATCGATTGAGTGTTTTCATCGGTAGCGTTAGATTCTTTGTTAAGCATGATGTTATAAGAATCTGCTACTGTAAGCCAGAACCCAAACTGGACGATAGAAAATATGCTGATCATTTTGTACGTCCTGTCACTGGACGATTTGTACAGAAGAACATCTTTAGGCACATTGGTGTTCAGGTCGAATATTGATTGTTCGTTGAAATTTCTCCAACCAAAACGTTTAAAGTTGTTTGCCAACCGATTTCCGGGTGCTCTATAAAAAGTGTTGGACGTTCGATTGAGCCTCACGCATTGCAGGCACGGAACACAATTTATAATCCGTTGAAACGACATTATTAAAAAACTATTATGTAGGTACACAAACAAGTACCTACATATTATAAAAAGAGCACATTTAAAATTAAACAAATTAATAGTTAGAAAAATTCAAAAACAAATTAAGTAAAAAAAAAGCATCCACCATCCAGAAAATAGACGTCGTATCACTTAATCTGATCGTGTACCGCTCGGACGTTATCACTCATTGCCTGTAAAATGTGGCGTCACGTTTTGTACCAATAACCACTGGGTCTAATTTAATGTGTTGAAGGTCATTGGTTTGGTCTCTCGTAGCATCATGCATCACCACATTCTACAGCATTCTACGCTTCCAATGTTGAGTGTTCTCACTTTTCAAACAAGTTATGAACCTATTTATTGAGTATGAGTTCTCTGTTAAATTACAAAAAATAAATTTACGACGTCATACCAAATGAGTGTTCCCACCTACTTTGTTTTGATATTAGTTTATGGGGTCTGCTGCGAGTACTTACCTTTTTTTAAGTGGACAAATGTTGGCGACTTCTACCAGTATTAATGCATTTAAAGGACATAATTTAATTTTTGAAAAGAATTATTTTTACGTAATAGAATCTTTTTTTTTTGTAATGAAAAGAAGAAGACTTCCTATACAGTTCACATTGGACTTTGAATTTATTGCGAAAAACTCACACAAAAACTAGTTACAAAACTTACAAAAACAGGCCTAGTTCTAACTATATTACTATAAATTAAAAAACTTAGAAAATCCAAGTTGGTACACAACGAATTGTAAAAAGTCTTTTTTTCAGTAAAAAAAAAAAAAAAAATCCTCATCAGACCATTCAACGAGGTTTTTTTTTTCGTAGTACACGTTTTTGAGGTAAAAACAGGGCACGTGTCCAGGCCCCTTAATTTTAATTTAACTAGTTCGTTATTAACGACTCAACATGATATGATCGGCCTAAGTGGGTAAGGAAACAAAATATCGTACAAATGCATAGACAATATTGCTTCTGACATGGTTTATTTGACACGTCATAGTAAAACTAATTATTATTTTTATTCAGTTGTGAAATAATAATATAATTACTATAATATAGTGTATTCACTCTATATACTGAGGTACAAGTATACAGATTTAGAACTTTTTGCGGAATCGCGATGGTAAAATCTTGATAATTTGTTCCTCGTTTCTAACAATTTTTTTTTCGTACCTAGTTTAGTTATTATTGGTATTTTAAACGTTGATAACTTTTTCCGGAATTCTTGTTATCGATATCATTCAGTTTCATCACCACGTCCTGTATTTACCTACCTATAATAAATGAAAATGGAATAGTTCAATTATAAAAAAAAAAAAATTGTTTTTAATAGGTACCTAGTTTAAATTTAGTTAAAACATGGTGCCACACATTTATAAAAAAAACTATAGAACCCATCTTTTTGGCTTTGTACGTATAGACAAAAGGTAGGTATTTAAAGTAGTGCCTACATGTACGTTTTTTATAATAATCTTAAGACACCTAGCAAGGTAATTATTTTGATATAAAATAAAATCAGAAAAGCTCAAAGCTGTACCTATAACTTGGATTTTGGCATTGTAGATAGATATTGTTTTATTGGATATTTTCGTGGTTGTGACTTGTGTCATATTTTGTCTTCTAATTGTCGTAAAAAAGGTGTTTTTATCAAAAATTGATTGAATCCACGATTTTTAAAAAAGTCAATATTAAGTAAGATTTCAAAGTCGTAGGTCCGATTTGTCATAGCCCATATAGGTTCTTTAGCCTTTAGGTAATTACCTATGTTTATAAATAAAATTACCAATTTGTATTTTTAAATTAAACATGCAATAACGTCTTCAGAAATTTCCCGCAGCGTTTGTATGATAAACCAACCGGTATTTTATCATTAAAAATATAAAACACCAACGTAGACTTAAAGGGAGGGTTAGAAGTTTGAAATCCGTCCTCCCGCAAGTATATAATATATTCTTATGTAAACAATTTTGGTATCTATTGGTCATTTGAATTTTTAAAACAAGTAAATACCAATCAAATTGAACGTTATTGCAGTATATTAATTATGAAACCTTTTTTTAAAAGCTTTTAGTGGAGAAAATAACCATTTAAAAAAAAAGCTTGTAGGTATATTGTATATATTGTAGGTATTCCTTAAGTTTCAGTCTAGTTATAATAATTAATAAATTAAGTAATTGACAAGACAATTTATAATGCGAATTTAATAACTTATACATTCTCTTAAGTCTGTTTGAAACTAATGAAATGCCGCCATAAAAAAAGTTAATTAATCTCAATAAATTTATAAGATCTTCTTACATATCAGAAAATATTGAACAAAAACACGTTTTACTTGTTACATTCATGTATAGTATTATTTTTAAGATTTAATGAAGACTTTCACTCTGTAGACGGTTTTAAAGCGCTTACAAAATAAAACAAAACCGTATTGATAAAAATTTAAATAAAAAATAAAATAAAAAATGCAGTCTCCAATGGTAGGTACCTAAGTCGTGCAGATTTATATTCATAAAAATGAATCAATCATCGTGAAGAATCCGCAACTGATTCAACGTTTTTTTTTTTTTTCTTTTACCCATACGTACTTACCTACTTTCGTTTTAATAAATTGCCATAAATAAAATTGAAGTATAATATTGTGTTTGTCATCATTTATTATTGGACATTGGTTGTTATCATTATCCATTGTTATTATTATAGTCATTACTTTTGACACTTCTTATACTATACAGAATCAAAATATTCTATTTTCTATTTTGAATCAACCTCAATGGTTATGAATGTAGATTTTTAATCTTTTGTTATGGTGCGACTATCTAATAAAAATAGTGGATCATCGCATAATAATACGAATAGTGATCTTCATTTTTGAACTTGAAATAGCTTTTGCTAAATACCTACCTCTATCCATGATCGATTGAATTATCGGATGCATTACCTAAAGGAAAAGTTAAAATCATAGAAGTGTTAAACAACAGAGTAACTCGTCGTATAAATTGTTCTACTTAATTTTGTTTGACGATACGTAGTAATTAGTAATAGAATAGGTACATTTCTTTTTATTGAATGTTTTCACTTAGTAGACTGGAAATATAGGAACCTCTATAATTGGCAAACATGAACTTTATATATGCAACCAGAAACGTGTCTTAATTAGTGATTTATCAGTTGAATATGTTTTTGAAAAAATTAAGACGTTATATTGTATACATAAACTAGGCATTGAGTCTTTCGTGTAATGATAATTTTTCTAGTGGCATTAGTTTGAGTTTATAATATTGTAGGTATAATACAACAATAAGTATAATTTTTTACTATAAAAATAGTTAAAATGAATCGTAGAAACTATAAAATCATGTTGAAATTTCATTAACTTTACAACCAACAAATGACCGAGTTGAATTGTGACTGCCGTTCGTCAAATGTTCGATAAGTACCTATCAAATAAGTTGTAACATTACTGGTTGCTTTCATCAACAAATAGTAAATATTTTTGTTACACTACGTGTAAAAGACACACATTGAGTATATAGTTTGTGTTTAATTAAATAGGGAAATTTATCAGGATCATTAAGAAATATGTGTAGTGTCAATATAGGTACACAATAGTATACCCAAACATTTCAATACCTATTTAAATAGTTTAATACTAACATCACAATGAATACAACTATACATAGTACAGATCTATTGTATTTGTTTGTATAATTTGTACAATAAAAACTGCAGGTTTAAAAAATATATTTCCTCCTCGATTGTGTAAGATTAATTTTTTTCGTACAACATGGGTATAGTTAGTTTTTACATTTTTACTAATAAATAAGTGACAAAATATGTTTTCAAGTAGTGCAGGTACAACTTACTTGGTTACCGACCTAACTATATACCTAAATACTACCAGGCCCGTGCGCAGAATTCGTTTATGGGGGGGGTTTTGACATATGTGTATCATGTTAGGTTATTGACTTTCGTAGAATAAGGACTATTGCTAGTGGAAAATTATGTGGAAAAATTCTCGATGGGGGGGGTTAGAACCCCCAAACCCCCCCCCCCCCTGCGCACGGGCCTGAATACTACTCGGTTCTCACTTAATTATTAAAATGATTGATACAATCGAATTCTATACCTACAACAAATATATGTATGTATACAGTTTAAATTACAATTTATATCATGAAATTGTTGGTATCTAATATTATTTATAAATATATATTATTGAGTATGTTGTCTGCAATAGGTTATCCTCGTATATTAGGTACAGTGATTTTACATCTACTACCGATAGCAATTTATAATATTATGTTTGTAATTCTTCAATGGTGGTATTACGTTAAAAAAAAAAAAAAAAAAGAGTGCAAACAAATTTAATAATGAATTATTTATAGGGAGTCTGCACGTAATCTTGAAGAGGCTTTATCGGTTCCATCTTCTTCGTTGGCAGTATCGGAAGAACGTCTTCCACAAAACCCTAGATTCCCTGTTCGGTCCCGCGGAGGTAACCCGACAAAACCCTCACAAGATTTCGCTACGACAATCATACCGGCTACCGACACTCCGATTACTCGTATCCGAACAAATAATGGTAGAAGTTTGCACATTTTAATTCCAACAACATCTGATATACTTACTGTAATCTGTGTACTAAATGTTTTTCAACTAGGTTTGGATTTAATTGACAGCAGTGTTTTTAGAACTTCAACGAGACACGACAGTAACAAAGGTAATAATTTATGTTAAAACATTATACAAACGGTGGTAACCAACAAATTAAGAATATTATCTACTAATACACCCAATTGTTGTTATTATTTATTAATAACCCGTATACGTGTTTCAGGGTAAAAGTAGTAATAAAAATATTTGTAAATATATACGTAGAATGTAGAACACAGTTTATGGTTGTGCTGTTGTTATATTTTGGTATATAGTATTAGTATGGTATTAGTACGGTGCTCGAGTTGCGGGAGAAATATCAATAATATTTAGAAGCAGCGTTAAGTAACAATTCAAGAGAATTCTCATAATCACCCAACCAACAGGGCGTCATATAGTTGAACGAGGAGTGAATGAAAAAATTTTTTTTTAAAAAAATAAGCAGCACTCCATCTCCTCGCAGACCATTTGGCCTTTCTCTGAATTCGAGCACTGATATGATGGATAGTACATACATAATAAATAATCATACGCATTATATATAATAAAGAAATAGGTAGACCATTTATATAAGCTTACGTTAAATGAGGTTGAAAAAAATGTTCGCATATTTGTAATAATATACAAAATTTTTTTTGCAAAAAAAACGGGACAATTTCGTAAACTTCTGCTTCGTGTGCTCGTCACCACGTATTCGATAAAAAGTGGGTGGTACGACCATATTATGTAACACACATTAAATTATAATCGTAGCATATCTATTTCTTTATTTTTTTCGATACATGGTGTTTAAATTTTATTTTTAAGGTTGATTTTGTGTTGTGGCTAAAGGGTTAAACGTATTAATTAGATTAAAAAAAAAAAAATAGAATGTTACGTTAATTATATCGGCTGTATAGTAACAGTCATATATATATATATATATAAGCAGTGGCGTGCGCGGGGGGATGGGGTGATTGGGGGTTATATCCTTCACCGTAGTTTTTTTTTTTTTATTTTAGCAAAATTATAGATCTCAGCTTACAAAAATACCGATCATAAAATATAGAGAAATCAATAAAAAAAAAAAAAACGTGAAAAATTATGAATGTTCCAGACTGTTGTATAACATCCCGAATTTTCTGTTTTTTTTTTTTTTAATGTTTCCTTCCTGCAATGTTCTAGCTCGCCTATGACGGCCAGTCGAGTCAAACATTTAGAATGAGGGAGGAAATAAAGACAGTGAATTGTAAAACAAGAAGCTGCTATATTCTTGGTTGTTCGTGGTCTTTGTGGGGGGGTAGGGTTAAGCTGTCACAATTTCCCCCTGCCTGTGAAATAACCGAGTCCAAATTTGGTAATAGAATTTCTAACAGAAATCAGGAAGGTATCTACATCATTAAAATGAATCATTTTTCCCATAGATATTTACATCCCTTGCCTATTTGTAAATTTCTGGGCGCGCCACTGTATATATCATATAACATATATATATAGGTACAACAGGGCAGTCCTGTGTCTAGCACACATTTCGGTTTGATTTTAAAAACTAATATCCACCTACGTATTGTACAGAACAATATCAATATTCTGTTGTACATTATGCGCGCGCGCGCGTTACTATTTGTGTGTACTGGCGTGACTGACGAATAAAGAATAAAGCCAACGGGAAAAGATGATTATTGCAGAGCGTTACATTTGAGGACGAGCGAGGTTAAAATCGGTGAAAATGAACGTCATTTTCAGATGCTGTGGTACAAACGACGCCAGCAGATCAAGTAGCTACTATTATAAATAACGCTTATAACACTCAGCTGACGCAGACTGTTGCGTCTGTAACAGAAACTGTTAGCTTAGATCGGGATCAAGACAATACCGATGCGGATACTAAGGGGCTATCATTGACGACAACATTAACCCCTGACGAGGTCGTCACGGTCACCCAACATTACACGGCTGCAGGTTCGCGATGGACAACGTTTGCTATATATATATATAAAAATTATATTTTTTATAAACTAACCCCGCACTGACTCAGCATGCAGGCTACACGGGCTTTTGTTTTTGTTTTGTTTTTTCGTGGACAGTAATGTTCATATCATATAACACTAGAAAAAAAAATGTCGAGCTTTTTGTTACACGCTTTGGGTGTTTTCACTAACCACTTAACAAGGAGACGTGCTTCAATGTGTCCACTTGGTGGTAATCTTTACACGCTGTTTGGACTTTGCGTTTCGACACTGTTATATGTATATATACGATTCCGTCCGTTTAAAACCGTTTGTTTGTTTCGTATTCAAATCGTGTAGTAGACGTATAAAAAACCTATGAACGGCGATGTGAAACTGAATCGCCAAAATAAACGATTGAATTTGATTGTATTTTCATGAAAATTGCGCGATGGTGCCTGAATCTTGATAAAACAGTTATTTTTCGTGAAAAAAAAAGTACGTTTAAAAATTATTTCGTCCCAGATGAAAGAGCGTTTATTTTCATGGAAATAAAAATATTATTTCATCCATAACCGCCCCTTCGCCCTTAAATTATATTGGCGACAGTCAGTGCCTAATCGCGTGTTACGAGAGAAACGCGAAATCCGTAGGTTTCTTCTATAATATGGTTTGTTTGTGACTAAAATACAATCTTAATGACGACGATCAACAACTATATTAACGCTCGATTATTTTAACTTTCAAGGTCTTTCACTAATGTCAGATTCATAATACATGGTTACACTGCAGACAGTGTCACTTTCAACCACCTATTAGCTACTGTTTAAAAGAATATTTTTTTTGTAAAATACTGATTTACTACTGCGTTGTAGTATAGTTCATAAACGAAATTTAAAAAACGAACCGTTTCTATTTTCTTTTTAAAGCGCATAATTTTTTTATTTTCAGAGTGTTACAATATAATAATAATACTGTGGTCTCGATACAAACAATTCGATGATGTTAATAATGTTTACCAACGTTCTTTATGGCTTCTTAAGAGGATATTTTATCCTACAATAATTGAAGTTTACTGAAAGCGTATTGAACGGCTATCTACTATAGCAGACTTCTCTGAAAAATTCGAGTTACAAATGAGTTTCTTGAATGGGTTGAACCCTTTAATTTTCGCCTATGTTAGATTTATTAGATAATAATATTTCCCCATGAACTACTTACCTATAATAATATGTTAAAACATACCTGAACATGATTAGTGTATGATGTTTGATATATTTATTAAGTACGACTACTACTGTGATTTTATGGTCGTAAATTATGTGCGTTTTAAACACTAACTGTAAATTTCTATTTTATTTTTACTCTTAAAAGTCTAGCATTCGTTTTCAGTCATTCAATAGTGGAACATTAGTAGTTTCTCAGTTCTCTACTATACAAGTAATGGTAGTAGCGTTGTGTGTACCCAATGAATATATATGTACGTTTATATAGCTGATAGAATAGTAAACGTAACGTATAATTTCGTATAATTCAGTTGATCAAGACGATAATTCAGAAATAGGTAGTACCTACCTTATACCTTCAATAAAATATTGATTATTTCACCGTTCACTAAACATTTAAACATAAATAGCTATCATTATTAATTTAAATATAATTTAGGTATCGATAAAATCACGAGTTATAACATGAAGATACACGGGTAACATTATTTCTTGTTTACGACTTTCTATAACCATCATCAGTCTATTATGTTTTTAAGAGGACGTCACACTTAAATTTGTCGTCTCATTAACTCGTGACTAATACAAATTTTGAAAGTATAAAAATTTTTAAACGTCGTGTCGTGACCCGAGGTATTTCATGAAATAATTTTAGACCGAAATCTTTTGGTTTTTTTTTCTTACCTCATATAGGTATCATCCGTAGTTTTCGTATTAAAGAGTCAAAAAGACAGGATTAAAAAAAAAAATTAAATTTTTTGACGTTCTGCGTTACTCGGGTGCCGTTGAATTTATTTATTGAGGTACATTAGTATTAAAATTTTTTTTTTTTCCATTTATCCAAAAAAAATTCTTGAAATAAACTTAAATTCGTACAAAATTACGGATAGCGTTTGAACGCGCTACTAAACGCCATTTTTGAGGTGAACGATATTTTCTTGAAATTTCAAAATTTTTTCGTGCGTTTGACTGACTGCATGATATAAATAGTGACAATTCGTGCGTGTTATTGTTATGTGACGTCCTCTATTATATATATATTATAATTTAGTGAAACAACACAGTGAATAATCCACTCAATAGTCCGTGTAAAAAAAAAATTATGCTCTAAAACCAAAACAAAAAAAACGATTGGATTTGTCAGGGTCGACGGACAAAGGGGCGGTAGACTTGTACGCCATTTTGCAACAAGCCCGCAGCGAAGAGACGGGCAACGCGATCGTCTCCACTGGCAGCGCGCATTCCACGACGTTCGAGGACGGCGACACCCCGTTCCCGACCACGGTTCGTCTGACCACCACAACGACCACCACGACCACCACGACCACCACTACGCCGGCGCCGACCACGACGACCACGACTACCGCTGCCCCGCCGCCCGCGCCGGCCACGCGACAATCGGCCGGGCCGTTGCGCACCCGTTATCGGGGCAACGCGGGCGGCAACAGGAACGGGCTGCCGGCACCGGCCACCACCACGAGCACGACCACCACCGAGTCGCCGCCGTCCGAAGACGTGACGGAAAAACGCAAGTTCAAACCGAGCAGGGAACGAAACACTCAAGTAACGCGATCGTATACAGGATTTTTTAAATTTTTTTTAAAATTTTTTCGATCGGTGAAAAGTTCCGTTTTCCCGCTAATTGATTCACCCTAGTTCGACACCCCTGTATAAAACAAAAGAGCGAAAATGTATTATTCGGCCCTTATACTACAAATTTACGCGTTCCCGTCTTTCGAAATAAAAAATACGGCTAATTTACGAACGTCACAACGTTTATATTTTGCCGGTTATTCGACATCGGTTAATACTTACTGAAATGTGCGATTATTCGTTATTTATTTATTTTTTTAATGTTCAGGGATCAATATACAGTAAGAGGTATCAATCTTCCACGGCCGCCCTCGATAAAGAATCATCGGCTACGGCTGAAACAGAAGTGTCGACTAAAGCGCAAAGTGATTATTTAGCCTTAATATTATTATAGTTATTATTACGGACGAGGTTTTCACCATGTTTATAAAAAAAAAAAAACACTAAATTCGTCCTAGCTTCTGAGTACCATAATATTGTGGTATCGTGTACACGACGGTATGATATATTGGCTATTTATACACAACAATCAAACATCAAATTACATAATTATTAATTGTGTGATTTGTACAAAATATTTTATTGTACCTATAAATATGAGTACTGAGCAGTAATAAAATCTAATTTCGAGTTTCAAATGTTTCCACAATAATTATTCATTTGTCACACAGAATGTTTACAGCATTCGCATACATTTTAACATCGATGTATTATTTTGTGATGAACACTCAAATTGATTTTTCAGGACCTTCGTTCGGCCGACAAAGAACACGTGCAAGCAAGCCGATATCAAGCACCACACCAATAGACGAAACAGTGGATGTAACATCTGCAGCTCCTAAGCCTAACTTTGCTGAAAGGTATAATATTGTATTAAAAATCTTGAATAGAACTTTGAAACGATTATAAGATTATGTTGAAGGTCTAATTTGAGAAGACAAAATAGCAGGAACAAGTTTTCAACTTCAACTGTTGCCGCAACAACAACGACAACAACAGCACCACCGCATGTAGAAGGAGAAGATAGCAGCAGTGCTGCTGAACATGAAGTTTCAGAGCCAACATCAACAACTTCCAAATATTCTGGGTATATGTTTACTCGCTTTAAGTTCACGAAATGATATTCAATTTATCTTAGACCAACAGGTTTTCCTTTTTTTAAAGTTTGTTGTTGTTGATGTTAATAGTCTTCTATGGTACTATGATAGATTCGTGGATAGGTACATAGTTATTAATATTTTTTAAACTATTTAAAGTGGGAACATAAATATCATAGCTCGGGATCTATATATTAGTAATTAGTAGCGCGATTAAAGATAATTGTAATTTTTGGATTAGAGTAATTTATTAGCTAATTAATCGTACTATTACAGAAGCAGACTGAGACCGAATATCAGACCATTGAGACCGGGCTTAAGATTGAACTTTGGAGGAAAAGGATCATCCACAACGGCGGCTCCAGTCACATCAACAACTCAAGAATCAATCTCAGAAAGTTCTCCTGCTGAAACAGAAGAAAAAGTAAGTGCTGAATGTCTGTCAGGTATTTCAACTTGACTCTTAAATACAACTTTTTTTTTCTGACTATTGTTCGTGTTTATTAATTATAAGGAAGTGGTGCAAGAAACTAGCCCGACCCCGGCACCCGATACGATTTCAAGATTTAAGAATAAGTCTAGATTCCGTGTACCAGAAAAGCAAAGTTTACTGGCACCAAAACAACAGACTTTATCTCCACCGGTGGTAACCGGTCAAAACAGAAAAATCTTACGGTCAAATTTGTTACCTAAAAAAAAGTCGATTCAAACGGAAGAGCCCCCAGTGATTGAGGATGTTAAACCAGCAGTAGAAGGTGAACCAGAAATTCAGCCAAATCCAGAGTTGCCATCTGAAGAAGATGACCAACAATCCTCTTCTACTACCAGTAGCACAACTGAAACACCAACATCATCTACGAATCGATTATCATCTTTGCTTGCCAAGCGAAGGCCGTTGCAAAGAAGACCAGCAGAACTATCTAGCAAATAATCAAATCAAGAATAATGAGCAATCAAAATTATATTAAAAACCTAAGTGAATATAAATTATACATATTATACGTACATGATAATATCCAAACAGTATACTAATTTTTTATTTAGTATCGATTTCAGTTAATTATTTTAAGTTGTAATTTTGTTCCACTGTCTTAAACATTATTATAAATTAATTTTTTTTAATTTTAATTTATCATTTTTAAAGGAAAGAATATTTTTGTAAAAGACTCCAGCCAAAACAGTTCTACAATCTATGTGTAATTCTTGATATTGTTCCATGTATTATTTTGGTTGGTTAATTATTATCGTCATAAAATTATTGTATTATTTTTAAATGGAAATATTTATAAGTACTATAATAATAATTATGATTACATTTTTAAATTATTGTTATGAATAATCTACATAGCACGTCCAATGTCAACAAGTAAATAGATTTATAATGAAATTATCTTATATTATTAACATACATTTTGTTATTGGTATGAGAATTTTATTTTGCTGATGTATCTTTACTGTATCTTTTATAGTTATTAATAATAAAAATGTATATAAACAATAATTATATTTTTTCTGGAATTTTTAATTTAGTGTTCAGAGCGTTACAACAACTACAATACACAATGTCCAATAAAATAAAATAAATAATTTTACATTATATTTATGTAAACCAACGACAAAAATTGAGTGTATTACAGTATTTAATGGGTAGGTAATAAGAAAAATTAAGTTTGTGTGTGCAATTCAAAACTAAAAAGCTCGTAATAGCTTGTGGTACCTACAGTTTTCTACAAATATTTAAGCAAAATACTGTTTACCGAAATTTCACAAATTTTTAAAAAATGCATTGTTTATCTGTGTCAAAAACGTGGCTTCCTTAGCTTTATTTAGATTAACATAACAGAACGTAAGCGCAATTATGATTTAGGTCTAAGGACCCCTAATAATACAAAAGTAGATAAAAGCAGTATATTAGTAGATTGCATTGATTCAATACATCATACTTCAAAATAAAATGTATTTATAAGTACCAAAACAAAACTTACTAAGACATAGTTACAAAAAAATAACACTTTTGATCACATATTTATTTTTAAAATGAGAGAAAATTCTAAGTCGTTCGGGAAGTTGTTTGCAGTAGTGTCGTAGCGAAACTTTGGAAAAGGTCACATCATTGGGTTAGTGACTGAATTGGAAATCGTAGTGTAATAATTGCACTATATATATATATATATTATCTAGTCTAGTAAAGAATACTTTTTTTTTCATTCTAAATATGTACTTCAAAATGCGCATTCAAATATTTTGTTAAGATTGTATTTGGAATATACCTACTTATATTCAAATCATTGATGATTTTAATATGTAATCAATGTTTGAACATTCAAAAAGTAGGTACCATTATATTTTAATACTTTTTGGGATACATGTTTTTTTCATTCTAAACTATGTTATTTTTGAAACGGTTAATTTTGAAATCAACCTTTCATTGTCAATCCCGAAAGTATTTCTTTATCAAAAAAAACACCCATTATTTCAAAAAATATTATCTTTTTTTCAACGTTGTTATTTTTGAAAGTTTTGTCACAAATTTAAAATTATATTTTGGGTTGAAAAAAAATAAGATTAGGTATTTTAATACTTTCTTCTAAATTTATTTGAATACATTATTAATTATTCGAACACTTAACAAAACTGATAATATCTGAAAGCAATGATTTGTTTTCTTAGAACAAACAGTTTTAAAACTAAATACCTACATAATTTATATCAAATTTCCTAACTTTTTTGTGGTATAAAGTGCATAGATCCTATCGCTCCTTCCCCAGCTCAAAATGACAAAAAATTTGTACTTGGTGATTTTGCAACCGTCGTCGATTTTGGCACATTCAATGTACCAAATACGATAGTATTATAATTCAAAAGTGTTCGTATACACTTATTGCGAAATGGAATGCATTATTTAAAAGCTATAGCGTCCGCTTATACCTGCTTGAGGTATAGTGTTTTAAATATCTTAAAAATAGGGTGAAAAAATTTCTAGGTTTTTTTTTTACTGATACAGGTGTAGTACTTACTCAGTCTCTTCAAACTATTCATCCCCAAGGCTCTAACAGACGACTCAAAATCGTTTTAAAAAATGTATCGTTTGTAGAAGTGAGACAATATACAAGTATATATATAAGTATATATATATATATTATAAGACTATAATATACACCTCATAATTTAACTGGTTTGGATTTTTCATAGTTCTGAACATATAATATTGCATCAAAATCTAAAAAGTATCACATAATATTTTGCCTCAACACATTAATGAAATATGAGTATCCTTAATAAACCGAACGGACTTTTTTTGATAGTTTAATCGTTATTTATTACCTTCTTGGGATCTCAGATGTCAAATGACACGTTTTTAAGTTTTGTTCAATGTCTATACTCTAATATAAAATACAATAATAAACTTGTTTTGATATAGGGTTTTAATTTGAATTGTTCTCTTAATAAAATATTACGTTGACAGGTTATACCTACGTATAGTACGTTCAGGGTCATTCAAACAAGATTTAAAAACAGATCACATTCGCTTTTTTATGAGGTTCTCACCACATTAAATTTTGGTCAAGTACAATTTAAACGACCATGGCCCTTTTTCGTTTGTCGCACATTATATAATTGCTTTTTAAATCCAGTCTGTAGGTATTAAATATATTTTTACTTTTTGTGTGTGTTTAATGTTTGTTTGTAAATTATATACTAAAATCTTCTTAAAATTTCAAAATATAATGGACATTTTCTGTTCGAGTACATGTTATGTCGATACCCAATACAAATCTATCGGTTCCTATCTAAATTGTTGGACTCATACCGTGCAAAACGGGTATACTTTTTGTTTTTTATCAATTATCCGCGTCCCATTGTTAGTTTTATAATTGATTTACCAATTATATTACTTACCAATTTGTAAGTATAATTTATAAGTAGGTATAATTAAAAGTATTATTCTTATACTTTCAATTCATAATCAATAGGATATAAAATATAGGGTATTCATAACTATATAACAGGTATGTGTGAAGAAAAATGTTTTTTTTTTTTTTTAATTCAACTTAAGGCGGAATGTCAGACACGTTTTTCGTCCACCCCGCGCACTGCTCCTGCCTATTTTTACGTTCCGGGTAAAGTCTAGGTTTTGCAGTACTTGACATGATCCGATTTTTTTTTAAGTAAACAATTTTGGAATCGTTATAATTTAATCTACGATTGTTGAACAATCGAATTTTAATGTTTTTCTTCCAACGCATAAATTTACCCACACAAAATTTCCAATGTTGTAGAGTTATATCGAAACAACTATTTGGATGTGTTTTTAGAAAAATATTAAAATTCGATTTTCCAAGAAGCATAGATTATAACGCGATTCCAAAATTGTTTACATCAAAAAAATCGGACAGCGTTAAGTCGTTAAGTCTAGGTAGCTAAAAGCAGACTTTCCCCGGAACGTAAAAATATAGGCATGAGCGGAGTACACTACTAAAATCGTGTGTTACCTTCCGTCCACAACAATTAAAAAGTTAATTAACTGTAGTGGAAAATTTACAAGTGAAGACAGAAAATAACTTTGGATAAATTTCCCTGGCATTTTTCATTTTCGATACCAAACCCGAGGCTTTCGATTGTTCCTCGTTTGTTGTCAGTATATGAGTATACATAGTAAACGCGTTTACGAAAATACGACGACAGCGGACAGACGAATATTGAACAGCTTACCGTAACCGTAACACGTTTTCAAGTTACAACATCAATCGTGCTACCAAGATTTTGGATAGGTATACCTATAGTTGATAAAATTGTAAAAAGAAATCTACATTCACTTATAGGCCCAGCTGAGAGGATTTTTTTTTATAATAGTTGTCTACACAGTACATATTTTAGTACCTACTAGGTATATATTATGAGTTTTGAGTTTTTCGTATTTGGAAAAATAAACTTACATATAGGTAATGTAAAATACATCATATTATTGTAAGTTTAATACCGAAAGAAGTACCTACCTAAGGGTTTTATTTAAGTTTTTTAGTAAAACTTGTACTCATTCGTTTTTCTAGAAGACTTAACTTTACTTTACACATGACTAATTCAAAAAAAAAAAAATAGTTAAGCTCATGGGCGTATTTAGATTTTTTTTAGGGGGAGCTGATGCATTCGTTTGAAAGGAAATTCTCCAACTTAACATATTAAAAACAAAAATTGGGAGTATTCTATACAATTCGTGAGATTTTGGGGAGGGGGGCTGAAGCCCCTGAAGCCGTCCCACAAATACGCCCCTAGATAACTATTAAAAATGGAAAGTCACCTATATTGGACCACTTTGTTTACAAAAAAATTTCAATTGGTTCAATATAGGCAACCGGTACTTATATTGGGCCAATAATTTCTACGTTTGGTTTACATTGAAATTTTAAAATGCAATTTTAGGTAAAAAAAATAAACTTTTGAGGAAATATATACGAACCAAATAACTATTCTACATGTTTTAAGTCACAATTTTTTTAAACATAATTTAATTTTTTTTTGCATTTTAAATGTATATAGGTTTATTATAGGTGGTCCAACTTTGTATCTAAGTACTTAGAAAATCAAACAGGCACAATTTAATATTGATCCTTTGTCTTTATAATCCACGCGATTATAGTTTAAACAAAATTGCCTGTAAAAAAACGTTTTAAGCAAAAATAGAATCATAGTTAATTTCAAAGAAAACTCCAAAGAAAATTTAAAAAAAAATTAACATCAACGTCTCGATTTTTCTTATTTGTGATTTAAATCGGTTATTTAACTGATCACACAACTAATACTAGTACCAAAGACGTTATAAAGTGTTTTTAATCGTTTTAAACTGCATTTGAGCCATAATCTGTTAAAGCTACTGAGTTAAGGGGGTGATCCAATTAAAGTGGTGATTCAAATTACCCAACTCTCCCCTATAGTTTATGATACATATAGGCAATGTCAAAATAGTTTAGAACGAATTGGCATTGAAAATGAAAAAAATAAGACTGATCCTTTTGTTTATAACTATTAATAAATAATGAAATAATGGCAAACTTTTTGCTATGAACACGAAGAACATCTTATGTAGTTTGTCGTCATTATTATTGTGTCTACTAACTATAGCCTATAGGTATCGTAGGTTCTGTACCTACCATTTACCGAACAACAAAATTCCCCACGACCACATTGAATATTTAAATAAGTAAACAAATCATATTCTCGATGTTTCAGAGTAAAATTTTCACTTGTTCACGAATAAAATGTCAAGGGCAGATTGCTAATAATTTGTTTATAACGTATAGTCGATTGACTAATAAGTAATATAACGATTGTTAATATTATTATTGTTGTTGTCATTGCACTTTGCAGATCTCCAAGTATTTAAAACGTAAAAAGTTGTTTTTTTAATTTTTTTTACTATAGCGTTGTTGACTTGTTGATTGCCAAACTGGTTTATTTGTACACTAATAATTTAATATGAGCGTAAAAAAAAAAAAAAAAAAAACAAATATCGCTTACCTATACCGATTATTGTTTCACAAAAATACAATATTTAAGAGGGACGTAGAAAAACTTGAAAAAAAAAACCGATATAAATACAACCGAAATCTTTGTAGACGAGATCAGTAATCCGCAGTCATTACATCGATTCAACTGAATCTTTATTCGCTCGTTGAGTTTTATTAAATTCAAATCAAAAAATCATCATGTACAAGTTATTGGTATGTATACTTTTGTTGTATAATATTACAAAACGTATTGAGTTTTTGGTTTCTCGATGTAGTATATTGTATCTGCAGTTATGACAAAACCTTCTATTAGAATATATTGTTAAATTATTCACATTCTCATTCTGTAAAATTATTTAATTTTTCTTTCTGTTCAACAGTCTCTATTTTGTTTTTAAACACGTCTGTATCGTTTGAAATTTAATCATCGTATCACACCTAACCCACTCTTCAGTTTTCTTATTTTGTGCATTCAGAATCAGATTGTAAATGTATTTTAATAAATGAAAAAAAATCGATATTATAATTGATATATATATATTTTTATTTTTTAGTGATATAAAATTACTAGGTACCTACTACACTTAGTGTAAAATAATTAGGTAATATTTTTGCGTAAAGATACCAAAAGTATATAAAAAAAAATTTTCACCAAAAGCATTCATATCCTTTTAAATGTAATATTAATCCTAATAAAAACTTAATGACCGTACAAACACGAATTATGTAATTTTCATTCAAACTAAATAAATATATTATAAGTTTGAAAATATCATTTAGGTATATAGGTAGCGACAAAATAGTTATGACTAACTAATATGATAAGTACACAAAGCTATAAGTACAATATAGTTTATTGTTGGTAATCTATAATAATTTTATTTTTCAACATTTTTCTTTACTTCCTAATGTTAAGTTTAAATTTTGTCGACTGCGATTAGCTTGAAGGAACATGTTTTTATCTCATTAAATATTTTTAATTGTTTAAAAAATTATTCTCTCTTTGTCCGCAGTTATTGGTCGTCGCCGCATTGGCTTTGGTTGCTGTCGCCTCTGGTCAAGTACTCCTCACATACCCACAAACCTATGCACCAGTTTACACGTACCCATCGTACACTTACCCAGTGGCTTACAACCCATACATCTTCCTCCGTCGGTAGACAAGTCTCATCCAACTCCACATAAGTATGTATAGTAAATACATTTTATTAGTAATTATTACAAACACGAATACCTCGACATTGTTACAGATCAATAGGTCTTTATTTACTATACTATTTAACTAGCTAATTCTTTTCAATTAAGTAGGCATATATACTTTGGTATTTGGCGATTTTGTCCTAAGTTTCTACATATTTCATCTAAGTTAAGTCTGCCGATGAATTTCGTAATAAAATTACAAAAATAATTTAATTTTCTTATTTACAGATGTAGGTGTAAGTACTCTTTTAATATTTTGTTTATTATCGGTGTAGGTATTGTCAATTTATTTCGCTCTACTCTAACTATAAGGGTAATACGTACCGATTATAATATTTCATCGTCGGAGTTTTCTGACATTTTAAGTTGATGAGTTTTTTTTTCTTCAGTAGAATAAAATTGGTTTTATATTACAACTAAATCACATCATGATTTCGTTAATTCTGCACCACGTTAATTATTCTAATTTATGGTTATATTTTACAAAAACTCAAATGTTCTTTTTTATCAAAAACCGTTTTTGTTTTCGTCACGAATTTTATAAAACCAACGGTTTTATCCTTTTTACTTAAATAATTAAAAAATTTTCCAACATTTAAGTTTTTGGTATGGCAATAGATTTAGTAATTTAGACCAGTTTATATTACTTTTGTCAGTAATTAACAGTTAAATAAACGACAGACATAAGAAGATTAGTATAGCTAATGTACATGAATAGTTAATCTATCACATCTAATAAATCATACTGTACAGCATTAAAAAGTATCAGGTGCTTCATTGATAATCACAAATATTGCGATAACAATTATTAAAGCATAGTACTAATTAATGTTACATTAAATTATTATGTTTTCAGACAATTATGTGAAGATACTCTGCAAATATTGTTCCATTGTAAAGCCACGATGAATGTACACCACGACCTGCAATAGCGTAAAATTTATTTTAAACAGTACTCACCAATATGTTTTATTTTTCTTCATTATATTATTCTTCATAACATTAAGCATGTTGTATTTATTTACGATTGTATTTTTTCAAAATAATATTATATTTTGATTGCCATGCAATACACAAAATTATTTTTATGAACACATTTGTTGAAATACAATACCTATGTATACTCCAACTTTTAATACGTTCCTGTGGAAAGCTTACTCTTACAGACACGCGAATAGAGTTATCGGTTTAGAAGAGAGCTAAAGCCAAAAAAGTTTTGTGACAAAAAACGATTTTTGGCTGAAATATTTTAGAAACTATATTGAATTCAAATAGTATCATATTTGTATATCGGTAGAATATAGGGTGTAGAAAATTTTTTTTTTTTAATTTAAACCGTATGGCGGTGACAAAGAAAAAAAAACTGATATTCAAAATACACAAGACAGGTCCATTTAGTGGAGTCCTGAGTTCAACCAAGGCCTTTTGGCCCCTCATCTGATCAATTCAACTAATAATATAGTTATTTTTAGTAATATAGTTTTCTAACTTAATTTTAATAATATTATTTTACTAAGCATTAAGTTTACCTATAAAATAATAAAATAAAACTTAGTTAACTTACAGATGTCCACTTTTATTTAGCTAATCCATCCATGCCGTCTTCTAAAGAAACATTTTAAAAATTTAATAGGTCCAATTTTAGCGACATACCTATATATCTATTGATATATATATATATCAATACGTACTATTTATCGAACTTACATCATATACGTACTTCCAAATAACAATTTTTATTTTTTTTTTATTAATTAACCATCATAAAACAAAGCTAAAACTTTTAAAAATGACAATTGAAAGAGAATTTTTGAAAAAGTAAAATGTAGAGTACAAAAATAAGACCTCAGATTTCCTGTTATACAGTAAGATCTGAAGTATTGTCATCGTCTGCAGCGTAATCTGGCGGACGCGATTTTGGTCAACTTCTCGACCGTAAAGGTGACATGCATAGAATAAGGATATATATATGGTGACATGGCCTCTACACGGTCTGTAAGTTTGACGGCAAGATGACATACCTCGTCGACGTCCTTATCTCATTAATTTATTATAATATTATCAATCGTGCACTCGGCACCAGCTGTTGATATTCGGTGATATCACAGAAGTTTTTATTCGTGATATTTTGTTAAGAATGGAATGATTTTTTTTTGATAACAGATATGATATCTATGAAAACAAAAACAATAATAAAATGTAAACAAAGTGAATAAATTTGAAAATTTTTGTTAAATCAACTAGAGATGGTTATTAATTATAAAAATGGATTATAAAAAAGATGCTATTTACACATACTGGGTGCAATACACTACAAAGGTATTTAAACATGTTTCATATTAATTAAAACTATTAAAATGCTGTGAAATTAGTTTTTAATATAAAATAATTATGTATAATTACTGACGATCTGACTTCAAGTCTGACATTTCTAATATTTTGTTGACATCTATCTTGGTTACTGTCAGTAAATTAGACTGAATTAGAATATTGAATACAACCAAATTTAAAAATTTTATGTTATTTAGTAACTAACAGCTGTTCACATTAAATGTTTTAAAATAGTTATTTACCCAAGTACCTACTATAAACTATTGTTAGTTACGTATGGGATATGGGCTATTCAAAAATAATTCCTTTACAATATAAATATAAGAATATTATAATGTGTATAATATGCATTACATTTTTTTTATCAAAAGTGTTGAATTCAACGTATTGGTAAAAGAAAAAAAAACATTTTGAATCTGTTATTTATTTTATTAAGAGGACTTTATACCCAAAATAACTAAAAATACTTTTGTGTTTCAAATAGTATAAATAGTATACAATGCTCGCAGGGAAATAAATTATACATTGTTTGAAAGATGAGACGTTTTACTATGTTTTGTTGAAATTAGATTCAGAAAATTCTATTTTAATTTTATGATATATGCAGTGCTTCAATTGGGAAAAAAATAGAAGTGGGACGCAGTTAAATAGAGTATCAATTTTGTAATAATGTGCCTATACATTAAGAGTACCAAATTAGAAGGGGTACGCTAAAAAAAAATTTTAAAAAAGAAAGAGGACTCCGTCCCCCCGCGCCCCCCCCAAATCAAGCACTGGATATATGTATTGGAATAATTAAAAATATGCGATTTATTGAAGCCGTACTGTTCCATCTTTAAACCAACTATCAAAAATTAGTCTCCAACATAATTTAGAAAATTTTTTTCACATTTTTTCATACTCTAATAAATGTCATTCTACAACTATTGAAGATATAGTTGTATTAACAATAAGGAATATTAATTAATCATTTATAATTGCAAACAATTCATAATGTTTTTATATTTTAAAGAATGAAGAGGCATCTTTTCGACAGTTTATACGTGGATTTGTTGCTATATGGGAACCAAAGTTGAATTTAAAGTGGGCCTATACTGATGTTTGCCTACCATCTACCATTGATCCTGAAGCAGGTCCTTCATTGTCAAGACTACCAGATGAACTGTTGCCGGCAATTGCCAAATTTTTATATATTGCCAAGGATAACACAGAAAAAGTGAGTATGAGTTGTATGTTTTTGTAATGTTTACCTGAGTATTTACTTTGTTTATTTTCTAAATAAATGTTGTGTTAAAATTTTTATATGACGTAAAATTTTATTGTCTTATAGAAAGAATTTTCAGAGCAAAACATTATTGAAGCAGAATATTTAATTCGATGTTTAATTGTGATAAGTAGAAATTTTTATAACATTCCATTGTTGACGTCCTGTGATTATATTAAAGAGAGCACATCTATAGCAATTCATTTAATACATGAAGTAAGTGAATCATGTACATTGTATACACATTTAAATTAATCATAGAAATAGCTGGCTATAATCTACTATTTTGTAATTTTGTATTTTTATAAAACAGCTTACATCTAATGACCACCGACATAAAGAATCTACAACATTGTCATTACTATCTTTTTGCAATTCACTCTGTCATTTTTTGGAATGTATTTATGATCCATATCAAATTTGGCGATGTTTTGATTCTACTGAAATAAAAGACTTAGACATGTCAAAACTTCAATATTCTCCTTCTATGTTGCATGTAGAAGTAGTACCTTTTATTTTTGGTATGTATATTTGTTAAAAGAAAAAATAATTGTACTTAATATTTACACCAAAATCAGTACGAATTTTATTCAAATTTTATGACATTGTTGTCATGTTTGATTTGATTTGTAGATTGTTTTGAAACAAATTTACCTGTGAAGTATCCTTCATTAGCTGCGGAGCTTTTAAATGTATTTGGAGCAATTGTATGTGGATCTCAGGTAAATTATTTAAAAACTAATTCATTATTATGTTTATTTGCTTCTTAAGTTTGGGATATTAGTTTTTATGTTTAGAAAATGTTAATTTGTAGATTTTGTTTGATCATGCTTTTTAAAATTATTAGTAGATTATAGTTTTTTTTTTCTACAAAACATAAAAAATGGAAAATGTTATTGTTGTAAATTTTTTTTTTCGTAAATGTCATTTTGATGATTTCAATAACAATGAAAATTATTGCCATACAGTTCAAAATTTTATATATACTTACACTTGTGTGAATTGAGTGTAAATATTGTTGCTCTTTTTTATTCCATAGTGGTAAATTAAAATGTCACTATGACACGCCCAAATTATTTTGGTCTATTCTCTCTCTCTCTCTCTCACATCTTGTTCTCTATTGACACTTTGCTAATTTTACTTGTTATATATTTGTTTTTTATTTTATTATCTCTCATCATTCCACTCTTCCATCTAAGCATTCTATTTCTACTACAATCATTTTCTGCTTTATTTTGCTATCAACTGCCCAACACTCCAAACCATACAAAATGGTATTATCATACTTTTTAAATTTTACTTTCTATTTTTAGTTTATTGAAAACTTTTATTGTGCATAGTGAGTTTGACAAATTTTGTCTCTTTTTGTGTTTGAATACAAGCCAACTAGTTATTAGTCACTACTATATACATATATATTAAGTATAAGTTATTGGAAACAGTAGATACTTAATAGTTGACAGTTTTTAAACTATTATTGAAAAAAACTATTTAATTTTTTAATAGCATTTGATATTTATTATTTAAGTACATATGCCAGACTACACTATGAGTATTATCGGACCTGTCAAAACGGATATATTTACACCAGATGAGGATTTGCTTAATTTTTGTGGTATTTGCAGTACATACTAAACATCTTTTGTTGCATTAGTTTCCTAATAACAAATTAATGTAACAATGTATATCTGAAATTTGATCATAAATCTTATGTTGATTGTTTTTAACAAATACCTTCATCAGAAAAATGCATTGTGATTTGTTGTGTAGCTCGGTATAAAAGATTAATTGATTGAATGGTTATACTTGATCAAATTATAATTGTTATATGCTACATGTTTGGTCAGGTTACTAAATAAGTTTTGTTTAATATTTAACAATATTTATAACATAATATTTCAATACAGTGTAATATATTAAAGTTAATTTTTAATGCATGTTTCTAAATTGTTTGTATTATGCACTATGTATGTATGTAATATGTATTTTTTTTACGATTCTTATTATTCTAAATAAATCTGTATTTGAAAATTCTTAAATATTTTTTTTTGCGTTGTATTACACTTTTGATGAAAATACTGTAACATTATATTTTGAAGTATTTAATTTTTAGCTACTAGTTAACAAAAATCATGCATTTTATTTGTTTAGCACAATGCACTTCGTGGAGTTAGTCCTCCAACCTGTACTTTAATTATGAAAGTAATATCCAATACAAACATTCCATTAGTTGTAAAAACAACAGCTTTACGATGTTTTGTAACAGTTACTCAAGTTATGATTCAATTTCCTCCTCATCAGGTTAGTTTTATTTGGAAATCGACTAAATATATCCATGTTTTTTTATTATCTGTATTTACAAGAAGTATATATTATTATTAATCAGTAATCTACTTATAATATTTATTATTTTAGTGTCAATTGGATGTGCATACTCAAATGGAATGCTTAAAAGATACTTTAAACGAATGTACAGCATCTGAAATAAATGTGCCATTGGTTATAAACGTGATTAAAGCTATTGGGCAGTCAATAGAGCTATCAGAATCTAATGCAGAAAAAATACGGGGCTATGTTGTTGAATGCAAATTTTTAGAAATAATTTTAAACATACTTAACAAAGTGGAGGTAATTTTTTTAGTATTATATACATTGGTTTTTAGAGTTTTATAACAATTTTATTTTAAAAGGTTGAAATAGAAATTGATGATGTAGTAAAATGTGTTGAAACCGTATCTTTGATTCTCCGCATGTCAAATGAAGCAAAAAATCAGATGCTAAGTATAAACGGTTACAAAAAAATTTTTGAATTTGTTGGAAAACAAACAAATAAAAGTCAACCGTTATTGAAAGCTATAATTTCTATAGCCACAGAAAGTACGGATAAAACGCTAGATCAAACTTTAGAGGTATCATATTATAATACTAAAAGTATTGAATAATAAAAAACCGTTTAAAATACATAATACTGATTAGCTTAATTTGTTTTTATAATAGAACGCACAAATGATTGTACCCTTGATTGAATGGTTGCCCAGTCTCGATGAATTAGATCAAGTTTGGTTAGCAAGCGTAATATTTAATTTGTGCACCACAAATTTACAGAGGTAATTTATTTTTATTTTTTCTGGGTTTATAATGTGTTTTCTAATTACCTATTTAAATCTGGAAATCCCCAACGCAGGTTGAAAAGAACATAGTGTCGTGACCTTCTTTAAATTAGTTTAACGATACATTTATAACAGCTAAAGTGTTACTAATGGGTGGCTCCTTTAATCCCGTATTTCTCGTCTGATTTTTTTAAATTTTTTTTTTTGTATTCATTGCTTGCATACGCTTATTGTGCTATTATTGTACAGATTGCATAATACATAATAAAAAAAAAAAATTAAAAAAAAAAAAAAATGATTCATAAAATAAATTGAATTTAAATTTGGGGTATAATTTTAATAAATTTAAAGTTTTGAAATGGAATGTCATTATATGGTTAACACTACTTAAGAGAATTAGATATGTGTTAGTTTCAGCTTTTAACAAATGTGTTATTTATTGTGACTCATTTTGATACAAAGTTTATTGTGTTTTCAGTAAATATCAATCATCAGTTTGTAAAGTTATTGAATCTGTTTGTAAATGTTTGGAAAACAGTAACTTTTTAGTTGAAAAGACTGTGCATCAGCTGTTAAAGCTCATAGAAAATTTGGCTTCTCAATCTATTTCAGCTTCTGAACTTAAAAATATATTTTTATTGTTAAGAAACAATAACGAAGCTGTGAGTGTTTTATACAATTTGTTTTTTAAGTTTGTAAGTAACTTTATTTTTTTTTCTAGTTCCCGTACATTACTCAAATGCTCGGAACTTTATCAGAAGTTGCTTATAGCACATATGATTATAGCTGTAAAGTGTTTTTTGATGTTCAAAAAAATGACGGTTGGTATTTTGTTTTATTTATCAAACTTTGCCACTTGATCACATAAAGTTTGTAGTAAAAATTGTTTTAATGAAAGAAAGTTTATTGCTTAGTTGTATGACCAACTTGGAAAATGTAATAGTTTATAAAATTAAATGATCAAGTCTTATGTTTATTAAACATTGATTTCTTTTAAAAATATTATTAATACTTATGTTATTGACTATAGAACTATTATATGTACAAATGTAGTTTACATATTTACAATTTTATTATTTTTATTAATAGAAGGTCTTATGATTGACGAACTGAAAAAATGGCCTGGACCTATGTGTGGATTTACTTTTCATTGTTGGCTCCGCTTGGATAATGTCAGTTTACATCATTGTACTAGAACATTTGGATTAGCATCATATAGGCGACAACTATTACAGTATGATATTATCGAATTTAAAATTAATACTATTATTCTTTTATAAGTAATTAATAACTAGACTAATTACTGTTTTGAAAATTTACTGTTGTAAAACATTGTTTACTTATCCTTTTTTAGCTTGTTATCCACTTCTAATGTAGGATTAGAAATTTTTATTGGATCAGATTGGACTCTGGTAGTTGGAATAAGTACAAAAAAAGAATTTTTCACCGTCACTGCTAGAGATTTTAGATTTTTAGAAAATCGTTGGTATTGCATAGACCTTTGTTACAGTCCACCAAAGTAAGATGACTATAAATTGAAATGTATTTTTTTGTTTTATACTTGTAAAAATGTTTTTATTTAAGGAGACCTTTTGGAAATAATCAAATATCAATTTATATTGACGGTGTTCAAAACATATGTGCTCCAGCCAAATTCACACCATTAACTGATGTAAAATTAAAAAAATTAATTACCTATTATCTATTTATTTATTATTATTTAATATTTAAAAATTATTGACGGCAAGCATGTCTTACTCAAGGCTGTTTTGGGCCGGGCAATATAAAACCTATAAAACTATTTCTAAACCAATTTTTAACTATTTAACTTTTTTTTTTGACAACATTTATCAATTTATTGGTAGCAATTACATAAATGTGTGTGTTACATATGTAACATATAATATTCATTGTCAATTTATGAAATATGTTTATACTTATCCAAAATATGAAGGAAGACAAATTTAAAGTCTTTAATTTTAGTTTTATTCTGCATAAAAATATGTATATAAATAAAACTAACTGGACTTATTGTCATTGTTATTATTTAACTGAGCTTTTAGAATATGAGTTTATGTCTGGGTGTTACCCCAAGCTGTGAGTTTTGACATGCCTGATCGATCTCTATACGTTTTATTTAGTGTGTTTGTTAGTGATTTTTTTTTTTAAAAATTATGTATTTGTGTATAGCAATTTCAAAGATGTTCTATTGGGACATTTCTTGTTCATGAGACTAAGTCTATTGACAATCAACCACAGATGGACCGTGGAATATTGCCATCATTTATCACTCAGGTAAAATTTTGTTAAACATTGTTTTTTCTGAATCAATATTATCAATTATTAAAGATGTATATAATAACAATTTAATATATGGAATAAATATAACTTGTTATTATATCATGTTAAATAATAAATATCTTTATTAAGGTACCCAATTATTTACTTATGAGAGGATCGGGCGCTTTAGATCCATATGTCAAAGATTTTCCTCCGGGCATGCAAGATTCTTTGTACGGTCGTTCTATGTGTCTTAAGGGCCAATTAGGTCCAATTTGTTTGTTTCCTGAACATTTTTCAGCTCTGCAGATTAAATCTATATACGATTTAGGTAAATAAAATCAACATCATCAAAATTGTTTTTAGAAATTTAATAATATTCATTTTAGGTCCAAATTATTCGTCACTTAGAACAATGGACGATTCCGTATGTGATGTATTAGGATTGTTCAACAGATCAGTATTTTATTTTAGTCCTACTGCAGCTTCTAGTCGAAATATTGCTTTAGATTTAAGTCAAAAAAACAAAACAAATGCTCGTCTCACAGCAGCGGTTTACAAATGTTCCCCAATACAAGTATTTATTACAATAGTACATTTATATTTATTCCAATGTTAGTAATAACATTTGTTTATAAAAAAAAAATTGTTCTAGGATGTAATAAATATGATTGGTGGTCTATATGTCTTGTTTCCTATTTTGGAAAGCCAAATTTTAGATGAAAATGAACATCTTGGCCTATTGTCATTAGACCATACCCATACAGAGTTATCTCTGGACCTAGAAGATGTTTCATCTCTTCGTTCGTATTCTCTTGGTATGTATGCATAAAAACAATGTTTTAATTCTAAGTATTATTCTTAAAAAATGTTTATCATCATTTATTAACAATTAAATTATTATGTTTATGTAGCTATATTTTGTTTGTTAATGTAATTTATGTTGTATTTTAATTTTTAGATGAAAAGCTTGAACTACATCCTATAGGCTTATTATTGATTTTGATAAAAAATCTGATGAAAGGAAATGTGGTTGGTCAAGAACAACTTTTAAGAAAAAATGGTATTCCGATTTTAGGAGAGTTGCTTACAAAAGTAATCAATGCTTGTTTTGAACTAATTTTCCAAAAATGTTTGTTCATAATTAATAATTTTTGTACAGGTACCTTTAGATAAGATTGATTTGCAAACTTTAGAAGCAATTCAAATGTTTATGGAATGTTTACAAGAAATTTCAAATATTCAACTACTAAGGGCATTTTACCAACACATACTTTTTAACTTTTCAATTTGGTCTAGATGTTGTTTTAATGTACAAATTGGTAACTATGAATATAACATTATTATTATTTAAAATTGGTTGTTGTAAAAATATCAATGCTTTATTGTTTTATTTTATCACAAAACACCATTTAATGTAATATATCAAGTCACTATTTGATTTGTTTCACCCACAGATCTTAACCTCTCAGGTCTTAAATATTAAAATTTAATTTTTTAAGGGTTGACTTGGCAGGGGAGAGAGTTAAGATAAAATAGGATACTACAGGATGTAGCAAATTTAGATGGTAAAAGATTATCTGTAGAATGTTTAAAAACAATTTAAAGTTAATAAAAAAAAATAAAGGACCAGTTAGTAAAGTGTAAAAATAATTGCTTATATTATTTTGTGTAATAAGATTGTACACTTATTAGTGTTATGTATTGTATTCAAATAATACATTTTTTCAGTTTATGAAGTGTACAATTTAGACTTATAAATAGCTGCTATTTTATTTTTGTGTTCAGTAAAAATATCCAAAAAAATAATATCAGGCAATAAAGATGTTAATAATTAAAATTATTCAATGAAAAAAAAATTTGTACGTTTGAAAAATATAATAAAATTTAATGAAGAAGTATCCAAAAAAGCCCAACAACAAAATATCAGAAAACAAAATAACTGATAAAAAAATTATCAGAAACAAAAAATACTTGCCTCAAAAAATATGCGCTGGGTTTATCTTTTTATGGTCATAGATTTATTATAATTTTATCCCATGACTTATAGGTTTTACAAACTATTTACAACAGAAAACATAGGTACATATTTTGTGTCGGCGTATCTTATCTTGTATACATAGTATGGAAATAATAATGTAAATGTGTTTTTCTCCTAAGTTTTTATTATTATCAGGGTGTTTTTGTATGAAAATGTATGCTAAGGATAAATTTACCATGTAATATTTTTTCACTCGAGTAATAATCCTTTGTATATTTGTTAAACTAGGTGTAGTGAAGATAATATATTTGTTAATAAAAAACGATCGTAAATCGTTTCGAAAACGATTTGGTGTGCAATACTTTTTGGACACTATAAGAACGTATTATACTACTTGTGATGTATTATCAGTCAACCACATAAAAATACTAAGAGCATCTATATTGGATATCGTTCGTTTTTATATTTTGAAAGAAGTTAATATTTCCGATGTAGATATAATAGTGCGGTATCTTATAACGTGTAAATCTGAAACTATGGTAATAATTTATTTTATTTTCAAGTAGTTATAGAGTTGAAAAATAATAGAAATTTTTAAATAAACTTTTGATTTGATGTTGATGTTTATGCTGTTGTTAAAATTTAAAATTAATTTTATTTGTATTAATTTTATTTCAGTTAATAGAATTATTTGACTTATTAATAAAACATTTGGAAACTGAATCGTGTAAAGATCAATTATTCTTATTGATGTATGAACCACAAACTGCTGATATTTTATATTGCATTTTGATTGAAAAATCAATTAGTATGCTGGCTAAGAAGAAAGTTTTAAGGGTATTTTGATTTTAAAAATGTAAAACTCAAGTGTGTTACAATGTTTTTTATTTTCAGTTGTTGTCAGTATTGCTTAGAACAAAATATGTGTACGAGCGTCAGAAATCGAGTTTACGATTACATAATTCTAGTTGTGGATTATACCCGGGCCTTATATCATTGTTACCAGATTTTCAGAGCCTTTCAATGGAAGTAGCATTGATGATGTTTGATCAGGTTTTGTTAACTGGTGTGTTTGAATATTTAAAATAATTTGCACTACTCTACGATCAAATTATATCTATAATCTAAACTTTTTTAGATTCTATGTGTATTTATCCAGCAATTTTATCTATTCTTCATCGCTTGGCTTATGAAGATATTGATATAAAGTTAGAAATTGCTCGGAAGTTATTAACTATGATTTATATGAGCCCTAATGCTGCTAAATCATTTGCTAAACAATCTGGTTGGCAAGATTGTGTGACAAGACTTTTAATACATCGTTTAGCTGAAGTTCAAACATCACATAACAAAGATTTAATGAGTTTTGAAGACCAGGGTTGTAAAATAGTCCAAAAGAAAATATCAAAGTGTAGGTCATATCCAAATATTTTAAAAGTTAAACCGCATTTATCATTGAAAAAATACCATTCTATGTTTGAGTTGGAAAGAGAATTTACTGACAATGTTATTTGCGAGAGTTCAGTATCAGCAATGAAGCATTTGACAGACGCTGCTAGTTTTATTGAAAACGAAATAAAAGGTGATACTTTTTAATATCAAACAAAAAACTGTTTACCTAATTATTTGTTAGTGAAACCAGATTTGAATATTTTTGTCAGGTGTTGCTGGATCTGTATCAGCAGTTGTTGTAGACAATTTTCAGTATGCTACGGATAATTTAAGTTCTGCTGTAAATTCAGTAGGTTTAGTTGTGAGTGATAATATTCAAATGGCGTCTGATAATTTAGCAATGGCAATGAATAGTGTTAGTGGCAATATTCATTCAGCTACTAGTAATCTATCAATGGCTGTTACATCTGCTTATTCAATTTTTAAGCAAAAGACTTCGGAAATACAAGTACAATTGTCAATTATTAATTATATATTGTGAAATAAAGTGTCTCATTTTGTGTTACCTGTTATTTATTTAGGAAATTGGAGAAAATGCAAAAGAACGAATCAAAAAATATGCGATGTACCCTCCTCAGTCCGAAAAAAATATCATTGATGATGACAGAGCTCAATTAATGACAAAACAGTTATTGGTTGAGTTGGGTCTTGATGTAGATTCTTACAGTATTAGTAATAAGTATGTATAGATAAATGTACTACTCACATGTTTTAGAAAAATAATGTATATTATCAGTGGCGTGCCCAGAAATTTAGAAAGGGAGCGGATGTAAATATGAAAAAATCAATTAATTTTAATGAACCTTCCTAATATTACACCCGAATTTGTACTCAGTAACTACACAAGTACCAATACACAAGAAGAGAAACCTAAGAGAGCTCAATACCTTCTAAAACCTCAAACATCCCCAAAATTTTGTTATAATGTTTACGTCCTCCCCAAAAATAGCTTTTGTCGTACAATTTTTGCTTTAATTCCGCCTCACATCCTCAATGTTGTGCCAATAGCTATTAGACATTTATTTAAGGGGTATCTAGAGCTAAGACTCTGCATGGAGGAAGTATTAAAAAAACAGAAAATTGTGGTTGTTATATTTGTATACAATGTGGAATTCAAAAATTCTAAATATGGAATTGTTTTTATCATTCTTTCATTTAGTAATTATATCATATAATTACTAATACCAAAATCAACTAATTTATTCATTTTACATTGATACTTTTACTAGCATTTTTTTTTTTTATAACATAATTTATAAATTATAATACTAATATTAGTAATTGTATACAATGTACATACCAATGAGTAAATGAAATGTATTATTTTTGTACCTATAAAACTAAATTTATACCTATATGTACTTTTATTAAAATTTACAGATCTATATCCAGCAGTATTGAAGATGTATCATCTATAAAATCTTCTAATGCACCTGATAACCGCTCAATAAGTTCGGGAATAGCAATGTCTGATAATGCATCTACATTATGTGAAGATATTGAAAGTATTGATCATAATGACTTTGATAATATCAAGTAAATATGTTTTGAATTTCATTTAGTTACTAATATGTAGTTATTTTTTTTTTTAGAAATTCCACTAATATACATTATATTATAAATTATTATCGTCTTGATTTATTATGATTGATAGTAGAATTATAATTTTAGATAATTGTTAGTTTTTAAAAAATATCACCATGTTCTTTCTATAAAATCATGGCTAGGCCTGGTCTGTACTGATTTTATTTTGCCTGTATATATGATCAGTAATAATTTTAAAACTTGGTGGGCTGGTAATATTGACATTTGGCACTTAATTGTATTCACTATACTTTTATTTTGTTAAAATTATTAGCTTTTAGTATTATACAGTTTGTGGTATCTAATAGTTCAAGATCAAAGGCATTTCTTAATTTTTATATTAATTAGGTATAATGTGTGTTAAAATGGAGCAAATGTGGAGCAGAATATGCTCAAGTGTAGCTTAATATAACAGCAATTTTGTTGTGATGATTGTAAACAATTAATTTTTTTCAATATATTTGAATTTTTACAGTCCATGGCAAGAGTTTAACCGTAGTAAAAATGAAAATAAAGAAAAAGAATTATGTTCATTAGTTGAAAATATTCTTTTTGTTGTTATGTGGCGTGGAGTCAATATTCACAATAAAAATTGTTGGAAGGTAATATTGGTTTGTTATGTATGATATTTAAAAAACTATTATATAACTTGTGTGATTTATTTTAATTTATGCATTTTCAGGAGCGTGGCCATGTAATGGCTTGCATAAATATGTTAAGTTTAAACAATATGTTATATTGTTCTCATTTAGAACTTAAACTACATATTTTAGAAAAAGCAGTTGAAGCTGTGTTAAGTGATCTTCATGATTCTGGATCAACTGTTGAATGTGATTATGCTAAAATGGAAAACATTGGACAGTTGATAGGTTTGGTGTATGATTTAGTTGTGTTGGATCCTAATCCTAACTATGATAAAAAGTGTTCAGTGAAATTGCTTGATGGATGTATTAAACTAATTGAACAATTAGCCATATTTGGAGATAATCAAGAGCAATACAATAAAAACATTGCTATGAAAACATATGGTAAGCATTGTGTTACAACATTTTATATTAATGCAATACAAATAAGGGTTCAGGGTTATTAGAAAAAAAAAAAAAAAATATCAATATTTAAAATCAAACAATATTTTTAATGTAAAGCTTTGATTCACAAGAAACCTTGTTAACCGAGTTAATGGTTATTTGAAAAAACATCTATTTAAGTCTGAACGTCTGTTGCATGGTCATTTTAGGTTCCTTGGCTAATCTTAATTATTTTTTTTTACCATCATAATGTGAAGTTCTTAGCTATAGGCTTTTTGCTTGCTTGAGTTTCTGTAAGGTAAAATTCAATTATTACTAAGTACATTTTGACATTAGAGAGATTGGGTGAGTTTGTCTCAAATCACCTTAAAACCACAATATTCAAAGTTTTTATCAGTTCAAGAGCTTAAAAATCTTTTTGTGATATTTGCTATTTGGACAGTCAACAAGCAAGTAGCAACTGAATGTGTTCATTTGTCATGTAACTCTTACTCAGAGATGGGCAAAATCAGTAAAAATCTAATAATCAAATATTTTAAAAAATGATTTTTACAATCAAAGTTCAAAATAATCAAAACTATTGATTTTAGAATCAAAATCAAAACCAAAAACAAAATCATTACCGTTGGTAAAAGCAATAATAACGGTACGTGTTAACCACAGATATCTGCAAAAAACCGTAAACACCGAAAAACATACGTTATGTATTGACAAGGAAATATAATATAGGTGTTACCAACCTTGGTCCCTAAAAATCATTGATTATGTATATATTATGTAAAAATTAGTTGTTGATTAGTTTGTGCTCATAACCATTGAATTGATTTTTAAAAATTAAAATCAAAATAGTTAGAAAACAAATTTTGAAAATCAAAAATCAAAATCATGTCAAAATTGATTTTGAAAATCAAAAATCAAAATCAATATCATGATTTTTGATTTTCAAAATCATTTGATTTGAAATCATGCCCGTCTCTGCTCTTACTCTGTGTGACAGATATTAAAGTATGAATATTTTTTGAAAATTGATTGTTGCTCAATTGATGAGTTTGGATTAATTTATGAGGGATTCATTAAGTATGTGATAAAATAGATTCATTTATTTTAAATAACTTATTAGTAAACAAACATTCAAAATAATTACTAACTTATGAATAATTTACTAAGATTTTTTATTCCATTTAAAGGACTTTTATTAAGTTGTTCTTCAAGTCCCAACATGGAAATTTGTGCTATGGCAACAGTTAAGTTACATACAATACTACAAACAAGTAATACATGTGCTGTAGAAGTTGAATGTTACTTGTTACGGTCTGCAAATAACATTCTACAAAAAGCTCTTAAAGGTAAATGTATTTGAGCACTTTTAAAAAATAAATTAAATAGGTAGATAAGTACCTTAATAAAAATATTAAAATATTTTCAGATGATAATATGGAACGTTATTCTTTTATCTTACCTTTGGTAAAAACTCTAATTACCAAATTGTCCGAGCCACTTAACATTTCTAACTCCGAGCTTCCAAACTTAACTGAAGTATTGTACAGTGGAAATTTTTACGATCGATTTTTACCATATTGTTCAACCGAAGAATGGACTGTATTTATTGAAACAAAGGTTTGTGTTTATTTTCTTAAACGTTAGTTAATAAAGAATTCCGTATAACAGTTTTTATCCATATGAATTATATCCAATGAATTCTTAAGTTTTCTTCTTATTAATAATTATTATTTAAACTGGTTTATAAACTAATTTAAATTTTAATGAGAAAGTTATAAAGTAATAATCAGTGGTGTAGAGTAGATCATGGCTCTGTGTGAGTCACTGTTTTGTATGGTGTATTATACACACTTAACACAACAATAATTAAAAACAATAGTAATAATTGCTTATAAAAATATTGATTGTGTGCAAACTAAATGAAAAATATACACAAAATATTGGAAATTTCAAAGTTCTGTATTAAGTTAAGCTCAAAACTTAAAATTTGTGTGACATTTTTTGTACTTCACCAATTATAATGTAGTGTACTATTTTCAAATAGTTGGACAGTTTTTAGAGGAGTTAATGCAAAAAAACAAGAACAAAAGTAATAAAATATTACTATTTGAATTGTATGTAATAAAGTTTGTAAATACAAATTGTACTTTGAAAAATTTCAACATTTTTGGAAAATAAGTTAAGCTTGAATTAGGTAACATTTTTTGTCTTCAAATTGAATATCAAAGGTATTGTGAAACAAAAATGCAAAAATTAACAAAATCAAACAATTAAAAGTTCAATCAAAATTCTTTTGAAACATAGTCAAAACTGTTTGAAATTTTAATCCCATAATATGCAATTTATTTTTTATTATAATGACTAAAAGTTCAAATTATCTGAAGCACATTTAGAAATCTTAATTTTTTTTAATTTGTATCATTACATAAAAAAAAAAAATTAAAAAATGATTTAAATTAAACTAAATCTAATTACTTATATTCTCTGGAAAAATAATATGTGATGATTGGTGTAATTATATAACAGAAAAATTTAAAACCTCTTCATCAATATAACACAGTCTTTGCTACGCTCTGAATCTAAAATATATAAATGTATATCAGCATATTATTATGTAAATGTATTGATTATGATGAAAATTAATCATATAATGATTTTGTGTTGTACTTTGAAAAATTATTTTTAGTTCACAAACCACTTCTTTTCAAGATTGGCATTTTATTTTATGAATTAAATAAATAACATTTATTTTATTTATTATGATTTTATTAAAATAAAATGGTAAAATGTTTTTAATACATATCCAGTTAAACCGCTACATACTTTTTAGGACAAAGTAAAAAAAACACACATTTTTAAATTTTCATTTTTAAAAAGTGTGTTTTTATCACAATCTCTCCATTGAATTATAATTTAAATTACACTTTACTGGTGATCTAATTTTTACAATGATTACACATTTAGCACATTAGTTTGTAAATTAATTTCAACCTGAGTCTTACAATATAAAATTAAAACATATTTATAATATAAATGACAAATGTATGTACAAACATAATATGTATGTATAATACATCTATAACAAATATGTACACTTTTAATGAAACATTCTTTATGATTTAACTGACTTGCCCTTATTAATATTGGCGAAAATAGGTTGATAATAAGTAAAATTTAATAATATGATAGTTGGTAAAAACATTACATGTTACACATATAATTTATAGGCACTTACAAAACTATGTTGTCTATAAATACAACTTGAGAGCTGGCAAGATAGTTTTTCATTTTTAAAAACACATCAACATAGTTATAAGAATTACAACAATTTGTTAATGAATGTTAATATAACTTTTTATTATCTTAAATTTTCTGTAATTTTCCATTGATTGTCAGAATATGTATGAGCACTTGAATATTGTTCAGAATTATATTCATTATTTTGATGATTTCTTGGAGGATTTTCACTTAGAGAAGTGAGGCTATCGTTAACTTGAGATGGAGATTCTTCATAGTTAAAACTATATGTTTTTATGGGTGCTTGAAAACCTGTGTCTGGTTTTTGTGTAGTTTTAGCTATGTATTTTAAATATGCATTTATTTTGTCATTTACAAATACTTTTTTTGTTTTTAATTTTTCATCTGCATTTAAAGTTGATGTACTTCCAATATTTTCTGAGGATTCTTTGTGGCGTCTTTGTAATGTATTTGATGTTGTTGGCTGTGTATCTGGACTTTGAGTATTATATTGGGATTGAACTACATGGAATGAATCTGATGAAGATTGTCCTAAATCCCTGTTATTTGTTGGTTCGCCATAAGAGTTTACCACTGTTAATTGTGTATTTGATTCTGGAATTGAAACTGAATTTGATATGCTGCTATAAGAACCATGGATATCTCCATTGCCTTTAGGAGAACCATAAGTAATTGATGGTACCCTTGGATTCTCCTTACTTGAAGATGTTAACCCATATGTTATTGAAGGCATTGGTGCACTAAATTGAGTACGAGAGTTGAACAAATTTGCTATATTGAAAGAGTCTCCTCCTCCATAGTTATTATTGTTGGAAGAAGATCCAAATGAACTCATTGAGCCAGAAGTTGGAGTCCCATAAGATGTTGAAGGTGCACTGTAGGATGATGATGGGTCATTTGAAGGCGCTCCATATGAAGATGAGGGTCCATTAGAAGGTGTTCCATATGAATTTGAAGGAATGGAGATTGAAACTGAAGGGGTTATTGAAACAGAATGACTAGAAGAAGGCATTTTGTAATTATTTGTTGGTACTCCATATGAAGTTGCTGGAGGTGATGGTGCTGGTACAGGCGCTGGTGCTCCATATGAAGAAGGTGGTGCTGATGGTGCTCCATAGGACGATGAAGGTTGTGATGAAAAACTAAAAGATGATGATGGTGCCCCATAAGATAGTGATGGTTGTGATGGAGCATCATATGTTAAAGAAGGAAACGATTGTAAAGAAGATGTTCCATATGAAGAAGATTGAGTGTTTGTAGGTGCACCATACGAAGGCGATGGTTGAGCTGGAGCACCGTATGAAGATGATGGTCGAGCAGGAGCATTATATGAAGGTGGTGAAGCTGCAGGAGTGCCATATGAGGGTGATGGTTGAACAGGAGTTCCATATGAAGGTGATGGAGCTGCAGGAGCGCCATATGAAGGTGATGGAGCTGCAGGAGCACCATATGAAGGTGATGGTGCTACAGGAGCTCCATATGAGGGTGATGGAGCTGCGGGAGCGCCATATGAGGGCGATGGAGCAGCAGGAGTGCCATATGAGGGTGATGGTTGAACAGGAGCTCCATATGAAAGTGATGGAGCTGCAGGAGCGCCGTATGAAGATGACGGAGCAGCGGGACCGTTGTATGAAGATTGCATTACAGGAGCTCCATATGAGGGTGATGGTGGAGCTCCATATGTAGGTGATGGTGGAGCTCCATATGTAGGTGATGGTGGAGCTCCATATGAAGGAGAAGGAGGTGCCCCATATGTAGTAGAAGGTTTCATTCCGCCTCCTGACGGTGGTCTATAAATTGGTTTTGGTGGTCCGTAAGATGGTTTTGGTGGTCCATATGATGGCTTTGGAGGTCCATAGGCTGGTTTTGGTTTTGATGGAGGACCATAAGATGGTTTTGGTGGACCATAAGATGGCCTTGGTGGCCCATAAGATGGCCTTGGTGGTCCATAAGAAGGTCTTGGTTTTGATGGGGGCCCGTAAACTGGTTTAGGGGGCCCATATTTTGGCTTAGGTGGACCATATTTTGGCTTTGGTGGTGAACCATAAGATGGTTTGAAACGTCCACTAGATTTAGGAGGCCCATATACAGACCTTGGTCTTGATGGTTTTGGTGGACCGTATTTAGAAGGCGGTTCTCTGCGTATTCTAACTAATGATATATTTTCTGCTTCTACTATATTGTAAAAACTTATTAAAGTTGTAAGTAGAAATATCTGTAACAAAAATTAATAATTTTGTAAAATTTACCTCTATCAAATAAAAATTATACAATTTATTTGATAATTTTTTAAATTTTTTATGAGAAACTAGGCAAACTTCCTACAACTTATCTACTTATATGTTGCATAGATTAGAAATCCAATGGGTTTATGTTTTTATTAAGTTTTTATTTATTAAAATTATGATACACACTATCTGCACCTAGTAGCTAGTTGCACAGTAAGTTTGTAAAACAATATTCTGAAACTGTTGGATTTTGTTTGTATTACAAACATTGCAGTACTTACGTTTGGGGATAATAAGTCCATAATGGTTTTAAAAAAGTTTTGTACATAAGAATTTTTACTTTTAATTTGGAGTGTTTGTTTTGTGTAAGTAAAGTATGTAAACTTTGTTGCTGTCTTTTTGGATTTGATTGTGTAAATAATTTGACTTGATACAAGGTAAAATCACAATTGTTTTTATTAATTACTGTGTATTAACTTTATAGTAACTTTTTTTTTCGCTTATACATTTTTACGTTTGTTTTTTTATTAGATTTTAAAGGACTGAGAACTAAATTAGTTGGTATTAGCATTGCCGTGTTAACACGTTACTTAAAACTAACGTGTTGGTTGGTATTATCATCAATATTATACATATTAATTACGTTAGGCATAGAAAAAAAAAAAAAATTTGCGCCGCGGAAGCAATGCGAAAGCAGTTCCCGCGGCGTCGTTGGTTAAAAACTGGAAAAAAAAAAGTATCCACAGAAAAAAAATTATTGTAAAATAAAATTGTGTTCAAAATTTAAAATATTCCATAAAAATAATTTTGTTCTAAATTTTTAATAATGAATATTTTTGTTGTTCATGGTTAATTGTTTTAGAAATTTTTTAGTTTTGTTTACATATATTTTAACAATATTCATTAAAATATTGTTGTGAACCCTTACAACTCAAATATTTTAATTAAGTGAGTTCTACATACAATTTTGTATTTTAATGTAAGTACGATAAACTAATATTATATTTTCTTTAATTTATTGTACCTACTAAAATATTACAATTCATTGTAGAACTGAGTGTCAAAAACTTTTTCACACATTTACAATTTGTTGATTAACTCGCTTCAAATTATAGTTCTTTTTTGCTGACAAATTTAATATAAAACGTCAATCCATAACATCCAAACGAGTGACCCACTCAATACTGTGACCTACGGTGTACTTATTTTAATTATATTATTTTTTTAAATGGTTGGTTTTTTAAAGAAGGAAAAATAATTCCATTTTTGTATACTCTATGTACACGTTTTTTGAGTTCACAATCAAAAATAATTTTATAATAATATGAAGATTATATAGGTATCATGTACTATGATATTACCATTTCTTCTCCATTTTTATTTAGTTTAATTATTACCTAAGGGCTACGACATTTATAATTTCTAAAATACTAAAAACTGAGCTCTAAAAACTGTAAAGCGTAGACATTTGTACAGTTAGTTCATTGTCTGTAAAGGCTGTTTTGCACTACTTCAGTTATTGATGTATTTTGATAGAGTTTTATATTTTGTAACTGGTAATGGGCTTACAAAAAGCATTCCAAAAACAATATTATTGATTAAAAATAATTACCGTTTTACAGTTTTCAAAAGTGGTAAATTTTATTATTATTAACTGCAAAACTAAAATCTTGCACTATTTGTTACGGTTTGTAATTCTGGTACCAAAATCTAAAGTTTCTTATTGTTTTCATGTTTAATTTAAATCCTCAGTAACCGCGTGTTTTATATGAAAGTAGAATAATGTGATCTAGACGTCGCGGTCGCTGTAGTGAATTACAGAGCTTATAATACATCCGGATGTTCAAGACAACATTTCTGACCACTATTTGATGTTTTGTTGACCTTCATCTACTGGCACCGATTCATCGACCTGTGTTTATGACCGCCTTGATTTTTTTTTCTTTCTAATGAGATTATAAAAAGTAACTTTTGTTTTGTTATTTTGTAATTTTCAATTTGCAATGAGTTATCTTAATATTGATTATTTAAAAGTAATTATAAATCTACCGATATTTATTGCGAACTTTGGTTAAAATAAATCAAATGAAACAGAAATTTATTTTAAACTATTTTATCTTATACAACCGGTATAGTTTTAGGGTTTAAATCAATTTTAGTATTGCCTATTAGCTTACAGTTTTTAAAGTTTTAAGTCGAACTAAAACGAAAAAATTACTTGCACTTGATATAAGTGATAATAAGCAAGTATAAAATAATTTAAGTTATAAACAGTTGTACAGGTTTCTTATTAGATTTGTCTAAGAGTAAAAAAAAAAAATCGTTATAATTATAACGCCTGTTGATACTATTGTTTTCGTATTCTTATTTTAATCTATACCATTCCAATACTTTTTCCGAGTTGAATAAGACAGGTCATCTTTGAAAAGACAAATATAAAATAACTTTTATTTTCAAATGTTCCAACTATACAAATGATTTAATTGACACGTATGAAAAACAGCGAGCTACACTTTCACTGGAATCATTGTTATTCATTTTTATAGAATGGTATTCATAAAACGTTGACAGATACATATATTATATTTTATTCAACTGGACATTTGGGTGTTATAACTTTTTAAACATCGTGATCACAGTACAAGAAAATCAAAAAGAGAAAAAATAATTTTTTTAAACCGAAAGACGTTTTAATATTAAATCTATTTAGTCTCTCACAAATCACTATTAACATGATTAATTTGTGCTACTTACAAATTGACTTGATACTATTGTAATTATGATTATTTTTCCAGTCGTGTAATTTGATTCTAAATTATGTTATATTTTGTATTCGGTTTTTAATAATTTTGAGTCTTCACTTACGATTCTACTGAAATTTTTGGAACTGTAGTTGCTTTTCAAAACTATAGTTATAACAGAGAAAAATATCAATATTGATATCGTGCATTTGTGTGATTAGATGCAGATTTTTGCTTCAAAACAATAATCGTAACTTACAGATGTAACTCTGGATTTTCAAAGGCTCAGACTTTTTCTGTAAAAAGTCTGTACTTAGTAAATAACATATCTTTGGTAATTGGTAGACGATAATAAATTATATGAAAACATTTGTGATTAAGTTATTAATTTTAATTATAAAATATTGAAACATACATTATCTTTCGAAATAAATTGATATGATGTTTTTCATTTTGTCTATTAAATGAACCAAAATATATTACTTATTAAATAATTATTCTTTGTGGCATATGACGATTTCTAATGAGGTTATTTGAATATTAATGTCTAGGGAGTGAATAAAAATTGTAGATTCAGGACTTTTAATTCAGGAAAATTTATTAAATTATGATTACGTAGAAAATTTGATTTTGTGATTGTATTTTGGATGATTTTTTAAATCAAGATTTTTATCGTAAAAAAAATACAATGAGTTGTTAACATGCAGTATCAAACTAAAAATGTATGAATAGATATTAGTCAGAAAAAATCAAAACAAAATTCTTACATAGTTTTTAATTAATCTAACTAAACTTAAATATTCATGACACCAAATAATTTCGAACAAATGATAAAAAAAACCACTACTGAATAGTTATAATTTGTTGTCAAACAAATTAAAATCACCGAATTTTCCTTTTATGAGATGAAAAAGAGTAAATATGGAACTTTGGTGGCTATTTAACTAGTTATTTTTGTAGATTAATTAAATGTTATTTAAATTATAATTTTTTTTATCAATTTGTTGTAAAGAACAGTGAAAACTGTTAGGAGTAATCAATATAGCAGTTATACGTTGAAAGTAATACATTGAGAACTTTTGTAGAATTTAAAAATACGGATTTTTAAATTTTAGAATTTTCGAAAAATTGACTTTGATAGTTTGATCTTAAATAAGTATTTTTAGGCACAAAATACATATAAATCCCTGTAACTTAACTACAAGGTTTTGTGAACTTTATGCGTAAAATTTAAGTGTTTGTAAAATAGGAAGAAACGTAAATGAAACATGTTTTATACTACAGGGTGGGGCGTGGTTACTTCCTTATTTAAAAAAATCATAACACGAAAAGTATTGGCAATATTGATTTAATTATTTTTTCTGTGTATAGAAGTACATTTAAAGTAATATCATTTTATGTTTTGTATGGAATTTAATGTCATCTCCTCAAGCTTAACTTAGCATAATTGTTTTGTTTCATGGATTGTTTTTTTTAAATTTAAATTTTTATAAATTTTAAAATTTTTCCCGAGAAGCTAATGTTCCACAAAACATTAATTATTTTAACGGGCTTTTGTTCCTAAACCATTTGTTCCACAATTCCACTAGGTTTTTGTTCCAAAATAGTGGGGATCAAATATCGTGTGGAACAAAAGTCCGTTGAATCAAATTTATTTTTCAACTATTAATTAAAATTAATTAATGGTTAAGTCAGAAATATTTCAATTTCATAATTTTAAAATCTCTTTTTTTTTATTAGAGATACAATAATGGATATATTTAATCTTAATTACAATTTTTATTTCGTGTGTGGGTCTGTTAGTATACATACATAATAAATAGTCCCTAAAAAAGTTTTAGATTTTTTAAACGTAATTAAATTATTTTAGTATCTGCGTTTGAATGTCATATTATGTTTCTAAAGTTAACTACTTATATTTGTTTTTCGAAAATCCAGTTATTTCTGTTGACCCACTCGCAGTATTGCAATCTCGTGTCCTATGCAGTTGTGTCAGTTATTTGTTTATTTTTATTATTGTTATCATACCTAGTTCTGTAATAACTATATTTTTGGTATAACTATAACATCTATATTTTGTTGGAAAATATATACGTAACTACAATTTAAAATTTTTGGTTTCTCAGAATATAATATATTATTCTTATCGACTTGTACAGTAGATTATGTACAAAAATTAACCAGTAATCCATAAAATTGGAAACAATTTTTTCCATATTATTCAGTAACTGTTAAAGACAAACTATCCAAACTCTTTATTGATAGTGTTTTAATTAATTTACAGCTCAAGTAGTAAGTTTATTTTAAAAAAGTATTCCTAGATTTAATTTTTATAAATAATACAATATAGTTTAGTTTTATGATCACCAAGAATGAAATCGCATTAATTTTCTTGTAATCGATTCAACGCTGCAGCAAACAATTAGTGCGTACTTTTACAATCGTTATAAATCTTAGTATTTAGTGTGAATTATGTATTAACAAATGGTCATTAACAATGACTTTGTGAAAAACTGTGAAAGTACTAATAAGATATTAAACTCCCATTTCAAATTAAGAAGCAGTTCTTTTCTTTTGTCGTATATGAGAAGTGAAAATAAACGGTTTGTTCTGTCGTGTGATTTATGTGCTTTTATTTATGAGGTTTTTGATCTTCTAAAATTTCTATTTTGTCACGTCTTTTTACACATTATTCATGTTGAGTTGTTTTTATCTGTCGTTTAATGATAATAAACTATGTTGTTGTGTATTATATTTTGAATTAGGTAGTAAAAATCAGGATATAAAAGAAATTTAGAAATTATCAATAGTTTTATAATATCTTAGTGTTTTTGGATTCTGACCGACTGAACACAGTAATAATATTACCTATGTTTTAATTTTCAATAACATATATACCTACGTAATGTAACGTAATGTCGTCAGTAAGTAACGAATTTCACTTTTAGATTTTAAAACTGTTGGGATTCTCAATTATTTTTTTAATTTGAAGGTAAAAAATTTAGGAAGTTGTTTACATTTACAGTGCATTAAGTTCTTATAAAAATAATTTTTTTCCTAGGCAATGGCATTTGCTCATTACAATTTATTAGTTTACAATTGTTTTTTAAAACTAATTTTGAAAATATAACAACAATAAAAATAAATTTTGGTTTTCGAAAGTAGGGAGTGTCAAACAACCTAGGGGAGAAGAGTCTTTATGAGGGATTTTGTTGTGTTATGTTAAATTTTAAATCATCGTGTCAGAAAATAACAATTCTGAGTGAGCCTAGTGAATTAAACACTCAAAAATTGGAAATTGCATGATAAATTCTATATTAATTGATTCACAAGTGGTTAAAACAATTTAAAATTTGTATCTCTTTTATACCAATTTTAATTTCGTCTCAAAATTGTATTCATTTTGTATGGTTTTTGGAGAAAAAATGGCAAAAAAAAAAAAAAATTACGAATAAATTAAAAACCCATGCACTACTAAAAAATGTGATTTTTAAAATGTTTTATTCATTCAAAGAATAGTAGTTTATTAAGGACGTATGAAAGTTTCGAGTCTTTGAACTTATAGTAAAAAATGTTTTATTTTATCACAGCATGCGAAAACTAACAAATTAAAAAATGAATCTCTAAGTTCTTTACTTCGTTAAAAAAAGGGTTAAAATCTTCGATAAAAATGTTTCGTACATACATTTTATTTCGTTTGATAATGTGTGACGATTTAGAGTTGTCTGGAGCTTTTCGATACATTTTTACTTTTGCGATTCGGAACTTAAAACTCAAGCAACAATCGACCTTTGGCGGAATAGTAAAGACCAAATATTTGAGCAGTTCTACTATGGGTATCACCCAAAAGTGTTTTTGGCAAATCAATCCCAAAACGTTGTTCATCATAATGTAGGTACAAATTATAATACGTACTTCAATCGTTCGGCATATCAAACCTAACTAACCAATACGTATTGATTCCATTTGGTTTTCGATGAAAACGTTAAAATACGAGTACAATATATAAAAAAAAACGTATTCGAATCTAGAAACGCTGTAGGAACAGCGAAAACCATGTTGCGAGTATGAACGCAATAGTCAGTATAGTTAATGATTCACGTATTTTGCGACTATACGGGGAACTTGCAATAAAAACCTATAGTAGCGGCGGCACCTACAATATAGAATATTTACCGAACTGTGAAGCCTTTTTTCATTCGTTTGACGAGCCCGGAGGTTTCGTTTTTTTCGTTTTTTTCGCAATAATTTTCAAAAATCAATTCCGTACGTTGCTCGCACGTGCGCGCGTAGTGGTATCAGCAGCTACTTACCGCTCGAACGATGTGCGTAGTCATCATCGTGTTGTCGACGTTTTTTTTTTTACATCCGAGTGTTCATAAAAATACGGCCCGGCCGCGTCTTCTTCACCGGTTCGCGAACGATCGTGGAAAAGAAAACGAAAATAAAAAAAGGCCGAAAAATCAAAACAGCACACGAAAAAACTGCGCGACAGCGACGATAAAAACGAAATTTGCATAAAATCCACACGTTTTTCGATTATATTTTACGGACGAGATTCGCTGTTGTCGCGCTGCGGCGTCCCGGAGTCCACTACTGGTCCCGGAGAGAGACTTCGACGAACGCGTCTTCTCCGTCTCCGCGGCGACGTTCCGACACCCGGAACTTACCTTTTCCCACTTACACACTACCGCGCCGCGCACCTCGGTCAGGCCCGTCGCTAGACGATTCGCTTGCGGCGCCCTTTTGGCAACGATTATCGTGCCACACTTTGAAAGGATTCAATACTTACTTTTAAAAAATAACAGCGAATCGTAATTTTCATCATTTTTTTTATATACAATCATATTCATGCAAATTGTCCTAATCGTTCGAGATAGGTTTTCAATTGTATAATATGACAATGATCGTGTTTTAAAAGTTTCGCTTGAAACGAACATAAATTTACAAAAACACAAACGATTGGTTTAATTTTTTTTTACAACAATGTTTTTGTTTTTCCGCCAACAACTTTTTGGGTAGAAGGAATGCTCAGATTTTTGAAGTCAGTACTTCTACCGATAGGTATGTGGACTCCGGTGGTACCAGGGTAAAAGCTTTTTTTAAAATTTTTATTACTTTTTGAGTTTTACCCCAAAAACCCCAAGTAAATATCGATAATTTTACGGTTGAATACCACGTAAACGTTCGGCTTTAAATTTTATTTTATTTGAAGCATTTTTTGATATTTCGATAATTTTCTGAGTTATGTGCCGAGAATCGGACGAAAAAGGCGAAATCGTCAAATCCGACGTCGGAACGGTTATACCTGTATCGTTATAAAAAATTGTTCCGTGTCGTTTTCAAACTTGTATGCACTAAATAAATGTTACAAAAGATTGAAAACGGTTTTGATAGGTATTTTTTAATAACTTTCTAAGTTTATTTTTTGTTAAATATGGTTTTTACCAGGACTAGAGTATAGTAATAGGCTCGCTCAGAATCGTTTTGTCGAAGGCAATGTTTTATCATTTCTTTCAGATATTAAATAATACGTTTGAACCACCAAACTTCCAAACCACTGACCCACCCAAAGCGTAGTCGCTACTCCACGCGACCTCGAGTGATCCCTGCTTCTTTCACACACATCTTGTCTATAAAATTGTATAATATATTATTGCTCTGTTTATGAAAAATTTAGTAATTTTCTTGATTTTTTCACCGTGCTATTTCTCGGACAATGCGGCGTCCAACTCCTGTTGGTTGTCAACTATCGTACTCAACAGTGCCAATCCGGACAATCTTTTGCTGCCCACAGTTGATCTTAATATTAAAATAATAATAATGGTGTAATCCCGTAAACCCACTGGACATAATATTAATTTATTCCTCCGTCTAATAATATTGATAATAATATGTAGCTGACCGTGAATAATACGCGCGGCCGCCATTTCGAGTTCGCGCGCATACCTACGACTTTCATCGCGTCAGAAGAAAGCCCGCAGCGTTCATAATTAAGATTTGTTATTTTTTTTTGTCTGGACTCATCATCGCACGGACCAGTTTGCGGGCGTGAAAACGAGGTCTGAACGCGAAAATTTCGAGTTTTCACTCGAGCTGTCGTATAACACGCAATAATATTATACACTATCGATGGTCTATAGTGCTCACACGTGTGGGTTTTATGTTTTAATAAACCAGGCATAGGTAGTACATAACAATGTTTTAAACGACGGAATCGAATGAAATATTAAGGGCCTTCGAAGCGTCAGTTTTCGTTCTCTGTCTGCATGTTCCACAAAAATTTGATTTGAAAACATTTTAGAAGATATACAATCGAAAATATGGCTCGTGTAGGATCCAAAGTAGACGTCGTCGCGGTCGCTTGAAAATTGATTAAAACCAGTTTACAGAATTCTTATCCCATTAATAGATTGATCGAAATCCGCCTAAATTTCTCATGAATTACGTGTTACAACTTACAGACAGAGAAAATTTACGTTTCCGAATTTTCTTTTAAATACAACATTTGTGCAACATACATAGGTATGCAGAATTTTTTTTTCATAAAATACTTTACTCAATTTCGCTCAATATATAACACTATTAGCACATCTGTGCGCTACACCATCGTTATAATATAATATACGAGCTTGTTATAGTATGCACAAATTCAGTTCAGTGGCGGCTATCTAAAAATATTTTAATTGACCACCCCACCGGGCATCACCATTACATTAATTGGGACCGAATTCGTTTTAACTTATTTTTTCAAAATTTAGAGGTTGCATGAGCACCATATTAACAAGTGGCATAGCCGCCATCGAGTCAGTTAGTTGGACGCTACTGTCGCGTGCTCATCCGTTTTTATCGTTTTATTAAGTGATCATAATAATTTCTATTGTGGGTTACACGCGACCAGCAACGATCGTTTTGATTTAATTTGTTAAACCGGAGGGGCTATAAAACGGCTGAAAACATTTTCAGTATTCAGTTCGTTAGTGATCGATGTCCATGGTTATCGACTATAGAGATTTATTTTTCCAAACATTACACATTTTTTAAAATTTTAACGAATTTAATTGTTCTAGGTACGTTCTATATAAATAGTGGCAATATTTATAAAAGAAAGAAGCAATATGCTCGTTACATTTTTATTTATTTTTAATAGAAAACGTACATAGAACTATTTTAACGAAATTCATTACGCACGATTAAAGTTTAAAATCGAAATGTCACGATCGATGTTCTTAGAAGTCGTAGTAAACACTATTGTGTATACTGAAAGCAATGAACCTTAAAAGTCGTTTAAAAACATGATTTTTGTTTTACCCAAACAGTACTTTAACTGTATATAGTATGGTACGAGTATGTGCGTTTTGTTTATGATTTTGTTTAGTTATCTTCTGATTGCTACACCATTTTTTGTGGCTTTACATGTATAATTCAATATTTAATATACCGTTTTTAAATATTATCAAGTAACAATGGTTCATTAATAATCGTTATTTTTTTGCTAGTTATTATTTCACTTACATAATTGCTTTATCTATAGATAAGTTATACAAATAAAATAACATAACATCCATGCACAATTCAACAGACCCAGAATAATGATGTAAAATTTTCGTTAGTTTTATGTCACACTCAATCTTCAGGTGTTAGTATTTCCACTCTAATAAATTATGATAGCGCAACCCTTCGTACAAACTCAATTATTATAATTATTAACGGTTAGTTCATGTATTTTCAATACAAGAAACGATTGAAAATTTGTAGATAATTGAAAAGTTGTTTCGCAATATTGTGTTAGAATTTTTTTGTCTTCACCAATTCAATGTTAAAAAAAACACTCATTCAATGCTGTTATAAATTAATTTACTTAACCATTAAAGCCGATTTCTTTAAATTTTATTGCTCGTACTTATCACAAGACTTATCATTTTAGATTTTACTGAAAAAAAAAAAAAACATAAAATGTAGGTGTGTACATATAATAAATATATTTATTGGATATTCGTTTTAATCCCGAATTATAAGTTATACTATGGTAACTATTTACTTATTTAATAACTTGTCGTTTTATTTATCTTTTACATACAACGAACAAATTGTCTTTCAGATCAAATTAATTAATGCGTTTTTTCCGCCCATTTTGGGAAATTCTTGGTGAACGGTAACACTATCCACGTGCTCGGTTGTAAAAGAGTAATTTCGAAATATATTATTTAATTTTTAATCCTTGACAACTAATTTACAACACTTTTTGTTTTCTGTCTTACAAGATTAATAGATCGTATATCATTTTTAGCTAGTCACGAACAGAAATATAATTGATTTTAATACTCGTATGTATCTATGTTACAAAAAAGTCTCAGTGACTGGGCAATTTGTAAACTCTACGTTCCAGTTATGGTTTCCTAGTTAGAAACGAAGTATCAGTTTTTTTTAGTGTTCAGCTTAAGTTTAACACGTTGTCTTTTTAACTGTAAGTAGTCTTAATGTTAGATCTAATCTGAGTAGATATTAAATTGAATTTGTGTCGGGTGAGAGTCGAGAAAAAGAAAATGACGTGTGATACGACTAGATGAAGATAAAACAATGTTTGAAATAAGAGTGAAAACTTAACGGCAGAGGAAATTTGTTTATAAATAGAAATTCATTATACACTTGTGTACATAGAACAAACAAATTTCAAGCATATATACCGTATCAAAATTAATGAACAACAATTAAATACATGTTTGGCTAAACTGAAACCCAATAGTGTATAGATTTTTGGCGTTATATTTGTGTTTTATTGGTTTTTTTTCTCGCGGAAGTACTTTTTTTACGTTAATTGTTTGACAGTAATATCGTACAATTATATAAATGTATTTAATAATAGATACCTATAAAATATATTAATGTATCACATGTATAACTTGTGTGTTTAAGCGTTAAATAAGATAAAATCGATACACTTTGTTTGGTTTTTTAAAAACACCCAAGTTAAAAAAGCTATAGTGGCTATTAGGTATAGCGGCGATTTAAACGTAACTGTTTCATATTTTTATAACTACGAAAAAAAAAAACAGTTTCTTAAACCATCGTCGTAGATTCTCAGATTTCGTACTGTCAGCAGTGCTCTATTATTTTTTAGGTATTTTCTTAGGGTGCTAAAAATATTACGAGCAACACCTATTGCTGGTTTAGTAAAATTGTGTTTTATTTTTTATTGCGCATAATCGAGAGTATTTTCAAATACTACATTGTTTGTGGCGTGATTAAAAACCGATTGATTATACCGCCGAAACCGACTTGTTTATACATACACCTCGTTTTGGTAGTTGAGTATAATATAACTGCTCGGTGTTTATTTTTTACACTAAGTTCGTTTACATTTCGCCTAAAACTTAATAATAGCGTGTAATATTTTCAACGTAAAATTGCTTTGCTGCAATAGCGTACACACATAATATATATACATAGTTTTTAAACATAGATTTTCATTTCTTAATTTTTCGGTTAATTTTATTGTTTTTGTAATTAAAGGTTTTTCAAAACGTGTATCGACAACCGTGGTTTTTTCGGTGTTCGTTTGTACTTAAAAAAAGTTTACCCGTCACTATGGTTTTACACGTCTCGTTTACAATATATCATTGCGCTATCTCTTCCGTACGTTCTCAACGTTATACGAACGAAATATTTTTTGTACGTATGTATGTATTTTTTTTCCAACAAGAATATCGCGTACCGCGTTCCGAATACCATTCTCGCCAATATCGTTTTTCCGTACGAGTAATGTTCTTCTTTATGTAGGAATGATATTCGTTTCGTTTATTCGAATCCCATTGTTCCGATGTAATATGTAATTCCCGCAGCGAAAGTGTTGCTGCGCGCTGCGTGTACGTACGGTTATGACGTAGTGTATTCGAGAGCAAACATTACGCGTGCGTGCGTGTAATTCGGCAAAGTCATCTTTGACGGAGAATTTCCCGTAGGCAAAAAGGAGGAAAAAAATAACAGTAAAATAATAAAAACATCAAGACGTCAAATACGCGTAGTAATCGCATTTGGCGCTGTCAAAATTGTTACGCCCGCGTGTTGTAGCATTTTACTGCTGTTGCAGAGGGATTAACTGCTGCACTTTATCGTGTTTTTATCGTAATATTGTTGTGATGTTCGCGTAATATCAAAACGGCACACCGAAAAGTGACGGGTTTCCTTTCACTGGAAAAATATACTTACCATTAGCACTGTGGCGGTCACTCGTACTCGTATAAAATACGATCATGAAACAGTGTATGAAAAAAATTTATAATGACGCGTTCTCACGGTGTATGGCCGCCATTATCGATGAGGGGGTCACGAGAGGTTTCAGAAAGTGAAATCGTATATTTTTTTTTCCGAACCGCACGACCCAAGTTCGATTTTTTATTCGGGTGTAGCAAGTGGACATTAAACGCGCATAACACGAGAAAGCCGTGCACTATGCGCGGCCGTTCGCGCCGGAAACATACTATTATTATTATTATCCAACTCGTCGAATTAAGTTAATATTGAAAAACGAAAAAATCAAGGTAAAAAAGTTTAATTTTCTAATTATTTTTAGTTTTTTTTTTTCAAAGTTAACTTCGCTTGAAACAAAGACGATATTTTTTCGTATTTTCAGTACTTATATGACGCGACACGTCCCGCGCTTCGAAAAATCTTTTTCGTATTTTCTTTTTTGTAATTTTTTTCTTCTTCTCATAGTTGTACGTTTTTTTTTTTTTTTTTAAGAGCGTTAAAAATTTTTTTTTTTTTTTTCATTTAACGCGTTTAGATAAAAAATTAATTTATTGACAGCCGACGATGAAAAAAAACATAAGTCAACGAGTTGATCAACTCGATTAAAATCGACTTGATTTAAAAACTCTCAACGAGTTAATGTCCAGCCTGAGTCTTACATCGACGAATTTCAGCCGCGCCATGTATGATATAGAGGCGCCGACGCGGCTGCAGTTTTCATTTTGTTCTGGGTGAAACAAACGCGCGGTTCGTGCGCGGCGGTCGTCCATTGCGTAATGCGACACTGTCATCGCGGCGTGTAATTAAAAACGGTTAATCGAACCTTCCCCGAGGAACGTAGTATTGTTGTTGTTGTTGTTATTCGCATCGAAATTTCACCGGCCCCCGAATTAGCGCATTTGTCTTCCATCATTGTATTATTGTGCACGTTCACCGTCGCGGCACCCACCCCCGTTCTCGTTATGGCCGTAGAGAAATTCGCCGTTCGCCGACACATTAAATAATTGCGTGTTGTTTACCTCTGACCCCCGGAAGATGTGTTTTGTATTCAAATCCACAATGGGTGAATTATACACGTTAAAACGTTGTCACACCCGTAAAATGGAAAGTATACACAATCGTCGGTCGAACGATTGATGTGTGTGGTGGTACGTATTTACGACGGTATTTTATTTATTTTCGGTTTTTTCGCAGGTTTCGGATCTTTGCAAGGATTACCGACGCGCGATGAACGCGGAAATCACCGAGTCCATGAACACGTTTTGGGCGGAGTGCTACGAATCGTACAAAAACGCGCTGGACACCAGGAACAGGCTGGTAGCCGAGAGCCGAAAAGCATTTCAGGTGACAAATTAGCGTTACGGTGCACGGGGGGCGTCCGCAGGAATTTGTTAAGGGGGGCGAGAAATACATTTTTATAAGATTTAAAAATCTTTACGTTGTGTTTTTAGATTCTGAGCGACGACGAGCGAGGAATGTAATACTTAACGTTTTTTTTTTCTCAACAATTTTTCGTACAGAAGGAACGCTCCGATTTTCAAAGTCATTGACTTTTCTAAAAGGCTTATGGACTCCGGCGGTACTTCGGTTGAATCTTTTTTTTTGAAATCTCGCTTACTTTTTGAGTTTTAAAACCAAAAAAAAAAAAAAAAAATCGAAAATTTTACGACGAAAAATTCGAAATTTCAGGTTTGTAATGAATGACGTTTTCGGATAGTGCTCCAGTTGTTCCGTCGAATACCTCGTAAAAGTTCGGATCTAGGTTTCAAATTTAATTTAATTTGAAGCATTTTTTGATGTTTTCATTAGTTTCTGAGTTATGTGCCGAAAACGACCGAATTGGCGAAATCGCCAAATCCGGCGTCAGAACGGCTATTAAACCGTTTTTATAAAAAACCTATTCTTTGT
>CM029358.1:4842857-4863953 GCA_017140985.1 Hormaphis cornu
ACTGCGGGTATCACGAAGTTTCACATTTATCGGAAGAAATTAGTCGTTTTTTTCTTTCAGAGAGGGGCTTATTTGTGTATAGTACTAAATATTCCGTTAGCCCTCGTGACTCTCCTCTGATTTGTCTTACTATATCTACAGCAATGATTTATAAAATGTTTATGACGTATTCAATAAGTTATTTCTCGAGATTTTTAGTTTTTCAAAGTACATAAAAGAAGCATTACCATAACCGTTACAGGTTGAACGCATATTCTTTTGAATCACTTTTGTGTAGTTTTATGGGTTTTTTTCATTGTTTTCTATTAAAAATATGGCTTTAATACCTATGTTTGATTTTTTTTTTTGTCATTATGTTTGAGGTATAAATTTATTGGACGGTGACATTTAATAAATTTATCATGATTAAGTTTTCAAACGATTTCATTCAGATTATATTTGTGTTAAATCAGTATCAATAAAAGTATTTAATTTAGTTTTAACATAGAAAATAAAACATAAAAAGAGTAACTTTCGACATTTGAAAGCGTTTATCAATAGTTAAGATATAAGAAGATTCTATACGCGTTTATCATTAGTTGCAAAAACAAAAGCTGCACACAGCTTTTGTAATATCTACTGACCAAAATTTGTTATACATTTGCGTTTTAGGAACGATTATTATTTAAAACTTGTTCTAGTTTTTATTGAAAAAGTGATTTTTTAAGTTTAGTTTCAAAACAATGCTTGTATCATTAACTATATAATTAAAGTTTGTATTACTAAAAGTTGTTTGAAACGTTTAAGATTAAATTTTCAATGGTACTAGTAAATTGATAAAATATTTACCAAACAGTCTTTATTATTTTGTTATTTCAGTATTATATACACACGTATAATATAACATTCGCTCTCACTTCTTCATGCGAAAAAAATGAAATGTTATTATTTCAATAGTTTGAATTTTATATATTGCTCTGAACAATACCGTATAAGCATGAGAAAAATCTTTTTTATTCACGTTATTCAATTACCAGGTCAGAATATATATATATCATTATTATTTGAAGAAAATCATTGTGTAAGATTTATGATTCTCACGTTGTTATTTCCTTGCTCGTCGTCCAACGGTAATGTACATTTACTATACCATTTTATTCACGAATAGTTAGTAGATACCTATATTTATTATTTGACTGTCAGTAATCACGAATTTCTTAGAATTTCAAAGAATTACTTATTTTATTTGTACGTGATGGACATTAGGTAAACTATTAGTAACCCGAGTAGTTGTTTTTTTAATTAAATTGTTTTAAATCTTACAACAACTATTCGCCGTTCAGTCGCAACGGACCGCGAGCAAAATTAATTTTGATTATTTAACATAAATATTTTAAATACCTTCATAAAAAATATAATATTAAAACGGTAAATTTTTTTACTTACTATTGCTTTCATCGTCGAGGTTCTTTAGAATTTTTCTAGTAAAACATTTATTTGCGACAACACGACGATAATGTGTGATCACGTGAACTCAGTGTGTGTGTATTATTCGTTTAAATAATGTGTGTTTTATACTAGTTTCCGTAACCTAATCATATATTCTAGAAATATTGAGAACTCAATTATTTATTCCTTGGCGCTGCGTATTCCAGTAGGGGTTTCCGTATCAAATTAGCAGAACAGTGCGTGTTATGTTTTATATCCTACAAAAATGTTACTGTTGGCCGAAAAACGATTAAAATTTGACGAAAATAAATACGCTATTTAAAATGAATATTTGTTGTATTAAATTGAATTAAATTTGATTTAAGAGTCCTTAAAATTGAATTAAACTTTTTTTACAAATTTTCTTATAGTTTAAATGTTATAAAAAAGGCACTGTGGCGTGCTAAGTAGGACACTGCAGATTAGGGCCGGTCGTTGTAGGTTTGGTTCAAACCGTGCTGCAATATTAATAATAAATTGAAATTTGAAAGTTACCATGAATCATTGTCACCGAAAATAACTGATTTACGCGTGTACAGTTCAGTGAACTTTGTTGTAGATAGTTCAAGACATTTTTTAATGTTATTATTTTTGAAAAGATATTAGATTTGATAGACTTTATACATTTGGACTGTTAGAACACACCGACTTGAGACTAGATTGGCTGTAAAATTGGCCTTTTTTCTTCTCGGTAATTTTCGACTGCTTTTTTTTGAATTCCTACGCGAATTTCTGAAGATAATGTGCATATCGAGTTCTGTATAAATTTTTGTAAGTAGAATGCGTTTTTGGACGTCCATAAAGTTAGCACCCCAATTTACGCTAACCACCTCAAACTCTCACCAATACTTTGAAAAAGACTTGCAACAATTTGTTACGCTCATTTAGAAATTTTCAACCCAACTCTTACGCCGTTATCTCGAAACGTTAAATGTCTTTAGAAAGATAAACTTGTACCACTGTTTTATTCAAATCTTAGTTTTAATTTTTATAATTATTTATTATTTTGAGTAGAGATAACATTATTTTTGTGGGTATCAATGGTTGTACAAAATTAAGTGTGAAAATTAAAAATTATTTAACACCCTAAAAAAAGTTCTTCTTATAAGTAGATATGGTATATTTGGTAAATTATATTGCGTATTAAAAACAAATTTGTTCTATTACAATGATGTGCAACTAAATTTTTTATTTTTAACGTTTTCAAATTCGGCTTTCAAAAATTCGTTCAGTCTGTCCACCTTGATTATAGATTGTATTGTTTGTTAATTTCGCGAAAACATTGTGCCCACTACCGCACATTAATTAACACTCACTGTGAATACATAGACGTATCCACGAAACTAATAAACAGCCTTGACTTTTGTTTACGTTTTTATAATTTGTATCCTCCACAGTGTCTTGGGAATTAATTTTGTTCGTATAAATAACGGCGTGGGCTACAAAGATCACCTGGAAATATTTAAATTGAAATAAAAAATAAATTATAGTTGTCACCTATCACCTATCTCGTAGTGAAATAAGTCACATAATTGAGTAAGTTGTTTGTTTTGGAAAAGTAGTTTATATGTTTGTATTAAATATGTAAGCAATAATATACAATTCTGAGTAAGCTCAGTGAGTAAAATACTCAACAAGTTGTAAATTTAAAATTTTTACACTTAGCTTGAAAATTGATGAGATTTTAAATTCATCCATTTAAAAAATGTGTAAAAATTTCAATCAATTTATATAATTTTTGAGAGAATTATGGCCACAACAAATAATGACTAAAAACGAAAATCATGATGTATAAACGTCTATGAACCAAAATTGTGTTTAACGATATTAGATCAAATTAAATTGTCAACTAAATTGCCTTTAACTACCTGGTCCTTATTTCATTCCTTGATTTTTTAAATATCCATCCGTGACTTAATGAAGTTTTGTCTCAAAGAAAGTTACAAAAGTTTGAAATCAAATTTTGTTATTTTGTTTTAGTTTGTATGAAATAATCTATTATTTTTGTAACAGAAAGTTTAACAAAATGTTACAGTTGGTTAGGTTAAAGAGAAATTTTACAATAGTTGTTTTAATTGTTTTAACCAGGTTAATTGAAAAATATTTTTAAAACATATTAATTTACAAGATTTTTCACCACATCCCATATTTAAGAATATTGCTAGTCTTTAACTATTTTTTTTTGATTGGAAATGATTTTAATTAATAGCTTATGAAGTATCATTTATCAACACACATTTTTAAGACAATAATTTTCTTACTTTTTGTCAATTTTTAATTTTCAAATAACGGCGTTTATAGTATGCAATATAAACACATGAAAATAATAGTAAATCGTTGCTGAACTAAAAACGCCGTATATAGTTCTTAAATACAACACTTTTTGTTTGCTTGTAATATTCGAATAAATTTGATTTTGATTTTAAATTATAATACCTAACTATTAATTTGATTTCCATGTGAAAAAAATTTTTATTTTAAAGTAAACGAAAAATTGTGCAGGCACGTGAAATTCTCATATTTTTTTAAAGAACGCAAGAAAATTTAGAAACCTAACTACAATTGGTTTTTTTTTTAGATATTCTTGTTTGATTAAAAAACCGCGTATTATCAGTTGCCTATATTAGCTATATGTTTGTGTTATTATAGTTGATTTTCTGTTAATTTATTAAAACTAGTAAATTTTGACTTCGAAAATACAATAAATTATACGATATTCATTATTATAACAAATATATAACAAATGGTGAACTATAGTTTAAATATTTTTAGTATAAGTGCCTATAAAATGATTTCTGGTGTTACTGAGATAATTTTTGAAGTTTTCAGTTAACCAATATGTAATTATTATTATTATATATTATAAAGTGGTATTGTATATATTGCTTATAGATTCTTGATTCACGACATATTCGTACGTGGACTATTAAGTTTGTTATTCATTTTTATATATTTTAGAATAAGTGTAAAGTTTAAACTTTGTACACATAGAACATGTAAAGTAAATTAAAACACTCATAAAATCGAATAATTTTTTTTAGTTTCAGCGGTTTTTGACGTATTTACTATTTTAAATCATCACTTTTGTCAAAAAACCGTTAGTTCCACGTTAATTGGCATTAGATTTTTTATTCTTACTAACACATTTTTTTATTAAACCAATTTTTATATTTAAAAAAATGCATTACCTACAATACCACACTAACGCAACGTGTTTGTTAGGTTATACTTAGTACTTAAAAAGATTTTCCTGAACATTTTCCGACATAAAAAAAAAAGAAATTTGAGCATTAGAGTGATTGACACAAATTATGCGTTCAATTCCACATTGAATCCATGTAACACAATTAATGTTTTTATTTTTACGAAAAACTCCTCCCTGATTTTTCGATCTAAAACTTTCAATCCTCTTAATATATCGTGATATGATAAATAAAACTGTACATGCGAATGGCGAGAAATACAATAACAATATACTTGCTTATAGTTTTTCGATGTATCATTTCTATCAATATCTGGATTTCAAAGCCATAACTATATTATCCATATTTATCCATACAATTCCTTCCTTAACCTATACCTGCGAACGATCCATTTGATTCTTAACTTTTATAGCTGCTGTGATCTGTTGTTACGATCTACTTGTTACTCATTACTTAAATATGACCCAGTTGTTGATACGATACTTTAAAATCTATCATAATAACACCAAGAAAACAAAAACGTTTGTAGTTTTTTAATATTGTTAATCGCACCTAGAGAAAAATCAATGATATTTTTGTAAATGAAATATTACACAAGGATAAACATTGCTTTTCAAAGATAACAGATAACTCTTTATACTTAATTTACGTCATATTTTGAACATTTTATACGAGTAAAATGTTTTTTTTTTAAATTAGGAAATTTTTTCAAAAAGCGATTTTCATTTGCTTTTTTTCTAATTATAATTAAACTAAGAGATATTGACACTGTAAGTACAGCAATTTTAACTGATTGGCGCTATAATGTATTGGAGTTAAAGAATAAACATTTGATTTTTTTATTGTGAACTCAATGTGATTGTTATCTGGTGCGAAATTAAGGTAAAATATTTTTTTATCACTGTGATATAAATGTATAGTAGAATTTTAAATTATAATAATCTTATTAGTTAATCTCTTTAGTAGGAAAAATATTCCGATTAATCGATTACACCTCTGATTACAATGATTTTTCTTTTCTTTATTCTAAAGTACGACCACATTTTTCGATTACTTTTACTTTGTATTGAACGTAACTAATAACGCCGTTAGTTTAGGATGATTGTAGAAAAATTAAAAATTTTAGTCAGTAAAATATGTGTCATAGATAATTGTTATTTTACACTGATTTTTTATTATTTCAAACTTCATTACTTTACTACTATAAAGTGTTATGCAAAAATGAATTTAAAGTTATCTAGATAATATAACACCTATGTTACAAACTAATGTGTCTAAATAATAGATAAAAAATCACTTTTGCTTAGATAGATAAAAGATTACTTTTCAAAAAAATTTTAAGCACAAACACCGCCAACTGAAATTTTAGTTTTTTTCCTGTTTTGCTGTTTGTCAAGTTATAAGTAATTATAACACGTGAGTTTTCAATTTCGCATCTTGTGACTAAAAGACCTTAATATTTTATTAAAAAGTTAGCTATAAAAAGTTTAAATAAGTAACTAATTATTTTTTGATAAAAGTTTCAGTCACATGAGCATTGAGCATTCGTGGCCAGTGGTCGCGCGTTGAGATCGTCGCGTATTTTGACTGCAACAGATTTAAATTTTCCAAATGAAAAAATATGTTTGAAATCTTTGCAATTTTCCTCGGCTCGGATAATCATTTTTTTAATCTAGATAAGAATACAAATCAAATTAAAATTTGCATCTTATAGATAGGACAATAAGATTTCATCTAGATAATGCACAACACTTTACACTTCTCTACCATACACTATATCCAAGAAGACCTGATTCCTATCGATGAATCGTTATCTTAATCTTCAAAAAGCCATTCGCAATAAAATGCAAAGTTTCTTTATAAATAATGACAAAATAAAAAATAAGAAGAACACAATGTTTTCTTTTTTTTAATCCAAGTTTCGGAACATGACAGAGAATAACCTGTTTCGTCGTGGTTTTTGGAGTGCGCTATTGATTGGTTCGAGAAAAAAATACCGTTTCTCAGGTCTAAAATCGAAAACGCACAAATACGAAAAATTGTACGTATCATAGTTTAATTATCATAATCATTTACAATAATAATAAGTACGTACACGCGTTTGTACGAGTATTCCTATGACAGAAACATTTTTCAACTCGTACAAACAACGTGGTTTTTAAATTAAAAGTATTTATATAACGTTGTTTTTAATAAATATATTTTGTATACGATAAAAGCAAGTCCGAACACTTATCATTCACGCGATCGTTTTCGTGTAAAAAATAAACCGTTCGTTTTTATGAATTGTCATGCGGCGCAGCTTGGCGGCTTTTTGGCACCGCCGCGTCAACTCCCTGAGATCATCATCTCAGTCGTACACCGGGTACGCGTGGTACGCCGACGGAGCGTACGCTTTGACGACGGCCGGCCCCGGATAGGGCGCGTACGACTTGACGACGGCCGGCGCCGGATAGGGCGCGTACGACTTGACGACGGCCGGCGCCGGGTAGGGCGCGTACGACTTGACGACGGCCGGCGCCGGATAGGGCGCGTACGCTTTGACCAGCGGGTCTTTGGTGACGACCGCGTTGAAACCGTTGTGCGGGTCCGCGGTGTAGTCCACCGTCCGCTTGGTGCCGTCCGGGTCGATCAGGCTGTACGAGCCGCGCACCACGTCGCCGTCCCTGCTCTCGTGCTGGCTCTTCACGTCGCCCGTGTGCGGGTCGTGCACGTCGTATCCGTACGAGTACGACGGGTGCGAATCGTAGTGGTGGTCGTCGTAGTGGTCGTCGTCGTGATGGTGGTAGTACGCTTTGGGCGCCACCGCGTACGGCACGACGGCGGCCGCATAATGCGCGTACGGTGCCGGCGCGTACACGGGCGAGCCGCGGACGATCGTCGACAGAACGGCCGACGCCAAAAGCGCCAACATCTGTGAGGTGGCAAATTAAAAAAAAAAAAATTAAACGCTTTATTACATTAGTCCCTATGGATGGATCGAACATACATTTTTTCGGATGTAGAATTTTGTTCGAACTATTTTCAAAAAAAAAATATATTTAAAAACTTGAAGATAGTAAAAAAAAAATGATGAGAAAAAAAAAATCTGTCCAACTTGATTAGGATCGAACTGTCTGAACCGTTCGAATTTCTCAAAGTTTGAGGTGTTTGACGACGGTTCGAACGGTTCCCATCCCTAATTATTATTATCCGATACGCACAAAAACGTTTAGATATACGAATTAGAAATGTGATCGGCGTCCGGAGTTTTGGTTATAGTACAATTTGTTGGCGGAATTCCATTGCGTTTTTCGAGGGTAGACACGAACCGAGTTTGGTAGGTACCTGCTAAGTGTTCAGATATCCGCTTTATAGGACGAAGCAGAAACACGTATAAAACGATGGAAATAGTTGTTATCCAGATAAAATGCGCATTCGTTCGACTTTCATTTAATTTTTCGGAAACGTTGTATATAACGGTCAGCAATATAGAAATCAGAAATCTATGTTGTATAGACGTACTCAAACTGGCGATTTTTGAATAAAAGAATCTACGGACCCGAGGTTTAACAACACAGGAGAATATGAGATAGAGACTAACGTGCAGGAGATCGAAGACCCGTGTGGAGAAGCGACTATCAGTGTGGTGTGTATTTTAAATTATAGTAGTATCTCTGATCTCCACACGTGACCAGCCCGGCTCATTTGAGAACGGAAACTAAGCACAAAAAGGCCAAAGGGACTTGCAGACAAAGAATAACGTGGATAAAGACCTAGGAATTAATTTCAAGACGGCATAGAACTGGCTAGGGAAAAACAAATCGACCTTTAAAACGTCGTAGGTACAAAAGTGATTTTGGAAAAACAAGCCCACCCCAGTGTCTTCTAGTTGTGCTTATATGCTTGTATAATATTTCATGTAACTAGTAAATCTAAAATAACAAAAACTATAGTCTCTTTAAAACGCGAAACGGCTCTTAACGTGTGTTAGAACATAGAAATTTTTGAAGTAATGTACCACGCTGCACTTGTATGTAACTTTTAAATGCTATACAGGAGTGAGCTCTCTCATACTGTGTCAAACGTTATATAGAGCGAGGTCCGTTTTAAAAACTTGGGAAACATCGCGGCGCATGTCGCGCGTTAAACTTACCGCCAGAGCCATGATGATGATCGTCGGTTCTTCTGAGTCGAAGGTACTAAAAAATGTCGACTATAATCGGTGTTTGACGACGGTATTAAGTGTGTAAGTAACACGAAAAATATATTATAATAATATTATGTTTGACGAATATGGTTAAACGGGTTCGGACTGGGTGTCCGCAATCGACTGATGCTGCGTTCGTGGTCCGGTGCCCTGTATATATACACGCTCGTGCGGGGATCGCGATCTTCCCCGTGGACAGGAGACCGCGCCTCGCTGGCGATGGGAAAAAGCACACGGCGCTAATGGGGAGGGAGACGATGAAGGGGCGGACGCGCTCGGACTGCGCGCATACACACACACACACACACATGCACACATACACACACGCGTACACACATCTCGATGTTGACGTACCGCTCAATTAAACGCTATTGTTGCGCATCGCGTACAATATTGTGGGGCACAACGGCGGGAAAACTATCGCCCCATTATATCATTATTATTATTATTATGACCTTTCGCGAAGGTGCGCGGGTGACGACCGTGGCCTGGCTCTTGGGCGAGCGAGAAAATATTACTATTACCGTCGGTCCCGCGTACGTACATCGCCGCGTCGCACTTTTGTCCGATTTTCAAAGACGGTATATTTTCTGATAGGTCCGTGGACTCCGGTTGGTACTTACCGGTTTTTTTTTGAAATTTCGCTCACTTTTCGAGTTATACCGTTAAAACAAAAAAAAAAAAAAAAAAATTGAGAAGTTTACGGCGAAAAGTTTGTAATTTTCTGGTTCTTGATGCAGTTTTCGTCTAGAAGGAGTGCTCCGATCCTTACGTTGGATACCGCACGAAAAAATCGAGATTTCGGCTTTAAATTATTTGTTTGAAATTTTTTTTTGATATCTGTAAAAACTGACGTCCAATCGAAAAATGCGTATCATAGCGCGAGAAATTGAAAAGTATCTTGTATAACATAGTAAACGCTTAGTACTAATAAAAGAAAGAAAGGAAGTAAATTCGAGGTTGGTGAGAAGTTGTTTGGCGTAGCGATTACCTAAAAAAGCCGTACTTAAAGTAATAGTAGTAGTATAGTAGGTAGCTTAATAAAACTGATAATTTTTTGTTAAGTTTGATTGTATACCAGGACGTATACAAGATATAACTGAGCTCGCTCAGAATCGTTTTTTTTAGAAGGCAAGTGATCCACTCAAAGCGTAGTCTCTACTCCGTCAAACTACCCACGCGACCTAGAGTGATTCCGGCTTTTTATATTTTTCTCAAGCATTTTTCTTTTTAAAATCAAGTATTCAAATTACATGTAAATGATAATCATGAAAAAAAAAAAAAATCAAGTTTTTGCAACCGTTCAATGACTATGAGATAAAATCAATTTTATTTATAATTAGTACAAAAATCAACCGAAAACACGTTCGTTTTGTACCATTTTTCTTTTATAACCTTGTAATTCGTGCAAATATTAATGATACAATTTTTTTTTTTTAAATTTTTCTTTCCTTTAAGCACCTACTGTATAAGGTAGTATGACATTTATACTGGATTTTTAAAATAATATTTTAAAAACTGAATTTTGTCCAACCAAATTTTCGTTTTGGACCACTGTGCTCATCCTTATTTCAAGTCACGATGTAACATTCTGCAGTGTTCCGTACAAATTACTATTGTATATCTGGCGCTTTTTGAACTTTTTCAACATTATTTTTTTATCGAATGTGTTTCGGTTAATGAATGAGCGATGACACAAAAAAGATCTATATTCTAATTGCGTTGGAATAATTAACGGTACAAACACATTGATGCATCGAAATTATATTCTAAAAAAAGTGTCACCATCAAAACGAAGTGTTTCAGTAAAATACTCGTAACTTTTAACGATAGATTCGTGGCTGTAAAATCAATTTCATATTTTGTTTACACTTTACAGTGGTGAACTTGGTTTGAAAGAGTTGTACTTTTACTTTTTTATGTTTAACAACAAATCCGCTATCGTTATTAGTGTTCGATTCATAATACGTTATTTATTAAGTAATAATAAATTTGACTATCAAATATGTTACATAGAATGCAGGTCTACGCCATTAGCCAAGACGAAAAGGACGCAGGTAACAGTGGTAAATTATTTAGGGTACTAAAGAGTTGTATAATTTTTTTTTAAAATTGTTACACATAAATTTGTAATGTTCGTATGTATTTTAATAGTGAATTTTAAATCAATTATTATATAACAGTAAACTGTTTAATACATTATACGGATATATGTTACTGATATCGCATGACGTATGTTCTTTCTACGTATTTTGCTTCAATTTCTGTTTGCGCTTTTTGTTTTACGTTTTCACAGTCGTCCTTTTGTTTTTGTTCTCTCTGCGCGGTACAAAACTAGGTCCAGGTCTTTTATGAAACATCGGTGAAACACTATCAGAAAATCGGGACTAAAAAGTAAATATTCCATTCAACCCTGGATCACGCGAGTGAAGGAACCTCAAATATTGAGTATTATACAATTATTGTACTATTACTGTTACCGTCAATATTATTGTTCATCACGTTGACAGTTTCCTACCGCGTTGCCACGGTAGACCGTTACAAATTTTCCGGACCGCGACACAATGAAGAGTCGTGTATTTTTCTTTTTCTTTTTAATTTTTTTTAGAGGACGTCCGGTATGAAAAGATAGCATTGGCAGGAGACAATGCGTCGCTCCCTTTTTTCTCCTCTGTAGAGGGTATCTTTTGTCATGTACGCGTGCTGTTGTTGTTGACGCGAAGATAAACAATATTAAGGTTAACCCGGCTTACTAAATTTGAGTGTTTAGCTCTTTATGTCCACCGAGGAAAAACACTTGAATTCGACCTTAAATGGTTGATATTTTTGTAATTATAGAATAGTCACACAACAAAGTAATACTGCTTAGCGGGCAAGCAGCATAGATTTATTTGTTAGGATACGACACGTAATAATGATGAACATAGACCGCGGTGTAATAAAATGGTAAAATTAATGTAGAACATAATTATAGTATATTGTGTATTTTAATGTTTTGAATTACATAAAGTGTACCGTTGCAGTATATGGTTTCATTACTTATCAACGTCGGGTGCTTATCCTTATTTTGTGTTACAGTTTAAACTAATTTTGTGTTGGATACAAAATACTTGCATTTTATTTTGTATATTTTTTTAAAATTACTTTATTAAAATATGTCCCTACTAGTTATATTATGAGCAATGGCACTGAAAAGATTGCTTCTAATAATTGTATTTAATTAAAAATGATCAAAAATCTGCATTTTATACTTTTAAATACTATAGTGAAAATTAACATAAAAATAATGTTAAAAAACGAATTTCAAAAAGTTTAAATCGTTAATGGTGTACTATAGTTTATGTATTACAGAAATTTTAATATCGAAAGTACTTCTAATTCTATGGATACATTTGTGGCTGTTAAATGTATCTAAGATTAGTTTACAGTGTCTGATAAACTGATTTAGGAAAAAGTTGTACCTACATAATATTAAAATTTTCAACGCAATTTTAAAATTAGTATTAACTGAGTTTAAATTTGCTTATGAAATGGGATATTGATAAAATGTTTGTATTATTTTTACGTTTTTCTCAAGTTATTGCTGTACTTAAGTTTTTTGAACAACACATTTTTGTTAACTTTACGTACCTAAACCAGTATGTGTGTGCGCTCTCTCTTCTTCTCACAACACGTGCACTTTATAATTTTCATTGTATTGTAATTTCGCCAAATTGATCGAAATATCTACGCGGTAAAGTTTTTTTTTCATTTATTGTTGATGAACTATCGGTTGTTGGTACTTCGGTAAATATTATCTAATCTTTCTACCTCGTGAATTTTGAATTTATTTTTTTATTACGCTGCAGCATTCGTGACCATACATTTTACTCCGTAACACATTACAAAATCGATGTCAAGCATTTCTTGAATCATTATTCTATAATTCGTGACGAAATATAAGTAGTTTATAAATAAATTTACATTCAATAAATTGAAATATATTTGATATTTTTTTTATAAGTTTTTTTAAAATACAGTGTATTTATATTATGTTACCATATATTGATAGTAAATTGGAAACGGTGGACAATATACAATATGACGTATTCTGAGTACACTATACAACTTATTCCGAGTATGGTATACCTATGTAATATTCATGTTCAGTGAAAGAACGCGCCAATTTTGGATTTATAAACTGACAAATCGCGTAGGCTCCTGCAACTCCTTCCAAATCATTTCAAATATTCCGAAGTATGACAATCAGGATTTGGGAGGACAAGAATAATCGAACTTCTGTGATCGCTTTATGCCCAAAATCAACGCGTTCTCTCACTGGGCAGAGTTGTGTCCGCAACATTTTCTTGTACACCAGAATTACATTGATTTTTAGTTTTTACCATAGTTGGTTGCTTACACGTGACACGAAAATGATAAATAAACAAATCAGAGAATATTTAAAAAATGTTTTTTTGTAGGCCTAAAACCCGGTTTAGTACGAAACTCTTATGTTTAGATACGGGGGACAAGCTTACATTTTTTATTGTACATAAAATATAGTACGGTTTTGAACGGAACAGCAGTGATTATTTTGGCGAAACGCGTTTTTTCATCGTTTATTAAAGCGTTGAAAATTCGACTAATCACGAACGTTTGTCCAGCAGTGCGGTCATTTCAGTTTTCGCTAACTTGGGGCGATCTCATTTGCCGACTCATACAGTGACGCCGCCACGTTGTTGCCGACTTGAAATCTTTTAACTAAAAATGCCGATTAGGCCGAATGCTAGGCTGGGGCAAATATGTGCCTTTCCCGAATGACGCCACTGCGTTTGTGTGTTGTTATTTCAAAATCACACGGGATAATATTTAGTATTTTCCTAACGAGCGTTTGAAATCAACGTCGTTACCGCTTGCTCGCAATATAAACACACGCGGTACAGTAAAAATATTTTATAACGTATAGTCGAGTGTGCGCAGACCATTAACATAATATTAAATTCGGCCGCGGTCGCAGCTTGTTTGGAAAAGTAAAAAAAAAATACGATTTTGACCACCAACGGCTCTCCGCCGATGCACGCGAGATATAATGCGACGTGTATTGTTAAGAAAATAGGCGCAATATAATAATAATATATATGTCCAACACACGGTCGATGGACCAAAGACTCCGGGTCTTGCAGCGATGCAGCGAGATTGCGACACGGCCCGCAACCGTACCGTATTATTATTAACAACAGTATAATACAGGGTGTTCACCAAAGAATGCTTCGGTTTTGCCGAAATCTTAGCCAAAAACAGCGGATCAAATAGTAGTCGAATCGCACCCGAATCGCTTGCAAAAGTGCGGGACGAACAGAAATATCGTTTTATTCGTGCAGTATACAGCTAATAGTATATATAGCTAATCGTTTGTGACTTGGACAAAACAACAGAACCCGATGTATGTTGGCACGTGTTTCCGTTTCTCAAATATGTTCCGAGCGTCATCGAGGAATGTGTATTGTTTTTCTGTCAACAACTTTTCGGGTAGAAGGAATGCTCCGATTGTCAAAGTAATAAAGTGCCTCTAATGATAAAACTCCAACGGTACCTTGGTTGAAGCTTTTTTTTTTTTTTTAAATTTTGCTTTCTTTTCGAGTTACACCCTGAAAACCGAAAACCAAAACGAGAACTTTACGGGGAAAAATTTGAAATTTTCAGGTTTGGTTTGACGTTTTCGGGTAAAAGGAGTGCTCCAATCGTTAATACTAATACTACGTAAAAGTTGGAAATTCGGCTTTAAATGTGATGTTATTTGAAGCATTTGATGATTTGATTATTTTCTGAGTTACGTACCAAACAACTTCCAAACCACTGACCCACCCAAAGCGTAGTCCGCCACACTACCCGCGCGACCTAAAGTGATCCCGGGGCTCTTTGTAATATGAACTTTTAAAACCGGAGCGTTCTTTTGTGAACACCCTGTATTTGTGACCTTTTCTCGGGGCCCGTGCGGCCATCGGACTTTGCAATACAAGTGCAGTGCTTATTACGGGTACGATTGAAATATGTTATTATTATAATTCATTTATTGTTGAGATTCTTTCCAGCTCACACCTCCAACCCCGAACAATGATGATAATTATATTATTATTATAATAAACTACCTAGGTATATAATATTTTGACACTCTTCTTATTCGCACTCTCCGTCCTCGTCGTACCGGATCGCAGCTCTTGGCTCGGGTTATTTCTTATGATAACATTGATATTATGTGTGTATTTTTTAACGTTTCAGCAGTCGTTTTTTTATTATCATTATAATCGTTACTCACGATAGGGGGCAATCGTCGGCGTTCACGATCGGCCCTGAACCGAACGCGTATTTTATATGCTCCGTTTTTGTCATTGTGAAATGTGTACGACCGGCACGCGTTTCCGTGCGATTCGCATAAAATAAATGAAAAAGAAAGAAAAAACACTATATATATATATTCCCTTTGCCGGTTATGTATTGTTCTTCGGTGTTTTTATTAAAAAAAAAAAAAAATTAAAAAAATAGTGTACGCAACGTGATCACTAAAATATCTAGTGAGTCGAGAGTTCACGATCAGCAGAATCGAGCACTGCCTGTCGGGACTATCTTACCCGGATAGTTGATTTTACGTTAAATGAATAATAAATGAATAATCTTGTGTTAAAAAATCGTAAGGAATCATGGAAAAACAAGAGTTAAGGATATACTTGCGAAAATCAATCCCGTGAAAACCGTGTGCGCCCATCGTTTCTTTACTTTATAACAAACATTTTGGAAAAAAATTCTACATTTTCCTCCTAGATTTTCGTTTTTTCGAAAAAAAAAAAAAAATACTTTTTTTTCCAATCGCAAGTCCGCCGCGGTATCGTTGTTTTTATGTGATTAATGTAAACGAAATTTTTTGACAGAGTCTGGTCGTTTGTTTTTTTTGCGTAGTGTTATCGTCTCCGATACGCCATTTCGATTGTTGTTTGTTCTACGACATTATTTTTTTTTCAAATCAAATAAATGATTTTTGAAATATGCATGATTTTTTTGTATATTCGTGTAATTTCGATAACACCGTTGTTTACAGTATTGTAATTTTTTCAAGTATTTTAATCAAAATAATAATATTGTAGAAAAAACAGGTAGAAAACAATCTATACATCGTATGTAAAAATGAATGTTTGTCTGTCTATCCCTTATGCATTCGAAAACTGTTCATCCGATTGCGTTGAAACTTTCTGAAGTTGTTGTCTGGACCCCGTGGTTAGTTTTTGAACTTTTAGATTTTCGAAATTTCGATTTTAGGTAGTTGAAATGGGCAAAAAACCAAAATTTTACGTGTAAACCACTACAAATAACAAATAGTTGTAGTAACACACTTATGTTGATTTTTGTTATGCAACATTTTAAAACTTTATGTGGGTATGTAAAAAATCACTGGTTTCTTTCAAAATAGAATTATATTTATAATATTAACTGTAAGACTTGTATAGGTTCATTACTTAAGTATATATAATTTTATCCTACCATCTTTGCGTACACGGCGTGTTTTGTATAAAAATGTAGCGCACCGCCGTTGCAGGACCGGCTAAAACTGCAGTCATCAAACACGGTGTTAGTATTGACCCGAGTATTATTATGCTTATGCCAAGTTTGGTAAGCTTACTTGAAAACACGTTCAACGGTGTGAACGGTTGAGAAGTATTCACATGTCGAAATCGCGTCGCTGTTGTTGTTATTATTGTTATGATTTTGTGTTAGATGAGTTGTGATTACGCCATAAGAATAATTAAAACGTTACGCGCATATTTAGGTTCATAGATTTTAATAGATTTTGGAGTGTCTAATTAAATGCAAGAACATTACATTGAACCTGTTCGAGGACGTGGGATTCGACTACGGATTTTAGGTTTTGAATTATATTTTAAATTGCTCAGGGACATACAGACGTTAGAAACCACAAAATGTTGAAAATATGTTTTCGTGTCAAAACGTATTATAGGTAATAATCGTTTGAATTGCGTAAAACGTATAGATTAATAAATAAGTTGTTGTTAACTTTTCACACCTATCCGTCCTTTACGAACGTGTGTGTTTTGTAGTGTTATTTTTTATCAAACACGCGTGGTACTACTCATTTATCTCATATTATTGTGCACGAACTGTGTTCTCTCGTCTATACAACTTATAAACTGTAATCAATAATATAATTTGTTTTGTTTTTTTTTTTCAGGTAAGTCATTGAAAATACATGTACTGTTCGTTGTATTTTGTACGCATCACGTATACATGATCAGTGACCGCGGCCCCCGTGAACGTTGATGCATGCAGTTGAGCAACTGCGCCAGTGGTCTTTTTTGCGTTATGATTTTTATGGTTTCTTACCTATAAAAGTCCGATGTCACCAATTTGGAGAACATTTCAAGGAGGTAGTACAAATCCAGATAAAACATATAGATAGGCAGTCTTTATAATGTTATGCGCTATAGTGAGATTACACGCGCAGTATAATGTGCGCTTTAACGAACGCTCAATATTTGAATTGCTCTTGACTACTGAGTATATCAGTAATGTTATGTGGTCATATGGGCAAACTGCAGTCGGACCAGAAAAAACAATAAATGCCAACACGCGGAGACTTGCAGCGCGCGACTGGCGAGAATTCAGACGCTAAAATGGTTCATCTTATATAGCCTAGATATATATAGGATATATCTAGGTACTTACAGCTGACCGACCAATCGTAATTCCATAGCGACCAGCTGATCGCATTTTTTCGTAACCCAGTCACTGCGTACGTAATCACTTAGTTACACACGACTAATTAAGATGTAGGTACTTAACCACTGGACCCTATAAATGGTGTCCTAACCGATGGACAACGAGTCCGTCCAGTTCACTACCACACCCTGCAAAACGTATAGGTACTTAATGATAATATTATGTTTCTTCATGTGTTCCTAGACCGGAACGATATCAGAGCCGCATACTATATTGAACATATACTCGGGTTTACGAGCGAAGTGACTGTAATTGGTTTGCTGCATTATTTATCAACATCGAGCACAGACTACGTTTGGCTTTAGCAATATTTATATTATTGCGTTACGTTCGCGCGAATCGTACAGATTTACCGTGGGAAATATTACATACATTTACTGTTTCGCGCATGATTAATATGATATACGAATCAATAATTCTGTACGTTTTCCGTGTGGCAAAATATTCGGTGTCGAGTGTAAACGTTCGTGACTACGACGTATTGCTCCGATACGTTGTGTTATAATGTTTTGCTAACGAGTCACAACAAAGTTACGACGATAACTGATATATACGCGGTGTTTGGATAAAAAATTCAAGGGGGACGCAGTTAAATAAAAAACGAGACTTGTATTGATGCGCCCGACTACCGGACCGTTATGTGTACCAAATAAGAATGGGTGCGCTAAAATGTTTTTGAAAAAAGAAATTCCACACGAACCACCTTCGAAATCACGCGGTTCGGTTGTTATCGTAATAAGTCATCTGCCGAATATTGTGATAACATTAATTCTGGTCACACATAATCACGTCCAGTTATACACATTCTATTATCTATCGTTTTGAATTCGTCTATGTTCCAGTTACTTATTTTTTTTTCTATAGGTAATAACCGGAACATAGACGAATAGTAGTAGTTAGCGCGATAGACTTTCTACTCCGTTTGTCTGATCGCGGATGATTGTGTTGTTATACACTGTTTTAATACTATTGCGTAGCTATTGACTGACTACTTTGTACATCTCTTCTAGAGAATAACATTGTATAAAATAAATCCACTGTAGGTGAATTGAATTTAAGCAGTTATTTCACTTTAAGTATCGTTTATAAAATATGTTTATTCTTTGATCAGTGTTCAATGTTAATGGATATGTTAAAGTTTTCGGTAGGAATACACTAGACAAGATAACTTGGTGGTGTAAAAGTCAAGTAAATGTTGTCACCGTTTTTACTCGTTAAAAGAATCGTTATCTACGTGTTAAGGAGATAATCAGTGTGAGCTTAGATGGTGACACGAAGGTAATTGGTGTTGTAGGTATGAAGAGAACTAAACAAATAAAAATTAAACCACGACTTCAAATTGTAATGATAACTAAGTATATCAAAATATGAATTGATAAATAATATGTTTTTAGAACATTTTATGTCGAGTCTTAATAATTATGGAAGTTTAATTGAATTTTTTTTTTTATTCTATTTTTTATAAGAATTAAGTCTTGAGTATTGCAAGTATTCCGTCAGTATTGTATTGTCATCATTACCTATACGTGTCTGATGAAAAAAAAAATACGATTACGAGTGGTTATGGCTATTTTTAGTCTCTTTAGACTCGTTATGGATCGGGGCGTATGTATCGCTAACAAACTGGAAATATACCTGTTTACTGGAATCGCGTACAACTGTCGCAAACATCATCACCCTTATAACTCGCGTAATATTTTTGTATAAAAGCTACGTATCGTTGCAATAATTGCCATAATCAGTTTTCAATCGTCGTCACGAAGTCTATTCGAACATTTTTTTATCGGTGCAGTTTATATAGTTTTGTTTTTCAACGAAATCAACTCAACCTTAATCAACCATGTTTGTCAAAGTAAGTGTATTTTACGTTTTACATCTTTTTGACCGTGCAGTTTAAAGTGTTTCGTTTTCAATAATTTTTTAACAGTGAATGTGTAACTGTGAGGACCAGACATGTAAAGCGTTTGAATAAAAGAAACTAAATACCTACTTTTTTGTATTCTAATAATATTTTGAATATACCTTTTTGTAAATATTTAAATTGGTATACGTATTCTGAGTAAAATTATAATACCCATACTTCCATTTGAACTGGAAACAATTTTTTTTAGCTAACCAACTCTTTTTTGATACTCACGTGGTACATTAGATCCAACTTATTGTTTTGGCGCTGTTTTGTCGAAATATACAATTAACTTAATTATTCGGGGGTACCTTCTATTTTCACTGTTTAGTCGAGTACGTTTTAAAATACAACAGATTTTCTAGAACAGTTTCATTTCAACCAACGTGCGCAAAAAATTTGAAATTGAACTACAATTTTGAATGTAAAGTGACAGAAACTAATTATTTCACTAGTACGCTTATTTTCTATTCCTTAACATCGATTGACTTCTTTGTTATTTCGGATTTTATAATACAAAATATGTATAAACCACATTTTATATTGTGGTTTCAGCAGTTCGATAGACTACTAGGGCTATATTTTATACCGATTTTCATTCTGAAAATTGTTCTGAATTCGCGACAGTAACGTCTTTTGTGGTTTCACAAGGTAATTTTTTTTGAAAATATTCACTTTGAAAGAAATCAATAATAATCGAAATTTTGAAATTTTGACGGTACTCGATCAACTCTTTACGGCATTAAAATTATGAAAATTATTATTTCTATGAAAATAAATCGTCGTTAAAAACGTCGTGTAGGTTTAATTTAACTCATCGGTGTTGGCTCTAAAACCAACCAGAAAGACGTTCACAGTCATGGATGTACAAAAATGAAGTTTTTTAATAATTTTATTTATTGGCACGACCCAAAAAGCAACGGTTAATGTGTCGAATTAAACGATCGAGTGCTGCAGCTCCCGAAAGTCTCGAAACAGTTTCTCGGTGTGGTCACGATAGAACCGTTTTCAAAACGAAGATTGACCTAACCTAACCCTAGTCGGGGCGCAGAAAATCCATTAGTGACGAAGATCTTTAATCCGTTTCTTCTTCTCAATATCTCGTTATCACGCAGGTAGCAGTGTGTTTCGCTTGCGTGACCGTTTTCGCAGCACGAGCCCAATACTATCCGGCAGCCGCGGTCGTGCACGCCCCCGTGTACCAGGTCGATCCGAACCCGTCGTATTCGTACAAGTACGGCGTGTCCGACCCGTCCACCGGCGATTACAAGACGGCCGCGGAGAGCCTGTCCAACGGCGTGGTGCAGGGCGAGTACAGTCTGGCCGAACCGGACGGCTCCGTCAGGACCGTGTCGTACACCGCGGACGACGTTAACGGTTTCGTCGCACGCGTGTCCAAGGGCGCCAAAGTCGTCGCCGCGGCCGCCCCGGCTTACGTGCCCGCGGCCGCCCCGGCTTACGTGCCCGCGGCCACCCCGGCTTACGTGCCCGCGGCCGCCCCGGCTTACGTGCCCGCGGCCGCCCCGGCTTACGTGCCCGCGGCCGCCCCCGCTTACGTGCCCGCCGTT
>CM029358.1:4863963-4889492 GCA_017140985.1 Hormaphis cornu
TATCGTCCGGCCGCCCCCGTCTATCACGCTCCTGTGTCCGTTTCTTACCCGTTCCCGTACAAACGTCAAGTATGAAACAACTGGAGTCGCGAATAAGATTTCACGATCACGACCAAGTGACCGCGTCGTGATCAAATAAAAATTCATCATCATCATCATCATCATCGTTTTGACCCCTATATATATGAATCGTTATTAAGTGCAGAGCTCAGTTCCCTGCAGTTCTAACACATTTCTGACACTCTCATACTTTTTTTGTTTTATTTTACTATCGTTTTAACCGTTTTTGCGCCCATATAATTATGATAAATATTATAGTTTCCTATGTGCGCGTTGCTCATGATTTTTAACGATATTATATAGAATATGTTTTAACCACGTCGAACATGCAATAAACATACATGTATTCGTCGTAATAACTGATGTATTTATTTGATTACCATCGCGAAATCTCGTATCGACAGATATACATATTTCCTCGCGAATTCAAAAAAGTGCAGTGTTCAGAGGACACCAACTCAACTATCCCGGGGCCGACAATTCATTTGTTTAAAAAAAAAAAAAAATTGAACTAAGAAATCAAACGTAAGAACAAAACAAAACTACTCATACTCATTCCGAAATAATGGTATTACAACATCGCAGTTTCTATTTTGATACACATTTTTTTTTATAAAAATCACCTTATTATTATTATTATTATCACGCTGAAGTATATTATATTTATATGGTTTAATTTTTCAGTTCAAAGTTTTATCACAGAAAAATAATGTTTTCTATTTCATGTTTAAGTCCTACATTTTAATAGTTTAATATATGGATTTATACGTATTGTAAATCACGGAATGTAGGTTACACATGTTGCATTAATTTATTTACCTGATTTTTTTGCTGACGTAAATAATACTTGGCAAATTTTTTAGTTGTTTTTAAAATTTTCAACCCTACAAATTTACTGCAAAGCGTGTAGATTTGTAGTCTTCAAATTTTAGCTTAAATATAACTTTAAGTATAATGTATTGAACAAACAGATTTTAGTATACATTTTTACGTTACTATTATTGTGACTGTTTAATCTCTTCTGGGACTTCAATCCAAAGTGTTTTTTGTTCTGTTATTTTTTATGAAGTAGTTAACTCGCTATAGGTTTAGGTTAAATCATGGCCTAGATGCTGTTGATAGACGATTATTTTTTCTGTCAGTTTATTTACACTTTTAGTCGGTTGGTACGTATGAGTCCAATCATAAACTTTTTCCAGTGTCATACATAAGTAATCGTGTCTGCTCACAAATGTATGCTGCGTAATATTTTAAGTATATTGTTGCTTACGTTTTGATTGTCCAATATCGTACTAAACTGCGTATAGGTATGAACTACAAATAAAACATGGTACTTTTGATTATGCATCGCTTAAAATGCATAAAACAGAATCACTTTTTAATTTAAAATAACGTTCCTATCATATTAAGATATAATATAAGAATATTGACCATATTTGATTGGTTAAAAAAAAATTTAAAAAGTCAATGCAACTGAAAAATCTAAAACAAAAAAATATTTTCATATATTTAGTTGTATGCGTTCACTTCAAATGACACGTTTGCACAAGAAATTACTTTTAATTGCTTGGTTTGATTACGGAAACACTGCGGTCGTCAAACCATACTTCTGGGTAAATACGTCTTTACGTGACGTAATAACTTAACTTCCTATTTTTTACCATTGTCGATTTTATCGCATTCTAACGAGATTGCGGTTCTTTCTATGGACATTCTTTTTCTCTGTGTACCAGTGTATTCCACTAGGCGTACATTGCACTAATTGGGGCCGGTTCATAATCTAGGTAATATTAATCGTTCTATTTTTATTTTTTTTACGTAATTCGTACGAAAACCGTTTCACAAATACCGTTATACTTACTGCAAAAAATTGATCAAAGTGAATACTGTGCATGTTCGTACATGAGTTTATCACTGCAGAACTCGGTGTTATAATTTGTTTTTGTTTTTAAAAAGTCGTTGCCTTTCTTATTAAACTATTTGTTAGGTCTTTTTTACCGTACGCAAACATCGTACTTCTTTGTAAAGTTATTTACGCACTGTACCTATGTAGCATCATAAACTAAACGGTATAGTACACCATACAACATACACGGATACTGGAACACGGGAATTTTATTCTTTTCTTTTAAAAACATCGTTTTAAAATATATCTACATAAAATCAAAAAGTGTACTCTGTGTACCCGATTGGTACTCGTATCAAAAAGTGTACATCCATTGTCAATAAAATCATCGTCACTTGACCGTGATGAATTGGCTATTATTTGTACGTCATCGAACAATATATTATTTTATTATTATAAATAACGACTGTTGTAATGTTGTGTCGTCGGCCGATACAATACTTTTTAGTGGAACGCAGCGTGCGACCTATTAGCTATTGTTCGCCGTTTTCGGATGCTCGATGAGAGGGTATCATCTGATCGTTATTACACTTGAAGCTTTATGCGAGACGCAGCTCAGGTATGAGACTTGAAATTCAAAGTTGACGATTGGTGCCAAACAGATCGAAAATTGAACAATTTCGATGTCGCTCTGCTTCAGTATTATGTGTTGTGTAAACGCTGTTAAATTTAAACGTATAGTAGGTATAGTCTATAGGAATCTGCTGTTAACACATATATATATATATTTAATTCAAACAATGAATCCTAGACTTTAAACAAAAAAAAAATGAAATAATTTTTACTAGATTTTTATCAGTCCGCGAAGCACATAGCGAAGACACACAGAATAGAATCTGTGTAATACTTTAGGATCTAATTATTTTTTATAATCATGAATCGTTCAAAACGAATCATTGTCGGGCATCGTTCAAAATGGTATCATCTCGTAGGTAATTTATCGAGAAAAAAAAAACCATTTTTGAAAACCGATAAAACTTATAGTTTTGCTCCGCAGAAGACCGTCACTGCGCGTGTCCTTGCAAGGTAGTCGGCCGAGGCGTGGTCTTTCTTGCGCTTCGAAGAACTGCTGATGACCCAGTTTTCAACTGTGATAGCTGTTCTCATTATGTATTGTTCGTGTGTGATTTTTTTATTGCTCAAAACGGATTAGCCCTATGCTTTTAATAGTAGATTTCCTTTTTTTTTTTTCTTTTCGATCAAAATATCTAGTATAGTTTCATTAACAAATCACCAAGGTAATAGTAATATAAGTAGTAGTAGTAGTAGTAGTATTCAATTATAATAACTACAATAATTATTGTAACGTTACCCTACGAGCTCGTAACCAATTATTCTAATTAAATTTAAATTTCAACATTAATTATCAAGGTTCACAAAAGTATTGCGATTGTTTTGTAGGTTTAAATATAATTTTAGAATCCTTTATCAGCGTTACAAGAATATTTTCCCTAAACGTTGTAATTCACATTTGACTTTTACAGTTGTTTAAAGTGTGTTTATGTATATTACACATCACAATCAATGTAAATCATTTGATTTATTAAGTAGGGCTTTTAGAACTTTATCATTTTTTATCGTCAGTCCGTCCGTCCGAACGCGCTCTACAGGCCACAGTATTTAACCGTTTTTCACCAAATTTGGTAGAAAGGTTGTTTATAGCGATATAGAAACACCCTAATCGAAAACTGTTAATTTCAACGGTCATTTAAATTGTTCAACATTCTACTGGAAAGTGACCATAGAACACATCTGCACATAATGACGTTTGAACAAGTTTTCTTCTTTTTTGTTATGAAATTGTTCTACAATTATTCTACCAAAACCCGAATTCGAATTACGAAATGATTTTTGTAACTAATGAAAAGTCCAAATTTTTATCATTACGAGCGACACGTGCCATTCAAAACAAATATTATTATTAAGTGGCGACAAATTTGATACAAAGGCCCTCCGTAGATTTCTATAGATTTTCAGTGAAAACGGTTACGTCAATGGTTAGGCGATTCAGCACTATATACTTCTTTACTGCATCTACAATGCCCTATAAATTATAGTTAACCGATGATTTTAAAATTGACAATTCATCGTATTTACTATTCTCTTTATTATTTGTAGGTACCCAATTTTGTGTAAAAAATGGTTTTATTGATATATACCTATTCAAAATTATTTGGCGTATGCATGTAATGTTTTTAACTCAATTAATATTGTAAATTGTATTTTGGTTATTTTTGTTAAACAGTATTTTGAATTTATGATGAATGATATATGTATATATATAATATAATATAATATGAATAGTCCATTTTCACACATGATGAAATTTGATGTAACGTGTTAAATATTTGACAATGCGCGCGAGATTAAATAATATTCAATATATGCAGATAACCGATAGAGTGACCACATACTTCTGGGACAATGACACATACTGCGGTATTAAAAATATTCAACAGATTATATCATTTTTTTCTGATAGACATAAGTTCGTTTTACAAAGCGAAGCGTGAAATGCCAAGTCGATCCTTGTATAGAAAAACACAATACAGTATGTTATAAGTTAACATAATATTTTGGACTTCGATATTAATATCATTATTATTTCTGAAACGCAATCTTGTTATTTAATCTATGTTTATCATTACTTACGAATACTGTTAAAAAAAAAAAAAACAGCTTCATTTATAGATTGATTGAACTTAAAAACAAAATTTTTTGAGCTAAAATTTCTGTAAATAATTTTATTTTAGTGACGTTACTTTGATTTTTAGGATTTCAATATTTTATTGAACATTTTTCTGACTCGGGTTCGAGTTGAGCTAATATTTATGCTAGAGCGATTGTTTTGAAAAAAAAAAAAAAAAAATTATAACTGTTAAACAAATATTTTGTCGTCAAATGTGTAATAAAAGTCAATACGAGTCATGTAAGACGATATTGAAAAAATTGTTTTCTTTAATTTTTCGAATATTATTTATTGCTCTAAAACTTCCTAAAATAATGTACTTCACCGTTTTTTGCAGAAGTGTAATTTTAGATACCATTTAGTAATGCAAAATAAATTATATATTTTTAATTTGTAAAATTTGTATTTAACTTTGATGATTGTTTGTGAGAGATGGAAATAAAAATTGTATCTTTTTACACTCTTTTGATCCAATTATTTATTATGAACCAAACATTTTGGTTTTGTAACTCTATTGTAGAACATTTAAAAAAGTAAAAACAACATTTTTTTATGCTTCATTTATCATATCAATGTAATCATTAATTTACCTTTTTTTTTGTTCAATAATTTGACTATAAATTTGTTTTTGTTTTTTTGTGTTAAAAATGTGGAAATAAAATGGCTTTGACTTATTAAAAGCTATCAATTAAAATCTGAATGTTTTATGTTTGTAACGTACTCTTAAGTCATGGTATAAATAATTATTTGTTTTGACATTTTAAATTTAAAAAGTACTCTGATAAACTTTAATGTGATCATTTCTTTCTTAGTCAAAGTTAGTTTGTTATATTACTAACGTTTGTTAAGATGCCTACGAAAATTATTCAAGGCGTCAAATAAATGTTGTAGGTATAATAATAAGAGAAGCATAATATAGATTTTTGTATCTTTTATTATAATTTGTTTTTTTGTTATTTGAATTTATTTTTTGCACGGTATTTTCTAATATTAGTTGTATGCTGATTGGTGGCACCACTTGCACTATATTCCAAATAAGTACCTATACAGTATTTACCTAAAGTTTCAATGAAAAATAGTAAAAAGTTTTGACTTATTTTGCGCTTTTGTTTTCAAAATTCGTTTGAAATACATTCTTTGCTTTACTTAGAATCTAAAAATATCTACGAATTTATCTTTTTGTTTCATTACCAAGCAGACATTTAAAAAATTATTATTTTTGCAAAACATTACGTAAAGACATAATTATTTTAATTATACCTACTTACAAGTCTTACAATACTTTCTTTTTCTATTGTTTTTTAGTAAAACACAACAACCATTATACATTATATAATATGAAAAACATTGAGTTAATTCTATTAAAACTTATTTACATTTCATTATACATTTAAAAGTAAAATTTTACTTGGTCCATTATTGTTGGTTATTTAATATTTTATCGGAATACGATCCTTTTTGCCGTAGAATAAAAGTTTGTTGTTCTTGTATAATTCATTTTTTAGCTAAGTTAGTGATTAGCGTAAAAATAACAGGGTTCTAGGAATTTAGTATTTAATTACTTTATAAACTTAATCTAGAAAAACATTATTTAATTTAACTCCAGAAATTATTAACAAATTAATGAATTTCTATTTTGTAGTTTTTCGGGTGTTTAGATAACGAACTATTAATTCGTTTACGATATTTTCTGATTCTTGGATTCATTAAACTTGGTTAACGAACTAAAATGCTTAAATTTAATTTGTGTTATTAATAAGACGTTGTCTATGTAAGATTTTATTAGATCTCAGTAATACGAAAATATATCCGATTGTATTTTGATATATATGGGTTTATGTAAATTTGATCGTTCGAAAGATTTAATTTTTTTTAAATTTTTTTTAGTAATACTGTAATGGATTTTAAAAATTAAATTTAAAATAAAAACTTTTAAGGGCGATGAACCAGACTTAGTAGTTGATTAATATTAAAAAGAACAAATTATTACTAGTTAAATACAAATTATAAAATTAAATAGTTTCATTATAATTTGTATATGTTATATTTTATGTGTTTTCTTATCGTCATCTTTAAGGCAATTTTTGTTTTATGTATGAAAATGGAATTTCAAGGAAATCAACTTTTTTTTGAAGATTTGCTCTACAATACTAGTATGCATAACGTTTTGAATCGCATTAAAACATAAAAAATTATGCCTCAATGCCATGTTGAATTAATTTTTAATACCCTAACAAAACACTTGTTAAATAATACTGTGCCTATTTGGTAATTGTTTTAAACTAAATACACATTATAGTATTCAAATTTGCAATGTAGGTATTCTAAAATAGTTAAGTATCGGTATAATATTATAAACTTGAAATATTTAATACTATTTAAACAAGTGTCGTCAACCTTTATTATTTAAATTTGTACAAAAATAGTTGTTTTCGTTTTATGAAAAAACATAATAATTTTAAATCAGGATTTTAATTATGTTACTAATAATTGTTTATGAAATTATTTATTGATATCTTCTGGTTGATCAATTCTAAATTTAAGTTAATGAATTATTGATGTGTTTTTTTTTTTTTTTTTTAATAGTTATAAAAAAAAATTATCATTTGCTATACTGTTTTGATGTGTGTAAAGTGTAGAGTAAAATTAATGTTCATATTTTTTATTGAAATTTACCTTTTAATTAAACAGCCTATGTTTGTTTGATATATTCATTTACTTAAATGCAAAACTCAAAGTAAACTCTAACTTATTCCTACATCAAAATAATCTTAAGTAAAGCAAATATTTTTATGATTTTATTGTTTGAGGAGTTTCAGAACTGTATTTTTAGGAGTAGTTCAAATTTATAGTTTGTACATTTCATTTATAACAATCATTTCAACATTAAAACTCTACATAGAATTTACTCATTTAACTACACAGAAGAATTATAACGCGTATGTGATCGATTTGTGAAATATTTTTGTTAATCAAATTGTTTTTGTGTTTTATAAGTATATAACCGGCGTGTCAAAAATATTTAAAAAATGCAAGGTCATTGTCTAGACCGATAGTGATTTTAGAACCATTAACAGAATTATCGAGAAGGCAAGACGGAGTTAATGACTTAAGTGTTGTTAGTTGTTATTTAAAAAGGGTTGCAGAAGAACATTTAAGTCATTGTTTCTCTTACTGTCTTGAGTCTTCTGTAATTTTGACCGCAGGTCTATTATTATAATAGCAATCATGCCGTGCAGCAAAGTAAGTACAAATTAATTGTTGTCTTTTGGTACATAGATTCAAGTTTCTTTTTTTAATTTGATTCATCGTTTGTTTTTCATAAACCACGTTTAAATGTCGATTTTAGTTTGATTTTTAGGTATGATCTGTGGCTATTTTATTAAATTTAAATAGTTTTAGAGATAAATAATAATATTAACATTATAACTGCAAAATAATGTTTTGATTTATCTTAAAATTTATATTACTTAGTAGTTATTAAGTTTATTTATTCAACATTAAATTCAATATTCAAGTATACGGTTTTTAATCTTTAAGTTTTACCTAATTTTGGTTTTATGTATTATAATTCTAATAATCTAGTAATCTAATAATTTTGATAATATTGAAGTTATATTTGATGTTGCAAATAATAATAATTGTTTTCATGTTTTTTGTTTGATATGTTATTGCGTTTATACAGCTATTAAATAATATACTTGTAGACATACTTATTTTGGACTCTACCACAAGAGTTTATATTTATTTTATAATTTTGACTATTATTATACGGTTTTTAGTTTGTTTTTAATTTTTTTGTTCAACTTTTCAAATTCTTTAAGTACCTACCCGAGAAATTTTTCAAATATTATATTTCCTGACTTTGAATGTTAACCTAAGTACGAATCTTATTTATTTAAAAAATATATTACTTAATGTTATGACATAGTTTTTGTGATAGTATCTTTAACATTCCGATTTCACGTTTTTTTTTTTTTTTTTTTTGTGATATATTTTTAGGTAGTTTTGCTGTTACTCGTCTTTGTATGTTTAGCCAGCGCCAAACACAAGGAATTAAATAAAAACAAATTTAGTCTTTGCGATTTATTCGCAATCAAAAAACCCCAAGCCGTAACGGTTGGTCCGTCGTCAACTTCACCAGCGCCTTACACGATTTGGGTTGATACGTTTACAGCACCGACGCCAGAACCTGTGCCGCTTCCACCCGCAGTACCACCACAAGTATTGCAATATCCCCAACAACCAGAACTCCAGAGTCAATATCAAGAGTTCGAGTATCCTCCTCAACAACAACAATTACCGTCGTATCTTGAACCACAACAAGGACAACAATATCCTGCACAACAACCAGCGCAAAATTTACCACCGTCACAAGGTGGCCAACCGCAGACACAGCTGCTGAGTGAATACCATCGATACCCCCCACAAGGGGCTCAAACGCCGACACAAGAATCGCAATACCAACGGCAACAAGAAAACGAGAACCGATCGGTTCAACAACAACAAGGAATACAACAACCTTCGCAATACCAACAACAAACAAATCCCTCTCAACCCGTTTCGGAGTACCGACCTTCACAACAACAAGTGCTAAACCAACCGACACAAGAAGAACTGCAGAAAACACAGCAGCTAGGACCACTTCGATTTCCTCCTGCGCAATACTCTGCACCATATTTTCAAGGTTTCCCTAACGGTTATGCGCCTCCCGAATCATCGGTTTATTATCAGCAACAACAAATGGAGCCGACCAAGAGAATAGTTGTGGGCTATTTTGATAAACAAAATGTTTTTCATAGTGTACGACCGTATAACACGCACGCCCGACGCCAATCCCCGTACAACTCTCAGTATTTCGACATAGCTCAACCTAACTATTTACCACCGTTTCTAAGTACACCGTGACGTGTTGTCTTTTCTAAAATAATTCGTCTAATTAACTATAATAATTAACGCGTCCGTCATTATGCGTTTCGTGACATAATACAGATTTGTAACTGTAAAAATGTTCAAAATTATAGATTTCAAATGTACAATGTAAAATATATTTGGAAAAAAATTCGATTTAATAAAATTGTTATTAGTATCTTTTTAGAACTATATTAATGTTTCATTTGTCACAAAATCATTTAGTATTTTAATCAAATGTTATCATTTTAAACTATAAATTGAAACATTCAACTATTTACTATTATAATCAATTACAGCTGTACAGTATTGTTATGCTTACTGCAATATTTGTGTCTTGATTTATTCCTTACCAACAGTTATTGTTTCAAGTACAGTTGTAAGTTTGTATTTGTTTATTTTCAACGCTCGTAGTAGGTAATAGTAATTATGTATACAATTTTATGAATAATTTTTGTAATTTTATGCGTACACCCAATTATCATTTTATGAAATATAACATTCTCTACCCTTCAATCATTATAATTAAATTAGAATTGTACATACGTGAATCCAAATTATACTCATTCGGAATGACTGTGATGGTTTCTTTTTATACTAGCGCAGTCGATAGGTCATAATCAGCCTGTTATAGACCAACATGAAGAATGTATAATAATTTTTTTTTTTTTTTTTACTATACGTTAGTATCAATAATTCGGAGTGATAGCTATTAAGACCTGTAAGTCTTAAGACTTCAATATAAAATTAATCGTTCCATAATGAACAATAAATAACTAATAATTTTTATTACAAAACTCAAGTTAATAGTGTATTAAGGGCGGAAAGTAAACAATTTAAGTCGCGGTTGATATATACGTAACGAGCCGTATAGTGGAGGGCTGTATTTGCCCAAATTAGATCACAGACACTGTTTACACGTAAAAACTACAGTTTTCCTCCCCAAAAAAGAGTAATTTAATGGACACCGTGTTTCTTGTCATAGATAATCCAACTTTTGATGAAAATGTCACAAAAGAGTTTTTGTTAAAAATTTGTCTTCGATTGTATAATACAAAAAAGAAGTTATATTATACACTTATACTCTGTACTTGAAAAAGTATTTTAAGAAGCTTTATCTTTTTGTTTCACGTTATTTGTGTTTGATTTCTAAGGTTTTTAGAAACGTCCAATTAGTTTAGATTATATATACCTAATGGATGCAAAACTATGCAACCCATTGATCTTGATTTGTATATAGATGTAAATACATATTTAGTAAAAGTGTTTGTATTTCTAAAACTTTTATAAACTACTTTTAGTCTAATTTCTTTGATTTGATTTATTTTAACTTAACGGTTTATTTATCTTTGAACACGGCAATTAATTTTGTCATTGGTTAGAAGATGCACAGCATTTAAATTTTGTCCAGTTATATTCAAGTTTTACGTATGCGTAATATAGACTCATAAGTATTTTGTTCTTTATTAAAAACTTAAAGAAAAAAAAAAAAGATGAGCCTTATTGAAAATTTTACTTTATTTAAAACTTTGTTGAATTTTGATTGAATGGATTTTGCCGTAATAATTATGTTAACCTTTTAACCGTCTGTTTTTGGACCCGACATTTTTACAATAACTCAATAACATAATATATATATATATATAAGGTTAAAAAAAATTTTGAAATTGGTTCGTGATATTTTTTTACGATATAGGTGGTATTAACCTTGAATGCAAACAGTTTTACATATTCCATACGTGAGAATAAGATTATAATATGTACCTACTGTTACCGCGTTTTGTTCATATTGAAATTTACTAAAATATCATTCATTTAAGATGTTTTTTTTTTTTTCTAGTTTTTTTTTTTTTTTTTCTAGTTCTACATAATTATAAGTTGCACTTATAATATGTTTGCAATTAATGCGCGTTTATATAGTGTACAGCTCGTCGTGTTTAAAAACGTGTATAATAGTTAATTTTTTTTCCTTGCGAATCGACGTTCGGCATGGATAAAAAACGAAACACGACATCTGATCGGGTCGCATCACAACTGATCAACATAATGGTGGACTCTTGTGTACGGATTCACCCAGCGTCGTCTTTGATATCGTAATAATGATCCGAGGTCGTCCGGATTTCTCACGATGCGCTCGAGATTTTAACCCGTGGGGGTAAACCTGACTGTATATATATATCGTGATCGAATTTGCCATTCGCATCCGCAGCATCATTAAGCGTTTGGTCGTTCGCCCGGTGGTCACGTCAGAAAAATTAGCCGAAAATGCAAACCTTCAAGGTGAGTAAATTTCACAGTCAAATACATCATATCGAGTATTATAATACCCGCGATGAACGTACCACGTTATCGCGCAGGGGTGTAATTTCATCGCTGCGCGGTGTTTCGTTTCGTTGCCGTGTCATTTCAATAGTTCACAATACCGAAAAACTGACCTATACCGTAAATTAATTTTCAATCGGCCCGTTTTCAAAAAATCCGGTAGAATTCGGCCGAGGAGAGGACGGTACGGGCCCAAACTTTTTTAAAACCTACGAGGATGGGCCGTAATATCAACATTATTTCTACCCAGTAGACAACAAACGGGTAATCAACGAAATCATGATTTTTTATTACAGTCCGCGCTTTTCGCCGTAGCCGCGTTCGCTTGCTGTCTGCACGCGTGCAGCGCGGCCGAGGAACCGTCGGCACCGGCGCAGTACGAATTCGCGTACGCGGTGAACGACCCGGTGACCGGCGACCAGAAGGATCAGCGCGAGGCCAGGAACGGTGACGACGTCACCGGTTACTACCGTCTCGTGGACGCCGACGGTTACCTGCGCACGGTGAACTACAAGTCGGACGCCGTCAACGGGTTCACCGCCCAGGTGGTCCGCGAGCCGGTCAACGGTGGCGCCGCCGTCGCCCAAAAGGCCGTCCCGGCTGCAGCGCCGGCAACCGTCGCCCCGTACGTCGCCCCGGCGCCCTATAAATTCGGCCCGGCGTCCGCTTACCCGTACGCCGGCGGTTACCAGCCGTACCCGTACGCCGGCGGTTACCAGTCGTACCCGTACTACTCCGGTTACGCGCCGTACGGGTCCTACGGACGGTTCCCGTACAGCAGCCAGTACCCGTACAACAGCCAATACCCGTTCAGCAGTCCGTACGTTCTGCGCAAGTGAACGCGCTCGACGCGGTCCAACGTTTTATCCCGCCATTTTGATATTTTTACCTAATAAAACTATGTATCCACTGTATTTTGTTTTCGTGTTTGTACAAAAAAAAAAAAATAAAATTAATTAATTAATTAAAATCATGTACGAAAAGATACATAAATAATTCGTACGTTTATTTTTTCCGAGTGTAAACGCGTTTACCGGCGGATACGCGCACAGCTGAACCGACAGTGATTACTGATCACGATAATTATAGACGGCCGTTAAGGGCGTCGCGGTGCCGAGGCGAATTCCGCTAGGCTGGGACAAACAATTCCGTTACACTCGTCCTACGGATTGGTGTCCATTACTAAAAAGTTAAACTTTGTAGCAACTTTTAAAATTGTTTCAATAGCTACCACATAGAGAGCTATTTTGAGAAGTGTAACACTTGTGCAGCAAGACAAAACAGTCTAAAAATCTACGTCTCTTTCAATTGACGACCGACTATACTGTCGTAAATAAGTTTGTCCGACTGTAAATGACGAGGAATCAATGCGATTACTGTGCACGTGTGTAGAGTTTAGCGGAGATTGTTTTCTCATCTTGATCCGACGCTCGAAAACGTTAGCACGCGTATATTGTGTTTTTACAAGTTACGCTAAAGAAATAAAAACTGTTTTGGTATCCCGACGGTGGTGTAAGGTCACATTCCTTACGATCTCTGAAAAAAAAAGCATCTTTACAATACCAATGCGTCGCTTGCTACAGGGATAATCGTAGAATAAAATGTAATTTATGATATCTATAATACGCTAGAAACCAATCACCGATTGGTTAGAAACCAATCACCGATTGGTTAGAAACCAATCACCGATTGGTGCTCAGAGTCGCGAAAATATTAGCTACGGTATAGGCGACAAAATAAAAGTTATCTTTTTAATGAAAAATAATAATAACTCGTCGAGATTTTAAGTTATAAATCAATAAAAGTAACTTATAAAGCTACTAAATTTAGTAACATTGTAACTTACTAACCGGTCACCGTTCAGCTTTGAATGCTATAAGGTACTGTTAACAAATATAAGACAAAGATAAACAATTTGTTTCTTACCATTTTCAATATAATTAAAATTTGGTAGTATGATATGCTTAATAATTGCGTGGATTAATGTCTAGTACATTTAGTACACCTAGATTTAACGATATGTTCTGTATAATAACCTGTAAATAGTTGTCGTGAATTACTAATTACTTCGTGTTCATTAATTATACGGTATTTATTACCATAATAGTTTGCATATGTTTTAGATATCAACCAATATTAGTATACATAAAGATATTTTACCGATCTCAGGTTTAGAATCGTAATTAAAAGCTACAATCATTTTTCGAATTCAATAATTGAATTAACGTCACTCGTTTTACTTGCTCCTCGCATTATTGTGTTGTTTAGTTTTGATTTTTTTTCAATAATTATAATACGCCGTGACGTTTATTTTTACTTGTAAGATGTAAGATTTATTCTCTTCAACAAGCAAAGTACCTATGTTATGCCATGAAAATTGAGTAACTATGCCTGATTCTTGATTGTTCTTACCTGTCAGTTCTTAGTTATACTTACTTACAATTTCGTTTGCCAGAGTATAAGTCGGTAACTAATAACGTTTTATGTTACATTGCATGTACATACATTAATTATGTCCGACAAATTAAGTATCTTGCTCAAGAAATGTTTAGTATTAGTAATTATTTTTTTATTTTTATCAATAAACCTAAATTTCACGCCATTCCATATAAATTAGGATATTTTTTCAAACTAAAAAGTTTGTGATTTCATAGAGAAGACTGATTGTGTAAATTAGACGTGTTAAGTTTGGTGGATACGATTTTTCACTGTATTAATTTTACTTCTATCGCTGAACATATGTATATAACTGTTTTATAAAAAATAGTTTTCAAGCAAAACATGTTTGCGATTGTTACGAGGTAAACAATAACTATATTTATGTGATTATTTTAAATCAGTGGTAAAACAACTCTGATACTTAAAGACTATATTTTTACTTAGTAAATTAAAAAGATTTTTTACTGTGCTGCAGAAAAGGCTTGGAAGTTATTTATTTTAGTGTTTTTTTCTTTTTTTCTTTTCGGGAATTCAAAACGTTCAAATGAACGGCCGTGCCGGTATTTCCTTTGTTTAAGTCGTAATTGATTCGTATAATATATGTATTTATATTTTTGTTTTTTGAGATTTACGTGACGCCTTCCATTACCACGACGCAAGGTCATCTGTGTTGATCGATGACAAGTTTTTACACTCATTTGCTGCAGTTCCATATTTTATTTAGCCGTTTACCTTGTTATAACCAAAATACGTTTACCAAAAACGCAGGGCATTAATAAGTAAGCCATTTTAAGATTTTTTTACACGTCACACTACTGTAGAAGGTTTTTTTTTTAATTAGCGACAAATCTGAAACATATTATTTCCATTTATACTGCAATGCAAATTAAAAATATTAACGTATGAATCTATATGTCAAGTTTAGCTTCATCAGGCTAGTCCTACAAAAATTAAGGTAACAGTCTATAATTAGTTGAATTTCTTTTTTTAGCTAGAATTGTTTTATTTTTTAGTTATTTGTTTTCTTTAAACTGCCGTTGAAACACACTTTCCGCACTTTCATAGATAACCACTACGAATAAAATACGAACAACGTTTTATTTTAAATCGTTTGATCTCATAATGAAACCAACAGCCCTATCAACTCTTTTCGAGTGAACCTATGTGGTTTTTCGAGGATACTTAGTAAGCATACACTTGAATAATCGTCATTGATAAAATTATTCATTCCGAGCAGTCTGTTAGAGCTTGTTTTGCGTTTGTTTGGTCGTTGCGCCGACCATGTTCCAACGGCCACTCTTATCCGGTAGTCCATGGACCCCTGGGATAAGTCCATAAATGGCTACTCGGGAGTTCACGAAGACGTTTTTTTCCAATAACCAGTGCTGTGTTTTATCTAGATAAATTTTCTTGATAATTTTTTACCATCTTTTATCTTATCTAGATAAATTCAAAAACAGTTAATATCTACGTTTTCATTTCAAATGAATTATTTGTGTTATCTTTGTAAATATATCTGGATGAGTTTAAAAAAAAAATTTATCTGTTAAAAAACATTTAGATTTTTTGAGTTTAAAAAATTAAAAAATCGATATTTGTGCCATGAAAATTTTTGAAAAGTTATCTATTTTTCATCTAGTTAAAAGTGACCAAAAAAGGTCACTATAGATAAAAAAATCTACTATCTGGATAGTTAATTTTTTATCTTTTGTATAACACTGCCGATAACCAAAAAATAAAATTTAAGTAAATTCAAATTATTCGTTGAAATAAGACGATTAAAGTAAAAACTGTTGTATTTGAAATTAAAACTTTTTAGTTTTATCATTGGAAAACCATTAAAAAAACGAATTGAGTTTTTTGTTTTGTTTTGGAAGAAGCGGTTGTTTATTTGTGTTACATTATACGCAACTTTACAGTGAATACACGCGTATTATAATTTATCGTGAATGATAAACACGTGTTTTACAATCATGTTTGTTTCTACCACGCACTTATTTCTTTATTCAACACCAAACATGTACTGTTGGAACTCATCCACTTGTAATGATTTTTTCTTCATATGCGATTTTCGTGGGTGTCAGTGTGTTGTTTTCGGTTTTTGTAATTTTTATTTACGTATGTGATGATTTGTCCACTATATCCATAAAAATATTGTGGGATGTATTTTATTTTACAAGTGCTAATAAATATCGTTTAAACTGTCAATTAGGGAAAAACATTATATTCGCCATGTTCAATCGATAGATTATTTTATTTTATAATTTGTGTTCAAAAAATAAATTTATAAACTTAGTGATTTGAATGGGCCGGTACTCTTTTAAATAAAAAAAAATATATTAACCATGAAAACTCGAAATCATCTATAAAAACTAACGAATAACTTTTTTATCGCAACACAACTACAGCTACTAACAATATCATTTTGTTATAATTTTTTAAGTCGTAAAATATTAAATAAAATATCATGGCACTAGCTTTTATTATTACCACCTGCGGCTACTAAATATTTTGTAAAACAAGAAATAAAAACTCTTTAATTTTCCAATTTTAGAATAAATAATATTTTATCTAAACTTTTTGAAACATTTTGATTTAAAGTTTGTCAAAATCTTTTGTAAAATATTTTAATATTTCACTACACAAATTATGTGATGATCACAATTTTTTGTAATTTTATCTGATAATAATTTTTTTTATTTTTCGGTTAGTTTAACTGTGTACTATTGACCATGTAGTACGCGGTGAATATTTAGGCAGTGTGGAATGATTGGTTGAGGGCTGAAGGATTAAGGGTTGGTGTAATTGTGAAGGGCAGGGTTGGTTCGTGAAAGGTTCGTGTATGCGGGTGGTTAAATAAAAATTACGGTTTGGGGAAGGAAGGTATGGATTAGAGATTATGAAATATTGTTTTAGTAGCAATTTTTTTGTTTTATTCATTGGTTTTGAACTTTGCGTGTCTATTCGAATGGAGTACTTTCGTCTTCTAAAGTCTTGACAGCATAATTTATAATTTCATTGTGTTAATTTTCTACACATACATTTTACGGTCATAGACTTAACTTTTAATTGTGTTTTAAGACTAAATACCGCAAAATGCGAAGATAAAGTATAAAACAAACTGTTAATAATTTCGGTTAGCTTAATGTTTCGTGTTTCGGGCTGCTATAAATAGTCGAAACAAAATATTATTATTTTAACCTCAGTCTCAATGAACAAAGTGAAGCTTAGCTTAGAACAAATAACTTTTTTGATTAATAATATGAAGTATCCGTAATTACACGCCATCATATTGGACCATAACACAACTAAAATATAAAACGTCATAACATAAAATCATTATTAAAAGTTAAATTTAAATATATTTTTATAAATTTATTTAGTATTACTTTCCGCAAATCAAGGTTAATTTATTCCTTGAGATTACGATTAGCGTTTGAGGTTTTTTTTTAATTTTTACAGTCTAGTAAAATCTTCTTTGGTCAAAATTGTTGTTTATAATATTGAAGAGATGAGGTTCGCTCATTTTAGCGGAGATTTAACTAAACAGGAGGCGCGTATTATATCAACATAGAATTGTTATTGTAATACAGTAGTATGATGTTATTCCAGTTAATATGGTGTACACATGCATTACGCAACTATCATTTGACAAAGTAGTTTAAAACTAATGTTTTATCTACTCTGTGGCTTAACAGGGTTTTCAATAATCCGGTTGAATGAAGAAAATATAGGTTTTATAAAATAATTATTAAATGAATAAAATTTTGTTTAAAAGTTAAAAAAAAAAAAAAAAGTGTTGTTAAAGTACGAAGAGTTTTAGTTAGTTATAAATGCGTCGTATTGTCTATTTCGTTCTAGTTTGAAATGCTAATAATGTTACGAATACGGAATATAAACGCAACTACCGTCTAGTTAGGACATTAAATTACTCGCATTCATGTGTGAAAAAATTATTAATTCTTTTTAAATCGAGTATATTATCATAATTATAGTACTGATTATATGATGTCGATGTTATTTGTTTTATAAAACATAGCGCGTGTAATTTCTTGAAATTAATTCAATTTATACCAGTCAATACTCGCAATAATAAATACATAGAATCTATTTCAGTAGTCTACCCTATCAGATTGGCCGTTTGTCAATTTATGCTTCCGGCTGCGGTAACTTTCAGTTGTAATAGAATGACGAATTTTACTCGTTAGTGGTATGATGACTGATAAGATTTACATTACTATTCCATTGTTATTGAAATGTGTCCATTTTACCATTTGAAATTATGAAACTCATGCTTTGAGCAGATGATTTGAAAATGTTTTTTCAGACTAATGTTTATGTCTATAATATTATAGAATGATTTGCGCCTAGCTTACAGATTACACCCGTCAATAAGTAAATTTAGAAAAAATCATTAATCATCCACTATTATCTTCGGTTGGAAATTCTTTTAAATACCCAATATACTGTACATTTATTTATAATAATAATAAATTGATTACATAAGTGAATAAGAATCAAATACTAGAAAAAAAAAACGCGTAATAATACAGATTATTTTTTATGACTTGTGAAAATTTGTTGGTTTTTGTAAAACTTGAAAAATGTTTTCTGAAAAATATAATGGTACCTACCAACGTTTGAGTTTATATATAAGTATATAATATATACGTTTGGACGTTGGTGGTTTAAATCTGTATGAATTTATATACTTGAACAAAATGCCAAATTGTTTATTTTACCGAATAAAATGTTTTATACGTAACTGATAAAATGAAAAAGATAGAGAAAGTATTTAGACATTTTCTTATCAACTTGCTGTGCAAACATCAAAGTTTTTCAAGTTTTTAACTGTCATTAAGTTAGTGTTTTAGGCGTTTTATTGTATAAAAGCATACTCGAGTTTGTGCTGTCATATTTGAGTAAATTACTGTAAAATCTATAAATATCAAATATGTAATTCAAATTTATGAATTCGTTAATATGCGCGTTTGGTAATTATGGCACGCGACCAGAATTTCTAACGCACGCGATACGGAAAGTAGTGTCAGATAACCGGATGTTGGTAGGTTCTTTGAAAAAAAATATTTAACAGATAACAAAGGAAGTCTTTAGAAATATTTCGTTAAAGTTTAACAGCCTTCAACGATCTTTCGGATTGAGGACAAATCCGTAGATAATTGTTAAAAAATAAAATTTGAAGATACTTATTTGTAAGTGACACTTGAGTCTTGAATTTTTGTTGCCATGCCAGCTGGTAAAACATTTTGTTGTTGAGCTCGTAGTACTTTAAATCACATTCTGCTTCTACAGATTGGCCATAACTATATTTCGTGTGTTACTTACCGCGGTGGTACGATAATTTTTAATTTTTTTTTAGTTTTTCAATCGATATATATTATTGAATTTTTACTTTAAGTCGTACGGAAACAAACTAGTTTTGTTGAGTGATTTATATAAGCTATAAAGATTTCGTAAAAATGGACGTATATATCATGTGTATTTAAATTTAAGTACTTTTGAACAAAACAAATTTGTATACGAATAACAACAGCTGTATAATATACATAACATTCATAGTTTTACGTCGTGTCATCTTATACTAATACTCGCGTGTTTTCGATAAACTCTCATTAAAGTAGTATTATTTAACCGCGCGAAACGGGCCCTTTACACTTGGGCACTATCTTCGGCTTCCAGTGTTTACGTGACTGTCGTCCAAACGGTAGCGTACGGATCGTAATTTTCGTACAATCGTTATTATTATCTTAAGAGTAATTCGATTCGCGTTTTGTACATATATATATATATCAGTTATTACAAACCCTGTCGTCCATTTGATCGATACAACGTGTACACGTACAAACACAGTGGAGCAGTGTGTACAATATAATGCACGAAAGTAGGCTGTTGCGTTTGCTGCCGTTTATCGATTACGATGCGTAAAAAAGATTAGTGTGTTTATGGAAAAATTAAAAAAAAAAGTGACTTTTCGGTACGTAGTATAGTAGTAAACGTATTACAATCAGTAAGTCGTGAAAACGTTAAAACAGCGGAAAAACGAACGGCGCGGGATTCCTACCCCCTCAGCAGCCGGATAGCCGCAGAAGCGCCGAGTTGTTTCTCGCGACCCGTGAACGCGTTTTTCTCGAAGGGTTAACAATGAAAACGAAGATCCGGACAGCGAATGAAACCAAGCGGTCGCGTGCACGGCGGTCAGTCGTAGCGGTGTTGCTGCAGCAGTTGTCCCGCCGCGTCGAAGTCGGGCTTCTTGCGGTCCACGACCGCGTTGAAACCGCCGTGCTTGTCCGCCTTGTACGTGACCGTCCGGACGGTGCCGTCCGGCTCGACCAGCGTGTAGAACCCGGTCACCACGTCGCCGGTCCTCGTCTCGTGCTGGCTCTTCACGTCGCCCGTGTGCGGGTCGTGCACGTCGTAGTGAAACGAATAGTGATGCACCGGCTCGTGGTGGTGCTCGTACGCGCCACCGTCGTAGTGCAGGAGCGGCTGCTGGTGCGGGTGACCGTACGTCTCGTGGCCGAACGGCAGGCCCCGCGCAGACCAGGCGACCGCGCCGAGCAGAACGAAAAACTGCGGCACAGAATTTTACAAAATTTTTCGGGGGCACTGTAATGGGCTGCGAAACGTGGACCGCGGAACAGAAGGGATGGACAGGAGAAGCTCTCGAGCGATTGCGGTGACACTGTAGAAGAACGCTGTTAAAATAAGTTGGACGGATGTGGTAACGAACGTACACTGCGTCGGGAATGTCTGAAAAGAAGGAACAGCGTCGAGAAATAATGAAATGCGTAGAAGGGGTAAAAATGCTGGGGGAATGGAGTACACGAAACGAATAGTAAAAGTCCAGAGGGTTTTTTTTGTTTTCACATGGATGTTGTTTGCAGTCAAGCTTAAATGTGTTCCACTTTAAGATTCGGAGCACAGCAAAGGATGTACCTATCGTTTTTACACCGATGTTTTTTTTTTTATTTTCTGTGAACAACTTTCAGTGTAATGCTCAGATTTTTAAAGTCAATACTTCTGACGAAAGGTCGCAAAAAAACTCCGATGTCACGAGGTGTAAAATTTGAAAGTTCAAAATTGAAAATGTTACAGTCTCGAAACTTTGGCGGCACATCGATTACGGCAAACGTGTTTTTTACGCATCGATTTTTGTTTTTTTTTTTGCCCACAACGTCCAAAATATAATGATCGGAACAAGCTGAAACTTTTACGTAACGTTGAAACACGTAAGATACAAGTTTGAGAAAAGTTTCAAGTAATTTAGAAAATGTTCGAGATAAGTATTGAACTTTGAAATTCTCAAAAAATTTACCAAAACGTATAGGTCTACTGGACAACTGAGCTCGGACAGAATCGTTTTTTCAAAGGCAACAGTTTATCACTGCTCTCGGATGTTAAACAATACGTTTAAACCACAACCCCCGGACCAGCGACCCTACCCCAAAGCGTGGTCGCCACTCCGTCGAGTGATTCCGGATTTTTTTACGTTGAACCCTTAATGTTTGAAAAATCGTACGGTTGTATACATTTCCGATGAGTTTCTGATCGTTATTCAGAAGAACGGCGATGATCTATTACTATTAAATGCGATGGATGGCTTACCAGTGAGATGTTGTTCGTCATGTTTTTTCGGGAGTTGACGGTACGGGCTGCAGCGTGTTCGAGCAAAGCACTGGATACTGGAGCCACACGAGTCGGGCTATATAAACGGTGCGGCCCCGGAAACAATTCCATCGAAAACGCATATTGCCATCATCGTACCAGAAACAGGCTTACTGTGCTCACCTAAAACGTAACGAGCATAACACGAATTTGTGTGCACCGACATGGTACAGTGATCCCTTACGGCCTCGTGTGGCGGCCGCGCGTAAGACTTAATTGTTATTATCCTCTTCTGCGCTTAAGATCCACCGCGTAACACGAAATCAGCTCACCCATCTCGTTATATGTCACGTTATCGCAATAACCGTTGTGTTATTATGTGGATTCACTGCCCGCGGTAAATAGACTAGAAACATATTTCGCCGTGCAGTACATTATTTTTAGACTTTCTGTAACGAATTGCAGCACTAACGTGATTACTGGACGATTTTCAAACATTGTCTCACGTTTCCTACACCGTCGTAAGCAAAATTAAGGGGGTTAACCCCTGGTCCGTCTAAACACCCCAGATCATTAAGAAATACACAGGATAGCCTGTTCTAGCGAGGGTTAATAAAAAAACTAGCCTCCCGAGAAATGTGATTTCAGCTTTTCAAATCGCGCTTATACTGTATGTACTGTTTTGGTTCGGTTTGTTCCGTTTTGTTTTCACACCGGCGATGTTATAATTTGTAATGAACCCTTAAGTGTAAAATGTTGTCACACCCATCACAATATGATATTCCCAAAACACATTTGAACATTTCGTTAAATTTATCAAAGTAAGGATAAAAATTAATTTTTCACTACATCGTGAGAATGAAAATTGATTTTTAATAAAAACTAATCGCCAATGAACTATACACTATGTAGGTAATGTTTCAAAGGTATTTTATGTTGTTTAGTTTACAACGTGCCGTGCAAGCGATGAATTCAACATTTTTATTAAAAAATATAATGTTTGTGCTTCTAGGACATCTGGTAAACCTATTGTCACTTTGTCCAACGCTTCAAAAAAAAAAATTCTAAAGGATTCCATACATTTTTTGGGGATTTTTCACAAATTACTCGCGATTATCAGATTTCGTGTTTTACGATAGTGGCGATAAAAAAAATTTTTGTTTATTTTATCTAAAATATTGTTAAACAAAGTAATTGATGAACAAAATATTTTAACTTAAAATACCACCCACGATTCCCAAATTATTTTTTATGCTTCAAACTTTAGTGTTTACGCTCTAGTCTTCGTCTGAATAGAATAAGTAGTAACGATTATAAAAGTTTTGAAGTGTAGAACAATTTCTTCTACTAATGTGTTGCGAATCATACGGTTTTTCGTATTTTAATTTACAATGATATAAACTATAAAATTCTTTTCAAAAATTTAAAATTTATTATATTATCAATTATTATGAATTTATCATATTAAATTAAATACTGTTTAATACAATTTTATTTTTACTGGATATCAGTAGAAGTACAAGTTTAATTAATTCTAACGAGATTTGTATAATTAAATTGTTTTACCTAATTAACATACAGTGTAAACACATTAAAATTATATTTCATCTAGTAATGATGTGGACACTCGTTATGACAATAATTAAACAGTCAAAAAAATTATAATAAACGTTCGCGCTGTATGCGGATCTTGTGTCTAAACGGAGTCTGTGGCCAGATAAACTCGGTGTGTTGCCCAGATCATACTACGGGTTTCGTATAATTTTAATTTTTAGAGTAGGCGGTATATTATAGTTTTGTATAGTCCTATAGTAGACATTCATCGTCGAACCCATAAAACACTCTTATCTCAGTATCTTCGTAACTAGCGTTTTTCACGATCAAAAAAGAGCTCGACATTATGATAATGATAGTGTTATGATAACTCAAGTCCACAAATTACCCAAGACATAATCACTATTTTGTTTTATGCAATCACAACAACCGTCATTCGAGTATTCAACTGTATTTTAAGATTTTATTAAAACAAATTTATTTATGAAGCCTAGAACATCATATTATTATACGTTTTTATACGTTTCGCAATTACGACTCATTTACTGTGTTTCACCAAAGACGTCATCAATTAGTTATGAAACACTATTAAAAACACTAATTACAAATCTCTCTACTCATAGAGTATTGTAATTGTGAAATTAAATATACAACACGTACCTTGAACTATTCGCGATTATATTTTTTAATATTATAATGATACACTTTACCAATATTGTTAATATTTGTATAAAACTACTATTTCTTATTGGTTACCTGCGTGTGCTTGCTGAATTTGTCGTGATTTTTTTCTCCGTTAAACGACTGTCGTTCTGTGTCCTGTACACACTCCTACCGCACAAACTTTTCCAATAACCGTTCTCAAGTGAACTGTTAAATGGGTTTTGACTGTGTGACACCGCGATCATGTCCGGTGACGATTACGTAAAAAGGTCGTGAGGCTTTTGATTTCGATTTGAACACCGTTGAAGGAAAACGTTAACTTTATCCAATAACTCACAATATTATAATATTATGTTCGCTAATCGACCGATTTTTTTTGTACAAAAACGGACGTCATTATAATAATGCATTCCGTAAAAGCGTGTTCTCGAACAGGGTGAGATCCGATACAACATTTTGGTAACAATTTATCTGCGTTCAACGTTCGAGTGTTTCACGCTTGTACACGTTTACGACGAAAATCAAAATTTGTACTGCGAATAAGTGTAAATACTGAAAAAAAAAAACCCTGGGTCCCGTGGGTAGTTTGACGGAGTGGCGACTACGCTTTGGGCGGGTCACCGGTTTGGAAGTTGTAACGTATTGCGTATGATATCTAAAAGCGACGATATATCGTTGCCTTCGAAAAAACGATTCCGAGCGAGCTCGGTTGTCCAGTATATCCGTCCTGATAAATTTTCTCGAGGATTTCAAAGTTTTATACTTTGCTCACAATTTTTCGAAATCACTCGAAACTTTTATCGAACCCGTATCACACCTATCTTAATGTTGTGTAAAGGTTTCAGCTTGTTTCGATAATTTTTAATTAATTCATAGTTTCGTGGCTGCAACTTTTTTGAAATTGAAAATCTGGCAAAACGTGTTTAGTACAATGCACCGAGGGTGTATGAGTCGGGCTTTCGGAAAACGCATAGACCGTTAAGACCGTAGCAACACCCAAAGCGAACACACACACACGTTACCAATAGCTTTCTCGCAGAGTCTAAAAAAATATTTTATAGCTAATATAGCGATTGTTTAGTTTTTTTTTTCGAATCCGCGTGTCTCCTCGTATACGTACAACTATAATATTGTTTGATTGTTATGCCACTGTGATTGTGCAGGCGAAAACAAAAGAAACGGCTGCGGTAATGTAGCTCCGAACACTTTCGGCGCTGCAGCGTGCACTTCACTGCAACTCGATTAGCGACACCCGTTTCTATATTATTATAATCTGCCCAAACAGTATTCAATTTTGGCAAACGGTATGGACGATTGTTTTTTTTTAAATTATATTCTGTCGATCGAAATCGTATAATA
>CM029358.1:4889592-4922317 GCA_017140985.1 Hormaphis cornu
GATTGTTTTTTTTTAAATTATATTCTGTCGATCGAAATCGTATAATACAGTATTGTTGCATTGTTACGGCAGCAATACCGCTGTTACAATATCATCGCACACGCGTTTACACGCACGTGATACACATAAAATCCCGACGGGGGCGTTTTCTATTTCGGCGGGTTTCGCAACGAGGCCGCCGATGACCGCCGCGTCCAAGAAGCTCTCGCTAGTGATCTTGAACCACTTATACCGCGTACTATATTATTATTATTATGTTCACACGATTCCGACGTGCTCCATCGGATTGACCGTCCGACGAAACGTTTGCGGGTGCCATATGGATATTTTCACAAACCATTGAGTGTAGTTGTACGAGTAAAAGTGCTCGTTTTTATCGCAATAATCGGAAAACGGATCGAACGTTTCGTTGTCTTACGGTCGACGGTGCTCCAGGACCACGAGCGAGGGTCGTAATATACTAGTAGTATATATATATATAGGGTCGTGTTTAGGTCGAGATACGTGTTGGGGGATCGTTATAGACGAAATACACTATTCCAATTAGACATGACAATAATTGATTGGTGTTTTCGCTACTGAACTGACTGTATCACGGGAAATGTCTTTGTTTTAAGTATGTTCAGAGTCTGCACGTACATTTGTCATACACGTGCGTCAACACCGCGAGACGGAACGTTCTATCGAACGAGCAATCGATTCGTCGCTTAAATACACGCGAGTACCACTCGATGGTAATTTCGGTGTGTAAATTGATCAAAACTAGATACTATCCGTCAACGAAATGCTGTCCAACGTTCAGGAGCGTCGTGTGATCGCTATAATATACGGTTTGTCTTTCTCGTGGCAGATTAAACACCCATCTTAGAAAGATTTGACAAAACATCAAAAGTTATCCGCTTTATATTATCGTTTCTTATTTATTATGTTCGTCTTATTATTTAAAAATCCAAAGAAATAGTTTTTTTTTTTTTTTGTAAATTAGACGTATAGACACAACTTTTTTTGGCGGAGAATCTAAAGACTTAGTTGTGTTCACAGTATTTGTTGAAGAAAGTGGTTCGAATGAAAAAAAAAAACACCGTTCAAATTTTCCTGAAAACAGGAAAAACACGCTAGGCCCGTTAAATTAGGTATTTAAATAATCTCTCATCGAACACAACATTTACAAGTGTCGAAACTGTTTTGAAAATATTTTGTTCGTATGTAACGTTACAGTAGTGAAAGGTCTTTTTCCGCGGTCCTAAAGCGGATCAGGATTTATTTGCGAAAAAAAACATCAACGCAATCAGTTTTACGCGTTGAAGATGAAATATAGTGATGAACATTTTAAATTAGTATGACCTTCAAACCGAATTTGCAAAACAAAAACGCGGAAAAAAAATTGCGTATAGTTGCGTAGAGTGTTTGATGTGTTGCGCGATGATGATTTGTAATGGTATGATGAATATTAAAATGTGAATTTATATGCTTTATTTGTACGCGTCGTGATTTCTGTGATTATTAAGGGACGTACCCAAAATAATGGAGTCAACGATCTTCAGAATGACATTGAACAGGGTGACGTTCTATTTAAAACAACCTTAAGACTGGAATTTATATTGAATTCGTACAGGCTTCGGCGATGGCGCAGTCATCGAAACTACTGCAAAACATTTATTTTCGAACGAATTCAAAAACGTTATGTTCTCGTCCACGTGTGACAGGTGTATCGTCGTTTGAGAATACGTCGACAAAACACACGAGGAAACACAATAACCGTCAGTAAGGTGGCGTTTGTTCTCGTGCGGGCTCTAGTGTAGAGGTCCCCGAGTCAAAGTTTTTGATTCGTGTGTGGCTTCCGCCGAAAATTTTCTGAAAATACCTAACTCGCCGATCGTGGCCGACCGAACCGTTATAGCCGGGAGACGACGCGAGGGGGGTGGTTTCCCACCGATCGAAACCGTAGGGCCTTTCGACGGGGCCCGCACGGCGTTTTGACGAACTTTCCGTGCATCCCTTTTTTTTTCCTCCCCCAACTCTCAAATCGCGCGCGGCACGATCCGGCCCGTGACGACGATCGCTTCCCGAAACGCCCTTGGAACATCTTGGCGCTCTTTGCAGGGTCCGGGGCGCACAGGCGGTAGCCCGCGGCCTAGGACACCCCGCGGCCTAGGACACCCCGCGATTCGGGACCGCGGCGGTCAGGACGGCGGCGTATCCTCGCGCCCTTTCGAGGACGGCGTCGCGGAGGCGTTTCGCCGCCGCGGCCGCCCTAAGATTTCACTTTTGCCAGGACGTCGGCGGCCGCCGCTTGGTAGGTCGTCCTAATCGGATTGGCCCCGGACCAACGCAATAACGTTACGCGACGATGATGTGGCACGCACGTCGAATCGCGGCGCCTAATATCGCATTCCGGTCGCGTGGCCTGCACGCGGTCCGTTGTTGCGACACGGGGGCCCCCCGAACGTTGGCAAACGGCCCCTGCAGCCCCGCTCGCGTTGTACGACATCTGCTGCGTGCGCGCGTGTGACAACTAAACCGTGTGTTCGGTGCCGTTCGACGGGGACACCACCGCTGTGATTGAATGCGTTTTAAACTAACCGCGGGGGCGATCGCGCCGGACTATATATAACGGCCGCCGGTGTTCGGTTGTCAATCATACTCGATCCGCTCGCAAGTGCCGCCGTCCGTACGTGGAAAAAAGTCCGTCGTCCGCACACAGAGAACCTAACCAGCGAAGAAAAAAAATGGCATCCGTAAAGGTAAGTAGCGGTAAATTCGGTTTTCTGGTGTGCGCCCCCGGGTGTGTAACGCACGTTTCTTTTTATCGCGGTTTTCAGTCCGCGCTCTCAGTCCTGGCCGTCGTAGCCGCCATCGGCCGTCGCAGCGAAGCCGGCGTTGTGCCCGCCGCGTACGCCTATCCCGCCGGGTTCTCGCCGTACACGGCCGTTTACCCGTACTCCGCGTACCCGTACTCCGCGTTCAGGGCGGCGCCCCTGTTGCCGGCCGCGTCCAGAGCCATCGCGGCCCCGTTGCCGGCCGTCGCCGCGGCCCCGTTGCCGGCCGTCGCTCCGGCCGCCCCCCTGTACCGGGCCGCTCCCGTGGCCGCGGCTCCGGCCGTGGTGGCCGCTCCCGTGGCCGCGGCGCCCCAACTGGACGTGGTCGACTCCCGTCCCCAGTACCAGTTCGCGTACACCGTCCGGGACTCGCTGACCGGCGACGCCAAGGACCAGGAAGAGGTGCGCGACGGCGACGTGGTCAAGGGCCGTTACAGCCTGATCGAAGCGGACGGCAGCCGCAGGACGGTCAGCTATTACGCGGACGACGTGAACGGTTTCAACGCGGTCGTGCAGAAGGACGTGCCCGTAGTCGCCGCGCCAGCGGCCGCCGTCGTGGTGTGATCCGCCGCCGCCGCCGCCGCCGATCGATTGTATTGCGACGACGTGCTGGCGCGTCTGCACAAAGACGCGGCATAACCGCACGGTTCGCACGCCACCGGATACAAGACCCTCGATGTATCGTTTTTCATTTTCCATCGCGTTTTCTTTTTGTACATACCATTTTTTCCGGCTGTAATATACTATTATTGTCATGTCACGATATTGTGCGTTCTTCTCTTTCGCCCGATACAATAATAAACCACCTAGTTTCTTACTATTTCTTAAACGCGCGTGATCCGTGTACGGTCATGATATGTTTTTTCTTTTTTTGCCTCGACACCTTTAAAATCCGAACAGCGTCGCTCGTCCAAAACTTTTTAAGGTCAAACGAATTTCTTTGGATTCACGCGACGTCATTATTCAAAATTTGCTCGAAATGCACGTAGAGGTACTCCCGCATCGTGGAGTCTGTTGCGAGAACAACAGCTGTTCATTTTGAACGTGTAAAGACTAAACGACTGGTAAACTCAATAATACGAATGTTATTTAGATTCTCTGTGAACAATTTAAATTCGTTTGATTTCGATTTTTTTTTTTTTTTTCCGTAACTGGTCGCTCAACCAGGATTGTTATTGAGTGCAGCTGTTTTAAGGAAGGTATAACAGTTAATGTATAAACGATACGTCGTTAATTTTTAAAATCGCTGTTTCATTTTGTTGTGTATCATTACAATGCATTATAAATACTGCACAATGACGCAGTTATATGCAAAAAAAAAAAATAAACAACAGTTGAGAAGCTTCTTTGAATCAACGTGTTTTTGGTTCTCGGACGTAATATGGTTCAAATTCATATTCACTGAAAAATATAACGATTTTATATAATATACTTTTGAACATTTGCCTTTATGTGCCAAAAAATACTAAAATCTATGCCTTAAAAACTTGAAAACCACGAACGCTTCTTTGTTTTAGGTTGTATACTAAATAATAATTATTATATAACACTGACTACTTCAAACAAATTAGCATAAAACTATACACAAAATTTTCCGTTTGAAGTTCAATTCAGTCATTTTTTTTACGTGGATATATAGGTACTCGTTATATTTTTGGAGTCTTAAAATTATTTGTGGTTCGTAATTTTATTATCTTATCCCCGAATTCATCAACAGTATTTAAAATAATATGTATATCAAAACAGAAGCGTGTTTGGTTTCCAAACCTCGCGGAATACGATTATAATACCAAATATGTTTGTTTTAAGGACGGTAGGTAGGTATAAGACCTTACATCCATAAATTATTCAAGAAAAGTTGTCAACATATTCATGAATATAAACAAATTGTATATTTTACTCTTGTTAATTACGTAACGAAAAGGATTTTGTATTCACGTAGCATATTTGATATTATTATAATACGAATATTCAGACAACAAATATGCAAAACCATATTACGCACGTAAGTCTTATACAGAAATAAATATAATATAAAATAAACGTAATAACATTTTTTAAGTGCGTAAAAAAAATATAACACAAAGATATAATAGTATGGTTGGAAATTAAATCCGAAATTTCTTTTAATTTTATTTTGACTATGGGGTATCTAGATATCCAAAACACACTTTTACGCGTGTATTCCTGTTGTATGTAGAATATTCTCCTCCGTATTTCTAAACAAAACAGGTCTTTGACGGAAAATCTGAATTAATTTAAAAAAAAAAAGACCGGATCACTCTAGGTCGCGTGGGTAGTTTGACGGAGTAGCGACTACGCTTTGGGTCACTCTTTTAATTTAGTACCAATTTGTAGAAGTAAAAAAAATGGTTAAAATTTACATTGTCTAGTACGCGCATTCTGCACGTATTATTTTTGACCTTTAAAATAAAATTAATACGAAAATTTTGCTTAGGCTTTCCTGTGACAGAAAAATCATGTTTTGCATATTATTAGTCGACCTGTTTTTAAACGTGCAGGGAGTACTGCATGTTTTATAAACTTTTGCTATTTATTTTCTCACAAACTGAATACAATTACATAGTCGTAATTTTGTTAATTTTGTTCCTTAAGTATTCCTGGTTTTTACTAGAAATAAAAATAACTGTCATGGGCAAGCATTTTCAAGTAGGTTATAGGTAATAGGTTTAAATAGTTGTTATATTTAGTATAAAGCACGCTAGAAATGTGTTAAAAAAAAATTATTGTTATAATTGTCGTCCTAACAGTAGTTTTTTTAAATTAAAAAAAAAAAAATTTTTTTTTTTCTTGTATGCTTTTTGATGAAAACCATAAGACTGTCGGTAATTAGAAACTTTTAAAACTAAAAATGGTATAGTCAACTTATGTTCCGCGTCGGCCGAATTTACAACTGGTCGTCCGAGTACCCAGCAACCTTTCGAATTTTCAAACGCAATTTTACCGCAAAGTCAGACACTGTTGTATCTCATATTAGCTAGAAAATAAGAGTAATAAAACATGGTAGTGTAATTTGTTCACGTGTCAGTGAAAAGTGCACATTGTTATCTTGTCGTGAGCGAAATTTGATTGAGTGTGGTTACGCTAAAATAATAATCATCCTGCGGACGGACGTGGACGTCAGAGAAAACGGTTTAGTTAACGTTCTTTTGCCGGTTTTTAGTGGATCCCGCGGAAAAAACGGCGTCAGTAATAATTTATGTTTACCGCACAGTCAAACATATTAGTGATTTTAAGCAATATGTATGTCTAAAAGTTACATGCTTTTAACTACAAAACTTAAACTAGCGGTAAAGAACTTAAAATGCAAAATTTAGATTTTTAAACTGTTGTACTTAACTGACTAAAAAAAAAAATTTTTTTAGGGCCATCGTATAGGTATACTCAACCAAACAATTTAAGCAAAAAAAAAAAATTATTGGATATTCCTCCTTAAAAGCGTCGAATCTTCTTCGTGTCGTACACCTCAGTTCGTCTGCTCGTGACTACTACAGTCCACTCGGCCGTGATGGAGGTGTGTCCGATACGCACATTGTTAACATTATTTTCGCGTCTGCACATAATAATATTTAATATGTTTTATTATACATTTGTGACGTGCGCAATTACACGCGTCTTCTTCGGCGGCAATTGTGTAACCTTCCGAACATATTATACACTACCTACTAACTTTACAATTACATAATTTTTGTTCCAAACACGTAGATATGTTTACGATTGTTAATAAACATAGCTATATATCGACAAAAAATACGTATTCATTATACACCGGTGAACCAATAATTAGAATATTCCCCATATAGTCTTATATAATTATTTTAACTCAACAACAACATCCTACTGTATAGCGTAAAATAAATAAAATACGAGACCAATAAATGTTTTGTGGAACTGATGGCAGCTGTCGATTCGCAACTATTGCGTAAGTGCAGTGTATTATAACACCAGAAGCTCATCATTTTTTATTTCTACGCTATAGAGTAGTTCACAATAAAGTAGGCGTCCCTCATGATTTCACTAAACGTACCTAATTTATTGATGGTTCATTAGTGAATTGTTTTTTTTTTTTGTATAGTTTATTGATATTTTAGATATAAAACTTCGTATGCATACGAATTTTTGCACGATAATAATAATCGAAAAAGCATTTAATCGTGTTTTTGGTATTCATTAGTATCGTTAAAAATACGTTTAAAACGTTCTAAAATCATCGTTTGATGTTATAATAATAACACTAATGTACTAATACCAATTTGCGTGTTATGGCGGCCCATATATTGTTTATTTTTATCTTAGAATATTATAACTATTGTTTTTCATAGTAGCAAACTATAGTACAGATTAACAAGTATAATGAAGATATTGTAATTGTTTACACGTACTCGTCTATCTCAGATAGTTACTTTTTATGAAAAAATTCAAAAACAGTGTTCATCGCATTCATTGAAAACCCCATTTCCTATTAAACTATCATTCTTGTTTTTACTATTTTCCATGCTCACCAAAACAAAACAAACGTTGTATAAAAATACCTGCAAGTACCGGTTTCTCGTATGAGTCATGTATGCGTGTGTGTGTGTATGATATAATAATAATAATTTTTTCTTTCATCGATCTGCTTTTTTTCTAACACATTTTTGTTTACGTTTCAGATCGTTTACGGAAGGTCACTGGATTTTGTCACAACACGAGAATTACTCGAGAATGCGGCTAAAATTATGTCCCAACTATCATTTTGACGATCATCAAAACGCTAGTAATTTACGGGACAACGCAGGTGATTAACATAATTGTTTTATGAGTTTGAAAAAAATCTTTTGGCGGTAAAAACAGTTCGGTTGATTTGTGGTTGATATACGTAATTTTGTGTAAATTATCATTTCGCTGTTTGCGTTGTACAATAATTATTATTATTCTAATCAAATTCGTGCGCTCATTTAGGCGGTAGTATAAAATGCATGATGGATTGTCCTGAAATCCCGCCGTGCATGCCACAAGTGGCCGTCAGGAGTTTAGTGGAAGAAGACGGTGAAATGTTACCGGATGAAGATATAGCATCATACAAAACAAACTATCCCGAGTACGTTTTTACTGTATCGTATTTATGTCATGGGTGTTTTTTTTTTCTTTTTCGAAAAGGTTTTAGTGTAATAATTCTTTGAATATTTTATTCAAGATCCTGTCTATCGCGCACTCTGAACGGCTAATTACTAAATAGCTATTTAAATTTTAAATTTTTTATTACATCAATTATACCTTATGTGTAATATGCGACTATATCTGTATAAATATTTTAAACATATCTCAATTATTAAAATTGCAGATTTAAATTTTAAATTGTACATCAAGCTAATATCTATAGACCCGTGCCTATCAACATAATGGTCTTATTTTATTATTTTAATTTAAATTTAGTTCTATCAAAGTATGATAAAAAAAGCTATAGGCCAATCACGACTTATCCGATACTATTTTTTTTTTTTAAATAAATATTTTTATTGTTGTAATTTAATTAAATCTTTTATTTGATTAAAAATGTATAACTGGTATTTTCTATATTTATCTATGGAGCTCAATACCGCGCATAATTTCCAGATACTTTTAATACGAATTATTGATAGTTAGGTACATAGAAATAAAATGATTGTAAAATAATTATCAAAAGAGTAGGTATTTTGTATTGATTTTTTTTAATCTTTTTTTTTTTTTATTCAAAATATTATAGAGAAGACAATGAACGAAAAGAAAAAATGATTTTAACGGTAGACTGTCAATTAGTGACGTTAATGAGCGTTATCAAAGGACGATTAGTCATATCGACAACACACGCGTATTTCCATGATTTAACGCCGATCACGGAGGATTGCGATAGACACGACTTTAAGGTAAAACACGAGTTGATTGTAAATTAATTTCTCGCTATACTACTATATTACTTACTGTTTCGATAGTGCTAAGTTGAAATTTAGATAACGAAAAAGTGTAATTATCGTGTATTCATTGACACTATTTTTAAAAATAGTGGACAAATAAAGTGCACGAATTAGAAATATAATATGCGATCAACAAATTTCGTCAATTAAATAATATGCGTTTCTAACCAAAAATTCCATTAAAATGTATTCATATGCAAAACAACAATAATTTTACATAGGTACATTACGTGAAATATCACGTCAAATTCAGTGTTTTTTTTTTCACCATTAAAAATCATTTAATTTAATCACTAAATATTAGTTGTATTATTTCGATAACGTGTCTAAATCAAATAATTCGTAAACGTTTATTTTGAAATAAGTATAAAAATTTGCAACAAAACTAAAGGAGTACACACCAAAAAAAAAAAAAAAAAAATAATTTATTTAGTTAAAAAGTATATTCAATTATGATTCTATGAAAAGTGTTGTAGATTTCACAATTATATTCAATGAGTTATGAGCAATTAGGTAAAAAATCCGCACGACATTACCGTTTGTTACCTATTAGACAATACATAATTTTGGTTTTAAATTTGGATGAAACAAATAATAATTTTATCAACATCTTAAAATTACCCGTTTTTCACATAATTCACCGTACAGATGAACTTTTCGACGATGAAAACCAATCTATTTTACGGTTGGTGCAATAATAATAAATGTAGTTTTTTTTTAATGAATCGATATTACGTATTGCGGTTTTCTTTTTTAAATACTAGTGCGCACATCCTAACAACAGTGAAATGTTTTTGCTGACAACCGGACATCATTTATTCATAAGAGTTCTAATTATTGGCAGCAACGTAATTGTATGTCATGTCCTTGTCCAGTGAAAGCAATCCGTATCAAATTATACAACCAAATTGATCAAATTGTGTTGTACGATTCGTTGTTTTTTTTTTCAGCTTCTAAAATGTATACTAATAGGTACTTTAATTCACCAAACAACTGTTATCAAGCATAGCTGTATAACAACGATACCTATACTTTATGAAACGAAATAGCTATAATAATAATTGTTCCAGTTATATTGATTGTTGTCGATTTTCGGAATCGAAATTCACTAATTTTGAGATAATTATAAGAATAATAATATGTTACGCAGACGTATTCCTACGATTAAACTCGATTAAAAAATCAAATTTTTTAAAGCGACTTATGCATTTTTTTATTTTTGCTCCGCTGTCTATTATTATCACAATAAAACTGTTCAATGTTGTTTTTATTCGAGGAAATCTGAAATAATGAAGAGATTTGCGTAATTTTTTTTTTTATTTAATTTAAAACTTCAAGAAGTAGTGAAATCAACTCTGTCGTATAATGACTATTTTTTTTTTTTCATAAGATCTATTAGTATAATTGCAATTATTACGATTTGAACTATCAACTTAGTATTTTAGTACATGGTAGTACATCCTATAACTAGAAGCGAAGGTGACATTATGTGACTTCGAGTACCGCCATTGCATAATGTATGACTATCACGTGTTGTTATTTGTTTTTAGTGGTCGTTGACAAAACTCAGGGACGTGTATTTACGACGGTACAATTTGCGAAGAAGCGCTTTGGAGTTTTTCTTGATGGACCAATCGAACTATTTTTTGAACTTTACGACAAAAGTAAAATACTACAAACTTTTTACGCTTATGTGTACCGCCGTTGGGATACCACGTTTGTATACCGCTTTTATGCATTTTTTAGACCCGTTTGAAAGTTTTGACGGCTATCTACAGCGTTCACCCTCCAAATTTCTCGTTCAACAGCAGTCGACACCCGCAAGATCTTCTACGAAAGTCTGGTTGTACTCAAAAATGGGTCAACCGCGAAATATCAAACTTCGATTACCTAATGCAAGTGAGTGTAGTTGGTTACTAAAACGTCTTCTTCTACTTGTTATTTGCCTTAGGCCTTTCTTCAAACTATTTGGGATCTGCCACCCTTGTCCTATCCCTCCGTTTATTACACATACCCTACACACACACATTTACATATCGATTTAAACTGTTTCCATCCACCTCTTCTTTGGTCTGCCTTTACCCCTTTTTCGTTCGTCGTCATATCCGCTCTCACTGCTTCAGTTTCTTCTCTCCTCATCACATGTCCTAACCATCTCGGTCTATTTTACCTCGTCTTATCCACTATCAACACCAATACACTACCTCTTACATTCTCTTTTCTTATTCCATCTCCTCTCGTTACTACACCCGTCCAAGCATTCTAAACTCCGCTTAGTTAGTAATTGGTAAGTTTTACATTTCTTCGTGACTGAATGTTCTCTAATCGCAATAATATTTTTCCTCGCCCAGTTGAACACCATAGCCGGGCGCACTTACAACGACCTGTCGCAGTACCCGGTGTTCCCGTGGGTGCTGGCCGATTATTCGTCCGAAACATTAGACTTGAACGATCCGAAAACGTTCAGAGACCTGTCTCGGCCGGTGGGCGTGGTGAACCCAAACAACGAGGCTGACGTGCAAGCCAAGTACAAGAACTTCGAGGACCCGAACGGAGTCATCGGGAAATTCCACTACGGTACACACTATTCGAATTCCGCCGGCGTACTGCATTATTTGGTCAGGGTCGAACCTTTTACGTCTCTGCACATCGAACTCCAGAGCGGAAGGTTGGTTTTATTCGTATCTATAGTGATTTCACGATCAGTGGCGTGCCTTGCCTGTTTGGGATTGTTTGGAGCTCAATCAGTGCTCTCGAATTGAGGGGGCGTGCGGCGAGACGGAGTACCTTTTTATTATTTTAAACAGTTTTAGCACACCCCTTCAAATTTACTTTTCCTCGTGGTCTGGTATATGGGGAAATGGGAATTTCTTTGTAACAGCGACTTCTATTATTTTTTCACTTCGAGCACCGAGTTTAATCGTCGTGTGTAAGCTTATCGGCACAAATAAAAAACGGAAAAAAGAAAGTAACAGGTCGCGATCGGAGTAGGTCACTGTTTTGAGTGAGTTTGGAAGGTTCAGTCAAACGTTTCATATTAAATTTGTAAACAACGGTATAAATCGTAGGAAATACGTTGTAAAGCTTGTGTTTAAATTTTGAGTTCAAACATCGAAACTACATGTTAATATCGAACAAAATATTAAAAATTCAAGCGTCAAAAATGGTCGAAGTACTTTTAAAAATGTTTTGCCGTTAAAACTTATGATTATAAACAATTTTCGATGGAAAATTATTGTCAAAAACCAATAAAAAAAAAAAAAAACAATACAAAAATGTGTATAAATTGTGTTAAACGAACTTTGAATTTTTTCCAACCAACAACAGGAAAATTGTAATTTTCATTTTTATTTTTTAGAACATAACTTGTAATTTTAAAAACAAACAAAATTTCAAAAAAGTTTTTTTTATTTATTGTTCATAAAAAAAAATCATCGAAAATCAATACATACATAGTCCTTGATGCACGCAGAATTAGTAAAGATTGAACCTCCCCAAATTATCAAGTATCAGATCTTATCGTCTCTACATAAAATGTATACGCCTTTATTTAATCACACATATTTGTATCTAAATTATGATTAAATAATTGAACATATCCTGCGGTTGGATTGTGAAAAATCGGGTTTTGTATTAACTATTTGTTATGGGAAAAATTTGAAAAACCTGATTTCTATCAAATGAAATGATCAAATACTACTTAAAAAATCTAAAAGATGTTCATGGTTAATTTAAAAATAAAAATTATACCTTTATAAATAAAAAATTTAAAAAAAGAAAAAGTTAGAAAAATTATAGTTACTTATATGTACAATAATTTAAGGTAGGTATCTACAAAAAATTAGTACTTATTTGATTGGTAATGGGTAAATTAATATGTAACTCTCCAATTATTAAACATTAAAATAATAATAATACATTTAAAATATTTAAATAAATATAAAAATATTTTTCACAGTTAATAGAAAAATCTAAATCCTTACTTTGTTAAACTAATATAAATACCTAGAGGTACATAATAATGTGAAACATTTTTTAGATTTGATGTAGCTGATCGTCAGTTTCATTCAATCGCACAAACATGGAAGCTATTAATGGACACTCCAAATGATGTCAAAGAACTGATTCCAGAATTTTTTTATTTTCCAGAATTTTTAAAAAACATGAACAAGTAAGGTTTTTATATCCCTTCATTCATATGTTAAGGTAAATCCTTAGGTGAAACTAGACATTTCTATTAGCCTAAGCCAACAAAAATGTGTGGTTTTCTAATGGCTATCTCTCTTTTGAATAAGTCATATTCAATCGTTTAAGATTATAACAATAATTTAATCTAAATTTAACCTATTCAAGATTCTAAATTCTACAAAATTAAAACTTAAATATGCCGATGTTTCCGGTCAAAATTCAACCAATATTATGTATAATATCACTAATAATGCATTTATTAATTGTAATTTCTGTAATTAAAATTTTTTTTTTTTGGGAATTATGGCATTAGATTAGGCCATGGCCTAATTGGTTGGGCCGTAGTTTCGCCTATTGTAAATATTGTTACTGTGTATGTACATTTTGGTATTGCAGTACTTAATACTTACACTACAAATAATTAATAGAGAGAAATTATACAAACGATGAAATATCTGTAGATTTTCAGTAATTTTGTAATGGAAAAAATTAAATAATTTGTATTTTGTATTAGATTTGACTTGGGTCGCTTACAATCATCCAAAGAAAGAATAGGTGACGTTATTCTCCCTCCATGGGCAGACAGTCCAGAAGATTTTATTTACAAACATCGGAAAGCTTTAGAGTCCGAGTACGTATCGAGTCACCTTCACGAGTGGATTGATTTGATATTTGGATTCAAACAAAAAGGTCAAGCTGCGGTAGATTCTATGAATGTTTTCTACTACTGCAGGTGAATGGAAATTTATGATGTATTATGCTGAATTTTTATCCTAATGCAATCACGTGTTTTAGTTATGAAGGAGCCGTTGATTTAGACGCAATTGTTGATCCAATTGAAAGAGAAGCCGTGGAGGGCATGATCAATAATTTCGGACAAACTCCAAGTCAGTTACTAAAAGAGCCTCATCCACAACGGTTACCATTAGACAAAGCTTTGGAAAAAATGATGAAATCGGACAACAAAAAACCAGATTTGACAATGATGCTGTCTGAACTTTCCACATTTTCTGTTGAAGTAAATTTTTTCGCATTGGTATTAAAAATTATATCGCTTAAATATACTTTTTTGTAGATTACAGACAGTACACATCCAATGGTATTTTTGAGTCCGCCTCGGTCTGGAACTAAGGGATTATTACAGACATTCATGACTGACGATACGTTAGTAACAGTGTGTGATAACTCTTTGATTGGTCGCCACTCGTGGTTGCCATATGATAGACATTCCACCAAAGGATTTACTCTTGAAGTGGACCAATCTCATGTTTTACTCAAGTAATTAATAAAACCAGGGAACTTAAGCACAATTTATTAATCCAATATACCAAATCAAACTAATTTCTATTTTTATTTATAGAGGTAAAAAAGATACTAATACATATCCTATGAGATCATCCTCTTATCATCCATCCATTGAAATGAATAGTCACTTGTTTGCTGTTTCACATGATGCCAAATATTTATTTACTGCCGGTCATTGGGACTATAGTGTAAAGACATTTAGTTTCTCAAAAAATAAATATGTGTCGTCTGTCATAAGACACTTTGGTAAATCAAATATTTAATGCTCCACACTACCCATTTGACATTATTTTATATTTGTGTTTATTGTTCTTTTTTATTTATTTTTTTTTTTTAGATGTTGTAACGTGTTTAGCATTAGACTCTTGTGGATGGTATATGATAAGTGGTTCAAGAGACTGTACTTCAGTTGTGTGGGATGTTTCAAATTCAAATAACATAAATCCTAAGCCATTTCAAACACTACTTGGTCATGATTTGCCGATTACCTGTGTGGCTATTGCTACAGAGTTGGACATGGCTATTTCTGGTTCACAAGATGGTACTGTCAATGTGTACAGCATCCATCAAGGACTTTTGGTTCACTGTCTCACTCCACTTGGTTGTGTATGCCCCCCATCCGTTATAACATTTGTCACTATTTCATTTCAAGGACATATTGCGTTTTCGGCCCGAGACAAAGTATGCAAACTATTAATTTATAGAAGTTTGGTTGTATAGAAAAAGATGTAAAATTAATTAGCTATATGGTATGTGTATGAATCATATTATTTACAGAAAAGTCATTCCGTCCACGTATTTAGCTGCAATGGTAACAATTTAGGTTCAAAGTATGTGGCAGCTCAAGTAACTGGTATTACAACTGTTGGCGATTGTTTAGTTGTGGGTGATGATGCAGGTGACCTGACATTAAGTAGACTCTTAGGGTAAGTTTGAAGTAAAATTCAATAAAGCTATTTTAGTAGGTACCATGAACAATTAACAATATATTATGTTTTTATGTCTTAATAAGTCGTATTATATTATAATTTTATTAGTAAAAGCAGTGGAAGATTTTCAAAGTTTTTCAAATGTCCGAAAATAGTGTTATTTATATTTAAAAAAAAAAAAAAAAAATAATCATTTATATTGATTTTAGAAGTAAATCCATATTAATTTATATGATACACGTTTGGGGAGAAAAAACAGACAACCTCCCATAAATCTGCCACCTAGTAAAAATAAATCAGTATTATTAAACTCAAAGTATTGACTATCAAATTTAGTAATATAATATTACAATTTGTGTATGTTACGGTCAGTGTTTATCATGTGACTTAAGTATAAAACCAGTTGTTTTTATCATTGCATAATGTATAAACTGATTCACAGAAAGTTATAATTAGAAATGTTTTAAATTTTATTTTAACGTATATCGAATTTCAAAAAATTATCTACCTTAAGAAGCATTATTGCATGTGAAAAAATCATAATTAGTCTAAAAAAAGTTTGAAACATAAAAAATATATAAAATCATTACACTCCTCGCAATGCTCAGAATCCAAAAGATTAAAATTAACCTATTAATTATAACTTAAATGTTTCAAAAGAAAAATAAGTCGATTATCACATTGTTTTATAGAAAATTATGTTGTGTTGATTATGTTGTTGAAGTTTTCTTTTTGGTCTTTTGTTTTTATATTTTAGTTTCGATACACATTCTTAGTATTTGTATACACTAACAGAGTTCTGTAATCTATAACGAACTCGTTATACTATGGCTGGCATGAGCCCGTTTTTAATTCATTCATAAGTGTTATAAGTATAAATTAATCACTGGGACTGGAACGTACAGTATCGTAATAATTTGTACTGGTTGAACAATCATCAAACAGAATCAAACAGACATCGTTTTGAAAAAGAAGTTTTTCTCTAGGCATTATCTCAAATACTAATGTACGTCAATACTATCGAAAAACTGACCATCTCAGACAATTCGCGGTTCGAATATAAGTAAGAAAATGCGGTGTGTCTGAACTTTAAGATTTTTTGAAACAGCTTTAGCGCCAGTAATTTTCGTAACCCATAATAGCAGTTATTCCCTTTTTTTTTTTTTTTTAATCTATAGTATGAATTTTTACTTTTACACCATTGCCACTTTTCACTATCATTCGCTTATTATAATAGTTTATACTCGTTTTATGTGTGTCCGACTAGTGTAAAAAAAAAAAAAATGTAACGGTCTTAGGCGGAGATTCGGGGGTGTGGGGACTGAAGGTGTGCTTAGCCTCCCCCAAAACTATTAAACTACCCTTCCGACGTATCCATCTTCAAAATAATATCTTTTTATTATAAAAAAAAAAAAATAATGAAGAGCTCCCTATAACGGAAACCCTGAACTCGTGTTACAGATTGCATCCGGTTTACGACGTTCCTCTGCACGCACCGGTCCAAACGGTTGTCGCGACGCCAGGCAACACGCACCTGTTGGCACCGCTGAGGAACGGAAAAATCGTTGTCATCGGTCTGCCGAACTCGAACAACTGATCGACAATAATCGTCACTGCGAATCTGTTTTATTAATAATATATATATATTTACGTATTTTTGACATTATTATTATTATTGTTACTTATACTATAATAACAAACAATTATTTATAATATATATACGTACTTAATTTCGATTACGACTCGTTGTGTAAAGTTTACACGTTTTAGTTATTATCATAATATTATATGCGATTTGAAATGTTTATCTACCTATAATATTCATTATTTTAATGAATATATATATATAGACCTTATATTATATTATATACGTTTTACTATTTTTTAGTGTAGTCAATTGAAAATACGTAATTTCGAATCATCGATAAAATATTATGTAATCGTTATAACGCCAAATGTTATAGTATACACGGATATACCTAATGTGTATAATGTAAACGACGGCGGTGTTTCTTCAATTTTATTGCTCATTTACGAACATATTAGATTATTTGATTGGTACTTACCTATAATATGATATTATTACGTGCCCAATCACTAAATTAATTTCGTTTTCTTAGACGGTAATGAAATTAATTTTTTATCATCACCAATATAATTATTGTATTATTATTAATATTTCATCTTTAATTATTCATATATGCTAATCGTACGGTTTTCGGGTGTATATTACGGTTTTTAATATAATATTATCATGATGTAATAAGTACTAATCATTATTAGTGATGCGTCTATCATTATTATTATTATTGTTACGTTAATTTTGTTATTGTGATTTGATTATACAACAATTATAGTAATTTCATCATTATTTTATTAAAAATATATAATTTCTTCGAGTTTTTTTTTTGTTTAGGAAATATGAACTCATTGATCACTAATCAATTATTATTATAATACACTCTCCCTAGGTATGGTTTCTGTTTTTTCTAAATCACGGGCACCTTACTTACTTTTCGCAAAAAACGATTATTGTTAATAAAAACGGAACAACACCACGTACAACAACACCTGTCGAATTAGATTTACATGAATAGTTTCGACTTTTTTTCATCACACCCAAAAATCAAACATCCTAGGAATTTTAACGGTTTTTATTTCCATTACGTACCTATTGACTGATCTAGGTGATGCGTCAAGGATTCTGAACTCGTTGTGACGATATAGGGGATAAAATTGATAATGTCGGAAAGTCGATCATAAGTCGACGACCCTATGATAGATTCAAATCAGTTTTCAGAAAGAATAACGTATCATTTTCCTGTTGGTACGTAATTTACGTGTGATTATAAACATTGAAAAAAATTGATGTTTCCCATCCCCTTATTAATGCGAATTTATAACAACAGCGTGTAATGAATAACAGCTCTTTTATTTTTCAAATTAACTATGTACCAATCGAATGATTAAGTGTATAGTTTATAGTAAAACACATTAGTGGTTTTTTTGTTTTAGCTTCGATGCGAAGCTGAGAAAGTATTAATTTTACTCTGATGTGTTTTTTTTTTTTTTTTGTCTGTCACTAAATTTTCTCAGTTCAAACTGGACCGATTTTGATGAACGCCAAGAGATCACAAATCGTATCTGGTTGAAGACATTACCCTTAGAAATTTGAAAAAATCCCCTCGTTTCCCGAAACGTATTCGAAAAAATTATGAATTCTAAAAATGACAAATTTCGACATTTTTCATGATTTTTTTGCTAAAATTAGCCATAACTTTTCGAAAAATGAACAAATCAAAATAATTTATTTATATACGTAAACGATAGACTCTTTACTTTTGTTTTTTTTATAGTTTTCTTAAAAATCTGACTTTTTTCCTCTCCACAGGGGGGATCAAACACAGTTACTTTTGCATAAAACGTTGACTTTTTAAAATTAACTTATGAAAAGGTTCGGGAAGTCAGTCTGTATATGGACTAACTACATAGTACCTGCCTAACTTTTTTTTTTTTTTTTTTACAACCGATACACTTTTAAATGTCAAAAAAATACTGACATATTTTCAAAAGAAGCAATCGCATTATTTTATACTCAACATTGTAGTGAATCATCTCAGTTTTGGTTTTCATTGAAAGAATCACTATAAGGTTTTCTGATAACTATTATTATATAGTTTCAGTATATATATATATCATAAAAAAATCTGACAGAACGTGTGACATTTTAAGTTTCAAAACGTCGGTGGTTTTCGAAAGTCACGTGTGTGTGTTTGTTTAACTTAAATAGCCATGTATTATTGTGCCGCGTGAATGGCGCTGTTGTACGTTAAATATAGCCGAGACCTTATACAGCAGCACAATATTGTGACCCTTCGTCCTGATAAAAAAATAAAATAAAATAAAAATCCCGCGCAACTACAAATTACAATTGTGATTACGATTATAAGGTCCGGATAGATAGGATGTACGCGCATTGTCCTTGACTGTCAATTGAAACGGAATATTTTGAACTGAACAGCTATTTCCCGCGGTCGTACTTGACCATTTTGAAATGAATGAAAGATAAAATTCATTTCAGCTTAAGCACTCGAAGCATACTTGTATTACGTTTGTGCAAACGCAACATCAGCAGATCGACACATCTCTGCAACATCGGATTCAGTGCTGTATACTTATAGCATACATATGCATATATCCGTAATACTTACGTACTTGATTATTTTCAATTAAATATCAAAATCTGTATGTTTTATTTAAAAAAAAAATATATAAACATAAGTACGGTTTATGTATAAAATTATCATTTAACACGTATATTTTTATTTTTAACAGTCGGTATACCGATATAATAAAATATAATATGTTCATAAAAGTACCATGGATGAATTTTTTTGTAACGCTCCAAAGATTAGTACGTTTATCGTTAAGCGTATCATTAAAATTTATAAGGTATATCTACACGAGTTGAGAAAATTTTCAACTGTTATTCTTTTTTTATTTTTTTCACGAAAAACTAATATAATCAGAGATAAAACATTAAAGTAATTTTGAATTGTTTAACAGACCTTTTGTGGCTAGTGTTTGTAAATATTACCTATGTAACAAAACTTGTTCACACTTAAAAGTTGTATTTTATAGGTACATTTATCTGTTTTCATCATCTAGGTGTTATATTACTCTGTGTACTTAGTCGATAATCTTGATCTAAAAATATAGGTAGGTACAATGTACGTGCTGAACACTAAGAGGAAAAATTTTATTTATAGAAAAAAAATTAAACAGTAATAATCAAGTAGGTACACCGATTTAAAATGAACAAAATTAATTACAGTAGTTACAAACATTTTGGTATTAGCAACTTATCTCAAAAAATTAGGTAGCTACAAATTACTACCTCGTAAAATTGAATAATAGTACTAAACTATGTAGACATTGGTACGTACACCTAAAAACATTTTGCTTGTTGCAATAAAACCATATGTATTTTACCTTGTATCTATTTAATTAAAATACTGCAGATGCGTGTTAATTCGCAGATAATTTGCAATCTACGACTTACTAAGTGTAATGATTTAAAATGTTTAAGTAAACCTATGTAATATCAATATTTGTTGGAACGATAATCATAAAAAATATTCGAGTTTATTATTTTACGCTTGGAGTGGGGGAACCTTTGGAATGAATGGAAAGCATACTATAATATTATATTTACAACTAGTTTGCACCGTAAACCGCGTAAGTGTAGATATGTCACGAAATTTGTGTTAAATTCGTTAATGTAAATTTTAACAATCACGCACTCATCAATTTAAATAAATATAAAATATTACAAATAACAAAAATGGTAAAATATCTCAACGTAAAAATTTTGACTAATACAATACTGACGTCGTCAAAATAAAGTCGAATTTTGTAACTTCGCCCGAGGACAGGACACAGACACGAACTTGAGACATGAACAAAAAGTAAGTTTAAATAAGACCTATTGTGAAAAATTTTAAGTATAATCTTAAAATATACACCGTGTTCAATACTATACTATAATTATTTATTATTCGATACATAAAAAATACACGGTACGTTTGTTGATTACATTTTAGTTAAAATCATTTTTATTTCCACTGTAGGTATTTTAATATTTGTATAGTCCAAAAAGTGTTATGAAATTAAAAAAATACTTACAACTAAAGACCAGTTATCTGTATAGATTTTCTCGGTTGTTTGTTTGTTATATTTTTTCAGTTTGACATGTAATAAACTGATATTTTCATATTATTTTAAAATTAATTGTGTCGTTAATTTTTGGATTATTAATCACAGTAATACGAAAATGTATGATGTAACACGTTTGAAGAAGAAAATTAAAAGTTTAAAATTGAAAAATCTAATGTTTAATGTTAAAATTTTGGTTGGACTTTTTCAGAATTAAACGTAAGACCAAATGTTTGCGCCATTTTTTCATAAAGTGTACATTATACAGCTACTCATTTGCATACGATATCAATTTTTTCTACCAAAAAAAGCAATGGACTGCTTACAAAAATTTTGATTCCGTGTAAGCTCTGCAAGCAAATACTCAACAAGTTCCAAATTTTAAAGTTTTATAATTGGCTCAAATTTGAATACATGTTGAATGTACACACCAAAGGCGTGTTAAAATGTCAAGAAATTGAATCCAATAACTTTTGTGGATAAGATTTTCTCATTCTAACGACGAAACATTTCAAACCCTTCGGACCTTTTTTAAAATGTTTATGGTTTTTGGACCATCACTCAAAACATAATCGAAACTTCAAATAAAGTACCATCTATGAATTCATTTTATTATTCTAGTTAGCACTTTGCGAGTTTACCTACTAACTATGAAATACACATTTAAATTACCAATTTTCGGTTTTATTTTGATTGTTGATAATATAATATTTTCCAGAATAACTTAGAGCATAGATTGCTTTATTACCTGATGTTTATTTAAAGTTTATCACTAATTAAAGTACACCTAGTATTTAGGTACCAAAGATGTTGATAAATTTCAAAAATATTTATGAATATCAAACTCACTATTCGATTTGTGTGATCAATTGTTAAATTATAGGTATTTAAGTTTTTTTATGTATTTTTCTCGTAACATTTGAACGTTTTGTAATTTAACACAATAAATAATAGGTTTAAATAAATTTTAGTGTGTATAGGTGTTTATGGTGGTAATAACAAATTTCGAAAGTACTTTAATTTTTATTTTTGAAAGAAACATGAACAACTATTGCTTTCAGCGTATAATAAATGTTTGTAAATTGTGTTGCCTCCTCGAAAACAGTGACCCAACCGTAGCACTTAACACCTATTCCAAACAATTGATTACAAAATGGCTTTTTAATTTTTATTGCGATTATCTAAAATCCAATATAGCTATTGCAATCGTAGAAATGTAATGATTGTACTTTGATATCTTTCGTTAAATGATAAAGTTCATTATTCTCTAATAATTAGTCCACGTTTCCATTAGACTTCACCATATATATAGGTGATTGTATGATTATTTTATAAAATCGATTTTTTTATTTACATAGATGCATTTGATGTATTATGAAATAAATATTTGTATATACTTACTGTTATAATATGCATCATTATAATTAAAATAGTAGGTAGGTATAAATATAGTTTATTGCACATTTAATTTTCTATCGAATATTTTTTTGTTATTTTATTCAAGAATCAAATATTATACTTGACTTTTTTCTGGTTATTTTAATGATATCATAACTTGAAATTATCCAATTTAACTTTATTTGTAGTTATACTAAGCGCGATAATACCCAGTTGTATATTTATCAAAAGTTTAGTTTTTTGGGTAGTCCAAAATCATATTTTTTAATTCATACGTAACACTGCGGCGCTTTTGATGTCGGACGTTCGTGGTATTGGCTAATGCCCAATTCACAAAGGGGTTCCACTGCGTCCCGTATGAATTTTCGTCCTAATCAGATCGGGAAGTTATTTTCACCCCTATTGGTCGGATACTGAAGATAAAGAACAATATTCTTTCTTCAAATACGAACGCGAAATTCAAACAATCGCGTATTTAGATTATAAATTTCCCTGAAACGCCCAATCAAATTGGGAAATTTGTTCGCTTCCGAACTTATATCAATGTACCTAGTTCAAAAATTTTAATCTCGGGCAGTGAGCGTACGTGCCACGATCAGAACAGAATCTAAAACGATAAGGTTAATCCGTAATCACAGCTTTTTGTCTCTTATTTTTTTTTTTATTCGTGTCAGGCGCATAGTTTTTGTCTCTTATTAGCGAAGCACATGAGCCTGTACTCTATTCCACGAGAGAATAATCAGTCCGCCAAACTTTTACGCCTTATCGTTTGAAAGAAAAGAAATCAATTTGTCTCGCGTGAACGAGAAAAGTTTAGGTTGACGTCGCCTAACGTCGAAAACGCTCGGAAAAGGAAGTTCACAAAGTCTGGCGCCGTGAGTTGAGATGAACACGAAAACGGATTATTCTCTCGTCGAACGGACAACAGGAGTATTTTATACCTACATGCGGACTCTGCTTGATTATCATCGTATCTGCTTACAGGACAATCGACATTGATGTGTTACTAGCGGAAGTGGGCGAGTTCGGAAAATATCAAAAATGTTACATTTTTTTACTTGGACTGGCGTTACTGTTCACAGCATCGTCTACCCTATCGTTCGTGTTTACCACTGGAGATATGAATTATAGGTGTGTACCGATTAATTGTCTCCTGGTTGGATTAATCGTCACTCTTCATGAGTACCCGTAGAAAAAAAAACACACACGTTTGCACTTATTTCGTTTTCGTCACTAGGTGTTTTGTACCAGAATGCGATTCCGGGAAAGCGACGGCCGCTTACAAACCGGTGTGGCTGAACCGTTCGGTACCGTTTAAAGACGGCACGCCGGACAAATGCTTACGGTACGCGTACGTAGCGAACAACGTCAACAAACGCCAATGTCCGTATTACAACTTCAACCGGTCGCACAGCGAGCAATGTGACGAATTCGTTTTCGAACCCAACGGAGAGACGACCATTGTCTCAGCGGTAAGTGGACACAATGTTACCTATTTCTCGGGTTCTATTATCCGTGGATAGAATAGTGTAGGCGTGTGCAACAGCGGCGCAACGGTCATATTTTCGATCGCATCGTTTTCACAATGATTTTTTTGTTTTCTGCGCGCACGAAGGAGCGCTCCGAATATTCAAGTCAGTACAACTCTTCTGATGGGATTATGGACTTTGGTGACAGTTTTTTTTTTTTTTAAATTTTACTTACTTTTCTTCTTCGTCTTCGCCATGCTCCCAACTATTTGGGGTCGGCCGCCCTTGTTCTACACCTCCGCTTGTCGCGACCATTAGCATCCCCTAAACACACATTGACAAACCTCATATCGCTTTCAATTGTTCGAGTTATACCATCCGAAAACCAAAGAGGAAAAAAAACGGCGTAAAATTTGAAATTTTCGGGTTTGTGATGACGTACCCGATATATCCGTGTACAAAACCGATGGAGCGAGATGGATTGATCCGTTCTTTTCGTGTAGTACTTTATATAACGTGACATGGTAAACGTTGTATTGCACAAAATATGTTTTTAAATATTACAATATAGCTGATAAACGTATATTTTTTTGTAAAATATGATCTCAGCAGGTACCTACCTACTCAATATAATCGACTTTTGTACACGGTTTTTTTTATTTCGAGTTACATCATCCCTAAATCATAATAATAAACGTTTACGGGTACCTAAATACAATTTACAATAAATACGTACAAATAAATCATGTGTTTTCTTAAAACATCAATTTGTACATCTTAATTTACATTTACGATTGTTAAAATATAGTACCTAACAATAGGTTAGGTCTGGGACTCTGCAGCGGGGCCACATCTCTTGAACTAGCGCCTACAACGGCTCAATTTACGCCTACAAAACAGTCTTATGCGCACGCCTATGTACGATGAATAAAATTACACGAAACCTGGTTTTAAAACCACCGTTTTTTAAAATAGTTCAAAATATTTTGCAAAAACAACAAATGGAAACTGACGATCGTCGGAACGCTAAACAACGTCGGTCAGTTCGTCTCGTTGCCCATATCCGGTTTTTTGTCGGACAAGTAAGTTCAACGCCAAAGCGTAATACAATTTTTTAAGAAATTCAACTATCTATTATCGGTTTTAATCCTCGTCGTGTATAGGTACGGCAGGAAAAACATAATTGTGGTCGGAACTGTACTGTCTGCTGCGTGTGGCATTATTCGCGGGCTGTCACTGAATTACACGATGTTCCTGGTTTTTGAGTTTTTCGATGCGTTTTTTTCTGGTGGCGTTTACAGTGCTACATTTATAATGGGTATAAGTATTGTATAATAATACTATAAGCAGACGCGTTGCAAATTTGTTGGTGAAATATGATGAATAATTGAAAGACAGTCTGTTTCCAAACAACATTGCTTGCTGTACGAGTCTATGTAGGTACGTTTTAAGTATTAAAATAAAAATGAAAAATAATTGTTTTCACAAGGACTGGGATTGGTGGGAGGTAAACACAGAGTTTTTGCGAGCACGCTTTTGAGTGGATTCTATCCGATCGGCGAGGCGGTCATCGGAGTGTTGTTTTGGTACGTTCGCGATTGGAGAAAATTCTTAATTATTATGAATCTGCCCGGATTGTGCTTCGCGCTGGCATACTCGTGAGTACACGGAAAAACGGTCTGCATGTATTTATACGGATAACGTTGTGTATAAATGTTGGGCAAGTCAATACAATAAATCGATAAGTCGAGTTACCTTCAGTTTAAAGCTAAAAATGAAAAAAAAAATAATAATAATAACCGTTTTAGTCAAAAGTCAAGATAGAAAATGAAATAAACTTCAAACTCGGTGGTTAAAAATATGTTTGTTTTTTTTTTAATGTTCACAAGCCCAATCTATAGTATTTTCAACTTGTGCGGTTGGGAAAATAATTAACGATCAAAACAAAAATAAAGTCAATGTTTTGGTTGTAAATTATTGGTTTCGCTTGATGACGAAAACAAACTTAACTGTGCACAACAATGATAATTAAACACCTACAAAATGTTGAATGCGAATTGTAAATTTTGAACTGAATAAGTTATATAGTAAGTTATAAACAAAAATAATCAACAGCTATATATGTTCAAAAACGAATTAACTTTTTAACTACCCGCACCCTCGATAAATCATAATCGTTTAATGTCGTTATAATATGTGTATGCGTTACTCTTCTCCGGCACAGAATCATTCCGGAGTCCGTGAGGTGGATGATCACGGCTGGAAAAATAGACGAGGCTCTGAAAGAACTGAAATGCATCGCGAAGTACAACGGGAAGAAACTGTCCGACGAAAGCACGGAGAAACTGGAAATGTACAAGAGCGTAGCCGACAAGGAGATCGTACGTTAAATTATTGTAATCATTTTAATAAAAGTAATTTAATTTTGTTATTTTCGGTCCAGGCTGTTGAAAATACGACTTCGACGTGTTTAAGAACACAAGCGTTTAAACGCGCTTTATCGTCGAGACGCTTGCTGTTCCGCATGCTGAACTGTTCGTTTTGTTGGTAATCAAACGTTTCTTGTATTTTAAGCGTTATTCGAAAGTGTGAAAAAAACACGGCGGCGCGTCCGTCTATGCATCCGCGATTCAATGTAGCCCCTAATTATAGACGCATGTGCAAAACCTAAAACGAAAATTTTAGACCTTACCGTAAGCGTCGAGCTTCCGCTGAAAAAGGACCACGGGTTGTGTACGATCGCAGCGCGAAAATATACCGAAAACGTTCAAAACCTGCAAACGTTTACGATCCACCGTAAGATCGAGATTTTGTTGTTCAGTGAACGTTATGCAAAAGATCCGCTCACGGTGCGTCGCGTAACACGCAAAACTAACTCGCCTGTGCTTTTTTACACTATACCTTCTCGCAGGCGCAACGAAATCAAAATTATTATACTTGGATCGCGTGATAGGTTATAGGTTTGTTACCTATAGGCGCTTACAGCGCTGAAACATCGTAAAAATCATTGTTTCGACCGATCGCAGCCGTTTTGCGCGATGAAAATTTGTTGCGAATGTCGCGATTGATGACGGGGGGACGCATTTTAAAAACACAGGATGATCAACACGCTCGTGTACTACGGCCTGTCGATGAGCGCCGGTTCCATAGTGGGCGACCGGTACGGGAACTTCATCCTGTGCAGCCTGGTCGAGATCCCCGCGCTCATACTGGTCATCAAGATCCTGAACACGTACGGCCGCAGAGAGTCGCAGTGCGTCACGCTGTTGCTGTGCAGCACCCTGTGTTTCTCGATCGCGTTCGTCCCGAAAGGTAGGTGTACGGGGGATGTTTTACGGTAGGTAGTAGAACCGATTTCGGCTGTATCGCGCCAAAAGAATACCAAAAGTTGAAAATTGTGGTTAGAAATAAAAAAACAACAACAACAACGTTTTGGCTATGAATAACATTTGGGTGTACATTCGTTTTTCATCACAAGTTATAAGTAATAATAATGCTGTTTGTGTTCTAAAAAAAAACTTAAAAAACTGTTTAAAACAAGACGACATTATTGTCGCCCAGGTATTCGGCGTTGCACTATAAATGAGTGTTTTTTTTCAATTTCCGAATTCGATATTGTTCAGTTGCCAGTAAATAAGTATTGATTACAATATCTGGAAAAACTTCGTTTCGCGTCGGCGAAAAAGGCGAGTTTCATTCAAATGTGCCCCGTCCGTTGTTTTTTTTTCATCTCAACTGCGTTATAGATCGTTCTCGTCCGTTCAATAACAGAATCCCAGCCCCCCTGGATCATATTCCCTGTACGATCCCTTTTCAACCAGTAATCTTAATTTATCTACCTATACCTAACTGTGGTTTATCTTTTTAGACTCGGTCATTCTAAACGTGATCATTTACTTGGTCGGAAAGTTCTCCATAACAGTTTCGTTCGTGATACTATACATGTACACAGCAGAAATGTTTCCGACCGAGATTCGACATTCGCTGTTTGGCATATGTTCCATGTTTGGCAGAATTGGATCGATGGTGGCGCCTCAAACTCCTTTATTAGTGAGTAATGAGTAATAATTACCTACTTCGTTGACAGTATGAAAATAAATGAACTCAACGCCGTACCTATACTACAAGTAGTTAGGTATGCATGTACTTGTTAATTAATTTACACAGTCCATACTATTCTAACATTTGAATAATAAAAAATAAATCTAAATCCATTTTGTCATTTGTTTCCTAATTATCATCTACTTACTTAAAACCCAGCTCCCTAAGGGTTGTCTGACACCGCTTGTTTTTGTTACCAGATTTTAATTGTATCAAGTTTTACGAAAATCGCTTTAGAGTTATGCTGGAAGTCCTAGTACATTAGCTTTTATACAACTAATTATCGTCCATCCCCTACATTCACTCTCTTAGGGGCCAACACTGTCGCTGAATAATTATTCCATTCCAAAACATGGTTTTACAGTCCATCAAATTGATTCGATAAAAAGTAATTTTAGAAGTTTGTCTTTTCCTTTATTTTCAAAATAATCCTGAGAATTATTAGTTTTTATTACAGTTCCAATTTGTTTTCAGTCATACTCGTAGATATGATATCTCCCATATAGCCTGTGTCTTTTGTTGCTTATAGGAGGTACTTGTTGAAAATTCAAATATTGCGTTTTGTATAATGTGTCTTTTTTTTCATTAATTGTAACATTGTCAATTTTTAGGTTACATATTTTGGTGACTCAGCGCCATTATTACTCTTTGGAGGGGCCGCTTTCTTATCCGGGTTCTTGGCTCTGATGTTCCCAGAAACATTCAACAAAAAGATGCCAGACACAGTCATGGAAGCCGAAGCAATTGGAAAACAAGAAAACTGATATAACGTAATCAAACTGAACGAGTTTGTAGGGAATTGTGTTGGTACCGACCAATTGATGTTGTATGAAGTTGGTTGAAAATCTTAAGAAATAATAAACCAACGCAAAGTTATTGGGTACATACATAAACTTTTTTGTTTTTTTTTAATTTTATTTTATGTACGAAGGTTCTTATTGTTTTTAAGCTAAACAATTTAGACTTATACTATTGCAATTTACAGCATACAACATTTATGATACCATTATTTTAATGTCATTGTTTTATAAAATAATATAATATATATATATATTGTATAAAAGACTTTTATAAAAATACTAATTACCAAATTGTAAACATTTTACATTTTACACAATTTTATATGCACATGCATTGTAAACCTCTGTTCAATGAAACAAAATTCACTATATAATATTAAATATGTATACTATACATTTAATAATTAATGTAATGTTAAATGCTTAAGGTAATTAAATATCGTATTATAATATACCGGTGGCAATAGTCTTACAAAATATTCAAAACTTGTTAATTCGCTAAAACAATATCAACTTTTTTATTAATACTGAATGACACTTTAAAGACAAGTGTAATTTTGAATATAGCAAAGAATTTATTATTTTTCCAAAGATGTAACCAGATATTTTTTTTAGTCTATAATCAATATTAATAATTAAAGGGCTCCAATTTTGATCTGCTAAAGACAAATGGTCTGGTTGGATAATCATCAGAAATTGCACACTGGCCGTCTCTCTCTATTTTTTTGTTTGGGTCTCTTGTTTAGCCTTTCATCAAAGGTTTTTTTAGAGAAGTTAATAAGCAGTTAAAAATTAATAGAATATTGATTGTATTACCATCCTAAAGTGTAATCAGTATTGAAATTTTGAGGTCGACAAATGAGATTTAGTGTTCTCCTTTCATATAAACACTGGTTACATGAACAATTTTACGCCAGAAAAGCCATATCAAAATTACCAGAACCACCACACTAGAAACCGTTTAGTTTATTAGTTTAGAAATTGGAGTATGGAGTTCTTTCTGAAAATAATCAAATAAAAATTTCTGCATTTTGTTTACAGTATGTTTTTGTAAGTAGGTATGTTGAATAATTGTGTTCAAAAATAAAAAAACATTCTTTAAGCTACACATAACATTTCATTATATTCTTGGAAAAAAAAATAAAATATTATGTACAAAAAATCCTCAACTATAAATAACTTAAAATAATATAACAAACTTAATTTATCACATACAAAAGAACATGTTTCAAAAATTGTTAGAGACACAAAATTTATCTTTAAACTATTGTTTTACACTAATCATATTTTGATTATTTTCAATATGGGACTGTTCGCTAATGAACGAAGGTAATTTACTAATTTTATAGTATGAAGAATTGCATTCTTTTATGTTCTCTAATACAAATTTAAGATTCCAGTGTTTCATTAAAAGTGCTTCATTGATAGTAAATGACGAATATCTTATACACCGGACAGAAGTACATGTGGCTGAACATCTTAATTTTAGTCCGATTTCATTAACTAAGGAGAGTAGGTAGTCTTCATATTCATTGATGATATTAACTTCTGAAATTTGAAAACACACAGATACTATCGAATAACAACATTATAATGTTTGCTGCAATATATACAAAAAGCATTTTCAGTTTAAGTAGACTCGTGCCATAAAAGGGATAATCTTACAGTCATCCAACTGACGGTCGGAATAGCTGCCTTCTCCCACCACTGGCTACTAGCACTGATTTAATAATTATAAAATCAATGTTACTAAATAGCATAGCCATGTGCAGCAAAAATAAATTTTTCTGATTATTTAATTAATTTAATTATAATAAATTTATTTATTTAATCATGGGCTAGAGCATAGGTGAGAATTAAACTTGAAAAATATTTACTCAAAACTTTAGAACTTAATAATAACATGTAAGTTTGTAAATATTGCAGAAATCTCGACTGACAAGACAAGTATTGGTGTCTGAGAGGAAATTTTTTTTTTAACTGAGTTTTGGTGAAGTGAACTAGGTATTGTAATAACAACCATACACTTTAAATGAGAGTTAGCAAAGGCTTAATATTGTTTTTTCATGTTTTTTATATTATGTTACTGCCTAGAATACGAAAAATTTGACTTTAAATGAAACTTATTCTGGCTCTTTGCAATGGGGCAGATCAATTGAGAATGTTTTAATTATTTAATCCAAATTGCCTGACAATTTCCAGCATTTTTTCGAGGATTCAATTTAAGTTTGGCCTATTAACTTTTAAATGAATCCTTAGTAACAAATATAACTAATAATGGGCTACCCCAACAAGTACAAACGAGTGCTCATAAGAAAAATCCCAACTGTTCACCTAACTAAAGACTTTTTAAAACTGATACACTAACTAGGTTTTATTCGAGTTCTCTTAACTCTTTATAAAAAAAAAAAAAATAAACTTTAGCAATTACTTAACTGGATTCATTAGGTTTTCGCTTTTTTTTTTTTAAGAAATTGTGATATAATACTAACCGATAACAAAGTTTGGTAACTCTAGACTGATACATTTAATTCCATATATTAAAGGAGTTTTATTGCACGCTGGTCTAATCAGGCCTTTAGTAGCCAATTCATATGCTGTTTGAGTTTGAGTGTCTATTTTTGCGAGTCTAAAACAAGTAGGTACAAACAAATGATCAAAACACAATGCAAGCAACAAAAATGTAACATAAAATAGATAAACAAATTAATTACTCAAACATCTTCTTCTGATTAGATGCTTGTATGGTAGACATGAGTTTATCTACATTTTCACGTTTCACAAAATCATAACGACCTTTTTCAACTACTTGGCCATCAATGTACATATTCTTAGTCATGATTCCTAACTGTCCATGTAAATGATATGTTCGCATTGGGTAATTATTTTGCAATTCTCTAACCATTTTCGTACCTTTGTTAAGTCCCATAACTAAAAATAAAAGAGGAGTAAATATCTTAACGGTCAGTTAAAATATTGTGGACAACCAAAATACAGAAGAAGTAACAAACCACAAACTCCTGAAATACGTTTTCCCAGATGAGTGGTCCAAATACATTTTATATCTTCTTTTTGGTACCTTGGGCCAACAACAAGCACATTGTCAGCGTAACTAGGTTGTACATTTACAGCAAGTTCATTGGTCGTGTCTCCAGAAATAACAACACGATTTTCTGGCGACCTGACACCTAACGAATTTAAATCTAAAAAAAAAAAAAAAATTAGTCTTTACTCATTAATAATATTGTAAATTAGTTTAATACGAGGTTTAATGGGTGTTATGTTGTACCTCTTACTAGAAACCCTGACTTACCCTGACATAATTTTAACAGTAACGAATGGCGACAACCATTCAAATGTACTCCGGCTGGCTTATACAAACACACAACTCCGTTTAAGAGTTTAAAAGCTTTTTCACTGTTGGAAAGTCCACTCATTTCATTTGTTTGTCAAGAAATCAACTCAATAAACTCGAACTCATAGAATACCGAAATACATATAAGAATAAAAGATAGTTACATTACTCATTAATACATCATATTTTCAATTTGTAAACGCACTTTGGTAGTTAATAATATTGATTTTTGACTATTATTCAAGTTGAACTAATTTTAAATTTCAATCTCAATGCACTTCCACATTTTTCCCACGGATGAGTTATCAAAATAATGAATTTTATCGTCGTGCAATGATTGCCCTTATCAAATGTTAGAGAAAAAATTAATTGTACCGTTTTTTCCAAGACAAACTAGGAATTTATCGTGATAACTGATAAGCCATCACACAGCATGGTCCTCGATCACGATTAATAAATACAATATAATTATTGATTAAATTAAATCATCACATCGACTTGTGTCTTGACTATAATATTCTTAATTAGCACGCTGCCAAGTGTCAACACGTTGGTAATCAACATTTTATGTCAATCAATAATCATATTTCCGTAGCATTTGATATTTACTCAGTTTATTGTTTTCACTTTCCAGGATCTATTTCGTACACGAGTGACAAGAGTTAAATGCTCCAGTTTCCACTATTGGAAAA
>CM029358.1:4930656-4993682 GCA_017140985.1 Hormaphis cornu
TTTCATCAAATCTGTGTTAATAGTCCATATTTTTAATTCACACGGTTTCGTACCAAGTATATTATATTTTTTTTGACATTTTCTTCTCAGTAACACTTTTTTTCAAAACGGTTATACAAATTTTTTTTTTAATTATTACAGATCGACTTGAAGTTAAATTCAAAAAAAAAAAATGTATTACTTAAAATCGACTTAACTTTTTAACGAGCTAACGTCCAGCCTTGTTTATTTCCGTTTCGAGCCGTGCTCGATACATCCAAACGTGCGCGATTCGTTTAGTTTGTAGAATACATTTTTTCTCACGACCAAAATATGATGAAAATTTCGATTTTTTTTTTTTTTCGTTCGCAGGCCGAGTAATGCGATCACCAGTCGATCACCATGGCGCTGTTGTACAGGTTGGTTAAGTTGCCGGACCGCGCTCAGACCCACGTGTTCACGTTCGTAGTGACCAAGTCGGTGACTCGGGACCCGGACCGGGACGTCACGTCCAAGGAGTTCGCTTGCGGCCACCAGAAATGGTCCATCACGTTCTCGCGCACCGACAAGATGCTGGGCGCGTATCTGGTGTGGAAGAGCGCGTCCGAGTCGGTGCGCGTCTACGTGGACTTCACGTTCACCATTCTCAACCGCGAACATTTCAGCGTGAACGAGTCGTTCGCTGGCAAGCAAGTAAGCTGCAGATTATCGTTTTTGAACGATCGCGCCGTTTCTATGTTTCCGTATCTCAGATTTGATATGATTTCGGACAGTGCTCGAATCGAAACAATTATAGAAGGGGAGGACGCTGTCGAGCAAACAGTTCCGATTTCCCTACATACCAGACCAAGAAGTAAATTTAAAGGGGTACGATAAAATGTTGTGTACAAATGAAAAGCCCCCTCACCCCCACATCGATTCGAGCACATCTGATTCTAGGTCGATCGGGCGGAGCTCGGTGGAGTAGCGATACTTCGTTTCGCAGGGTGGACCAGTTGTTTGGAACGGTTAAAGTTTGATAGGCATTAAATCTGTAAGGAATGAAATGTTCTGTGAGACGAAAAATCTACAAGTTCTCAAGTTTGCACGTTCGCGTTCGTTTCAAACTTTTATTCGACGTATTAAACTTACCTATTCCGATAACGCGGGAAAATGCCAACGTAGTTGTATTAATTCCAATAGTGCTCGCAGTAGGCTAGGTTGTCCCATCTGACATTTTCTACGACGTGTAAACTATTCGAGTCGTTCGTTCCGATATGAAAACTTTTTGTCGGTTTTGGACTCGAACAATATTTAGAAAAAAAAAAAATTTCAAATCGAGTACAATCTGATGCCAAATTTCCAACTTGTTTGTGGTAGTATCAGACGGGTAATGTTCGGATCACATCTTTTCTCCGGTAAACTAAAAAGCGATCACGGACAAGAAGATTTCAAATCGTTCGGAGTAAAACATTTTTAAAATTTTATCGATTTCTTGATTTCTTGATCGTAGCTCAAAAACTAACGAAAAATTAAAAAAAAAAAAAAAACGCTTTATTTCTTGGTCCACTTTCCGGACTTTTTTTATGGTATGACATTGTGTAGACAATTGGCAAATTAGAAAATTTCAAAGTTTCATATTTAGCTCAAAATTTGTCGAATAAATTAAAATCCTTTTCCGCGTCACTTTGTACCTTTTTCTTAACAATTTGTGAAAATTTCAAGTTATTTGAAGCACTTTGACTTTAATTTTGGCCGTATATTTCATAAACGTGTGATCCATCTGTAATTGTTAGAATTTTTTTTATATGTTCGATTTATATTTCATAATACAAAATTAAAAAATAGTAATTATTTTTAAGGTCCTACGGATTTATGTTTAGGAGTTTTTATGAATAGATTGTGACTATATTATATTGTATGTTTGGATTTATGTTAAAAGCCAAAATGACTTCACAACATTTTGACTTGTATGAAAACACGTAAAATTTACGTTACCGATATTATATATGTTTAAGGCAACAAGCCGATCAGATGGGTAAAAATCATATTAAACAGAATATTTTATAAAGATCATTTAAAAAAAAAAAGGTTATTTTCTCGGCTTAATTTTTCAAAAATAAATACGTTTAAAATGTTTCTGCTCAATAAGTATTTAAATATAGTTGTAATTATTATTCTAAAACATATTGGGCTTTAGTACCTAAAAATTAATTTAAAATTTATAATCAAGTTTATAAAAAGTAAAGAACTTTGATTAAAATATTGTTTTGAATTTTTTCCACTATTGTATCCTATATAGAAATCACAAAAAAAGGTTTTCCAATTTACATAACACACAATTAGATTATACACGTCACGTATTCCAGTTTTTGGTAGTAGTTGTTATGTGTTTGCGGGTGTTATTACGTCTCTATAGAGATCCCGGTGAATATTGTATTATCAGCGTAGATGGTTGTGACGGTCCTTGAAATGTACAAAATTTATAATTTCATGCATAACATTTCCATTACTTTTAGATTCTGAGCGCAGCGACGAATGTATTGTTTTTACAATGATGTTTTTTGTTTTTCTGTCAACAACTTTTCGTATAGAAGGAATGCTCCGATTTTCAAAGTCAATAACTTTTCTAAATGGTTTATGAACTCCTGTGGTACTTTGGTCGAACTTACTTTTTATGTTTTAGCCCCCCCCACCTAAAAAAAATAAAAAAAAAATGGAGAATTTTACGGCTAAAAATTTGAAATTTTCAGGTTTGTAAAGACGTTTTCGGGTAGAAGGAGTTCAATACCACATAAAAGTTGGGTTTTTGGTATTACATTATATTTTATTTCAAGCATTTTTGTGAGATTTTGATTATTTTGTGAGTTATGTGCCGAAAACAACAAAATTGGCGAAATCGCCAAATAAATTATTTAGTTTTTTGTCCATGACATCATAAAACGATGATCAAAACTACCTGAGACTTTTACATATTATTTAAATAGATAAGATACATGTTTGATAAATGTTTCTAGTGATTTTGAATTTTTTTTATCTAAGTATAGAACTTTTGAAATTCCCGAAAAAAAAAACTAGAACGTATACTAGACAATTACGAACTCGCTCAGAATCGTTTTTTCGATATTTAATAACAGGTTTGAACCACAACTTCCAAACCAGTGACCCACCCAAAGCGTTGTCGTCACTCCGTCAAACTATTCGCGCGACCTAGAGTGAACTCGGATTTATTTTTTAGGTTTACTCAGTAATTACTCACTTTAATTAATCAGTACTTTAATTAATCAGTTACAACATCCATGCATAGAAGAGACAAGCCATCCGTTGCTTCAGCTTTTGATTAGCATAACACTTAAATAGTTGTCTGATAATTATTTGGATATAGGATGCGTTTGATTTAAAATCGACAGACGTTTTTTTTAAAAATATTTTAACTATTATCTTAGTAGCTAATACAGAATAATTACGATACGAGTTTTACACCTTATAATTTAGGTACTAGCTTATACTATGAATCACGTCTGATTTATGAATGGGTTATTTTTTCACGTGAAAAAAAAAAAACTTGATGTGCGTCTTATTGAAAGGTTTGACGTTGAACCATCAGTAAGTTAAAAAAAAAAAAAAAAACCGCTATTTAAACTGATGGTTTTTTGCTCTGGAATGCGGTGGTAAAAAACGAAGTTGATATGATTTATAAGCTGCACAACATGATGAAACATTTATTCCCTTAAACTTACACAGCAGCTCGTAGGTATATAGTAATAAACAAAATCCAGGTAGGTTTAACATTGGATTTCATTTGAAGTGAAAGCTTTTGGTGGTAAACCAATAACATAATATACAGTTGTAATATTTTTGTGCGCTTGAAAACCATCAACTACCTTTAAGTTACTCGTTATATTTTCCTTGACGTCTGTTTCTTAATACTTCAGAAAACTTTTCGTTATTATTGTAAAAAAAAAAAGCCGAGATCACTCGAGGTCGCGTAGGTAGTTTGATGGAGTAATGACTACCCTTCGGGTGGATCACTGGGTTGTAAGTTGTGGTTTAAGCGTATTATTTAATACCTGTAAGCAACGATGAATCACAGCCTTCGAAAAAAAGAATCCGAGCGAGCTCAGCTTTCTAGTATACGTCCTGATAAAAAATAAATTTAACAATAAAAATGGTCTAAGATCAAAATACCTATCAGAAAAGTTACTGATCATAAAAATCGGAGCATTACTTCTAAACGAAAAGTACATCACAAATCTTAAAATTTCAAAATTTTCTACGTACAATTTTCCAAAACCCCTGATATTTTTTTTTTTCGCAAAATTTACAAAAAAAAGTATCCGTATACGTCTATTAGTTGACGTACTGACTTTAAAAGTCTGAGCGTTCTACCCCCGTTGTTGACAGAAAAGCGAAACAAAAAACATCGTTGTGAAAACAATAATACATTTATCGTTGCGCTCTGAATCTAAAAACGGTTACGAACTACGGAAAATTGCTGTTTCGCGAACAAATCGAATAAATGTTTAATTATAAAAAAAAAAAGAAAAAACTCGAACGAAAAATTGACCTTATGGATAATTTTTGTTTTTCTTTTCTTGCGGTGCTCATAGCCTACCTGAAATATAACGAACGCGGCAGGACGTGCAGGGTTCGATAAATAATTCACCCGAAACGTACCCTGCTCGCCTTGATTCGCTCCCCCACTCGTAATCCCTGCAGCCTTCCCTTTTCGGCGTGGCCTCCTTTGCTGTTATTTCCTGTATATAATTACTATGCGTTTTTACTCGTACGCTATATATATATATGTTTAAATACGCCGCGGTAAAAGTACCCTAATCGCGAGGTTACAACTGTGCCGATGCCCGCGGGAGATCCCGTTGACGATAAATTCATCGGACCGTCGGGATTTAGCGAAGCGCAGGGATCGTTCGTCATGAAATCAACCATAGGTTCCGATCGCGCGGTCCCGTTTCAATCCAATCATTTCGACCGCAAAAGCCGTGTCTCGACTCTCCTCTTTTCGACGAAACAGCTGAAGTCTTTTGCTGCAAAAGTATAAGTGCGTTTCGTACACTCTCCCCCACAGTCGACGCCTACGAAGTTGTTGCATAAAGTTGTTTTTCGATAACTAATACGCGATTTTTGTTTTTATAAAAAAATAAAAACGACAGTCAGTCGAACAAACGAATTTGTTTCTATTTAAGTTAAAAACAGACGTTGTTTTTGCTTTTGAAAATCTGATACAACGATAATTCCGTTGGCTTAAAAATAAGACTTTCGAGTACCTAGTGAAATAATTGGAAGAATACGTATGATTATGTATGTTGTACATGTTCTAGATATACGGCTGTTTGCATTACACTCTAAACGTGTGGTTTTTGTTTTCAAATCAAAAAAGAAAATATTTCTAAATGATCTTTGTTGTTTGTTTTATCGTAACTAATATAGCTATAATAATTTTTGCTACTAACGTTATATCTACGTGTTTTGAAGTTTGAGCCAAACGTTTTTTCCCGGATAACATTTGGAAATTCAACTGTATCTATTGTTTTTAGTGTAATTTTTCTAAACATTTTGGCATTTATATGACTGTAGTACGTTGCGGAATCCTCCAGACTTTAGGTTGAAGATATTTTAGACTTTCAGATTCATTTTATACCAATTTATTGACCTTGCTTAGTTAATTTTTATACGTCCTGATAAATGGCCAAAACTTACTTATCCGCTCCTGTGTACGCGTGCTATTGTGAAACCGTGAGAAAATTAGTATAGATTATAATCAGTTCAAAATGTTTTTTATCAATCGTTGTTTATTGTTTAATAAACATCAAGAAGCTTGTTGACAGCTGAAATAAAGATAGATAAATCCCTGCACGTTGATTAATCTCATAATTTTAACCGAGGCTGATAGACTTTTGATACGTTTATGTAGGAAAATATGTAAAACATTAGAAATAACTGCGAGAAAAGCTTTATTTATATGATAAAACCCGTAAGAATATCGGCAAAAAATAAGGAAATATGTTTTTGATTATAAAATATGAGTGCCTATCACTTTTTTTATATAATACTTGTGTAATATAGAAAGCCGTACCTACATAATAGGGTGGAAAATTATTATGGGTAGAAAAAATAAATACGAATTTTCAAGGTAATACTTGATAGATAAAAAACCATCTAAACTTCGATCAAAATTTGTTTTCTTATCCTTAAATATCTGAAGTATTTTATCATTAAGTCATTACAAAACTTAATAACAGATGTTTAAATGTATACGTAAAAATTTATTTTAGCGTTTTAATTTAAAATCAATCATATCTTTTTCAATTCTGAATATTCGGACAGTTTTTAGGTAATTTATATTATGTATTAATAATTGTGGTCTATTTATTGTTATATTTAATTTGGTATTGAATATTTATGCTTTATTTTATTAAATTTGACAATTGTGTTTTTGTCCATAATCTTTAAGGCCTATACTAATGGTTAGTAATACTTTTCGGTTTTTCAATTTTAGAATAGACTGCAGTTATACATCAAATTGTGTGACGTAATTTTTGAAATTTTTTACAGTAAAGCAATAAAAAGAAAATTATTGCGCTTACGCGCATGTCTCGTTTATCGTGTAATAATAGTTTAAAAAATAGCTATACAAAGTGTATAGATTTTTTTTTAATTTCGATCGGTAATAAACTGACTACATAAAACTGAAATTCGCTTTAACAATTATTATTGTTTCAATATTTTAACTTAAAAGAAATGTTTAGTTTTAGTTTATGATATATTTACAAATAAAAATTTGATTTTCCTCTGAGTCACAGTAATAGTGACCATCTTTCATCATGCAAATTAAAACTAACAATTCTTGTAAGGCCTTAGCCATCAAATCCAGTAGATTATCCACCGTCTGAAGCGTTTTCAACTTAAAATAAATTTTTTTTTATACAATTTTCTCCTTCTATTAAATATCACTTTGATATATAATTTACAAACGAAAATAAAGTGTAAATTTACATAGGTAGATAACACACAAGTTGAATATTATTACTTAGTTTAACAATTTAAAACTTAATTTCATTAGGTATTTAAATTTTTTAGATATGTTCATTTTTGTCGCTAATAATTATAACATGTTGACAACTCATTATTCATAAACTTTTTTACCTCTTAGATTTTAAACTTATTTTGTCGCTTAATAATTTGTGGTATTATGCTTGAATAATGGAATAGGTATGTAAAGTAGTATATTTCCTCTGCATGTTTTTTTGTATGGGAATATTCACAAGTTTTTATATTCTATTTGATAGTATTTTAAAACCCTCCTCCAAAGTGATTGTATGACTCGACGCATTATATGCTTATATTTTATTATTATAACTATACTTCCATTTTTTTTTTTTGTGTTATCTATTGAATTGAATTTCTATAAAGGCATATTTCAAAATAAATGTTATTTAATTTTTCAACACTATCGTTGACGTGACGGTAGTATAATTATTATCATTATTATAATACGATGCGTCAAAGCCTCAAGTCAAATATGTTATTTTTTAATTGAAATAAAATTGTTCTAATAATTGTCTATTCGACGTTTGGTCAACAAAATAAGTGATGAAATTCAATGTTATTTTTTCCACTATAGACTTGGAAGTTTTGTGTATTTTACCTATTATATTATACTGAACGACTGCAGTGTTTTAGACAGTTTTATTATCTAATAGTACTAATTTTTTATTTATTCGAAGCCTTACAGCAATGAAATGTCTTTTTCATCAAAAGAATTTTTATTTATTTGAAATATTTTTATTCAAATATTGTTTATTTTGAAAATATTGTAGGTCCAAAAACAAAAAAATCAACGTTTCCAAAACCGCTTAAATTTACTTGAAATTTTCACACGTCATTGGAACGAGACGGAACATGTTCAGGAAGTAATGTGAGCATTTTTACTGGAGAGAAAATTCTCAAAAGTAAACTAAAAAAATATAATCTTGAGAATGTTTTCTTTTTAGGATTTATTTTTTAAAATTATTTATATAATTTTCAATAAACTGCCATGTCCTCGCCCCTCCGGGTTTTATACTCCGGTTTAACGGTCGCGGAATTAAACATCTATATACACTGCATTTTACATTTAAATTGTAACATTTTGTCCTAACTTTGTTTAAATTTACAAATTATGTGAAATTAATTGTTTTAATTCCCCGCAATTACTTAAATCTAGCTAAATTGGTGAAAGAAAAAAAAAAATAGCCGAGTTATGTTCTCCATTCCTACGAGAATATTCTCCGAAAAGATTACTACTATAATTTTACATCACCGACTGTAGATAACACTCATAATTTTTTCGTAAACCAAAGGACTTTCACCAAAACGGTCACTGTAGAATGTATCATCGGTATGACGGAGCTCGATGTGCGTTTTCGACCACTTTGTGTATATAAAGTCATTTTTACGATGCCGCGGTTGTACACTGTCGAATTAACTATATATTATACTCTGTTCAGCGAGAAAATGCGCCGATTTTGGACTTGAAGACTGACAGCTTAGGCTCCGATTTTGCTCTGAATCATCCAATACATTCTAAAATATTATAATCCGGATTAGGGAGAACAATCGGCAGACAATTTGAACTTTAGCGATTGTTCGGCTTGCCGTCTATGCCCAAATCGGGCGTGTTCTCTCGCTGGACAGTGTATATTAATACTGGCTTCTACTGGTCTTTGAAAACTATAAGATCATAACCGGACACAACAGAACAATTTTTGTGGACGATATAATAATAATGTTCTTTTTCGCCGGCTGACGCTCTACAGCTTGCCAGATATAATCTCGCCATTACTGAATTTATGAACTGACTTGTACAGTCTGTTGTGCCTGATGCCATCGTTATGGGTTTCCATCGATAAAACCGAGTTTGGAAGTCTGCGCACGAAAACACATTTTATTCGTATTTTTTCTACATATTTATTATTATCTCGCGTTCATTCCGCGGTGTTATATTTCTCCGCGAATCCCCGCATCGGGCCGCTGAAAATTTAAATTAATCACGTAGCGTATGCGCCCAGATTTTCGGTGAAAAAATTGAATTTATTACATCGTCGCGAGAAAGGTGATTTAAAATCAGTATCGCAGCAGGTAGGCGCGATTTTTATATAATAGTGATTGCAGCGCTCAGGATCCGCGAAAATATTATCTCTCCCTCCCATTTTTATTAATACATTACGAAATTAATATTACTAGTATTAAAACATATTAATATAGTTGATATTTTTAAGCCGATTTCCGACAAACGTTGTACTTTTTTTGTTTTGTGTCCTCATTAAAATACACGCGTTAAAATGTTCGCAGTAACGTATTCTAGAATAAAATACTTTAAATATCCACATCAACCTACTGGGAATACGTTTTATAATATGACGTATCACCTATTTTAAGTTTTCCAGCAAAACATTGTTAATCCTTCAATAAAACTCGTTATAGTTGTTCAACTTGTTTTATGTTGATTATAATTTTCTCGGATTTGTTTTAAGTTTATACTTCATCCGTACGACTTTATCATTATTCGGGTTACTATATATTGCGTTACTATTTATACCATTATTGATATTTTTGTTTTAATTCTTATAACTTTCTATTTTTAGTTAGTAACGTGAATAAAGACACAAATATAAACAAACATTTTATTTTAAAACACAAACTCATTTCAATGACTGGTATATTGCTTTTATTTTATTTGTATGTCATAAACCTGAAAAAAAAAATCTCTGGAAGAAAAGCTCCATAATCCCTCAGCGCAAGAAGTGTTTAAAACGTTGTCGTATTTTTTTATTTTTAATTAAATGCCACTTGAACCTTATATTATACAAGCTATGTCACACAAAAAGGATTATGTACGGTCAAAGTTTTTACAAGGATAAGATAAACTCAAAACAAAATTTTAAAGTAACTGTCATTACACTTTATATGGTACTATTGTATGCTATATAATTTATAGCTATATACGCATTACACTATACTAGTACTTAATTCTCATTAAACATCGTATTAACTTAACTTAAATTAGTGTGTAACTACATAATGGCGAACGTCTAAATTAAAACTCACAAAATATATTGTAATGTATAGAAAATTAAAAACATTGGAATATCTATTTTTTTGGTATGACGTAATTTTTTCATTATAAATTATTATTATTAATACATTTTACTGAAAAAAAAAAAAAAAATTAATCTTACTTATTAAATAATTTTATTCTCGAGTGTTCACGTTGTTTTCTATATTTGTTTTGTTTTGTAAAACGTTATCATTACGTCTATTGGTTTAAAAAAATGATCTAAACATGTTGATTTGAACTTTTTTTGTTGTATATTACTGTTGTTACCACATTGTTTATAAATTATAATTTTATACGTACCGTATAAGAACCAAAAGTACGCTTTAAGTTTACGAATTAAGCGCGGAGATGAAATGCTTTTAGAAAAAAAAACAGAACGTTTTTAAACCGTTTTGAAATAATTCGAACTTACGAATTGTATTGTTTATTTATGCGCCAGTTAGATAAACATTTGTACGGTAGCTGGTAGTTTATAAATTATTTCCGGGAGAATAAAGTATGTTTTACTTCTCCGAAACGAAGTATAGCTATACTTTTTAAGAATTATTTCATTTCAAGACGGAATTTATTGTTAAATTACGATTGAACGAATTTCATTATCGGTTGAAATTGTACTAAACGTAAAATTATTTTCAGCCGGAAATTTTTGTTAAAGGTACTATTGTCGTTTTTCCGTTTCGCGCGATGCGTATAATTTATACATTAGAGGGTATTAACTCGTTAAACCGTAAAACTAAGTTGGGTAATTTTAATTATGTTAATTGACTCGTTAAATTATATTTTTTTGTTAACTTAATGAGTTAATTTTTTAACCGGTATAGACAAAATTTTTTTCTTAAAACTTGTATTTTTAAGAAGAAAATTAAAAAAAAAAAATATTTTTTAGTTTGGAGGAAATGTCACAGTTGGTACTGAACCGTGTAAATTAATAACGTGAACTATTACGTTTATTTTAAGTTATAAGGAAAACTGGTGCGGCTATTTATTAAGGGACAAAGTTTGCAATTTCTACACTCGGTGGTTTCGTGTTGGCACGCTGATAGATAGCGATGCTGTCGATCTTACTATTTCTATAATATTGCGTTCAGAACAATTTTCATCACACGGTCGTGTTAACTTTAGGGTTTTTGAAATTCGATGACGGCGTGTTAGGAAATAAATTAATTTTATTTTTGGGTTAAAGCGCGTCAGTTTTCCGGCGAAACTAGTGTAATCTAGTGGTGTATTTCTACAACGTCGTCGAAACCGCCGATAGAATTCATTTTCCGAGTGTACCACTCAACGTATTTGAGTATTTTATTTATTTTTTGTCGGATGGATAAAAATATCTTGAAGGGCGCTCGTTTTGCCGTTCTTTAAATTACGTTCCGGTATTATCGGAAAATACCGTAATTTTTTATAACTTCGATTTCAAATCGTATGCGTATCGCTAAAAAAAATCGCGAAATTGGAAAAAAGAGGGCCCTAGAAAAGGTTTTAACCTCTTTCAAACAAAATATGTTTTTTCAAAATTGGCCCGTTACGTACTTTGAAAAGTTTCATACACATTTTAGCCGCACCCGTTCCCCTCGTTTTTTTTTTTCTTTGTCGACTTTTAATAAATTTAAGAAAATCGAACTTAACTTTTTGTTCTTTCAACTGACTTGATTTAACGAGTTTAAAAAAGTTCTTAACTCGCCCAGCCTCGAATTCATAATTGTCGTACAAAATCGATAACTCCTACTACATACCTACGTATTACGATTTTATAATTCGTTATTATATTGTCTGCAGGTAAAGTTCACGACGGAATGTCCGGCTCAGGGCAACAGAAATTACATACCAGTTAGCGAGCTGTACGGCCGGAACTTCACGGACGCGAACGGCGAGTTCCAGCTGGAACTGTCCATCGGCCACGTGCGCACGCTGTACGACACGGAGTTCCGCGTGCCCTCGTCGCTCACGTCCCGCCTGTTGCACCACCACCATCAGATCCAGAACCACCACAGCGTCTCGACGGCCGGGAACGCGCTGCAGCACCAGTACGGAACCGCGTCGCCCAGGGGAACCAAGTGCAAACTGGAAACGTCGTACTTCGCGTTCGGCGGGTTCGACTGGAACCTCGCGCTGTACCCGCACGGCGTAAAAGACGTATCGTGTAAGTATAAGCTTTTCCTGGACATAAAATAGACAAAAAAAGAAAGACCGGGATCAGTCTAGGTCGCGCGGGTAGTTTGACTGGGCAGCGACTACGCTTTAGGGTCATTAGTTTGGAAGTTGTCGTTTAAACGCGTTACTTGTATGAAAAAAACGAGTTGTCAAGTATACGTAAAAACAAATTTAGCAACAAAAACTCTTATCAAATCTTTCCTGTTCTAGTATTATGAAAAAAGTTTCGATTTGGTCCGATTTTTATTTCGGATCAAAAAAATCTAAATCGATGTGTAAAAAACACGTTACCCGTAATTATTTGTCCCCGCCCCCGGCGATAAGAAATACACGGCCGCAGTTTTGAGACTTAAACGCAAACAACTTTGAGGAGGTTTTATGGAATAATAACTGCGTAAAATTAAAAAAAATAATTTCAAAGTTCCACAGCTCCCTTAAAAATGATCAAAATCGATTGAAATTTCAGCTCATTGAACCCTTCTTAATGATATATATATATAAATTTCAAGTCAAACGGAGTGACTCTAACAATTTCGACGTTTTCGTTTCCAAAAAAAAAAAAAAAAAAATAAAAATTTAATTAAACGAACCATTTTAAATAAGTTATTAATTTTTTAACGTATAAAACTTAAAAATAGGAGCGTTATTTCTATTGGAAAAAGTGATCATCGAAAAAAAAAAAAACATCATTGTAAAAACAATATTCTCTTCACTGACGTATCTAAAAGAGGAATACATTATATTTTAATAAACGTTAAAAAGGGGGAACGTTTCTGCATCAGAAACCGCGTTGAAATCGGGAAAAATTATCGTCACAAACGTAATATATATTGTTTAGGAATACCTCAAAATAAACAGTCGTTTTTGATTCATTGATAAACCATCCCCGTGTTTGATTAGCATCGTTTTTCGATTTATACCCTATAGCGATATTCTTTTCTGGTTTTTTCGTATTAGCAAAACGAACGTGCTAGCAAGTGTCAAAACGCTGCAATTACGCGATTTCAGTTTTTCGACATACGTATTCGAATTATTCGCCTTTTGGTCCGATTTATTAGCTGCAGTTGCTCTGAAAACAAATCCTGACAACCACAAATTATTGTTATTATATTAGGTATTATATTCTCGTCGGTGACTATTCTCGCGACCGATAAAACGAGACCTGTTTCTCACGGTGTTTTTCTCGATGTAAAAACTGATGCGTGTTGAATATTGAGTGACTCAGTAGAGTCCTTTTATATAATTTCATGGTTCTGAGCACTTTCTGATGTATTTCACTGGAGCACATGAAATATTTAGTTTTTATGCCAATACTTGATACAATATTCTGTTGTTAAAATCTGTAGGCAGATGTTGCGAGTGCAGATTTCACGTATAAAAACGTTTTGTTTTCTAGCAATGTTTTCTCAAGTTCATATACACAACGACAGCTATAGCAACATGTCTAATACTGTTTACTGGTATTATATTACGTACGAGCACATAAGATTTAGGTCATCTTCTGTCGCTCGGATGACGCGACAGAAGATATTCTCGACAATATTCTCGTAAGACTGCAGTGACTTTGTCCCTGTCCTACGTTTCGAAATCGTGTGACGGTTAAAGCGATTTCGGGTGATAGCTATTTCGTCCGAATCCGTTGGTTTTAACTGGGCGAGTTTGTCAAACTTGCAAAACTAAATCACCGGCGCAAAATAATCGTACCGATCGACCGTAATAATTTACCTGCAATTATAACATCAGGTACGTCACGGTCCAATGTGATTTGTCGTGCAGTTCGCAATTCACATTGGTCTTTCTAACTTAATAGGAACTAATCAAATAGTTAATAATAATCGTTGTTGAAAATTAAACTTCATCGATACATTGCTTAACAATCAAAATTCCAAAAGAACTCAACGTCAGGTATTACTATTTTGAATCGTAATAATTTTTCAAAACAAAAATTAGTTAATAAATATTGTATCATTTGTGAAAGAACTAACGTTTTCTACTGAGATAGAGCCCACTGCTATAGATATATAGAATAGAAAGCGCTCTGGCGGAATTTGATTGTAACTCTTTCGGATATTTACCCTTAAGTATTTTTCTGGAGATTTTAAATAATGTCAGAACTCAGAAAGCTGTTAGTCTTTTTTTACACATACAGCCATTAAATTATTTGCGTATCGTGTAAATTGTTATATTGATACCATCACTGAATTGCCGGAAAACTTGGAAACTAATACTGTAAAATATATACTTATTCACATGAGAGTTTTACCTACCTACCGAGTAGAGATAATAATAATTGATAATATTTAATGGTTCGCAGTATGTACATGCGTAATTATACTGGTCGTATATTCAATTAGAACATATTAAATAGTCTTTCATCGTAGTTACTCGAGTGTAATCGAAATATCATCTCCGTTACAACTTTAAAATTTTGCGTTTCAAAACGTTATAAATGCGGTACGTATATATACAACTTTATCGACCACGTGTGTCTAAGTTTAATGGACTGGAATTCCGCGTACTTAAAGGAGACGCGTGTAATGTGCGGATGGATCGTCAAAAGCGGTTTTTTTTTTTAGAAAATGAAATGTGCTCTTAATTTTTCTTACCAGTAAATCCTGGACGAAAATTTTAAAATTTTTTTTCCCTAATTATGAGACGAAGACTGACGAAGATTGTGTGTTGAAATTCCGCATAGCAATTTGCACTCGAGAAAGAGTTGTAAAGTGTACTGGAATAAATAGTTTTATTAAAACTCTTTTTCGAAAAGATGATTTGGAAATAATAATTGTTTGATAAATATTACGCATAAGAACCTAAAAAAATGCCGTACTTTGACTTCATTTCTCAAATTGTAAGGCACGTAATTTACACACTACTTATAATATTGCTTTTACAATAATATACTCTTGTAAAAATTGCAGAATTCCAAGCGTAATAAGCGAAGTACAAAATACGTGATACAAATTTAAAACAGTTTTAAAAATTTTTGAACTAAATATAGAATTATTTTGATTTTCAAGCTGTTCAGAATTATTGTGTAAGCAATAATTTATCATTTTTTTTTTTTTTTATTGAATATACGTTTAAAATTAAAATAGGAACTTTTACATTTGTATAGCTTAAGTTTTGCAGGATCATTTGATTTTACGTACTATACTATTAGAAATACATTTTACTTCAATTACCAAGTGTATTTTAGAATTATATGATGTATTTATTTTGATTGTATTGAAAATAAACAGAGGATTTATTTAAAAACGCAATTACTTTGAACAACTCTAAACCACTCAAAGAGAGTTGTTATAAATTATTTTGACCATCAAAATTCAATAAAAAAACTAAATACACATTAATCATTTTGTGTAATGTATTGACGTAGATTACAACAAATGTATCTTTTTAAATTCGATCAAATTCCTTTAACAAACATGAGAAAAATTTACTTTGAAATCATTATAAATATACCTAAAACAGTTTTTATATATAACCTATAAAAGATTTGTTGAAGTTTTTCTTTTTTTTCCGATTTATAATTTTTTTTGTAGCATTAAATTTTGAACATAATTTGTATTTTAAATAAACGTGTGGCTCGTACATTAAGTAAAAACAAATTCAAATCTTCTGGCATTATTTTATGTAGGTAATAAAACTTTTTTGTAGTGCCTATTCGTGACAGTTAGGTTTATTTGCAAACAAGTAATATACTATATACAGTTGTGAAATAAAAGCGTTTCTGACAGTTTTGAATGGATAATGAAAGCATTAAAAGATTATAGTGTACTGGAGATAAAAAGAATTATCTTTTATACATCACTCAAATTTTAAGTGTTTTACTCATGTAAACTTGGAATGTTTTTGCTCACGATACAACGCTCTTAATTTTTTTTTAGCGTTGAACTGTGTGGTTTATTTATGAAATATGTTTTTAAGTTAATTTTTTGAAGAACAATAAAAAAAAAAAAAGGCGTGAATTCTAAGAAAGGAAAAGTAATTTAGGGTGGGATCTTGTTGAAGTTGAGACTACGAATTATAGTAGGTCACAACATTGGGTGGGTCACTGGTTTGATGTTTATTTTAAACTGTTAAGCAATGAATCGCTCACAAAAATTACGATTCTGGGCATGTTTAGGAATATAATAACTCATTCAATAGCTGTTCGCGTTTAGTAAAGTTTCAACACAATTTGATAATATTTTAGAGGTAAATTTGTACTGACTATTTTTTTTAAACCAAAATATAATTCTTATTTTTTATTGAGTGCTCCGTGTTAATTTTATTTTTATTAACTATATAAGGAAACTAGGTTTTTGTAAACAATGTTAAAATCTTTACTGGTAAACAGCTACAGGAGTGATAAAATTTAAATCGGTCATCGCATTGTAAATGCAGACAACTGTCTTTGAATTTGAATTTCGATAGTGGATAGTTTATTTAAGTTTACGCGCTTACAGTTTTGCGGTCCACATGATTTTCATGGGTCTTAAATTGAACCGATCTGCAAGAGATCGATTTTCAAAAAAAAAGTACATTACAGTAACGTTTTGTAGTCCTGTTACTTTATATAATTCAAATATTTGATGTTTATTATTCGAATAATTAATGTTATTGGTATTCTCACGCGACAAGGATGTAAAGCTCGCATTTACGTATAGTCGCGTTTTTCTTTTTCCCTCGCGTTTAGATTCAACATCCCGCGAGGTTCGGCAGAATAAACCAGCTCTGCTAGCTCTCAAAATATTAGATTATTATCCTTCTCTGAGATCCATCTGAGTTACGGCCGTGTTTTACCTGCGTTTCCGCCCCGTCCGGTATAGAATACCCGCAATTAACATGACTAAACGGTGTAAATTAGGTATGCAAGAGCTGGCTCGGACGTAACTTTTTTTTTTCGGGTGACATTTTGTATTATAAAGGAGACGGACATGACTAATGTTGCCAATGCCGATCGGATGGGTCGCGGTCGGGATTCGGAAGTTCGGGTCGAGTTTGAAGCGTTTTTTATTCGCGTTACATTGTTGATTGCATCCGACAAATCGAATTAAATCTTATTCCGGGATTAACGCACCCCCCTTTGCCGTTGACATTAAACACGCATAGCACAAATCTAATTTCACACGAATTTACGAACAATCGGTGTAGCCATTATTGACACGTGAATTCCGCGTACCTATATACAGAGAGAGAAAAAAAAAATAACGGTACCACGGTAAAGTTGCAGTAGTGACCGCGTTTTGAGTGGGTTATTGATTTCGAATTTGTGGTTTATCTGTATTATTTAATGTCTGAAAATGATGATTAATCGTTGTATTAAAAAAAAAAAAAAAAAACGGTTCAGAGCGAGCTATCCAATCTAATAAGTCCTAAATAAAAAATATTGCAAATTACTTCTATTATTATACATACGTAAAAAAATAAAAATAAAAAAAATATAGTGTATTATACTTAGCAACAACTTTTTAAAATTTTTATGATGTATTAAATCAATTCAATTAGTACCTATAAGTGTGAAAAAGACAAGGAATAATTCTTTATAACTTTAGTTAAATAAGTATAGCCGTTCTGAAACGCCGGATTTGGCGATTTCGCCATTTTGTGGTTTTCGGTATACAACACAGAAAATAATCATAATACCCGAAAAATTCTTCCGTTATAAAAGAATTTAAAGCCGAAATCCAAATTTTTATGTGGTATTCAACGTAACGATTGGAGCACTCTTTCTACCCAAAAACGTCATTACGAACCCGAAAATTTCAAATTTTTTGTCGTAAATTTCTCGATTTTTTTTGGGGTAAAACACAAAAAGTAAGCAAAGTTTCGAAAAAAACTTCAACCAAAGTGCCACCAAAGTCCATAAACCGTTCATGAAAGTTACTGACTTTGGACATCAGAGCATTCCTTCCATACGAAAAGTTGTTGACAGAAAAAAAAAAAAAAAACTTTGTAAAAACAATTTTACATTCCTCGCTCATCATTAAAATTGTTATAAATGCGGATTATTTTGTACATCATCATAATAATATCAAACGTGTTCGGATGAATTTATTGCAAATAAAGGTAGGCCCAAAAGCTAGGGATGGTTGAATTCAAACTCCTGTCACCCCTTTAATGACGCCCCTGATACATACATCGCATCAAACAAATTGTTATTGTTGGTGTGTGACGTGAGTCCGGTGCTTTTTCGCTGGTGTTATTGCACCACCAACGAGTCTATTATTTGCTTGCATAATTTGCGGAAGATACAAAAAGCACAGTCTACCGACCAGGGATGTACATTTTAGCCGATCGATTGAAGAAATGTTTTGTTGACCGTTACCAGCTATAGCGCACTACCAGGAAGCGTATACGGAGCGATACCCCTTACAGAAAATACGCTGAAAACCAGTCTTTCCGAATATTCACCAGGAGATAAGAATGACTGTACCATCCGCGCACTTGAGGGATCAATGTGGGAATTTCGCGACGCCACGGATGAAGAAATTTGCAACCGGAATTCATCGACATTAAACTTTAAACGCACCACTATATATTTTATCAATTTTACGGTTCCCGAAAACCTGTTCTTTAATTTTGATATCGCCGATTTTGTTTGCTAGCTTGTACCAATACGATAATACACGGCCAATACAGCTGCTATATACGTTTGGATTTCAGGTACTTCCGCCGAGGGCCGCATTTCCGTGTACCTAAACCGATGCACGGGTTTCGACCACCAGTGTCGTGTCCGGTACATGCTGGTGTTGGGCGACGGTGAAAAGCGTCTAGACTCGGGCGTTTTGGACGATGTGTCTGACTCAGACGGAAAGAGTTACGGCTGGCACCCCAGGCACAAGTTTTCCGAACTCGTTACGAAGGTAAGCGATTTTGAACGCTTATATTATACTAAAAGTAGACTTGAGTATACATCTATTATGATGTTATACTTTCTTTTAAACGGATCAGAGCACGAAATTCGTCGCACAGTTCAATATTTCAAGCAGGAAAACCATCTGTTATGAGATGCGTAACGTGCGTAACGTGCGCCATTTGAAATTGAAGATAAAACTATCACTTTTCAAGGTTGGGCTAATTTGTATTAATCCCTGTGCTTAGGGGCTGTTAGTGTGTGTTTAAGGGATTTTAATTGTCACGACGAGCGGAGGTGTATAGGGCAAAAAAAGTTGAGAGGAATGCGAAGAAGAAAGTCGGAAAAACGATGATTGTAGGTTATTAAAAAATTTGATTCCAAAAAAAAAATTCTGATTTTTATACTATTAAGGGGAAATATCCTATGAAGTCACTATTGAAAGTTTACTATTGAATTCCGCCAGAGCGCGCTTATACGTTATTTCTATAGCAATGGGCTATCTTTGTAGGGAATCTTAGTTCCTTTACAAATGAAACAAAAATTAACCAATTTTGGTTTTGAAAAATTATTAAGATTCCGTATAGTAATACCTGTATACTGTCATCGAGTATTTTTGGAATTTCGATAATTAAAAAAAAATAATCAAATAACATTTTCAACAGATCAATCAACTTTAAACCTTAATTACTTTGAAAGAAAATTAATTTTGAAAAGTTGGCCGATGACAGTATATCAAAAAATATGTATGGATTGTATATTTAAAGTTACAGACTTCTAACTGCAAAATTTAAACTTGTATGAAAGAACTTAAAATGCAAAATTTCTATTTTTAAACTGTGGTCACTTGACTAAAAAAATAAACGAAAACTTTTTTAAATATTGTTTAGGTTCATTGTAAGCCTAGTATTAACCATAGGTTTACTCAATCAAACCACTTAATCAGAAAAAAAAAAAAAATTATGGAATATTTGCCCTTAAGTTTTTTATTTTTACACAACTTAGAGAATGGAGATTTCGCACTGACATTGAAATGTATATTAATTAAAGAATCAAAACTTATACCTATTCTTTCAATCAATAATAATTTTTTCTGTTATCCTACATTTTCTGTACTTTTTTATTTTATTTTTGAAATTTATCAATTTACAATTTGGATTTGATATGATACATTGTAGCCCGTATAATATTTTAAGATTCTAACGCAAATGAGTACGTTGTTTTTGTTATATTTTGAATTTTAATTTAAGTAGATAAGAAAATTCCAAACGTACATATAAAAGTACTTATAATTAAAATCGATAAATCAATGTTGCTTGTATTAGCTGTTTTAGAGTGCAGTAATCTATCGTGTTGAACAAAAACAATAAGTTAGTCTAAAAGTTGTGTCCTCTATCAAATTCGTTACGTGTGTAGGTATTTGGGAGGGACTTTACGTTTGATAAAGAGTAATGACAAAAAAAGGTATGAACAAAATCCTTTTTTAGCTATACTGTAATCTTTTGACACCATGCGAAAGAAGAAATAGTCATATAACTTTGGTTAAATCAATATCAATAAATCTTGATGTAAAACTAACTCTTTATTTACATACCTATATAATTATAGTGTGGATTTAGTCTACGCTTTTTGCATACTTAAATTATTTTGTATTAATTTTAAACTTTCTTTTTGTCTTTTCTTTATCATCTATTCTTCTTCTTATTACTTTTTATTTTTTTTTGTGATAATTTTTTTTTTTTTTTATTTTTTTTCGGAAGGAATGGCTTTATCAGAGTAGAATTGTTAAGTGCCATAAAACGTAAATATCTAATACCGGTAATTATAATAAGATAGAAAAAAACAAATGGAGTGAATTCTAGGTCGGGTAGGAAGCTTGTCACGTTAGGTCACAGATACGAATAGATCATTGGTTTGATTTTGAATCAAATTTGTGAGCCAATAATTGCAGCTCATAAAATTATGATTCTGAGTTAACACCCTTCGGAAAAAAATTCAATATCGTAAAGTATGTTAACATTTTTTATTTACCAAGTAGTAAGTAACAATATAGGGTTTGCTTTTGATATGAGTTTTAATTATGAAACTTACACGAAGCGCACAAAAAATATCAATCAAATTAAAGTTATATTTAAGTGATATATAGTCAATATTTTTCGTTTGAAACACGGTCTTAATTTTTGTAAAATTGTGTTAAAACTAAAATAAACGTGAACAATTGTTGAAAGATTACTCATCTCGCTCAGAACCATAACTATATTAGTCAAAATATATTATTGGTTATAGATGGTTTGATGTAAACATCAAACCATTGACCCACCCAAAATGTACTCGTTACTCCAACGAGCCTCCCACCCGACCTAGAATTTTCTCTTTTTCTTTCTTCTTTTAACATCAATAAAATCTAAAATTAAATTTTTTGTCTTAATATTGAACCTTTGTGGTGTATCATTTATTATTATGTCAATTCAGTAATTGTATCATATAAGTATATTGATTACCAAAAATAATTAATCTAAAAAAAAGAATAAATATTTTAAATGACATTTTTTTTTATATCAAACTCAAGTACGTATTAGACCTCATTTTTTCGTTGTTTGTTTAAATTAATCAATGTAAAATGGTAAATGTCGTAAACCAAAACAATAATCATAAAAAAAAATGGATAGAAAAATATTTACGAACAGTTCTGACATAAATATTGTAAGAACTTGGTGGATTATTAAAATGAATCAAACTAATTTCAAAGTGATTTTTTTCTTTTTAATATAATTAGATACCGTACTCAAATAATAAAACAACTGAAACTACTTTTGTTTTCAAAGTAATATTGATATATTATAAAATCGATAATTCTCATAACTATAGTATTATTATACTAAAAGGTTGAACGAATGTGAACTACAATATTCAATTTTAAATTACGCCTCCTAGATTGAATTACGTATCTGCAAGAGTTTTGTATAAAATCTAATATTTATATGGTATCTGGATAACATTATAGAAATACAGTTACTGTAGGATTATGCATATAATAATATTGTTAACTATTAAATTATTCTTCCATTAAATACACTTCAATTAAATTGTATTGTTTTGTGTCCGTTCTATACTGTCATATAGAAATCTTAATAACTTAACCACATAAAAATACGAACAAAACTAAATTATCCTTCAATATAAAACAAACATTTTTTGCGTTTTATTAATATTATTAAACTATCACAAAAGAAAGCCTTCATGCAGAAAGAAGAAAAAATTTAATATAAAAAATATATTTGTCGATTGAAAAACAAACTAAGGAGAATATAAAATGGAAAAGGCTCAAGGAAAATGTGTATAGTATAAATTTATAATACAATAACTTTTAATTATAACAAAAATGAATGAGTGTTTTTTTAAAATAATACTTAATATTATTATTTTTATACTATAATATCCAAGAGTCAAAGTGATTGTAGTAAACTTAGTTTAAACTAAAAATTATAAGTGGTCCATAATTTTTTGTATATAACTAATTTCGAATTTAACTGTTCGGGTTTTATCTATTAAATTATTATAGCAAACTGATATGGAGCTACAATGCATTTATTCGTTTTATTTTGTTATTCCAGAAAGCATTTTTATTGTTGAAATTGGATTTTTATTTCGAAAAACCTTAATGTTGAATAATTATACCGCTTACAATAAAGTATTATGACCCTAAGCTTATCTGCACTACTAATGTTTGACGTTTGAAAGTTGTGTGTGTACGATGAAAAGTTTTCACGGTTGGTACAGTTAGGTATTTATTTTGTAATATCCCCATTTATCTGCAGCTTGTACTACTCGTACGTTAGGACTTTTAAAAAGGTTTAGAGTTTAATCAAAGTTTACCTAAATGACATTACTGAAAAATCATTCTGTGCCGAAGTTTGTATGTTAAAATTTTGATTAATTTAACTTAAACGTAAGTACCAACATAAGTTTGGTAACCGCACCCTAAAATAATGTGCGCACAGTTGACATTAAAATATTTTCAGAATCTGAGCGTTGCGAAGAATGTTTCGATTTTACAAAGTTGTTTCTGTAAACACTTTTTCGAGAAGTAGAATCGCTCCTATATTTTCGTATAATTGCTCCGAAGAAGAGTGATTGGAGACGGCACTTAATTTGAAGAATTGTTTGACATTTTCATTTCCTAATGCTATGACCTAAAATCGAAATAGTCAATATAGCTTAGCAATATAACTTCACTTGAGTAGATAATTATACATTTCAGTTAATATTTCGTTATATTTTTGATTATTTACATTAAATTTTTTGAAATTCGTTGAAGTTGTTAAACATTACTAAACCGAACGAAGCACAAAAGAATAAATTTAATAAAACGATTTCCGTTATTTTAAAGCTAAAAAAAGTACTTTGAAACTTTCAGTTTGTTACTGCATTTTACTTACTGTGCTCGCTTATTGAACTTCTTTTCCCCCAGACAAAAATGTCTGTCTAGTCTTTTTCATTTCGACTAAACCGTGTTTGATTCATTGTAGGCATGAGTGACACGACAAAGAGAAAAAAAAACCGTCGTAAACTTAAATACTGTTCGTAACGGCGATAGTATTATCTTAATTTTATCTGAAATCGTGTTCGTTACCAGTTTTAATAGTATAAAACGCATTGATTTGAATGCTGTTATTTTCGTTGTATCAGTTTGAACATAAAATTAAACGATTATTTTGGGGAGACGAAATGAAATGAAAATAAAATAAATTAAATACTGTTTTCTAACAAAATACATGGAGTATATGTTTTGTTATTTATTGATACAGCGTAACAATATACCAAAAAGTCCAAACGCAGTATATGCTTGTTCGCGTATGAAACGTGCTGTTTGTAAGACTCAATACAAAAACACAGAATATAATAGTGATGTAAAGAACTGACCGAGTACAACAATAAATATCACATTTAGGTAGTAGTAATATTACTAAACGAATCTTAGCCTGACAATTCTCAACACTGGACTTGGCGGCTAACTTTAAGGATTTCATTGAGTAAGATCAATTATTAGGATCCTGTAAAACTCTTTGTCGTGTGTCGCGTGGACTTTTAACGTCGATTTAAGTACAGTAATTATTTCCATTCATATTCTAAACAACATTTCGGTAGTAATGGAATTTCACGAAAAAGTTTTCGGCTTGAAAAGTGAAATGCCGAAAAAACTGATTTGAAATACACCCAACGCCGATTTTTTTAACAGAGTCTTTGAAAAAATAAAAATCTAACAAACACAATCAACGACATTGCTGCGTTTTTGTCGACGAAATACCGTACCTACCGACGTTTATTTCTAACTGCACACAGCGCGTACTTTAAAGGACCACCGGAAGCTGCTGCGAAATCTACCGTCTCAGTACCTACGAGCTTATTCATTATTTGGCCTATATATTGCTCGGACAAGGTTAGGACCGTGCCGTTATTCGTTGTGCATTAAGTTTATTGCGAATATCCCTCCGCACAAATAATACGATTACTCCGTTTGTTTGTACTTTCAGTCGACTTACCTGCAGCTCGCGTACGATGAACATTGAGTTTGATCTCGGTCCACCCCGTAAGTGCCTACCTGAGATCCGAGCGAAAACCGCGGACCGTAAAATCGACACGACCTCTCAGTTTCGTTCACTATACATTACATCTTCAAAAATTATGTGCCGAGTGAACGTCGTATTAGTTTTACTGAGTTATTTTTTTCTCACGACGATTTTCGCGGACGAATATGTACTTACATGTTCGTTAAAATGCACGTCGGAGTCGGACAGTTTTGTGTGTGCATGACAAACATCACCGAACAATCGAAATTCGACCTACCAAAGTAGGTCTTAACTTTGCAATAGCTACATGTTTCGTAGTTTTTGTTAAAATCGTAATAGGACTTTCACTTGGATACAAGACTTAGGTATAGATATAGACTTCTTACTTTTCCTCAGGAGTTCATACGTCGTTCGTGATTACTATATATTTATTGTTGACAATATGACCGTTACTCATAGTGTAAATATATATAAATTTTTTCAAGTTGATGAAGGTATAACATTATCTGTACTGCAGTTGTTCAACGATACTTTTTAGATTCGACATCATATTGTATAGTGTGTATTGATATTTTAAAGTACTTTTGTAAAAATATACTATACACTGCATTCGCTGATGTATTTCATGCTCGATCATTTTACAATGCGTTTCAAATGGCTTTCGGGAAGGCAGTCGGGTGTAACGTTGCTTCCGAAATAGGACTGCGAGTATATAGTGTTGTTATGATACAATTTTTTGGTCTTTTTGTCGCGAGCCGACCGTCGTTAAGAGTGAGTAGACGTGTTACGCCCGCAGAACAATATTATTACGATCTCGGTCAAATACCCGCTCACCCACCAACGTCGCGATGTCCACCTTTTTCGAATAAACGATATTGAAATAGACGCATCGGCTGATCCGCCGTGTACTCGTTTCAGGGAACGATCAGGGTGCACCTGGAGATGTTGCTGGCCAACACTCTGAGCGAAGTGATATCCAGTATAGTGGTAACTGGTATCAACCAGCACGGGGTGTCTTCGGCGGCGTCCAGTGGCGTGGTGGCGTCGCCGACGAAAACACAGTGTTACGACCGCGACAAGCACGCGTGGTCGATCAGGAGCGATTGCCAATCGGAAACGGTCCGGCTTCACATGGTGTACAAGGACATTCAAAACGTGCCCAGAAATCACCTCAGGTAATTATTATTAACAATAATTGGCCAAGAAATGACAATTTTTAGTAAGTAAGAACACGTATAACACAGTTAAAAGGTTACCACCGAGATCTCACCACCATCTCACAATGCATCTAGATCGGTAGTAATTTGTATTGTTTATTGACGCTTTACTCGTATCATGTGACTGTCGTGAACAGGGCACCCGGACGGTTTCAAAATTATATTTTTTTTAAAACCTACCTACGTGTAAGTATTTCAATAATGGTTCGAACGATTTCCGGAGGAGTTATTGCGAAATATAAACGAACGGAAATAATTGTGATATTATAGTGACCTGCAGTGGTAAACGTCTAAGAAAGAAAAAAAAAGATGCGATAATATATAATTGAGCTATACGTATGTAGAAAAACCTATTTTCATGCATGTACGAACATTTTAAGTCTGCCGCGAACACTGATAAGCTAAGAGTAATTTCAAAGTTCTTTATCGCGCTCCAAATCGATAAACATCTTCTTTTAAATTTTTTTCTTTTATAAAATAGTTGTATGAAGCACTTGGAGATTTTAATTTCAGATCATTATTCGTGTTTGGACAATTGAAAAGAAAAATAATGGTTCAAAATTCAAATAGTGTAACTGCATCTCGGTCCAACTTCCTAACTTTTAAGCGACTTTAGTGCTCGAAAATTCGAAAATAAACGAAAAAATGATCATTGTTAAATTTGTAATTCATCACTCGCTATGCTTAGAATGTAAAAAAAAAAAACACAATTATTATAATTTTGTATCTTTTCAGTAGGTATTTAACAATAATTTGTAGTCTATTTTGAACTTGTTTAGTCTTATAACAAATTATTATGATGTCTCCACCCAGTTGTTCATTATGTCTGGCGTTGATGAACCTTAGAAATAATGACCATCTAATATATTTTTATTTCACCTTTTTAAATCGTTTACTCTTATGGTTCGTTTCGATTTTATTTGTATACATACATCGTTAATCTACAACATGTTATTAACTCCTATGTAAGTATGTATCATATTAAATGGAATACACCTATAATAATTTCGGTTTTAAATAACTGACAGTCTAAAAATGATTAATTGATCATCATGACTCACGAGGACTTAAAAAAACTTTATCTGGATACAATTAATAATAATAAAAAAAAAACAATCAAATATGATTTTACATTCATTTTCCCTCTCAACAGTCGTCTTGAATTACTTATCAAGCAACACAATTAATTTATTTAGCTGTAATATATAAACTGTTTTAGATTTGAAAATTAAACGTTACCTGTAGATAAAGTATTAATATAGTGTTTACTAAAATAAGTTTAACAATTTTATGAAGCCAGCTATAAACACACTGTTATTATCATTTTAAATTATGACAGTTATTTAATTTTATTATGACTATAAAATAAGTATTTAACATCACTAAAAAATCTCATTTTAATTTATCTTAACTATTAAAAAAATCAAGTTTTGATTCTGGAGTTTAAATAAATGTTTATAAATGTTGATTATTCTATACTAGGGAGAAAATAATATAAATTATAAACTAAATAAAATGTTTAAATACTTATATCTTTGGATCAGTTGTGCACGAAACGTACAAAATAAACTAAAACTTTATTTTCAATTTGAATGAAATTCATTTTGAATAATTAATTGTTTTAAACTAACTGATGATACATTTTGTAAAAAATATTTAATAAGAATTTAATTTCGACTATTAAATTAAATATTTACAACTTACCTTAGTTACAATGATTTACAAAACACTTAATACTCGTACATTGTAAGCGGCATAATAATTTCAAATTCTTTTTTAAAGCGTTTTGAACTTGTTTGTTCGTGATATAGAAATAATGACCAAAATATCAGTTTAATTTAAAAAAAAAAAAACCATAAATAAGATCTAGTTTACTGAAATTATTTACAATCAATAATAATGCCGAGGCAGGCACAATAAGAAAATTTGATAAATTTACTGTTGGTAAGTTAATGAGTAGAACAGTAAAATTTGATTTACGTATTATCTACTTTTACATAATGCATTTGAGTTAAAATAATTTTCTTACTGTTTCGTACACTTTTATTTATTTTTTTTCGTTTTTAAAAACTAACCGTTTTGTCTTCTTGACTAACGTTTATTTTGGGGGTGTTAAAATGTTGGAACCGTCGCAAGACATTCGACAAGAGTGTGCCACGGAGATGACTAATGGGGTTTTTGGACGTACTGAAGAATTAATTTTACATTAATTTTCTGTGTTGACTGTTTACAATGGCCACTTAATTCCATTCCTTCTAAGAACACAGTAACGTCATTTAAGCACTAACAATGGTGACAGAAAAACACATTCATTCACTTAAAGCCCGTTTATAATGACACGACATTTCGTCGCCTATTCACAAATCCTGTTTCTGGTCACTATTATTGGCTAATCAAATTTGTAATTTATATTAAAAGCTCGAAAACTACAGCTAAAATACAAAAATCAAATCCTATAGTACATAAATAAGTAATAAAATGTCCCTATATATTCCTAAAAAAATTATATTTTCTAATATTGATTAAATTATTGTGTTAAATATCCCTTATTTATATATTTTTTAATGAATTTTATATTTTAAATTAAATAAATGAAAAAAAATAATTCAACCCTATTTTTCATTTGAAATTACAATTATTTTTTTTGCCGTAAAACCCATAAAATAATGCGAGTGTAATATTTTGCAAAATAAACCTATTGGTTGATTAAAAAGTTTAAAAAAAAATGTTCCACAATTTTACTTTGATAATTATGTTTTAAAATTATGATTTTTTATTTTCACTTTTTTCTTCAAACGTTCCCTCATAAGATACCGTTGATTAAACATATTTCGGACATAAATGTTTTCCCATTACATTAAATTGTTTTTGTTTTTCAGTATTTTTTAATACTCGTGTAATAAAAGTTGCTATTGTTTTTTGTTTTTAATTAGTAAAAACATTTTAAACAGTATTTTCGATTCAACGTTAAATAATATTAATGGCATGCAAGTCCAAATCCCAATTTCGCTTGATATTAATTCTATCTTTTCAAAATCGTATAGCATTTAATGATTGTAAACAAGTAATTTACTGATTATCCACCTCACTTATTTGAATACTCAAGCACAGTAATTTTGCAACAAATTCGTAGTAGGTAGTGTGTGATCTGTAAAACATGTTTTGATATTATAATGTGATACCATGTATAGTGGATGTGAACACTGTGAACATACATGGACATTAAACGCAAAATGTTATGTAAAATAATACAGAGAAAAAAAAATCAATCATTCTTATCTCAATAGTCTATCAAAATCGCTTTTTATATTGTGCATTACTGTGTATAGCTTTTGGTAAAGTGATATCAAGATTGTGGTGGACGTATAAATACAACAACACGTATCGAAGTAACGAGACACTTTATAGACAACGCGTTTTTGTAATTTCTTGATTCCGTGAATGCGACGAAAAAGCTTTTAGTTGAATAATGGTTTATAATTTTGTTTTAAAAAAAAATTTTTGGATTGAATTATCCACTAAAAATATACATACAGGTAAAACTACTTAAAATACTATATTTAAAGGTCAGTCATTTTGTTAAATAAAATAAATACTTTGAGAATGATTTTTCCGAAACATTTGTATTACAATCGTAGAAATTATTCAAATAATTGCACTCGGTATAATTTCAGGACCGATTTAAGTTTCAATGAGAATTTAAATTAAATACAGGATGCTCAAATTTGTTGTTCTGCTGAATATAAACAGTAAATCATTGACCTAGAATGTATGATGTTAATTTTGTTTTAAGTGAAAATAGTTTGGATAGTAAAAAAATCTTACTTTAAAACTTATCTGTTTAAAACGTAAGATATGTCTTATACCTATATCTGGATTTCATGATATAATATAATGATTATTGAGCATACCTACTAGATTTTTTAACGTTTATTCAAATATTATGAAAGTTATACTTCAATTTATAACTAAATTTTTTGTTTTGTGGAGATTTTGAAGATATTTACTTGTTTCGATACATTAATGTTTATAATCTTTTTTTTGTTGAAGTTTTTCAGAAGTACCACAATATCATATATTTACATAACATAATGTAGATATTATTCTTTGTGCCTAAAATCGTATTTTATTCCAAATATTGTAAGTAATTTTAAACATTTGAAAATTAAATCGGATTAGATAATACAGTAAAAATGGTAATGACACGCTGTTCAATATAATAGTACCCGATTTGCTGATTACAAACATTTACACGATACATATATTTTTTATTTAATTGAAAATCGATACTATAAACGTACCTACTAAATAGAGGGTTTGTTTGTATAGGTATAATATTCTGTTAAATATGTGTAGTATTTTGAAACACGGTTATGCATTGATTGTTATCATAATGTATGTGTGTGTATAACCTACTATAAATCATTTAATAATCCCATTTTGGGAATTCACCGTAGCAGTGACCACTTTCGGGGTCATATTTTCTGTAGTTTAAATGTGCATATAATCGTCGATTTATGTAATAATATTTTACAAGTTGCCGAAAACTGGATACGATAAATTTTTGTTTAACTATACCCGAAAAAATTGTACAATTACATAAAAAATTATAAAATAGAGTAACGTACTAGATATAACTAGATTCGTTTCGGTACATATTATAAAAACAATTCATATTGTCAACATTTGTTCGAAAATAACAATAGAAACATTACACAAAACGAACGAGTAAAGTTTTGTTGTATCATTACCGTGGTAGAATAGGTTTTGTCTAAAATGAAATAATTTATTACCTACCCATATGACCACTAGGAAAACTATTATGACTATTAAAACGTAAATTATAGATTACTTTTAAAGTCAAGTTTAGCGAATGATTAACAATAATAATAATAATAATTACTATAAAGTCAAAACGTTATGGGACGTTGATTCGTTTTTATTTTTGATGTTAAATCTAGTTTTACATAATATAGTTTAAGCAGACGGTTAGCAAACACCATAACGTTATAACAAACAAAGGTAAAGTTTTTTTTGTACTAGAACGCATGTGAATATTATTATTCTATCAAATTCATACGCATCGTGTACACGTTGTTGCGCGTGTTTGTGTTTACTTGATAAAAGTAAAACCGCTAAATAAATATAGAATAACGGACGAATAAAGCGGAGTAAAAGTGTGTAATATTTATTTTCAGAATGTACGTACTTATGTATGTGTACTGGCAAGTTGTATAAAATAAAACGTATTTGAAATATTCGTAAGTACAATACACTTAAAAACACAGTTTTGACGTAGAATTATGATGAATTAAATAACGTCCTGTTATGATGTTTAAGTGCAAATATTATAGTGGTGTGACGTTCATATTTTGTTTGTACCGACTACACAACTTATACGGGAGTATAATCAAAAGTTATATTTTGTTCTTTACGAGCATAAAATTTACGTTTGTAAATTATAATAATAATAACTAGCAATTGCATACAACAACGGGGTCAATTTTAAAACCTAATAACAATAAAAAAAAAAAAAAATTCATTTTTAAAAGTTAGCCAATGACAGTTTATTAAGCAATGCGTATAAATTGTACTTTTAAAAGTTACAGACTTCTAACTACAAAACTAAAACTAGTAAGAAACAACTTAAAATTCAAAATTTTTGTTTTTTTTTGTCGACATTTTCTACATAAAATGTATTTATAAACGTGAAGTCTGCTGCCATTACTAATATAACCAACACTTATTTCTATACAAGTACCTAGGTGTACTATAGAACTCAATTATTATTTTATTTTTCAAATACTTTACATTCATTTCATAGTGATCGGTTAACACAGACGTTGTTTGGATATTTTAGAGAAATTAAAGCTAATTTATACAAACATTAGGGTATAAAAATTACAAAAAATTAGAAATGTGCACCATTGTAACGTTGCCTATACCTACCTTTATTCTATTCGGATTCAGACAACAATTTTTGCTTGCATTGGCAACACAAATTTAACCTGTATGACTATTATTGAAAAAAGTATTATTCATTTTTCCAAATGCACGTTTATTTTGTGCAGATTTCATTTTAATCGTAAAGAACTTTTACGTTCTTTTTTCAGTTCAAAATAAAACTATTTTGCTTGCATAAACGTGCCAGTATATTATATACGTATAGGTGTGTTACGTGCGCAACCAATTATTTGGTGTAAATTATTTCCACTCTTCATTTTGGCTCCGGTATTTTTCAATAATGTATTATGATGATGTCAGTCGCAGATATTATTTTTTATCGGAAAATTCAATGAGAAAAAACTTAAAATAATTTACAAAAATTGTTTAACACAATATAATATTATTATATTAATATGTATGTTTTAAATTCATTTTTTCCAATACTAATAAAAACTATACAGTACCATCGAGCAATAATTCATGTATTATTGTCACACGCATTCATTACAATATAACTGTACTATAATTATTATACTCGTGAACTTTTAGTTTAATACGTCATTTCATTTTTATGAGTATGTCGTTTAAAAATTTCGTCTTTTACCAACGACAAGTTTGATTTTAACGTACACAGTTTTTTTAAATTATCGCATACCCAATCCCATTATTGAGAATAACGTTTTTTTTTAATTAAATAATTTTTTAAAGTTACAAATTTGATTTAGAACTGTAGAAATTCATAATTTTGTATTACGGTATCGTGTAAACAAAATTAAAAACCGATTTGAACTGAATCGTTATATTATCTAGCTTTTTAATACGATATTTTTAACATTTTATACTAATGTTAGTATCTGCGAGTTGTTAACATGAATTATGCACCGAGTTCGATAGCTTGCATCGCTTAAAAGTATTACAACCGTAAGTATTTTTAAATAATATAATATTAAAGATACCTTTTTCAGCTTAATAATATTATGTTTTTATTTTATAGACTGTAAATTTTCTTTTTAATACGATTCTGATGTCTAAAGTTAAATGTTTACCGTAAATTATTGTAACAAAGTGTAAAATTGAAAAAACCGATTGAAAAAAAAACAACCCGTTTTTGAAAATGTCATTTAGCTGATTTTGATGTACTAGACGCCTCAAAAAATCGATGTCTTATACCTAATCTGTATGCAAGTTGTACACCTAACACAATTAAAACTAAATTATAAAACATTTTGTCTTTCGCGTATACTTTTTCTAAACTCCGTTTTTATCTATTCTCGTACATGTATTTAACATGAAAACAAAGGATCAGCATTTACATTTTTACTTACAATTGAATTTTTATTTTTATAATTCTCAATAAAATTTAAATTTAAGTACTATTTATTTTTTTATTTTTTTAGCTTTCAAGTGAAACGTTGTACACTCTAACTCACTCGTTGTAACTCGTTATCTTTTTACTATACCTACAACTCAACGCTATACAAGGCAACACAGTGATTTTAAGTTTGGAACAACGGTGTAATAAAGTTTGATAAACTGCGATAAAACGCCTTTACTATTTTTTCAACATCGTTTAAACTTTAACTCCACTTTGCTACACCATCGTTTATTCGAAATTACCGCTTTCACCTAACTGCAGTTGTTACTGATGTTGGGTGGGCAAATGGAGAGGTTTAATGACGACAAATCGTTTGTATCTATCGACTTTTTGAGCATTTCTGGTGGAAAATATCATGTATTTCATTGTAAAAACCAATCGTTTCTTCCGTATAGATGATGCACTAAATCTAAAATACCAAGGCGATGATGTGTTCATACATAATCGTCGAAATTATAGTACATATAGCGTTTACGAGTGCGTTTTTGTGATGCTTATGGTAATTGTGTTGATGTGCAAAACACACTATAATATTTCTCTCGAATATTAAAACTTGTACTGTTCTAAAAACGTTTTAAAAGGCAAATATCAAACGATCGACTGTGGAATTCAACAATACTGTATACAATGTAAACGCTGTAAAACACGTTGTAAAGAGGTTTACAGACCATTAAATATAATATTATGTTCTGTAACGGAAGGTAAATAATATACACGCACCGAATACTTGAATCATCATTTTATCACTGTAGTAGTAGGTAGATAAAAACGTAATAAAAATAACGACGTGGGTATAACACTTTATCGCGAGTTTAATTTTAAATTATTCAATTATAGCAAGACATTTAGTACAAACTTGGTTTTTTTGAGTTAAAAAATAATTATATTTCGTACAAACATATTTTTAAAACACTTTTTAATGGGTTATTATTATTCAATAATAGGTCCGTTTATAATGTTTTATATTCGTTTATTTGTTTATAATATACCGTAAATAACATGACGGTTTTATTTGATGCGTGTGAAATGTATGTTTTATTTGTATGTATAAGCTACCGTAAACTTTTAACCGTATAAACTTGTAGCGACGATCCCTATAGTAGTAGGTAACCTTATAATAATATATTGTAACCCTTTAAAAAAATATTAATCAAATTTACAAAGAATCTAATAACTGTTATACGTCTAGGTATACCTACTATAAATTGCGTTATCTGGTTTAAAAGTGGTTTCCATCGGCATCGACAAGTAAACTATTTGCTCTAGGGTTGTTTAATAATAATGGTGATTATGAAAAGCACGACGGACGACGGAAAATACGAGAGAATGAGTATTATATACAGTAGTAGTATGTTTATATAATATATTATTATTAGCACTGTAGAAACTTCAGCGGGTTGTTTGCGAGAGGTTATAACTGGAGATGAGATTTTAATAAATTAATTCTGTACATCAAACTATACATACATGTTTAATCTTAAACTTAGAGTATATTGGAAGGATGCCCATTAAAACGTACTCCGAATCCGTTTTGGGAGTAAATAATAAATATATTTTTTGTCTTTTCGAAATATCGGAAAAAAAAAAAAAAAAACAAAGAAAACTATGAAATTATAATGATTCCTGCATACACGAATAAAAACGATAAAATTCAAAGTGTTTACAACGTTTCGAATATTTCGAGACAACTATACAAAAGGACTTGTTTTCGTAGGCTTTACTATTGCTTCTATAAATTTATGGGTTTAAATGGGTTACTGTTTATATCACTATTTGCTAGTTTCACCATTTTTGTTTGGGTTTTTTTTTCTATTTTTACACGGGCCCTTACAAATAACTTGGTAAATTTTTTTGAAAGCACCGTGTACAGTTAAGGAATTTCATTTCACCTAACGAATTGAATTAAAAAGTTTTTAGAGTTACAAACTCAATAGTTTAAATGCTTAAAACGGATGACATAACCTTTTTTGTTCGGAACTGAAGTTTGAGAGTAAAAAAAGTTATGCACAATGTACATACTACATATATTATACTAAAACTTAGAAACTGAACTTGTACAAAAAAGTTTTAAATTTAAAATAAGAAAACCATCAAACAAATTCCTGATAGAACCCTAGACGCTGCTCTCCGTTTCATCCAACAGAACTTAATCCTATTTTTCACATCCATAACCCGTACAAAGTATCCAAGACATACTTAAAACTCTCTTACTCTTCTATTTGACGTCACCGATTATTGTCATTACTCTCCTCGTATCGTCAATCTCCTGGTGTCTTGCGCCAAAATTATGCTCTATACACATTAAAACAGTAGAAACTATAATACTACTCACTATCAATCCCTTTCCCTCCAGCCTGTTATTAACTTCTTTCGGATTTTCTCCAACCAAAATTATATCATCAGCAACCAGGGTACTTCATCTTGAATATCTTTTATAACTCTATCCTTGTAAGGGCATAACCCCGATGCACATATACTCCTACGTTAATGTTTTCTGTTACTTCTCACACACTATAGAACACTCATATTCGGTCATTTAAGATAAAATTATAAATCATTTTACCCCGCTATTATTGTTGGACGGAAAACTGAAATGTGAAGAAAAATGACACCGCCCGAAACTTTGTAAATAATGCCGGGAACGTACTCGATCAAATAACTTGCCGGACAGTTGTATAAACTTTGGTGTAACCCAGAAAAAAAAAACAACACTTCTTTTAGACCTAATTCATTTATTCATTTATTTTTTTATAAAAACGTGCAGAAGCCCAATTACAAACATTGTTAATTAATTAATATTTAGATTAATCGTTTATTTATGGTTTATATTGTATTTCTTCAAACCATGTTCAGTTAGCTGTTCCTATGTAGCTTTGTACCAATCTATTTATCAAATAAAAATAATTTCTCTATTTTGTTACTCTTGTGATGAATATTATTTTTGAATCTTACATTTTTTTTTTTTTTGTGCAAAAACAGAAATAAATTTGTCGTAGTTTTCGTTAGAGTTATAATAGTTCAACACAGTGTAATTTGTTTTCAAATCGCATGACGTGTATCAATGAAGTTATTTATATTATAATATATAATGTTAAACAGTCAACGAATTCGTTACAAGCACTGAAAAATAAAATATAATATTGTCATAGCCTACGTGTATTTGAATTAAACATTTTTAATCTAAAAGCTGATTTTGTTTACAATTATTTGTTATTGGATCAGTTGAAGTATTAATCCGTTTTTCAGAATTCTCACAGTCATGTTTCAAATACCCTTTAGCTAAGGGTATGTAATGTTTTGACTTTCAGTAACAATATACGGATATTAATTATATGTGACCCTTTACACACAATAATATTCTGATTACCCTAAATTTATACCAGATAATGGAATAACGTACATTCGTTTTTAATTTCTTGATGTTATTCTATAATGTGTGACGTTATTATTAATTGTCGTGAAATATTTGAGCAATTATGATTATTGTAATTACTTTTTGTATTTGAAATATTATATGCGTATAATATATAATTTAACGCTTTTATTAAAATAATATATTCTAATAATTTTTTTTAAAATAGGCAAACAATAGAATTCTAAATACTTTTTAAGAGTTCTTTTGGTTTTCATATTCGTGTTTGATTCGTTTAATTTTTATTGTAATATTGTTACTAATAAACTATTTGATTTTTTTTTTTTTTACATTTGACAAATATTAAATACCAAACTATTCGGTTAACTGTGTTTTGATTAGAAAGTGTCTTCCTTTGGTCGTAAAATACCTATTTATTATGTATTTCTTTTTTTTTCTTTTTTATTTAAAAGAACATGTTAAATTTTAGTATTAAATGACAATTTACACATTGCTGTAAAACAATTTTTTTTTAGAGAGAATTATTCATGTTTGTTTAAGTTTTACTGTGCACGACAAAAATGTAAAGTAGTTAGAAACAGTTTCTACAACGTAATTTTGTTGTTCTCTAACTATCCCTGAAAATCCATTTAAATCTAATTTTGCCAAGCTAAAATATTTTGTTTATTTTTTTGTTTACATTTGTTAATTATTTTAAAGAATTTTAGGTATTATTATTGCAATAAGTAAATAAATGCAACAAATTAACATTAAAAAATTAACCATTGAGCTGTTTAATTTATACAAAACTTTTATTTAATATATTTCATTTAATTGTTGTTATCCATCCGTGAAAGCTAAATAATAAACTTGAACATCTGGTACGTTTCAGTTTTCTTGGTAGATTTGCTGGTAGAACAGCGGAATGGTTTTAACTATGTCTAAGTATTCAAAAAGTTAACCGCATGAATAATCATATTTCAAACTCATTTGCATTTTTGAATATTATTTGGAATGGCAATAATTTCAAATATACGACGATAATTTTTCAAGGTGTTGTTTTCCTAATACAATAATTTACTATCACTTTTTATTTTAATCCTAACACGGTTTTGAGCAAAATCTAATTTTATAAATTGGTTTTGATATTATTTTCATAATTGGCAAAAATATAATGACACTATGAAATATCGTTTATGGTAAAATAAATATACCTTAATTTTCAATAGTTTCAAAACATAATTCTTTTTGTTAATAATAATGACAGTGTAACAAAGTTTATTTTATTTAAAAAAAATATATATTGAAATTGCACCTATCATATTTCCAGTATTAATTAAATTGCTGAACAATTTTAGTTTTGCACTGTTTAAAATTACAACGTTTTAAAAATTGTTTATTAAAATGTTGTAATATTTATCAACTAATTATGTCGGTAACCTTAGTATACACCCGAAATAGAGTGCAGTTATAAAGATTGAGAGTTATGTTTTTTTACATACTTTATTAGGGAAAATACCTCTAGAGGTAGGTAATTTAAATTTCCGTTCAGATATTTATAAACAAAACAGCAACAGTGCAACACAATGCAAATTATTAAATGTTAATTTCAACCTTTTGTTTTTTAATATGCTAATTTATTTAAAGTTTATATTTAATTAAAGGTTAATCTATTCAAAAGGAGTTATGACTGAATAACGTAGCCAGAAATATTAAAAAGTTTCCGAAGGGTAGCGTTGTTATTCATTTCTTTTCGCTCTTTGAATCATCATTACAAGTATTGGAGTTTAAGACATTTTTTTTTTGTCTTTAAAAATACTTTTAATGGTGGTTAGATTAATTTATTAACTGGATGATGATTATTTTTTACCTATTATAAAATGGGTATGACTTGTTGCTGATGTGAGAAATAAAATGTTATAAATGGAATTCACGTATTTTACTAAAATAGGTAGGTACTATGGGTGGTACTGCAGGGTACAGTGAACGATAAAATTAAATATATATGAATTGATTTTGTACCACAATAATTGAGTTACAGAATTTTGTGGTCTTTTGTAGACCTGACTTTTTTTGAATCACGCACGTTCCTTGTTAATCTGTTGTATAAGTTATTCACAGGGTCATACACGGGGTTTTACAAAGTTACCTTGAACAACAATAAAATATGTAGGCTAAGTATTTCACGTAAAATGCAAAATTCCTTGCTCTACGAAATGAAATAAAACGACGCTATAAAATACGTTCTTTTTGTTATTTCTTGAACATTTTTATTTTCACTTTACACGGAAATTTTTTTTACTAAAAGAAAAAAAACGGGTTTTATTAAACCGTTACATTGAAATTGCAGTTGTTTGCGAAAATGTACTAGATTTTTAAAATTATTTTTATAAAACCTTGTTCCGTTAAACTATATAAGTATTGTACAAGGTAAATGTTATATATGTTACAGACATTCAAACATCTTAATTATTATACTTCGTTAGTATTGGTAAATTACAAACATGATACTAATACGAAACAGCAATTTTTATTAAAATATTGATATATTTGAACTTATAAATGTTTCGAAAAGATATTCGATTCGTTCGGCTCAATCGGAATTGTTTTATTTTTAACCAAAGATTTAAAATTGCTTGTGAAACGTTTGTTTACACTAGGTTGACCCCATAAAACAATGGCCTGCTCTTTAGTTTTCCCGTCTTTAGGTACTCCTTTTCATAAAATTCAATTCCTTTTTTTTTTTTTTTTTTTATGATTTTTCTCTCTTTTTTGAGCAATGGTACGAAAACCCAAAATTGTTTTCGAATATTTTGCGGCAAACTGTTTGAAATTTCTACATTTATATACCCGTTATTCGGGTAGATGGAGTGCTCTGATTTTCACGTTGAGATATACCTCAAAAAAGTTAGTATTCTGGTTTTGGAATGAATATTATTTTTTTTTATTATTATACATTTTATAAGTTAGAGTTATTTAAAAACAGAAATAAAAAAAACCACGTTAATATTTACGGTAAATAAATTGTCAACACTCAGAAATAACAACAAAAAAGTACGAAGTTGGTTTTGTGTTGTTACACAATTTTAAACTAACAATATCTGCACTTACGGTTGTGAAATAAAACATATTTTATACTTAATGCTCCATACCTATTGATTGTTATCGATTAAGTTATGAAATATTTGATTCCAAAAAAGTAATGTATAATATGTAATGAGATAATCGAGAATTTCAAGGTTTGTATAGATAAAATCTTTGTAAACAAAAAAATTTAAAGTACCTATATATATATATTATATATTGTTGAATGTTAATCGAATTTATTTGAAATTTAAAGAAAAAAACAACATAACCCGATATTATATGTATTATTTGCGTAACGTTTTATTTGTATGAAATAAGTAAAAAGTACTGGGTTATAATAATAATATTCTTTTTGTACGTTTTGTTATTGTGTTTCTGAAACGTAAATGAAAACATAATTTAACAAATATATTTATAACCAATACTCAACATAAAAGGCGGTTACTTGACGTGTTCGTATAGATTTTTTTCTACAGTTTACTTCAAAGTACGTGGGTGTTAGTTTTGTTTTAAAATAATACGCAAGTTTAAATATTGCAAGGGAATGTTTTAGAAGACTTGGTTTTAAAAAATTTCAAATGTATAATGGACCACGATAATATTATGTACTTAACGGAATAATATTAGGGACCTGTAGAGTTTCAATTTCCTATAAAGAATTATAGTTATTTTTAGTTGAATTTCATCCGATTTTCGTTCGTTAATCGCTTTTATTTTTTACAATTGCTTCCATATTTAAACGTTATATTTTAATGTTCACACTTAAGTTAATGTAATTAAAAAGTAATGTAGTATCTAATGTGCATTTTTGTCGTAAAACTGTTGAATTTTATTTTATTTCATTAACTTTTGTTCCCAAGTGCATTTAAGTTTTCGTTCGACTAGCTATTGTTTAAGTTATTGTAATGTATAAAGAATCGTCCACGTTAATGGATGCAGTTTATTTGATTACTAAAAATAAATTTTAAAAACAAAACGATTTTACCCGTCTTTAAACGAATTTCTGTTGTTTTAACCAAAGTTACAGCGTTCGTGCGTTTTGTTAACTTGACGTTTTTTATCAGTAGTTTTAATGCATATGATTTTGTGTGAACTTACACGACTTAATTATTACGTTGTGTCGTAATATTTTACGTATAGAATTAATAGAACCAAAATTCACGTTTTGACTTATTTATTATTAATATTCACCACACCTCTGGATAATTTTGCGTGCATTTTAAATAACCATTACCGTATAAAAAAAAAATCTAAAAAATGTGTATACTTTTTTTTTTTTATTTTAACTACAACACTTATATTTATATAATAATATTATTACGCTCTTGTAGAGAAAATATATGTATTATTCACGTCTCGTGTGACCTGGATCGTTAGACAAAAAACGCGCGTGTTCGATTCAATATTACTTAGTAGGTATATACGAGACTCTTGTGAAAACGGATAGGCTACCAATATTGGAATCGTGTAAAAGCCAAGTCGTTTTGGGGCTGAAAAAAAATAAAAAACGGAAATAAAAATAAATTGACCACAGCGTTTGACGGGAATAATATATCCCCGGGGAGGTGCGTGTGTCGTGTTTGGTTCTCAGGTGTTTTAATAGAGACCGGTGTTGGTGTCACTCCGGTACCGTAAACAATTATTTATACAACTGTTTGCAAGGCTGGGCTCAGTAGTTTGTTAAAAGTTATAGTTAAAAAGTCACGTTTTTTTTTCGAATTGTACGTGTTAACTTTGTGTTAATGTATAAATAATTTTAAAAAACATTTCAAAACTTTATTAAAAATATCGGTATGAAGAAAATTAAAAAAAAAAAAAAATACGAAAAACTTTTTTCAAAGAAGAAATAATGTCATACCCAGATACAAAACTATGTGTACCATATGAACTATTATATCTTTATTTTGAGTAAAGTAGAGTTGATTTTTTTTTTGATCAATTTTTAATTTAATAAGTTTAAAAAATGAAAAAAATCAACGTTTAACGCAACTTAACTTTGGTTTTTTCAATAAACTTAGCGAGTTAAAATAAGTTGTTAATTTGCCCAGCTTTGAAAGTTAACACAACAAATTATTCTCTCGCGGTTTTTTCCTGCATATATTTTCGACATCAATAATAAGACGAGTTCGACACAAAAAATGTACAAAAAAAAACTCCCACGGTAGTACAAATATAGATAAAATAAAATAATATCATTGTTTGAAAACCATTTTATAAAACACGGCAATATTAGGTATTGCGTAGTGGTTGTATTGTATTGTTCCAAATTTCAAACAAATACGAGTACGTTCTGTGTAATGAATGGAAAAAAAAACATTAATAATGATTTTCATCCTTACTCAAAGGTTTAATAATATAATAAATGCTGTATGATTAGTATGGGTTTTTAATCGTACACATTTGTACTTCTTATATTATAAGAGTTAAGATTTAACGTTACACTGTTTTGTATTCTTCTCTGGTTAATTTAAAGTGGCTTAAATTTGTATTTTGTATGCATATGCTGTAGATTTGTCAGTGGATGGACAAATCGATGTTATTTTGACATTTCAATTAATGGACAGTTACATTGTTGCACAGTGCAAAAGTGTGGAGTTTTAAAATGAAATATTTACATATTATGGTACGCGTAAAATCGTTATTTTGATATTTAAATTGGTTCATTATACTTGAAAATATCGTATCAAATCTCTTGTGTCAATCGTATGTCGAAATATTTCAAATTCATAGTACCTCAAAGTTAAAGTAGTATTACAATGCTTTGTTAGATAGTGGAGTAAAAATAATTTTATACTTTGACGTGTTACCTACTATTCTAAAAGACAGACGTCGTGTTTTTCGCCATATCCTGTTGCCAGCAACTGACGTCTATAACGTGGGAAACACGTACATTGTATTGAAGTTTTCAGTTTCAATTTTAGCGATTCTGTGTTGGGAGAACAGTCAAGTCACATTATAAAAATGAAATATCTTAGAATCAAATTAAAGACAATGTCAAAATTTATTTTCATTCTTAGGTTTCGAAACTATACAATAATATTATAACCTTTAAGCGTGCTATCAACACACCGATATTATTTTAAATATTTATAATTCGTGTCATTCCGTAAAAATAAATGTACAGTGTTGATTAGGCGCTTATATTTTCAACTATTAACTTTTTTATTTGTCCAGTACGTTTCGAATTGTGTTAATCGTTCTCTATATCGAAGTCACTGCGTATGGTAATTGTTTTTAAAAACGATTTCTTTTTTAAATATTACGTACAATTCAACGTCCATCACCAGATAACTTGTACACTAGCCGGTATTTAATCCGGTTGTAGAGCTACACTGCGCTTTTTGTAGCGGTAATACTTTAACGTGAATGCAAATTTTACAGTTTTTAAATACAAATTAATATTTTAAAGCCATTCGAATGTCGAACTGATATCGTTCGCCTTTTAAATTGAGAAGACTAATAGATTTTTTTTTTTTTGTGTCATGCCTGTCAGGTATATTTGCTGGACGGCGTATTTACTTCGGTATCACGGCAAAACGGGTCACGTGGAACCAGTGCCGTTACCCGGTGCGCCGTTTAGCCATTATTACGCGACTGACGTGACCGACGAAGGGATCATCATGGAGACCGACATCAGCGTCAAAGAGGTAAGTTCAACTGAAAACATTTTTGCGCGATGAGCAGAAACAGTTGTTTTTTTCACGGTCTGAATATTCTTTTTCGAGCACAAGGTCTATCTATATAGTAGTCGAATCCTCTAGGATTTCCTAAGCTGTACATGCCGGCCTGGACGAAAGATGTGTCTTTAGATTACTGTTGATGTTTAAACGTTTTTTTACACGCGCAGATAAAATAAAAAATTGTTTTCTAAATATAACGTGGATGAACATTTCCTTTTCCAGTCCGACTGCGTTGTCCACGTTAATTTTGTAGAAATTACAAATCATCCTAACCGTACAGCTATGCGGAAAAAATGTATGGTTTTTATTTTTCATCCGTTATTGATCGAAAACCGAGTGTAAGATTTTAATTAACCCGTAGCAGTTATACGTTACTTTTAGCTGTCTGTTCGATACCTGTGTGAAATATAAGTTATAAATATACATTTACTCTAGATTCTTTACAAGATGTATAAAATATGTTCATACGAACTTTCACTATACAAAAATTAATATGATTTTTTGAGACATTTATGCTGCGTCCGCGGTAGCAGAAAATATAAAACTGTACAAGTTACATAATATTTAATATGGGTAATCAAAAATAAGTGTGGTGTTTGCGTTTGACTTACTTTATTAGTACCCGTAAGAAAGGAATAAATTTATATCAAATACCATCGTTAAAATATAGTAATTAAAGCAAAATATAATTTATATGTGCACGAATAAGTATATCAATACCATTATTTTATATTAATTATCGTACAGTTTTAATGAACCGTTATATGTTTACATGCAATTCAATAAATACTTGTTGCTTAAACTATTTGGTTGTCGTACGTCACTTTCAATTTTGAATAGCAATCAGTTTTAAAACTGTTTTTTTTTTATTTGGTCAAAAACCCAAAATCTTCAACTACTTACGGAAAAGACGATGGGTAGTTATCAATAATAACCCAGGTCTTATTGAGATTTCCATTAATAAATTCTTAAAATATTTAAAACAGTATATATTATTTCATATGTATTAAACAGCCATCATTTGTAAATATTTGTACATCCTTCTTAAACAGTATTAAAAAACCATGGGTCAACTAAAAAACGTCATACAATTAGCTGTAATCTACACTAATAAATTGGAGTCCAAAAAATATAAGTCCTAGTAAAAAATCAAATGAAATCATCACATGATAATAATTGTTCGATTATAATAAAAATATAAATAAAAATTTCAACGCATGACTGCGGGAAATAATAATGATATATTTTTCTTGTATGAAACAATATCAAACAAAAATACGACAGTAAAATTATTATAATAATGTATACGAGTGAAATTTACGTAGTTGTGTGATAAAACAAGGAATGTATTTTGCAGCCCACATTACCTCAGTGACTATAAACGGATATGATGGTAAATTAATTTTATGAACTACTGGGTAAACAAGTTTTCTGTTGTATCTGATTTTAAATGCATTCACAACTGGTGAGTGGGAAACGTTCAAAACTGGGTAATATTAAAAATTTAATATATTAAAAAATTCATCGACATCCAGTCGGTGAGAAAATCATTAAATGTTGCAAGTGAAAGAGTACTATATTATATGGTAATAGCCACTAAAATATTTATATATAAATAGTTCCAAAGACTTGTACATAACCGTGGCTTTGTGAAAATAGCTAGCAGAAAATTACGGTCAACGATTCCATGGACAAAGAGTGAATTGTTAATCGTATCCGAATAACTTACTTTTTATTACATCATATTATTATTTTGATATTTATAAATCCAAAAACATTGACGCATTAACAATTTTATACATGTATTTATCAACAAACTATATGATTATACATTCAACTAAATGTAATGAATGTACAGTATACATATTATGTATGTGTTCTGTGCGCGCGCGTGTGTGTGTGTGATGCATTATTTTTTCTTCCTTAGATAATACTTTTTACTTCAAATAAAAAACAAACTTTTGTACCACGTTGTATTGTATGAGAAAAGGTCCTTTTTTTAATAAAAAGCAATGACATGAAAAGAAAACTAAGTATACCTTTTAAAGCCTCAGATTTATAATATTATACCGTGGGTGCAATTTTTATTCTAAAGTCATTTGAGTGGTTGTACAAACAGCTGTTTATTAAATTTCTAGAAGTACATTATAATTTTTTTTTTATTTTTATTTAGTAAATACGAAAAAATGTATATTAGGTGTAGAAAATTATTAAAAAGTTGGGTGGGTAGCTTGATGAAATTTCGATTACGACTTTGAAATGGGTTACTGTTTTGAAAGGGTTGAGTATTAAAGCGGTATAGGTATTGAATTTTTTTAATCGTTATTTTAAAAAAAATAACGATTTTGACCGGAGCTCGATTTACTCTAAAAATATGTATCGCTCATTACAACTTCAAAAGTATTTTGTGCGTATCACACAAAAATAGTACGATGAATTTTTTTTAAGATTTTGAGTTTGGAGCAACACCCTAACCCCCAGCCTATACCTAGGCGTTATATGCATGTTACAAAAAAAATGAAGCTCATTTACATAAAATGAAACGGTCTACTCGTTTCACTCAGAATCTATAATACAATATTTTTTCGAACAATCACATTTGTGAAATTTTTATACATTTTAAGTTCTTTGGTTTTTTTTAAAAAATTTGCCCGAATGTATATTTTTGTTTCTTGTACGGATTTATCTCTAATTGTTCGGCCGTTATTAATTACAATATATCGTTCGTCATAATTTATGAATGATGGTATAAGATGGCATAAGAAATATATCAGTAGCTGAATAACAACAAGTATGCTTGTTACGACCATACAACTCAGACAAAAGCATTTCGTGAAAAGTGAGGGCCATAAATCTGTTTTTCTGTAGAGTTGGATTAATTAAGTTAAGAGGGTGTTCGGATAAAGCGAATGACCAGTTTATTATTCAAAACTGCAGTATAGTGAATCCGACTATAGCTTCACACTGTGAAAATAATAGATAAACATTCATAAAAACAATTCTGTGCATTTTCAATTGTATTAAATAATATTTTTTTTACTGTACTTACAAACTCTATGACGTCAATCCCTGTAGAGGAATATTGCATTACCTAGGTATTTATCTTTTATTTTGTGTGTAATTTAAGTTTAGGTGTTACGCAATATTTATAGATATATTGTAACATAGATTTTTTTCTAATTCGCTATAGTTATATAGTACACACGAATCATGTAGGTTTGTAATTAATTTGTTGTATCGGACTAAAGGGATTATCAAACAATAACTCTTCGGAAATAGACAAATTAAAAAATTTCAATGCTTTATAATCGTTTACAAATTTAAAAATTGTTTCCGTTTACACATATACATATTATGTTGATACCCGAAAATGTGTTTCTATAAAAAAATAAAATGTAAATAAATCATTGTAAAATTATAACATTAATCCTCATTCCGCTCAGAAATTTAAACAATGTAAAAATAACACATTCCTCGCTACGCTTAGAGTTTAAAAACGAGAATGTAAAAACAGTAAATTGTATACCGAGTACCAAAATTAAACAAATTCTATTCATTTTTATATATTTCATAATAAAAACCAAATATTTCAGGAATCTGTTATGAAGTATAATATTAAAAAAAAAAATAATCTCATGAAATATTAGAAAACTATTAGAGAATTTTGTCAAACATTTCATCTCAAATTATAAAACAAATTCACAATATCTTTTATACATTTTACAGATTAACTCACAAGTCAAACGAATTGATTAAAAAAAAAAAATAAATAAACAAGAATAGTTGAAACACAAAAAAAGGATTTAGATTTTTTGTATATTTTCGTAAATACAATAGATAGGTTTTATGAAAATTTCAATTTTATTAGAAAAATATTATTTTAACGTACGTGTATATCTCAAACTCGTTTATAAAACGTTATGGTTTTTGTCGAAATGTTAAATCCAAACAACATTACGTCACTTATAAATACACGCATTTAAAACTAAAATATTTTCAAAATAATGTAATATTATAGGTTTTTTTTTATGATGTGAAGCATAGGCAATAATCGAAAATAAGGCGATTGACTATTGTGAGCACGAAAATGATTCCCATTATGCGATCTAGCTTGTGTCCGGCCTTGCAAAAAAGTAAAAAAAAGTTTACTCGAAAAAAATATAAAATCGAATCGGTATCGAATGTATACAATGGGATCCTTACGCACCCGTATTCAAAAGACGTATTACCTACATAAAATTGTCAACCGACGCGAGTATTTGTTGTGTTGACCATTTTTTACGACCCGACAAAACGTATTATACAAATAAATCAAATATGCACGTGCAGGATTGTCCGAATTGTTAGGTATTCAACGAGACGCAGTCGTGCAGAAACAACGTGTTTATACATTAATATATTATGTATTTTCGATCGTGTTGTGTCGGTGTATTTCACGATATTATTGTAATCTAGAATATTGATTCTGTTCAATGTGTACTTATAAAATTAACCGCCGTTGCGGAAAATTTGAAAGAGAATCAATCATTTTCGCATTTCGAACGTCATCAGACCGCAAATTCTAGAGTGTAAACCGCAGTGAAAATGGCGTGAAAAAAAATTCCATCCTTGGCTCGCGAATATCGATATAATATAACCCACTAATCGTTCCAATCGAAGATCACATTTATTCCTTATCCGTATCATCTGTAACTTAATTCATATGATGCTATACGTTGTTCGAAATGGCGTTAAATCATATTAAACGAAAAATAATATAACATTAGTGTGCGCCGAGTTTAGAGACTTTAGAGAAATTTCTATTATGTTGTTGCTCTTAGCGGCAATTTTTAAATAAGTGACAAATTTTCCAAAGTATTTTTGACTGGATAATTTTATAATACAACTTTCCTATGTGTTTTTCGTGTTTTATTTTAGTGCATTCTTGTTTTATGTAAGTAAATAATTGGTAAAACTTTCATTAAAGTTTTAATTAAATGAATTTTTTATGCCCGTGTGCACTGTTCTAGTGTTAGAATGGTAAACGAACAGTTTATAAGAATAGTTTTTTCTCCATCTCATGTACTGGATATACTGGGCGTAAAATTGACAGTTTGGAGTATACTTTTCGGCAGTTTTGGCGTGTTTCTAAATAGCATACAACATAATCAAAAATCGTTTTGAAAATTATTCACAACGTATTTACATAGAGCAAGGAAACGATAAAAGCATTTTTTTTTTTTTTAATTTCTATTGTATTTTTATTGATTTATAATTTTTTTTGTTCTGGGCGGGAAATATCGAAACTCGTGATTTTCAAACGGTTCGTAGACAACAATGAACGATCATTATTCAGCACGTGTCGTGCGATGAACTGTTTTCAGAATTATTCATCTTCACTCAAGACTTTCCGTTGGGAGTAATTGAAATAAATGTTTCGGGTCGAAAGACAAGAGCTTTGCGAAACATGCGATTAACGTATAATTTCGTCCGCGTAGATTTGCGTATTCATCGCGTTTATTGTATTGGTTTTATTACCGCGATACATAGAACCGCAATATTTTTAACATTATGATTGTATCGTGTTTTGGGTAAAAATTTGAAAAACGATTCCACAACCCCCAGCATCCCTATAAACACACGCGCTCTACGCGATTAATTTTCGAATTCAATTCGACCACACAGCGGTGCGAAACGCAAATTCGACCGGACGAAATCGAATGTTTGAACTATTATTTAAATACACGGTGAATTATATCATATATCAATGTATCTCGTATATATGGTACCTAATATTAAAATTAAAATATTAAAAATGAAAAAACGAGTGGTACAAAACATACGTATTTTCAGACAATTTTCGCTTTACCCGCCTATATCTTCGCGACTGTCGCGTAAATGCAAATTTTCAAAAAAAAAAAAATATGCTTGAAAAAATTCGTAAAAACAAATCTCGCCCGGCTAAAACGCTTACGTTTCGGTGGACCGCTGCGGAGTGTGCGGCGAATGAATTTCCCCGGAAAGTCCGCAGATCCCTCGGAAACACGTCGACGGCGACGACGACGACGACGACGGTTTTACGCGTATAATTCGATAGCGGGGTCCTCGAAAAAGGGGAGATCCGTTTCGATACGTTATTATTATTATTTCGTTCGGGACGGTCCCGACGGGGTTCGCCGACCGCGGACGGTAAGGAAAACGCGAAATATCGTTCCGTCCCTTTATATATATATATATATACCATGTACACGTATAGATCAACGTACGGAGACCGCGCGCAGATAGCTGGGTCAGACGACGCCGTATTTCTGTTCTCTTTCTCCCTTCGTCGGCCCGAAAGACGGTTTTCTTCTTTTTTTTACACGTATCCATGCAATAATATCATTGCGACGATCGGTTTTCTAACACGATAAATTGTTACGCAGAACCGAAAACAGCAGCAGTTCGCTGACTACCGTTTCGGACTAGAGTTTTGCGCGCGCGTGTCCCGTTGTGGAAAACGTTACGAAATTTTAACGGTTAGGAACCTACACCGCCGTCTGCGTAAATCGGTTTATTTTTTTACCGGCGAAAGTAGTAAAAAAAAATACCTCCAACCAAGCGAGCCGGTAAACATATGTATCGGAAAAGACTTTAAAAATCGATATCATTTTTGCGGGTCGAGAGTATACCTAATATACTTCAGAATTTAAACCTATCGCGTTTCAATTTTCGTACTTGAATTTTTCTTCTACTGTCTGAACTTTTTATCGAATTATATATTTTTATTACTCAGCCGGCTCTTCGATTTTTCCAAAAATAGTCCGTTAAAATGAGAACAGATTGAAGAGAAAAAAAAAATTCACGAGTGCGGTATTCTTAAAGACCTACATAGGCGTATGTTTGTTTCTTCAAAAGAAGTACGAACGTGTATATCTTTTTTTGCCGAATTTCGTTAAAACGATTCTGCAAATTGACTTTGAACTAAAGCAATTTTATTTAATCTCTTAACTTTTGGTCGGAGTCTTTTGGTAAACTATTTTAACAAACGAGTTTAATGTTTTTCTACAACTTGCTCAAATAACGTTCAAAATCAAAAATTATATACCTGCCTTGTGTTTTTTTATAAGTTTTCTCTATCTCGTATTAAAAAAAAAAAAAAAAACACAACGTGTGTAGAATATAAAAATTGTTGTACTTGAAAAATAAAGAACGTACTTCCGGAAGCCTAATATCAAAGTGTTTAAAATTTAGTTTCTTTTTTCCAATAATTCTTCAAAATTCAATTGCATGTACTTATGCACTATATGCGTATTATCATCATTTAAATAGGGTTTATTTTTGAACGAGCAGTATCCGTTCTTTTGTAATGTTCAATTATTATAGTTACATTCAGTCAACTATTGTCTATAACCATACGAAATTTACTGTACGAACCCCAGCTTATTTTATAATTAGATAAATAAGGGAAAAATGATATAATGGCGTGCTTCTTGTTAAGGCAACATAAAAAATCTTTAAGTCTTTGAAATAAAATGTATAACCGGGTATAGTGTTTAAACGAGATATAATATGGTTATAATACGAATTCCGGAAGACGATTCATTTCTGGTTCATTATGATATTAAAAATTAATTTGTTCAACCTGAGTAAAGCGCTTTCTCTCTGAAAATCTATACGGTTTCCGGAAGGATGGTCTTAACAAAAGAGCCGTAAAATGAACTATTCATAAACATTGTACAATTATTCCATGAATCGTTTTGGAATTAGTTCTCAAGAAGTATTTTAAGAAGATATATTTCAAAAGAATAAATTTACATTCGAAATATGGTAAGTTTTTTCTGAATCTAACAAACCGCGTAATATTGTTTTTATTGAATGTTAAACTATCAAAATCAACTTAATTTTAACCGAATAAAAACCCACTATATAATATATGTATTGATACTTAACATAAAATCAATGAGAAATTAATTATTTTCGAAAAACTTAAAATAAAATAAAAAATTACCTTTAGGTTAATATTATTATATTTCTATTTTTGTAAAAAATATTAATGTGTACTCACATATAGTCTCATGTTATGAATTAAACTGTCATCACAACGGAGATCTATTTTGAAACTCGCTGTGCTTGATCATTAGTGGAACGTCTTTAATATTGAGCGCTTGCAATTAGCGATATTAATGAACGAGACGAGAAATCCTTAAAGGAAGCCTTTTGTTATCATTGTCCCTTGTTGAAAGTTGTGCACGACGTTCTAATAATTATTTATAAGACTTCTACTCGAATCATTAAAAATTGATCCCTTTTTTACACGTATCTGCAGGCACACTATGAACTTGTTTTGTGACGAAAAATTGTATCCGAGGACTTTTTGAAGGATCGAGGACCGCGATTTTTTCCCTATGTATCACAGACAGACCATATAGGTTTTAAGGTTTTTTGGAATTTAATCGTTTCTCTTGCAGACTGATCAAATGATGCAATAAGAATTTTGAAAACTGATTTGAATTCAACGTTTTAATTCAGGAGTATATTATGATAATTATTACGATATGAATACATATAGAAAACATAAATTATTGAGTTTGGTTTTTTTTTTTTTTCATTCGTTCGTCTTTATTGTTTTTATTTTTAGATATTTCGGTTATAATTTCAAATAATGCTCAATGCAAAGTACCAAAAATCCATGTCCAATTCATCCAATATTTTGGCGCCACGTTAGTGAAAATCGTTGCATATATTTTCTACCCTAAAACGCTTTAACCATGAAATGTAACGAATAATTTTTCAAAGTTATGGACGAATATTTTAAAATCTCGTATTATAGTATATTTTTATGTAAGCAAAATATGTTTTTCTTTTTTTGTAGATATTTTTATACCTATATTATTGTGTGTACACAAATATCAGTTGATTCTCAATATCAGCACCTCATTCTTATTTGAAAATAGTGTTCATAAAATATTTACTACTGAACTAACGAGTGCAAAACTTAAACTAAGCATTGTAGTAATCTAGAAGTAAAAGGCTCAACTCCTGTAATATTTATGTGACGGCCATTATAATTTTCTTGTCGATTTGTACGCTTAAATTCATACAGTTCTACTTATGGCAATAAAATGTCAACCTTTAATACCGAATTCTCGGAAACCTGTTATATCGTTGAACAATGTTTAGTGTATAACAACTGCTACTACTGATAACTATCGATTTTCATTTTCAATTTACATAAGACTTTGTTTCATCGTTCCAAAAGCATATCATTTTGAAAAGTAATTTATATATTATGTTCCTTGAAAACGTATGACATGCATACAATGGTTGAAATGTTCTAAAATACTTGTTTTGAATACATAAAACTAATATGTTGTAAAGTTTGTGGTTTTTGGTGACACTTTCTTGACATGATGTACATCTTAAAAAGAAACATCAAACTATTATGGCGGCGTATCAAATCGTTTAAATGCCACAATTTTAAAATGGTGTAGTATAATTTATAATAAAATATTGTGTACTTTTGTACGGTTTGATCAGTGATAGTATTTTTAAACGTCGTTTATGATTTCAGTGCATCATTTTGTGAAAATGTCATTTCAGTATTCATACTAACAATAATAACAGAAGCAGACTTTCTATTCATGCTGAATTCATAAAAATGTATACATTTCTTGTAATTTTTAATAAGAATCTAAAAGCGTTCTTCTATTATTATACGTTGCGGATGAAATAGATTTAATCTCGATGTCAAAAACTTGAACTTGCCTCTTAAGTATTTGTATTTTGCATCCCAAACCTCGTTTTTTTCCCAAAGAAATGTGTGTGAAACTAAGAAGATATATTTATATATATTTTGATTTGAGATATTTGTTTAAACATATATGTATTGAAATAATATATACTTATATTTTTCATTAGATTTCAAGCAAAGCGAGTAAGTTTTTTAGAATGTATTCTTATAACATTTTATCGGCGTTTATCGTATAAGTAAAACAATTAAGTTTACTTTTTCAATCATATATATTATGAAACTAAAATAACTGTATGATGGACAAACGTTGAGATTGTTATTAAAAAAAACAATTAATATCAATATTTAAAATAACTAGTTATAAACAAGTTTGTAACTCGTAGAAATGGTAAAGTGTTATTTTAGTATTAATTTTACACTTGACAAATTATACTCTTAGTGTAGCAACTCTCTCTGTTTATTTAAACACTTAGATGATAATCCTCCTTTCTGAAGATTTTTGGTTTGAAAATATTCATTTTCAGGAATCATATTTTCACACTGTGTGTTTGTGTGCAAACCTATTAAAACTTTTATCATGCAATTTATACAATAATCTTTACAATGATATTGTGTTCAAATTATAATTTGTATTGGTTTCAAAGCAGTGGTTTACCAACGGAAGCATCTATGGTCCAAGTAGTTACCTATGTTTAACAATAATGTTGCACTTTTTTCTCATCCTATAAACATATTATTTGTGTACATATCTATGATTCATGGTACGTCAATGGTGACAATAATTTATAATGCATACTATAATTTGAATTTACTTTGTTGACAACTTGAACTAGTAACATATAGTCATTTGAACACTAATTTGTTTGTGAAAAACGCAAACGATACATTATTAGTTTTTAAATGAATAAATGAATAATTTTGTTATACTAACATGGTATCAAAGTCGTATTATGTATCTTTTTTTCCCTAACGTCATCAAAAATAGATGTATTACTTAGGCTTTGAACACATTATCATTCTAAAAGAAACAAAAAATATAACATGATTATTGATTACATTGACCGTGAATGCTGAAAATCCGACTATGATTATTATGACTCATCGCCAAAAATTTTTACCTATATATTTGTTTGAATTATTATTTATAGTTTTCAGCGAAACATTAAATAAATTTTAATTCTTAACGGTTTATGTTTACGTAAGCTTTATTTCTTGGTTAGTTGTGATAATTATGCTTTATATTCTTTAAAATATGTAAAAATAAATGAAACGACACTAGACTTTTAACTTTTTATTGAATAAAAACTAAACCACTTTGTTCTTTTTCCCAGTAGGTACTGCAAAAAAGTTTACAGTAAAATGTTCACGTATTCGTTGGTACATAGTTTTTAAGTCTGTAAGCGTATAAAAGTAAAATTCTTCGGTAGAAAAAAACGTGTGCTTTAAACGTGTATTCAAATGAGTTTTTTTTTTAACAGAAAAAACGTAGAAATATATAAAAATGTATATAATTTATTTATCTTACAATATAAGCTAGACAAGAAAATATTTTAAGCAGATTCGGTCACATTTTTAGATACTCAAAATAAAAGTGTTTTATCATTATTATTTTCGTAAATTTTGTTGTTCTTATATCAAGTATCTACTTATATTTAAATATTGCTTACTAATATTATTTTCGTCGGTTTTTACGTTAAGATGGGTTTTTTTTTTTAATGTCAGCGTTTTAATATTAAATTCAATCGAAATAATAAATTCACTTCGTTGTATTATCCTAATGTAACGAATAAATTAAAATTTGTCTCCATATAGGTACAAGAAGGGGCTTAATTTTACAATCCCTTTTTCCACTTAATTATGTTTAACTATACATAGATATATAGATTCTTGGTGACATTTTCGGCGAGTTATAACCCCACAAGTTTAAAGCTATAAATAAACACAATATGAATGTAATAACAAAATCGTTCAATTTTGTTTTAAACATTGTAAAATTCACTAAAATTTCAGTAATTATTTTGTCGAATTCCAATGAAAAAAGTAAAGGAAAAAATAATGAAAGTGTCTATTTTATGGATTTACTCGTATTTAACGCACTGATTATAAATTGACAATTGACGGGCAACGATTAAAAATGTGAGAGTTAATATCATTTAACAACGTGTTTAATTATTTGCGATCAACTGCAAACCGTATTCCAAACAATATTAAAATTCAATCATTAGAATTGAGATTTGCTATACAAGATTTATAACTAAAACATTATTATAAGATCAAAAACTATTTTAATGATTTGAAAAAAATGTTATACTTTAAGTTAAATACTGCAAATTTAAGTTATTTTAAAAAGTAGAAACATTTGAAATGACTATGAAATTACCATATCGTTTGATAAAAAGTAAAATCATAAGTTATATAGTCACTTTAATGTTTTTTAGCTAATTTTCTTTTTGCGGTCTAAAATAAATAACATTGACTCAATAGTATTATAGAGAATTTGTGCGGTACATTCTTTTAAACGAGAATGTTTTTCTTTTAAATTTTATGGTGTTAACAGACGCATATATTTATTTTTTAGAAGAATGATATAATATGGGATATTTGTGCTGACATTATTTATGTCTTATAACTTAAATCAATTAAAAATTACTCAGTTAACTACAGACAAGTAAATCTGTTATAAAATTATGTCTCATATGTTTTTGGTCTTATTTAGTTAATATAAATTTATAATTTTTCAAAAATTTTTTGACAAAATTTGTATTCAATTATCTGTTATACTTAAAGTGATTAAATATCATCATAAATTGTATCGTATTGAACTGTGTTTTTTTGTTTTTTTTTATGTTAAAACCTTTTGAAAAAACCAATTTTGTTTTAGTTATCTTTTACCAGTATTGTCGTACACAGGTTTCAATGAATATTGAGAAGTAATAAAATAATTCGTAAAGTACTTAAACACATTTTATTTGATTTCTATTTACAGAATATATAAGAATTTTGATAAAAAGTGAGATTAGAGCGCCTATGACATGCGATGTATTTTTGTTTTTCCGAGATTGTTTTCAGTTGTGAAATTTAAAATTGTATTGTCAGTATTAATATTCGTCAAAAATCTATATAATTTGTTTACCGGTCTTATTAATAATTGGTTATTAATAATAATTATTAATAATTATATATGATGATAGTAATATTTTCTATCATTCTGCTACTTTTGCCAAGTATAAAATAATAAGATCAATCCTACGAACTTTGTATTTAGTTAAACTGCAACTAATTAACCTGTCGGATATCAAATAATATTTTGTTTACTCCGTGCAATTCTGTATTTATTTGCGTTGGATGGCAAACTTGGGTCTACCTTGCAAAAACTGTTGATTCTGAATCAGAAATCAGTTCATCTGTAACTAATCAACAATTCGGTCCAATTAAGGTCATCATTGGTGAAAAAGAAATAACAAATCGACTATATATTTACTAGATAAAGTCGAGTGTAAGTAAAAACATTACTTATTATATTATATTCACATGTTAAAAAATATGTTTAAAAAAAAATTAAAACAAGTAATTTTTTAAAAAATAACATTTTTTCATTTAACTATTAAACGGATTGATATTTCATTTTTAAAGTTAACTATAAAATTGATCTTTAAACTCAATTATGCAAAAAAAAAATATTCAAAGCAAAAATCACATGTCATTTTTTTCCACTATCAATAATTCCAGTATTTCTATTTCGTAGAAAAATCATTAAAACGTCAACTAGCTAATATTTTGAAACGTTTGATAGTTTTTCATTATTCGTCTGCTCTTATCGAGGTTTTTTTTACCGTTATGATAGTATTCGAAATTCTCCAAAAACTCTAAACTGTATTTAGGTACAATTTGTAGAAAAATTAAAAGTATCATATGCTGATATGTTTTATTTCAGTCAAACTTCAAAATGATTCAGCATTTTTACTAAATGATACGTAGAACAAATTTGAAAATGTACAATAAAATAAATAATCTTGTTATGTACTATTTTGTGCTTCAATACGTTCATGTAGCACAATTGCCTATAAGAAACGCCGTACTTCAATTTGAATATAAACTGAAAATAATTTTGTTCAAATGACGTCATATTATTAACACTAAACTATTTTAAAAATAATATTTTTTTTTCTTAACAATAATATCGAGGTCATGTAGTTGTCTATTCTACTGTTTCACCATTTCTGAGAGTTCAATTTGTAATTTTATTTTCTTAAATTCAATTAGGTACACACCTATAGTAGTTTTTAGTTGAAAAATGCCAAATTATACTAACGTGATCATTTTTATTGAGTTTATTTTGTTCGGTATTAGTAAAATTATTTGTAATTCATATTTTTTAAAAGAAATATATCTTAAAATCGTAATCTTAAGCTAATGTAATGACACTTAGTGTCACCGAAAAAGAGGACTGTAAAACCTGCTAGTTTATACGATTTCTAAAAATAAGAACTATTTTATTCGGAACAAAACAAAAAGTCTGCTATGGCGTCAATAAATTGTTTTTTTCTGTATTGCATTTCATTTAATAGTGCAAATTACTTATCGATGATTGTGTAGATTTTGTTATTATCTGTAATTGTATTCACCCGAAGCTTATTTTCGTATAGTAGGTACATATATTTATTTATTATAAAACTAATAAATTTACTTAATTAATTTTAACAGAACCGAGTGTAGCTTCTATAAATGTATCAATGGTTTAAATAAAACAAACAGAAAAACAAATAAATTCCAGATAATAGTAAATTCGACATTTCTGCGTTATTTATAGCACTGTAAAGAAGCGATTTACGATTTTGAATGGCTTTCTGGTAGTTTTTATTGTTTTCACGGTACTTTATGAATTATCATTTTGAAATTTAAAAAATTAATATTATTTTACCATATAATTTACAAAAAAAATTATTTTGTAAAAATGTATTTTTTGTGATGTACGTTTAAAATATAATTTTTTAGACAATTTTAAACCAAAAAGTGTTGTTTTAGCATTGAACATTTTGCTATTTTTACTTAATACTCATAGTTTAACATTATAAAGTGTATCTAAAGGTGTTATAAAAAAAAATTTGCAGTTATCACTTCTACACGGCTTGGTAAAAATATAATAATTAATTTTTGAAATAACAACACAATATCGCGTGATTGGTGTTTTGTAATATCAAAATATTAAAAATTTAATTAAAAACGCATTAAAACAAACAAACTGAAAGTAATCAATTTTTTTAGTTATTTTGAATGTTAATCATAAACATACTCATAATAATAGTATGTTATATTTTAATTAAATCATATTTATTTTCATCCTTTTTCATATTTTTTTTTGTCATATAAGTAATATATAATAATATTCCATCTATTTCATTTTTCAGTTTTATTGTAATACGTATTTTGCAATAATATAGTTTCAAATGGAATTGTATTATAAGATTAAACGTATTAGTTGCTTTTCATGAAATATATTATAGTCACAAGAGATGAAACGCTATCAATTTAAAAAAAATTTAAATGTTTCATCATAACTGAAATTATGAAAAAATTTAACACCAAGTCAGTTACGACTATAATTATTTTTAAACCGGTAAGGAAAATGTTGATTAAATATCCATATATATTTACAGTAGATATTTTTCACAAATTAAAACACTACGGGTTTCATCTATTTTTGAATTAATGGAAAAACATGATAAAAACAATTATTTTGAAAAGAAATACATTGATCAAAATAACTGTTCTTCAAAGAGGATCCTTACAAAACTAGACTTTTTTACAAAAACTGAATATCTGATCTTCCATGAATTATTTTTGAAATTCTAAAAGTAATTTGTTTATAGAATGTGCCCCTTTTCCTGAATCTCGGAATTATATTAATATTTTGTTAGTGTTTTATATATTTTTTATACTAAGTATGAGTTTTAAAAATGTGAGGGATTTAAAATAAAAAAAATTACCAACATATTGAAAGAATTTCGGGCCCATAGCTAAAGTTAGTAATTGTTTTTACAAACATAGGTAGTAACAACCTTAGTATATTTATATAAACAAAGAAAATTATACAAAACAAAAATTAACTTAAACTTTTTTTCATAGCCAACAAAAAAATAAAACATATATAATTTATTATCATGGTTTATGATTTATTTGTTGTTGTTTAACGTACTATGATGAATGATGTAGATTTTTTTATTTCTGTTATATTTTATTTAAGAAGTCTAAAAAATATACTGTTTAAAAAATTTGGTTTTTCTTTCATATTTTGTTAAACGTTTCGTAAAACCGACCTAGCAACTTAATTTATTTGTAATTTGGCTTATTGTAGGTTTATAATATTACTTAAAATTTACATTTAAAACACAGGTTGAAGTGTGTAATAGAAGAAAAAAAATAGAATGAATTTAAACTTAACGTTTTGTTATTACAGAATTCGAGCCAAACAGCGTTGATCTAATTTAACTAATTAACATAAAATTAAAAAATCATACAATTTATGAATGAACGAAAAAGAAAAATAATAATTCATATTCTACCTACCTAAATGATTATGTAAATTTAAGCAAATTTTTATTGTTACCTTATATATAATTCAGGTATTGTTAGCTTAACAATAAACCATAACGAGTGTGTAATTTTCAAATCGGTTAATTCATATGCGATTGCATCAGAAACGTAGATTGAAAATTGAAAAACAAACTATTACAAAATGTAATGGTTTTTGAAAAACGTAGTTATCATTCTCTATGTTTTTTTTTTTTTCCATAAAAGTTGAAAATGTTCACTTGCTTGTTATTCAAACATATTGTAATTTATATTAAAACAAATAATTTCAAATTGTTTTTATAAAAACCTATAACGTAATAATGTAATCTCACTGTATTTTAATAGTAAATACGTACTGTAGGCTACAGCTAATGAAATTCTTTGGATTTTCATTTACTTAATTATAAAATGACCAAGTGAATTTCTATAGACGATGTTATGTTATTTTATAATTATTACTTTTATAATTATAATTATTTAATTTTATAATTACCAATAATTTCAAGTAGATTACTTTGATACTATTACAACTGTTGAGTATTGAGCAATAAAAGTGAATAATTTATTTTATTAGTTGATTTATTTATAAAGTTAATCCCCTCTTATTGATAAACATTGTTGGTTCAACATCGTTAACGTTAACGAATTATTTCTGGATGTTAGAATATGAATAATGTTTATAAAATATCAAATACCATCCATCAATTTGTGTACAATGTTCATACATACGATCGGAATTTTTTCATGTAGTTGGTGTTTGATATAAATAATATTTATTAAACATTTAGTGACTTATATTTCATAAGCTATTGTAAATAGATACTTCTCAAAAACTGTTGATGTACGGAAAAAAAACGATGAGCATTCAGTGTTAAGTGGAGTGTAAAAAAACACTTCTCTCTTCAATAATTTTGAAAGTGAGCCCTTTAAAATTTAAATATTTCAACAATGCTATTCATCAAAGAACCTTTCGAAAACTTCTCAATTACGGTGTACATCAATATTAGCATACTTTCAGATCGATTATATCGAAGAAACGATTCAAATTTCAAATGGAAAACACTGTAAACCACTTGGTAAAAATCGTAGTAAATTAAGCGTCGGTATCAGAAACCTATTATAGTAAATCAAAATCGTCATATTATTATAAACGAAAATTTTAGGTCTTTTGGTTCGCTGATTTTGGAATCATGATGAAAACACAAATTAAATTTAGTAAAACAAACTCAATCATCATATTAAATCAACTGTTTTCTCGCAATTCGTAGTTAATATGGAAAAATAAGCTCCGACGATGTGTACTGGTTGTTTTTCGTTATAGCTGTTGTGATTTCATTGTTGAAAAGAAACACCCATCCTTGTACACCCAATGACTTTTTCGCTATAATCTGAATTAAAAATAACTTACTTATACTCAGCTTTCAAAAATTCTGTGAGGTTATTTCGTACAAAAAATAAAAATTTACATATAATAAAAACCCCATTGGTACACTGTTCATTACCATGATAAATAACACCCGCGGTTATATTTAAAACGTGTATGTTGTGATTCGATAAACTAGAAATCCATAAATGAAAATAATAACAATGTTTCTGTACAAACACACGCAACAAGTTATAAAATGTAGGTAATTTAATGCATATAGTTTCGTATAAAAGTGCGAAATTTGTTGCCGAATCGCGATACCTATATTGCGATACCTATATCGCCGAGCAGCAGATACGGATTCAAAGGACAAATAGTTTTAGTTTTTTTTTTTTTTTTTGGACGACTTTCAACTAAACTATACGGTACAGTAATAATAAGTATATTTATTATGTTGTTCTGTCGTCTATATGCTCACGTTGACACCGCGGTCAATCGAAATGTTATAGGTAGTGAATATAGTGAGCAGAGAGTTTTATCAAAAGAACGTTCTAAAAAAAAAAAAAAATATAACATACTCTCAAAAGAACTCGAGAATATGCTTTTTTCGTATTTTTTTTTTTTTGTTAAAATTTTTCATATAATATATTCAATTTATACGATCGCTGAGTTGAATATCTTTTACATGTGAAATTGTTTTAAAATATTATGTTCAACCACGTTATTACCTTTGCAAATCGTGGAAAAATAATAACTATCTCAACACTTCAATCGAACTCAAATGTTTTGTGGAAATATAATTGGTTAAATTGGAGAAAATTACCATCGGATGTTCTTTATTTCTGACGATAATCTCAAGAATTTTACGTCACACGAGTCATAGGCTCGAACACGTTACGGCTTCGGTAAAAAGTGCAGGATCGTCACTTTTTCCGAAAACATGGAAAAGTCAGGGAATTTAAATTTAGTCAGGGAAATCAGGGAAAAGATCGGGGACTCTTGAACCTTTCTTCATTATACTGGAAATTTGTTCTTTGATAACAGTATTCGGTTCTATTTGATATAGTACCAATAATATAAATATTTGTACTTAATACTTTACTTATTTAATAATTAACTTTGTATTTAATATTTATTTACTATACGTGAGAAAGGTAAAAAAGTGCATAAACTAATAATATATATGTTACTTAATTGATCCAAAACAGCTCTGAATTTTGAAAATTTCAAATGTTTTAACTCGGTAATAATTAGTTAGTGGCGAATTAAGTTGCTTTGGAATTAGATACAGTTATTATACTTGTAAGACGGATCTGATGCGCCCCGTAAAACGGCTTTGTTTTTAACTCTTCATTCATGAGATTTAGAAATTTGGCTAATAGCTCGTTAGAACACGCCGGACAAGTGTAGATAGCTATTTTAAATTAAAAAAATAATAATATTAATATTATTTATTTTGGGTTGATGCGAATCAGTACAGGTATTGTAAAAGTATTTCAAAATTAAGGGTTCAATATAAGAACTGTATGGTTTCAAATAGATTCCCAATTGTTTATACCAAAATGTACACGCGAGTCAAAGCTATGGGATTTTTTTTTTCTCTCCGGAAAAAGCTGAAAAAGAATTTCGAAATTTAAAAACGGCGGCGCAACCTTGGTCGCCAATGCACCCGTCACCGCGCACTTGTCATGCGAACGGGGTACGTGTGCCGTATCCCGAAACTAACCCCGTAAAAAATAGAAAAAATAAATAAAAAACGAGCGGGAATCAATATCTCGTGGCAGGTGCGAAGTACGCGGTGGAAAACGCACTAAAAAACGTAAAAAAAAAAGAAAAAAACGTTTCGACGTCGGTCGACGGGATGCGCGCGCTATTCGGAACGGGTGGAAATCCGGAAGGACTGCCTCGTTAAAAAATGTACGCCGTAATTTGTTCTCGAGTGATATACGCTTCCTTTGCGCGCGGCGGACTCGCGGTGTTTGAACGTTCTTGACGTTTTCGCCGAAACGTTCGTTGTTAATTTTTCGTTTTAAGAAGATTTTTTTTTTTTTTGTTTTTCGTTTTCGAGAAAAGATCGGGGAAAC
>CM029358.1:5009279-5019689 GCA_017140985.1 Hormaphis cornu
ATTTTTTTTTTTTTTGTTTTTCGTTTTCGAGAAAAGATCGGGGAAACGGAGCTTCCCGGCGGGCAGAATCCTCGGCTTTTCAAGTAAATGCCTACTTTTTTTGTTTTTTCTTAACGGTGTGACGTACGCGTTTCGTGAGGGCGGATCCGCGTTCGGTTCGTATACTTTTATCGTGGAAGAACTTAACGTGCGGTGTTCTCTTGGTTGAAAATCTCGTTTTCACAAACGGAACATTGAAAACGATGTGTCCGGGGTAACGCTTCGGCATCGTGAAATCTTCTACAGTTCAGGTGTACGGGCTCTTCTTCTGAGTTTATTTACGCGCTGTGTGTTTGCGGATTCCATTTCAAATTTGAAGAACTAAAGTGCAGTGTAAAAGTTTAAAAAAACCTATAAGAATTGAAAACGAAGTATAATAAACGATAATAATGTATATACAGTTGATTACCACCGATAGTAGGTACGACGCACGGTGCAGGCGCAGTTACAACGGACGCCAAAAATTGTGCTGCTGGGAAGCTCTCGTAGAAGAAACAATAGGTCCCGACGTTTTATCCAGATAATTTTTTAATTATATTTTATCTCATCTAGATAAATTCAGTTATGGTACACTTTTATCTCGGACGAATTATCGTTTGCGTTATCTTCGTAAATCTATCTGTCCAGATGAATGTAAAAAAAAATGTCCGTTAAAAAAACACATTTTAGGAGCACAACGCACAATTTTTCGAGTTATGATTCATACGAGTATGCATGGTCAAAAATGGTCGAAATCGTTTAAAACTTTAATCGCGTTTACAATCCACCCGTTTTAAAAACTTAACGTGTGAACGATTTTCGGAATAATTCAATAATATCCGATATCCGTCATTCGGTTTTGAAATTTGTCGAAACCTAAAATGAACGGTTTCGTTCTTTATCCGGACGATTTGTGGTTAGGTTAACAAGGGAAAAAATGTATTTAGGCGATTATAGGCGATTCGTATAACACGTTCTCGTATTTTGTTCGAAATTTTAACGACGGACAAAACGGATAAATCATCCAGTCAAAATCTAATCCGGCCGAAACACTATGTAATAAGGTAATTAGTAATGAATTTTTAGAATCTATCAGGTTGTTTCTTGTACAGTATAGCCGATGCCGATGAGTATGTAACCAACTTGCCCGTATGCGCTGATACGTAGGAATTATACGAGTTTTCAACGTGTTATAAAATATGTTGGTAGTGTTTTGTTAATCCGTAAAAGTAATCTAAAAGTCGATTAACTTTGCGACCAATTTGTTTTGAGTAAAACTTTTTTAATGTATGCGAGAAGCGTATAATATGTAGTTCGAGCCACGGTTTATTTTGTTTCACATCGAACGATAATAATATTTATAGTAGAAAGATGCCGTTGATGCGATTAAGCTCTCTGCGTCAGCCGTTTGGCTTGAATTCGTGTAACCTACGTACGATACATATTATTTAAAACAAAAAAAAAAGTGTCTGAAGATATCGTTTCACGCACACAACACACACACGGTTAATTTACGATTTAACGATTGCGAATCGCTGACGACGAGACAAAATAATAATTCCGATACACCTATTTTTCGAACTCCCGTCGAGTGACGAGTTTAATGCGATAACGGCGTTGATGTTGGATTTTTTGATCACGCACCCGAGTGTGCACAGCCTTACAAAACAATTTCGCAATAATATCATAACGTCATATTGTATCGAAATAATAGAAACAACACGCTCCGTCGCACCGAAACAGATGATCGAGATTCGGAAAAAAGAAAAAGTTATTTTCTTCTCTTCCGTCGATGTTTTCCGTCAGATTTTCAAAATGCGATGCTTACCCGCGTGAAACCAGCGAAGTTGACGGTAATGTTTCCATTTAACCTCGAAAGGAATTATCGCGAAATTATTAGGTATAAAAAATAAAATAGGCACTGAAAATACTATAACAACTGTTTTTTCGATAGGGAACTATAAAAATGGGTATGATTTGTAAACATAAATGATATTATTAAACGTATAATGTGACGTGCACAACACTGAAACGACGTAAAAAAAAAATATATCGGTAATTTATTAAAAGAGCTTTAATCTTACCGGTTAACGGTTTTGTAACAATTTTAATTCAAGTTAAACTAACAATGTAAAAATCGAATATGTTCTTGAGTGCATAACTACGTTCTCGAACGATAAAAAAACAAAGTAAGTGAATTTACGAAAACTGAAAGGTTAGAAAACATAAAAATCTGGTTTCTGATTAGTCGGTGTTCTAGTGCAGCTTTCAAATGTTGATGAAATTACTGTACGATATATCTTTTTACGACTCGATAAATAATTATTCAAATATTTTTAGGAAATTACTATATGCTATTCATAGCTAACGATGCTTCAATGAGAGAAATGGTAAACTTCAAAAAAAAATCAAAAACAAATATTAAGATCTCATTAGGTCGCGTGGGTTGTTTGACGCTTTGGGTGGGTTACTGGTATGGAAATTGTAAACGTATTATTTAATATTTTAAAACAATGATAAATCATTGCCTTCGAAAAAATGTTTCTGAGCGAGCTCAGTTGTCTAGTATACGTCCCGGTGAATTTTTCAAGAATTTCAAAGTTCTATTATTAGCTCAAAAATTTTCGAGATTACCTGAAACTTTTACCGAACCTGTATCTTACCAATTTTATTAGCGTGTTAAAGTTGCAGCTTGTTCCTATAGATGTTATGACCAAAAAACTAAATTGATATGTCTGACGCCGAATTTGAAGATTTCGCCATTTTTGTCGTTTTCGGCACATAACTCAGATAATAATCAAAATATCAAAAAATGCTTCAAATAAAATGACATTTAAAGCTAAAATCCCAACTATTATGTAGTATTTAGCGTAACGATTGGAGCTCTCGTTCTACCCGAAAACGTCATTACAAATCTAAACATTTTAAATTTTTCGCTCAAAAAACTCACAAAAATAGCAACATTTAAAAAAAAAAAACTTCAACCAATGTACCACTGGAGTCCATAAACTTTTTAGAAAAGTACTGGCTTGGAAAATTGGAGCATTTCTTCAATTTAAAAAGTTGTAGACGGGAAAAAAAAACATCATTGTAAAAACAATATATTCCTTGCTGACGCTCAGAATTTAAAAATGATCCGTGATTTTTACGTAGTTTTTATTTCAAATTTTTAAGTTAAGCACCTGCAGTGCTGTCTCAAAAAGTAATTTTTTATTATACTGACGTTTTTATATTTTTGCTCACACTAACATAATTCGATAAACGTACCTATATTTTATTTCCCGAGTCCAAAACAAACTAAACACTGCGTTATTTGCCTCGAACACAGCATCATCCGGCAATTTGTATTCGTGAAACGCGTCTCCGTACACCGTTAAAATTTAAATCAGAGAAAAATTATTAGATTATACATGTTACAGTTGTTCGTAATTGGATAGTACTGCTCATAGTGAAAACTATTTCGGATACCTTTCCTTCCGAAAGATACGGTTTTACCGAGAACGTGTACAATTTTCACGTATTTCGCACCATATTCTTGTCCTTGTAAGGAATTTGTAAAATATCTGATGTTTTTACATTGCGTTAGTGATGATGATGTTTCGGATTACTGCAATTTTTACATTTAATTCCTCCGAGGTTAGTTCGGATGGTTTCTTAACATGAGCATTTTTTTAAACGTCGCTTACTTTTTGAGTTATATGATCGAAACGCGTTACAAAACTAATGTTTAGAATCGATCGAAGTTTTCAAACTCCATTAAAAAATTTAAAATTGCTTTCGTTGACCATTGTTCTTCAATGTTCGAAATAAAGAAATTTTTAAATTATTAACTTATGCGTAGGTTTAATTTCATAAGATTTTTTTATGTTCGATTAAAAAAACAACAAACTCAAAAATGATAACATATGAATTCCTAAATAAGAGTTTAAGAAATTTCTTGAATTTACTCTCAAATTTTTGTTTCAATACATCGTAATTAATTCGTTATTTTCATGTTTTTTTTTTTTTTTATCTTTGTCAATAATTACTCGTTCCATAAATTATTCATGTTACCCGACATTTCCTATATTCGAATCGAACCTTCAAATTCTTTGATATTAGACAAAGATTAAATCGAGCCATTTAAAACTAATTATAGACTTTTGAAAATTTGTTAAGTACCTATTTAATTCACTGACACCGCATAGAATCTTCATTTTCGTACAACGATGCTTTTTCATAATTCCTTTCAAATTTAACCTAAGTTTGTATACAACACCTTTAAAAACAATGACGAACTTTTTTCTTTTTTCTTTCTTAGAGCTAGTAATAATTAGCATCTTAAATATTAAGATCATTACTATGCGTATTCACGATAATACATTTAAAATTAATTAATATTAATCAATAATAAATTGATTAAAAAATATACGGTTTTAAGTTACATAATAATTACAGTATAAATTTTCTTTTTTTTTTTAGAAAAAACATAATATTATTACTCTCTTTGGGTGGATAACAGTTATTTGTTTTTTTTTCTCTTCCATTTATTTGCTCTTATTCGGAAAGGATCAAAAATTTGCTATTATAAAGCAACGAGACGAAAAATAATGTGACCATGCGTTACCGGTCTAAAGGCAATTTCTGACTGGTGGAAAATGAAGCACTTGTGTATGACTCACGAACGTCATTCTCGACAGCGAGATATTCACGTTTTCCCCTTATTACCCAATATATTATTATTTTTCGAGTTCAGTGAACAAAAAAAAAAAAAAAAAATTGATGGTTCAATTCAGTTTTTTTCGTTTACTTATTTTTAGCGAAAGTGATACAGTTTGTGATACATTGTGTTTTACAGTAATGCTATCCATCGTATAAAATTTATTTTTATCATTTATATTTTTATGATTTCACTGTCGATTGTCTGAAAATAACATTTTTTACGTTATAAAGTAAATTATTTTTGAAGTTAAAACATCCAGCCAACAGTCGTTAAGTGTGTCTGGGATGTTACTGTACGAATTATGATGAAATTTGTTTTTCTTTTATTTCTATCAAACTTAAGCATTTTAAAATGGCTTGTAAATTTTTTTTGTGAATAATGATGCTAAAAAATATGTTTCACCATGTACTTATTTCATTTTTAATAGGGGGGGAAAAAAAAACGAAAAATGTCTATATTTTCGTAATAAATTTGCCACAAAATGTATCGCTCCAGTCTTCTCTAGTACAATGTCTGATCATCAGAATTGTCAAAATTTGATACTTTGCCAATTATTCCAATCACATAGACGCTAGCTGCAATCAGCCCATTATTCGCCTCAGTTATCAGACGTTATTCGGATGATCAAAACCTACTTCCGATCACTTCTATTTTGCTTCTTGCAAACGATGTCGAACACGTCCCATTTCAATTTCGCTTTGTCGCCAAGATATCTTCAATATCTAATTTATATTTATGAATAGAAAGACGTAAATCGGCAGTATTCATGGCAAACAACTAAAATATACTATAAATTTTCTTTAGTTAAGTCCAATCAGATATTACAATAATTAAGAAACCAACAAACAAATTAATTGAACTTATTATATTTTATTCATCAGTTATTTCAATGGTATTTTAAAATTTTAAGCAGTTAAATACGTCATTCAATACTTGAGTAATTAATTTAATCTACGTTCATTTGTTCGACAAAAAATTTAATTCAATATTTTATGATATTTTTTTGTTTGTCAGTCCGAAATTCATTGTCAATATTAGAACTCATTCGCTTTAGTTATCTAGGTACGAAACAATTAATATCAAGATTGGTATAATAAAATTTGGATATTATTTCCAATTTCAAAATTATTTTTCTCTTATAATTCGTTGTTATATTATAGATCTCAGTTTGCATTTGTCTACATTAATTTGTGTTTTTTTTAATACATTTTTAAGGCGTAAAAATATTATGTTTAGCGTATTTTATTTTTCAAACGTATGTTTTGAAAAAGAAAGTTTTTAGTAGTTTTCCACTTTATTTTCGGGTAGAAAAAAAAATATACCTATCAACTTTTTACTAAAAATTTTATGTTTTTTAACATCTCATTTTAAACAGTTTTACCGAAAAACGATAAAATTAAAATTTTTTTTTTTAGTTTATCGTAATGTATTTTTTGTGTTTTCAGTCTGTAATTGTCTACGATATTATTTTCTGTGCTAAAGTCAAGTTGTTTTTTTTAAATTTTAGGTATATTATTATGACATTTTAAAAACTATTAGTTGATAAAGAATGATAATGACTATAAATATATATTATTATAAACGTAATATATTATATATGGCTGGAAAATAATAGTTTTTGGTCCGTTTATCTTTATTTGAAATGATTTAGTTCATATGAGAGAGTTTTCAACTAAAAACTATGAAATAATTGGATCTATGACATTAATTTTACACTTATTTATACACAAGCCCAGCCCTAAGTTAGCCACATTTTGTTTTGAATTTACTGAACATATCAAGTTATAATAACACGGAAGTGTTGAAAACATATAGATATTTTCACAAATTTTCAATTTATTTTCTACGAAATTGGAAATTTCAAAGGAAATTCGATAACTCTGCAGACGTAGATACTATTTAATATGTGCATGGCAAAGCCGTATCGTTCAAGCTGATTGTCAATATTGTACTCGAATCAATTCATTTTATTTAATTGAAAATTTCCGACGATAAAATACGTGCTTTGCGTTATACAGCGTATTAATATAGTTTTTGCTCTGTAATCCGAAATGACGGGAAACGCCTTGTGAATTAAAAAGCAATATCCCACACGTCGAGTATCGAGTTAACACCACCAAGAAACAGACTGAAATTGCAAAACGTTTTTAGAATAAAATAATAATCCGCGTACAATTAACTTGTGCGCCTATTGTCATCGTATCTTAAGAATCATTTTTGCAAAGAAAAAAATTTACATAAATTTTTGTTAATGCAGTCATAGTTTAGTTTTCATCAAGATTTATTAATTTACCACTCGCGTTACTGTTTATTTGTAAGAGTATATACTATTATCTATAATTGCATTGAGAGTTCGTTGCGTCTACGTCTCCGTTGGGTTTTTACAATGGTTATGTGAACCATTAAGATTACGGCCAAAAAAAACTAAACCGATTCCGTCAAATACACTTTTGCCGTGAATTTTAGCATTTCTTCCTTAACTTCTGCTTAGTTTTTTTGTATTTTCTAACGTTTTCGACTTTTAACGCTTGAATCTATGACCCACTCGGAGTACCTCAAGCTCTAACAGAACCCGGGTGTACGAGCGCAAAGATCGAAACAATATTGAAGATGATATCTTGGTAGTGGTAAAAAAAAAGCCTCAATCACTCTACGTCTAGATTGACGGAGTAGCGACTACGCTTTGGGTGGGTCACTGCGGGTCTGGAAATTGTGGTTCGAACGTTTACTATCTAAACACGACGACGAATCGTTGCCTTCGAAAAAACGATTCTGAGCGAGCTCATCTAGTTATCTAGGATACGTCCTGGTAAAAAGTGAATTTAACAGTAAAAATGGTTCGAAAACTCCGAGAGTCGTATCCACGTTTACAAAAAAAAAAAAATTTAATTCAAATAACGTGTGAAAATTTTAATACGTAATGACCTACCGATTGTAATGGTATCGGTTTCGATCGGATTAATTAATACACACTACAGCGGGCTTTTTTTAGTATAAATGTGTGTGTTTTTGGACTGTTACGCGCAAAGTGTAAAAAATTCAAAAAAATTTTTCGGATAAGATTGATGCAAAAAAAAAATGTCTCGTGGTGTTCAAAGTGAAAATCGGAGCACTGCACGAAAACGTCATCACAAAACTAAATAAATTTTGCCGTAGAATTCTCGATTTTTTTTTTTGGTTTTCGGGTCAAAAAGTTGTCGACAGAGGAAAAAACACATACAGTTGTAGAAACAATACATTCCTCGCTTAGAATCCAAAAACACGCGCGTAATATTATCGTCGCGTGAAACACGTTGTTCGCGTCCGTAGTACACTCGAATCTAAAATATCGTCGTACCGATATCGGGCGCGAACGGCTGCGCGCGTCGGCCGTCCGGAACACGCGCCTACCGGGACGACGTGATCGGACGGATAAAGGGCGTTAAATTCGGATCCCGCCAGCCACCCTGCACACGTCGAACAGTATTAATATCGTCGTCGTCGTCGTCGTTTTTGTTGTTGTTGGACACCCAAAGTCCCGTCAAAGTGTCGGGGGCTCGGAAAGCCTGACACCTGCCGCAGGCGAACCCGGCCACACCGTACCAAGACGTATATATTTGAATACGTCCGCGTCGACAACGTATATGAGGTCGTCAATATAAAAAACAAAAAATAAATAAATAAATCCAAACGGTTTTTAAATAATATCCAAACGTTGCGAGGGCGGATCGGTTGTCGTCGGCCCGGCCGCGCGTTTTTCGACCTCCGCGGCGACCCCGGTAAAATTTGTCTATAAAGGCCAACATTCGATGACGGTAGAGAATTCCTCTAGATCACGCCCGCTGTTACGCGTCCGTTTCGTTTTAATTTTAATGTAATATTGCGTTTTTAATAGAATCGCGTTAGATTTTGCCTAGGGGCTACGAGCTGTTTTTTTCCGTTGGTATCAATTACCTATGAATATTTCGTAAATTATGAGTGGAGCTAGGATACTATTAGACCCACAACGTATCAATAATGTTTTGGTGTTTTCGATGCACACACACACACTTCGCGGATTCCGTGGAAAGAACTTTTCATTTACTTTGATTAGGGTTCACGTGTTGTAGAGGATGAAACATTACAGATGATACATCGTATAATACGCATCAATGTATCTTGCCTATGATAAACAGTATACAAAACTATTAAATTGATAGCTTTATAGCTTATGTGTTAACCACACGCGTCCGTAAACGCGCTACCCGACCTAATCCGACGTCTCCACGAATGATAAAATCAAATATTTTAAACGAATTATATTAGTTATAAACGAATTTTCGTAGACTCCACTCAGAATTTATGTAAAACTAAAAATTATTACCATGGTAAAAATCGTAAAATAATTTTTCGTTTTCGCACATTCTACCGGTAAAACAGTTATTCTGGGGAAGTTTTACCCCCCGGATAAAATTTTCTCCGGCGATAATTTACCTCCCCGGTAAAATTTCACTGGCGATATTTTATCCCCGGTAAACTTTCACCGGTGTTATTTTATTCCTATACAATAATACCCCTATAGAAATTTTACCGGGGGTAAAAACCACTAGTGAAATTTTACCGGGGGGCAAGTTTTCTATGGGGGTAAAATATCACCAGTGAATATTAACCGGGGATAATTAATCGCTAATGAAATTTTACCGGGGAGTAAAATATCAAGCCGCACATGGTGAAAAACGCCCTGTATTTGCCGTGCGCACATAATATAATATTATTTCTACAAGTCGATATTGCGTTTTATTCACGACCCTTCCATTTTTGGATGTTTATTGTTATTTTAATATTATACAATGCACTTAACTTGGACGTCACCACACGCGCGTTCCAAGTCTTATATTTTACAATATTTTTAGCTGTGGAAAATACATAATATTGAACACAGTAAAGGTAGTCACTACAAAAGCAGGTGTTGAATAATAAATCGAACAAATAAAATTCTTACGATGAGTCGAATGAAAATTCCACAGTTTAATTCATAATTAAAAGATTTTCATTTTGTAACATATTGTCCTATACTTTTGTGTCTAGTGTCTACGTTATAAACAGGTGATTTTTCCTGAATACCTAGTGAGCAGTAAAAAAACCAAGAATGTTACAGAATAAAATATAAGAATCATCCTGCTAGACAGTATTTAGACAGTATTTGTTTCCTTCACTTTTTCATTTTTTCCCCCGGTTTTACTGGTATTTTTAAATTCTTTCCCGTGTTAGTTCCAATCCATTACAAGCGTTTTGAACTGCTTGGTTTTTTTTTTTTGATACAATCCTTCAAAAACTCTTGGTTTTTTACGCTTCAGATCTTACATCTAAAATATTCTTCCTTTTATCCAATTTTATTCGTATTGTACTGATTCAATCGACATTTGATACGTTTCGTTAAATTATTATTTCATACTTTTTTTTTGTTATTTTGTATTCATTCTTCGATCGTGATTTTAAATTATACATCAATATGTATAATTTATTTTTTATAATTGATGCATCGTTCACAGCTTTAATTATTAATCTGTACCTTCAGTAAAATTTCTCAATTTGTCAAAATGACCGTTTTCGGTCATATATGGCATATAGGATACTAATAGGATTTTACATTGAATCGACCAACAGTCGATGGGTCTTTTGGATTTTTTTTTTTTTACAATTCATATTTTCGGAACATATTGTGGCATAAA
>CM029358.1:5024689-5035935 GCA_017140985.1 Hormaphis cornu
TCACGTAAGTACATAGTTACTAGGTGAAGTAGACACTCTACTTGTAAGGTTTACTGTAGAGTTGTACATCGATCAAAACACAAAATAAAATTTTAACTATACGACCAATTTATACTATAAACCACGTACTAGGTGTACATTCTTAGAAATATTAATTCCACCAAATAAAATACTCGTGTGGTGGAACGACGTTTCAAAATTTATATTCTTTAGACACAATGTAATTGTTACAGTGACGCGCTGTTAGACATCTGGATAAAAAAATGCATAACAGCGAGAGAATAAGTAAGGAATATTACAACTGTAAAATTTAAATCGCTTATATTTATTTTTAAACACAATATTCTTCTCGTCGAATGTCGATAATGATGTGAAATAATTTATAACTAAAACGTTGATTCCGTTTCTTTTTTCGGTGAACTATTTGTATGTTAAAAAAATAATATTATACTTAAACATTTAAAGACGTCACGGTCTGGAGGGATAGATATTTTTTATTTTTTTTTTGTCATTTTTTATATACGCGTTGTAATATTATATTTAGGTTTATTGAACTCATGGGCGATTCTATACGCATTGTGTGTAGCATCACCAATATCCTATATTATTCTATTGTATTTTTTTTTTTTTTTTTATATCTGTTTATAAGATTCGTTTTTATAGTAAACCTATATATATATCTACTGTTAAAATGTACACCAGGCCGTCGTTTATCGTAAACGAAAAATTCCCTTTCTTTTGCGACAAATGTTCATCGTTTATTCTATTCCTGCGCCGACGACAAATACGTTTGGTGGCTGCGTGATGTGCGTTTCTCTCCCAATATATTCTCCACAATATATTCTTTGTAAACATTTTTTTTGACTCTAACGCTTAATAAACCCGATTTCTGGTTTAGCTCACAGTATACATTATGTTGTTGGTACTCGCGTGTTCGTTTTTTGAAAATTTTTAAACATACAGTTAATATACACTAACCGGAGTCGTAAAACAGAATCGTGTTTTAAGACAAACTATCGTTTCAGAAATTTCAATTTGTTCGTTTCCGTTGAATAATTTTTCGTACAGTTTTTGCGTGATGAAAAACGGCAATCGTTCGAGGTCTGAGATTTCAATTTTACGAAAATCGATATTACCACGTGGTGAATAAAAATAACCGAAAGGTCAACCAAATAATTTACACTCATTTTAAGTTGGAAAGTGTCTGTGGTCGCCCTTCGGAAATTTAACTGTAATGATTTTTATTTTTTTTATTCAAAAAACTTTTTTTTCTACAAGTTTCAATTGTTTTCTCCATCGTATAAAATAATATACTGTTGTTGGTAACTAAAAAAAAAAATACAACGAAAATTCAATTTCAAAGCGGCGTATTCATTATTTTATTTTTCAGCGGCGTGTCTAACCTGTCCGGATAAAAAAAAAGGAACCCGCAAAATATTATTCTACGTTTCACGTTTCCGTATTAATTGTACTCCGTTTTATTATTATTTATCAATTCGCGCGGGCGCGGGGTGTCAATGTCTGCCGTCGGTTCGTAATTAATGACACATTGTTTTTGCTCGGAATCCGCCGCCGCCGCCGTACTACGATACGAATATGATGTATTACCTACTCGCGAAATAGTGTTGATGTCAAATCCCGAACACTGCTTACCCGGGTTTTACGAACAAATTAACCACCGGAATCCGCAGAGGACAACACAACACTGCTGCACAAACTTTCTCGGTCAGGTTGGTGGCGCGGGATCGTGACCCACAATGGGATACAACAACAGGTACAACAACAGCTCGCGCGCGTTGGTCGCCGCCAAATACGCAATACCGAAATCCGCGGTTTCCGTCCAGTTTTATCGTGATTTTCGTTTAAATTCTTTTCGCTCGGTTAAAATCGAGTTTGTCCTCCGTATACATTGTAACTCATTGCCTATGCATCTTTCGTACGGACATACTACGACAGAACCACCGTATGTTGTTCGAAATACACCGCCGACGACGCGTTCGGTACTTACGATTTCGCTAATATTTTTAACTCGCGATTTACACGCAGTCTATCTAATCTTGATATACAGACCGACTTGGAAGAACCGCTTGTTTTAAAATCCGATTTGTGATTTTCAAAAATAAGCCAGTCCAGTTGTGCGCTATTATCGTTTTGAGAACGCTTACTTAATCGATTCGGAGTGCCGTGAATTGCCAAAGAAAATGAATTATTTACGACGATCCACGTACGACGGGTAAACTACCCAAGGTCCATCGTTTACTTTCACCGCACTGCAAACGATCGCTTTAATATTTTCGTTTCTGGGTGCGTTTTGGACTTTTCGCGAATGAAAATGATTCGAAAAACCAGTGCCTGCGTCTTTAAAAATGAAAACTTGCCAAGTTCCAAACGTTTCACCCACCGTTGCGAGGCACGATTAATCATCATACCGCGTCGGTTGGTGCGCGTATTTTATTAATAGTAGCGATACGTTTGTCTCGTTTCGAAAAGAAGCGACTTGACTCGTCGTCGTTTTATTCTATCTTTTTTTTTATCGAAAACGCTAAATTATCGTTTATCTGCCCGTATCTCGCAGCGGCGTAGGTGGCCGTACTCGCGCGAGAGGGACAATTATTATTACACTAGATTTCATCTACTTAGAGAGATGTTTTAAATATCGCTGAGATTTATTGAGGGTGACGTTCAAGAGTAGACAGAGTATATTTTGTTTTTTTTTTTGTCATTTTTACGACTCCGAAACCATAAATAATTCAACATGATATTACGATGAACGAACAAAACTTGGCATCGACTTGTCAAAAAATATAAACAAGTTACTTAAAATTATTAATTCACAATTTATGGTTTTGTAAAAATTTTTTTTTTTTCAACGTTTAAGTTATTATTTTTTTTTTTTTTCAATTTAATCAACTTTAAGTCAATCTGGAATAATAAAAAAAAAATTACATACAAATTTTTTCGAAGAGAAGGAAATATTGTACAAAACCATAAATTGTGAATTAATAATACAAACTATAGTGTCTTTATTTTAAGTGACGTTGATTTTTTATGAAAGTTAAATTTAAATTTAATAAATTTAAAAAATCAAACAAATTAACTTTTAATACTTTATTTTTTTTACTTTATTATTTAAACTTTATTTTTTCAACTTGACGCGTTAAGAAAAAAAACATTGCTAACCTTCCCAGTCTTGCGAATGGGCCGGAGGGTATATTATAATTATCTATACAAATGGTGTGTCCGAGAAAATAATTTTCCCTACGTTTAGTTCTATCGTGTGTTCGTAGGAAATTATGAATGAATTATTATTACTTCTTATAAATCACATAAGGTAATAATAAAGTATTTTTTTAGTATTTACCAAGAATGGACATTTCGCAATATAAAAATATATTGACGAAACCGTTCATTTGTCATACATTATGAATGTATAATAGTATCAAACTGCACTCGATCGATACACCTACTTTTTATAGTTTTATGTTCTTATTTACTTATTCCTATACAGCAATAAGTTAGATACAAGTTGAGCGACGAACAAAATTTATAGTTTAATCTTTGAGTAAGTTTTATTTTATTACGCGGATTTCGCTTTCACTGCAAGTTTACATAATACGATATAACTTCGTATTAACCACGAGTGCGTGTACGAGTGCTTCAAAATATAACCGCAAATGTAACATCTAAGTAGCTGATTTCTTACGAATTCGCTGTAGAAAGATAATAATAATAATAATCTAGTGAATATTATTAAATGTAATAAAGTGAAAAATATAACGGGGAAACGTCAAATAAATCTAGTGAATGTGTAATCAGCAAGGTCAAAAGATTGCTCACGTTATAACAATTATTATTATTTTTGCTATTAAAATGTGTAAAATACAATATTTATACTATCGCGCGTAAGCTAAACAACATGTTCCGTCATGATTAATCATTAACTAGTGTGTATACAAGTAATTATGGCGTATCAAGGTCTAAAAACCCGTAAAAAGCTTAAAAATGTGTTGCTATAATATAAATTTACTGATCGTTGCGTAAAGAAAATTATTTATTTAAAATAAAACGCGCGATTATTTCATCACGATTGCTTGTTCTCGTAAAATCTGGTAGTATGTAATTGCGTGACATCCATACGACCGTAAACTTAATCTCTCGAACACTAATTATATTACATTTTTTTCCGAACGATATTTCATTATGATAATGTTTGGAGTATTGCTTCAAAAATGAAATCTTTTTTCAAAGCTGTTCAAATACTTACAAACAAATGTAATAAGATTTTTTTTCAATACATCAGGTACTTTCATAAATATTATGTATAATTTCTTTATTCTTGAAAGCTTATGATGATTAAACATTATAAAAAGTACATTTAAGTAGAAAATACAGTTTATTTGTTTATATTATTCATATACGAACACAAGATCCGATTGTAAGATATTCGTTATAATTCATGATTTGGAGTTGAATCGGCATCTCTTTGGAGTTCAAAAAAAAAAAATTTCTAACAAAACGTTAAATTGTATACATTTTTGCTGTAGTTTTAATACAGTTAATGGATGAATTTTATATTGGTTCTGTTTTTGCAAAAAAAGAGTTACAAAAAAAAAAAAAAACAAATTCTTAAAAGTGTTTTAGCCACACGCACAAATTAATCATAAAGAAAAATAATAATCAACAAAAGTTCTAGACAATCGATTAGATGAATTGTTGTTGAGTAGCTTTCACAAGAAAAATAATTTTTAACTTTCTTTTTAATTATAAATTATAATTTAAATATTAAGTAATATAAGATGTATGTGATTCTATTATGTGTGTATAGCAACAGTTATGTTACTGTAAAATGTACAGTAAAATAAATCATAAAAATCGAGTTGAGTTGCGTATAATATTCTTCGAGTTATTTAGTAAGACTACAAAAAAAAAAAAAATAAATAAAAAGTATTAGGTATACAGATAAAGTATTAGAAAATAATTTATAAACTAAATTATTGTTTTTTCGAATGTACTCTTCAGATACTTATACTAGTTTTAAAATTTAGTATGAAAAAGATTTTTAAATCGAAACAAACGTAGATTTTCTTCTGGGAGTAAGAACAAGTGTTGTTTCTTTAAACAATTTGTTAAACTTCAAAGTTTGGGTACGAATTTGAAATATAAGATTGTATCTTCGTGTTAAAAATATACAAAATATGAAACTAAATGGTGGATTGTACTAATCACTAAAAATGAACAATTCTTCACAAAAGGAAATGTAGGTAAGTAGTACACTTAAATGAAATATTATGAATATACTTGTGTGATTTTGAGATCTGTCACATTAAGTTTCAATTAATTTCAGTGAATTTCTGAGAAATTTTTATTTTTCATTCGTCATCAACAAACGTCGGACTGTGTTTATTGATTTTTATAATTGATATTTTGTGTTCAGTTTTTCTTGTCCTTTAAATGATAATTAATTTTTAATTTTGAACAAATAATAATAAGTTGGTCTACTTATCATTATTGTTTGTAATGAAAAAACTGTCATTCTCAAATGAAAATTCATTGATTATTATTGTGACGCCTTGCTTTATTAATCCAATACATCATTATATTATTAGATCGAACATTATTATTTCCAAATTGAATTTTTGGCTTGTAATAACATGTCATCAATAATTCTTTCATCCCATTTTTGAATTTTCACTGTAACCGAAAAGTATAAAATGTTTTCTTTTTCCGCCTTAAGCCCAGCAAAATTTTATCAACAATAGTCAAATTTATAGCCATAATAAACTTTCACTTACTATACTTATTTGCTAGAAGTTTGGCATTTACACCACGTTTCAATTTCGAATTTCATAACAAATATTTTTATAATGAAATTCAAAAGAACTATGCACAAAATCGATTATTCTTTAGAATAAAATTTGAACAAAACACTCAGATATTTCTATTTTTTATTTTAAAAATGTCATGCAAAACAATTACCTATGAAATCCACTATAATTTTACGAGAAAACAGTTAAATTGAATAAAAATAATATTCATTTAGAAACATGTGATGTGGGTCCGATAAAATATTGTTAGGTGAAATAAGACATGAGAGAAATTTAAAAGTTAATATTACGGTTATTATTTTTATTAAAATCTTGTTTGAATTTTATGTATATTTCTCATTTAAACATTCAGTACAAATATAACAAAACCAAGAGAAAGTAAAGTTGAAGAAACATATCGATTCAATATAAGTAATTATTTTTTTTTAATTTTATTTTCAGGATCGTATAGTTTAATCGCAGTTTATACTCATGATAAAAATTCTTTTTAGTATAAATCAATATTGATTTACTGTTATTAAAGCTTACTTGTTATTGTCAGTAATATTTTCTTCGATTATAACTTAAAAAATTGGAGTTTACACTTCTTAAAATATTATTTTTCTTTTTTTTTTTTATGTTTATCTAAATGAACGGTTTTATAAAAGTTTCATTCGCATTTATCATCTCATTTGTATTACCCGACCAGAGTATCATTGACATAAATTATAGAAAGTATTTTTTTTAACAATATTTTTTACCATTCTTATTTGTACGAATATTATTTTAATATTAATATACGTTAATTTGATGGTTTTATATTGGATGTATCATTTAGACTAGCTAATATTTCATCTGGTTTGTAGAAAAACTTTTGAATAAAGCAATATAAGCAATATGCTATTTAAATGTGTTTATAGTTTATACTTTCGAACTATTGTTGAGGGTTGATTATATACCTACGCACTTTAAAGAGATTCGCCGTAGCTCGATAAGAACTATAAGAAAATGAATCATTTTAAAAACAGATTACAAAAAAAAAAAAAACCCAACAACATGGTTTGTGTCACTCACTTTTTACATTTTCAGAAACGGTTTTTCAATGCACAATTTTGATTTTTTCGTTTTACATCATTGTTCAGTAATTTATAAAATAATGAAAATTCAAATTCAAAAAACGCCGATATGATGGGATACAAAGAAGAATATACTATTCATTCTAAATACAAATCTGTTTTCGTAATTTTATTCGGACCACGCGTCCAACTGCACCTACTGTTGAAACTCGTCACACTTAGATCTAAAACACAGAGTGCCAGAGTCCCTTTACAAAATTATAGAGATACATTTGAATATCGGAGCATTTTCTCTATACGAAAATTTGATCACAAATCTTAAAATTTCACACACTTTTCGCCGTAAAATTCTCCAAAATTCCCAATTTTTTTTTTTTTTTTTTTTTTTGGGGGGGGGGGTAAAACTAAAAAATTTAGCAAAATTTCAAAAAATCTTCAACCAATGTACCTATCAGTAGAGGTACTGACTTTAAAAATCTGAACATTCCTTCTACCCGTAAAGTGGTTGACAGACAAATAAAAAAAAAACATAATGTTCTTCGCTTAAACTCAGAATCTAAAACAATGTCAATTTGTGTGAAGAAAAATATATTTCATGTTTGATTCGTAATGTTATCGCTCACGGCCAACGTTCAAAATGTCCAAAACCTTGTAGTTGTAATGATTTTGTTTTTTACAAAGTACGAATACACAATGCGTATTTCATAAGAGCTTTTCATTTGTCACATGTTTTTCACCCGTTGAATATTTGTTTTATACCGTGTTATCGTAACTATCGTCTCATCATTATTTATATCTTAATTTCGTTCAGAGTAACATCGGCTATCCGGAAATAAAGCACGCATGTTTTAATTTTAGATAGCACTTTCGTAATTCAAAATATAACCTATGCGACCTTCATTCACTGTAATTTTGAATAATTTATTTGTTCTTAGTGAAAATATTATGGGTACCGTGAGTAATTTCTCAAGGGATGCGTATTCGTAAACAAAATACAACGTGCTGAACGGTGTTTACTCTAAATTATAATATTTGTTCGCATTTTTTTACTTGAAAATACATATCATACACTGAAAAGTATGTGTATACATATTTATAAATGTAACAGTACGAATAATTATCATACACCTCAAGTTTTAACCGTTGTTTTCGTTTAACGTACGAATTTTTGATTTGAATTTTAGTAAATCTAAAGACGCGCTCTACAAAATGGAGTGTCTTATGATGGTGATTATAGTAAAAGCCAAAAAATCAAAAACTACAACACACATCTTCGGACGATTTTCGTTTAAAATAACAACGTATATTATAACCTTACTTAAAAAAGTATATAAAATAATAATTTTACGCTGTTGTATAATATCTGCACGACTCTACGTGTATACTTGTCACGCGTTGATGATCCGATGACCACAATTATTATATTACAACGTTTTTTTTTCTATAAACTTAACTATATTTAAAAAATAAAGAATTTTATATGGTACAGCAAAAAATATTTTATCATTGTTCTTACAAATGAACATATATTTCTAGATAAATTACTTATGTGGACGTTAATCGCATTTTAAAATTCGACAGTAGCTTCAAACGTTTATTTCGACGTATTATCGATAGCAATTTTTTTCGTCGCGTCCTTTTAACGAATATAATTACCGTTTAGGTATAGGTGACAAAAATCGGTTGTGTTTTTAATGGCTTTTGTGCCACAGATAGGTGCAGCAGCACTTAATCAACTCGACCGCACTGTCATTTATTATTATTACGACGTCTATATAATGAAAGCGAAAAAACCCTTTCTCGTTTTGACGTCTTCAAAAGACTATCTAAACTCGTCGTGTCCTCCTAGTGTGTGGGACGTTTCGCAAAAAAGTGATGTTGCCCTACCTTTTTTCCATTTTTTTTTTTTTTTCTCATTTTGTTCATCAACCAGTCGAAACGTCTATATCGTCTATACCTATAATAAATAGATAATGTTTTTTTTTTTATTTTTGCGGCGGTGGACGTGATTTAATCGAAATTATTCAACCGCAGTCGGCTGTTTCGCTTGAGGTGATTGCACCGAATAAAATAAAGCGAACCGTTTGGTATCGCATATTATATATTTTTCTCGTGCTGGATAGACGGTATAAGCGTCCTTTGACAACACGTCGTTAATCAACTCGGCCATATCATTCCACCTGTTATACAGCGGCAATGTGGCCTTTTTGCAAAAAAAAAAAAAAAAAATGTTTTAAAAAAAAGTATTGATCGGGCTTTCGGAAACGGACTAATTTGAGGGAACCGGGAGTTTGGGGGAAAAAATAGCTATCGTCTTGAACACGTCTGTCTGGCGAAAGTTTACTTATGATTACACGGTGAAATGGCGGAGACGTTTTTGTGACGCATTTCAAACGTTTGTAATTATTAATTTTTTTTACAAACTTCTCACTCGAATTCGCTCGCGTTTTCTGAACGCGTAGTTTTAAATTCAAAGAAAAACGATTCTGGTATGCGTTTTCGAGCCTAATTTCCTTTTTTGTAGAAAATCGGCTATAAATTTAGTACCTAAGCTCGAATGTGTTTTCAATGTACCTAATTGAACAATTGTGTCGAATAACGATCAAGCGAGACGGCGACAAAACAGTTAGTTCCGATAAGTGCTTACTTAGAAAATAAAATAAACGTGCGAGTTTCAAACGATCATAAAAACAATAAATTAATTTTAAACCTTGAGACTTGCACAAACGGTTAAATTTTAAAGCGTCTAAGTCATCTTATCAAACTTACATTTTTTCTCAACGGCAATAACACAAAAATGTAATAATATAACGTAGGCACGTATAATTTCTTATTCAGCATCCAGTTCATTTCAAAATTTAATTGACGTGTATAATGAAAAATAAACAAATCGTACATGTATTTGTTTTTTAAAAAAGTTGTTGCAAAATTTGATCTTAAATCATTTTAAAAATAAATAAAATTCTATTGTTTCATTCTTTTCACCACTGATTACAAAAATAGGTTAACTGCTAGTATTTTTTTTAAAAATTATGTCGACGTGTGCTGTTACGAGTATTTCTTGTGAGAAATTCATTATGTTACGTGGGTACTTTTTAAAACATTTTCACACTAAATCTTTATAGATGAAACAATAAAAATAAATATGAACAAAATCCTTGATATTTTTAGCGTATAATACATAAAAAAATGTGCAAATATTCATAAAAATTTAATTGATGTGAATGTTCGAAATAAATCGATAAACATATTTTTTACAATAGAATAGTATTGTGTGTTGAAAGGCACTGTAAAACGTAGTTTTTTTTTAAGGAAAATGCGTGAAATTTTTTTTGTATCCATTCAATTTTTAATGATTTTTTTTTTTCATTGCTTTGGTTTTGGTTTTAGATTACATTTTCATACGATATTTGATTCATATAGACACTTGAAGCAGCTTATTACACTAAATTGTTATACACGTGTAATACACGTAATTCGAATAAATTGAAATTATTGAAAAATGCATTTACTCCGTTCGTTTGATTCACGGCAAGCGCTTCGAGTTCGAATTCATAATGACTCGCGAACTCTGCACTCGGATTTCTGTTACGCACATCGTTTTCACAGACCGCGACGTTACCACCGCTCTGCTTTTGCTACATTATTATAATAAACGATTGTGGTTGTACAATTTATAAAAAAAATCGTTTCAATATAATCATCTATGTGTGTGTATATAAAAAACCTTACTGTCTTGCCGACACCCGCCTAAGTCATCGCGGTCGATACTACCACGATCAGTCTTTTGTTTTTCGCGGTGAGGACGTCGTCGTCGTCACTACGCTCACCGTGCGCGGCCAGAATCTCTTTTTTAAATAATTCGAACAGTTTTTTACCACTCGTCAGCGCTTCGATGTCTCTGGACACGTCGATCACTATGACACCGCACGTTTTTAGTAGCCTCAAAACATCACCGCCAACTGCGGTGTGCAGCAAAACAACGTCGTTTCGCCCGTTCTGATTTCGACCAAACAACAAAATGTACACGTTAATCCGATTTCGCGATAACCGGATGGTTTGTTGCACAGTAGGTATGGCACGCCAGTTAAATTCACAAAAACCGATCGAAAATTAAACGTCGTACAAAAAAAGCCGGAATCAGTAAAGATCGCGCGAGTAGCTTTACGGAGTAGCGCGACTGCGCCTTGGTCGTGTCACTGGAAGTGGTGGTTTATTCGTATTACTTAGTATCCGAAAGCAATGATATTGTCTTCGAAAAAACGATTCTAAGTGAGCTCAGTCTCGTCTGGTAGTCCTGGAGAAATTCTTGGAGAATTTCAAAGTTCTACACTTGGCTCAACAATTTCCGACGTCACTCGAAACC
>CM029358.1:5040935-5060822 GCA_017140985.1 Hormaphis cornu
ATATTAAAATAATATTCGTACAAATAAGAATGGTAAAAAATATTGTTAAAAAAAATACTTTCTATAATTTATGTCAATGATACTCTGGTCGGGTAATACAAATGAGATGATAAATGCGAATGAAACTTTTATAAAACCGTTCATTTAGATAAACATAAAAAAAAAAAAGAAAAATAATATTTTAAGAAGTGTAAACTCCAATTTTTTAAGTTATAATCGAAGAAAATATTACTGACAATAACAAGTAAGCTTTAATAACAGTAAATCAATATTGATTTATACTAAAAATAATTTTTATCATAAGTATAAACTGCGATTAAACTATACGATCCTGAAAATAAAATTAAAAAATAATAATTACTTATATTGAATCGATATGTTTCTTCAACTTTACTTTCTCTTGGTTTTGTTATATTTGTACTGAATGTTTAAATGAGAAATATACATAAAATTCAAACAAGATTTTAATAAAAATAATAACCGTAATATTAACTTTTAAGTTTCTCTCATGTCTTATTTCACCTAACAATATTTTATCGGACCCACATCACATGTTTCTAAATGAATATTATTTTTATTCAATTTAACTGTTTTCTCGTAAAATTATAGTGGATTTCATAGGTAATTGTTTTGCATGACATTTTTAAAATAAAAAATAGAAATATCTGAGTGTTTTGTTCAAATTTTATTCTGAAAAATAATCGATTTTGTGCATAGTTCTTTTGAATTTCATTATAAAAATATTTGTTATGAAATTCGAAATTGAAACGTGGTGTAAATGCCAAACTTCTAGCAAATAAGTATAGTAAGTGAAAGTTTATTATGGCTATAAATTTGACTATTGTTGATAAAATTTTGCTGGGCTTAAGGCGGAAAAAGAAAACATTTTATACTTTTCGGTTACAGTGAAAATTTAAAAATGGGATGAAAGAATTATTGATGACATGTTATTACAAGCCAAAAATTCAATTTGGAAATAATATTGTTCGATCTAATAATATAATGATGTATTGGATTAATAAAGCAAGGCGTCACAATAATAATCAATGAATTTTCATTCGAGAATGACAGTTTTTTCATTACAAAGAATAATGATAAGTAGACCAACTTATTATTATTTGTTCAAAATTAAAAATTAATTATCATTTAAAGGACAAGAAAAACTGAACACAAAATATCAATTATAAAAATCAATAAACACAGTCCGACGTTTGTTGATGACGAATGAAAAATAAAAATTTCTCAGAAATTCGCTGAAATTAATTGAAACTAAATGTGACAGATCTCAAAATCACACAAGTATATTCATAATATTTCATTAAAGTGTACTACTTACCTACATTTCTTTTTGTGAATAATTGCTCATTTTTAGTGATTAGTACAATCCACCATTTAGTTTCATATTTTGTATGTTTTTAACACGAAGATACAATCTTATATTTCAAATTCGTACCCAAACTTTGAAGTTTAACAAATTATAAATTATAGAAACAATACTTGTTCTTACTCCCAGAAAAAAATCGACGTTTGTTTCGATTTAAAAATCTTTTTCATACTAAATTTTAAAACTAGTATAAGTATCTGAAGAGTACATTCGAAAAAACAATAATTTAGTTTATAAATTATTTTCTAATACTTAATCTGTATACCTAATACTTTTTATTTATTTTTTTTTTTTTGTAGTCTTACTAAATAACTCGAAGAATATTATACGCAACTCAACTCGATTTTTATGATTAATTTTACTGTACATTTTACAGTAACATAACTGTTGCTATACACACATAATAGAATCACATACATCTTATATTACTTAATATTTAAATTATAATTTATAATTAAAAAGAAAGTTAAAAATTATTTTTCTTGTGAAAGCTACTCAACAACAATTCATCTAATCGATTGTCTAGAACTTTTGTTGATTTTTATTTTTCTTTACGATTAATTTGTGCGTGTGGCTAAAACACTTTTGAGAATTTGTTTTTTTTTTTTTTGTAAATCTTTTTTTGCAAAAACTGAACCAATATAAAATTTATCCATTAATTGTATTAAAACTACAGCAAAAATGTATAAAATTTAACGTTTTGTTAGAAATTTTTTTTTTCAACTCCAAAGAGATGCCGATTTAACTCCAAATTATGAATTATAATGAATATATTACTATCGGATCTTGTGTTCGTATATGAATAATATAAACAAATAAACTGTATTTTCCAATTAAATGTAATTTTTATAATGTTTAATCATCATAAGCTATTCAAGAATAAAGAAATTATACATAATATTTATGAAAGTACCTGATGTATTGAAAAAAAATCTTATTACATTTGTAAGTATTTGAACAGCTTTGAAAAAAGATTTCATTTTTGAAGCAATACTCCAAACATTATCATAATGAAATATCGTTCGGAAAAAAATGTAATATAATTAGTGTTCGAGAGATTAAGTTTACGGTTGTATGGATGTCACGCAATTACATACTACCAGATTTTACGAGAACAAGCAATCGTGATGAAATAATCGCGCGTTTTATTTTAAATAAATAATTTTCTTAACGCAACGATCAGTGAATTTATATTATAGCAACACATTTTTAAGCTTTTTACGGGTTTTTAGACCTTGATACGCCATAATTACTTGTATACACACTAGGTAATGATTAATCATGACGGAACATGTTGTTTAGCTTACGCGCGATAGTATAAATATTGTATTTTACACATTTTAATAGCAAAAATAATAATAATTGTAATAACGTGAGCAATCTTTTGACCTTGCTGATTACACATTCACTAGATTTATTTGACGTTTCCCCGTTATATTTTTCACTTTATTACATTTAATAATATTCACTAGATTATTATTATTATTATATTTCTACAGAGAATTCGTAAGAAATCAGCTACTTAGATGTTACATTTGCGGTTATATTTTGAAGCACTCGTACACGCACTCGTGGTTAATACGAAGTTATATCGTATTATGTAAACTTGCAGTGAAAGCGAAATCCGCGTAATAAAATAAAACTTACTCAAAGATTAAACTATAAATTTTGTTCGTCGCTCAACTTGTATCTAACTTATTGCTGTATAGGAATAAGTAAATAAGAACATAAAACTATAAAAAGTAGGTGTATCGATCGAGTGCAGTTTGATACTATTATACATTCATAATGTATGACAAATGAACGGTTTCGTCTTTATATTTTTATATTGCGAATTGTCCGTTCTTGGTAAATACTAAAAAAATATACTATATTATTACCTTATGTGATTTATAAGTAGTAATAATAATTCATTCATAATTTCCTACGAACACACGATACAACTAAACGTAGGGAAAATTATTTTCTCGGACACACCATTTGTATAGATAATTATTATATACCCTCCGGCCCATTTGCAAGACTGGGAAGGTTAAAAATTTTTTTTTTTTTTAACGCGTCAAGTTAAAAAAATAAAGTTTTAAAAATAAAGTAAAAAAAATAAAGTATTAAAAGTTAATTTGTTTGATTTTTTAAATTTATTAAATTAAAATTTAACTTTCATAAAAAATCAACGTCACTTAAAATAAAGACACGATAATTTATATTATTAATTCACAATTTATGGTTTTGTACAATATTTCCTTCTCTTCGAAAAAATTTATTTGTAATTTTTTTTTTTTTATTATTTCAGATTGACTTAAAGATGATTAAATTGAAAAAAAAAAAAAATAACTTATAGGTTGAAAAAAACATTTAAAAAAAGTTAACGAATTCAGTTAACATAACTTTTAGTAACTTGATTATAACTTTTGACGAGTCGATGCCAAGTTTTGTTCGTTCATCGTAATATCATGTTGAATTATTTATGGCTTCGGAGTCGTGAAAATGACAAATATACAAAATATACTCTGTCTACTCTTGAACGTCACCCTCAATAAATCTCAGCGATATTTAAAACATCTCTCTAAGTAGATGAAATCTAGTGTAATAATAATTGTCCCTCTCAAGCGAGTACGGCCACCTACGCCGCTGCGAGATACGGGCAGATAAACGATAATTTAGCGTTTTCGATAAAAAAAAAGATAGAATAAAACGACGACGAGTCAAGTCGCTTCTTTTCGAAACGAGACAAACGTATCGCTACTATTAATAAAATACGCGCACCAACCGACGCGGTATGATGATTAATCGTGCCTCGCAACGGTGGGTGAAACGTTTGGGACTTGGCAAGTTTTCATTTTTAAAGACGCAGGCACTGGTTTTTCGAATCATTTTCATTCGCGAAAAGTCCAAAACGCACCCAGAAACGAAAATATTAAAGCGATCGTTTGCAGTGCGGTGAAAGTAAACGATGGACCTTGGGTAGTTTACCCGTCGTACGTGAATCGTCGTAAATAATTCATTTTCTTTGGCAATTCACGGCACTCCGAATCGATTAAGTAAGCGTTCTCAATACGATAATAGCGCACAACTGGACTGGCTTATTTTTGAAAATCACAAATCGGATTCACCGGATGAAATTAAGTAGTTCGTCCTAGTCGGTCTGTATATCACGATTAGATAGACTGCGTGTAAATCGCGAGTTAAAAATATTAGCGAAATCGTAAGTACCGAACGCGTCGTCGGCGGTGTATTTCGAACAACATACGGTGGTTCTGTCGTAGTATGTCCGCACGAAAGATGCATAGGCAATGAGTTACAATGTATACGGAGGACAAACTCGATTTTAACCGAGCGAAAAGAATTTAAACGAAAATCACGATAAAACTGGACGGAAACCGCGGATTTCGGTATTGCGTATTTGGCGGCGACCAACGCGCGCGAGCTGTTGTTGTACCTGTTGTTGTACCCCATTGTGGGTCACGATCCCGCGCCACCAACCTGACCGAGAAAGTTTGTGCAGCAGTGTTGTGTTGTCCTCTGCGGATTCCGGTGGTTAATTTGTTCGTAAAACCCGCGTAAGCAGTGTTCGGGATTTGACATCAACACTATTTCGCGAGTAGGTAATACATCATATTCGTATCGTAGTACGGCGGCGGTGGGTTCCCAGCAAAAACAATGTGTCATTAATTACGAACCGACGGCAGACATTGACACCCCGCGCCCGCGCGAATTGATAAATAATAATAAAACGGAGTACAATTAATACGGAAACGTAGAATAATATTTCGCGGGTTCCTTTTTTTTTATCCGGACAGGTTAGACACGCCGCTGAAAAATAAAATAATGAATACGCCGCTTTGAAATTGAATTTTCGTTGTATTTTTTTTTTTAGTTACCAACAACAGTATATCATTTTATACGATGGAGAAAACAATCGAAACTTGTAGAAAAAAAAGTTTTTTGAATAAAAAAAATGAAAATCAGTACAGTTAAATTTCCGAAGGGCGACCACAGACACTTTCCAACTTAAAATGAGTGTAAATAATTTGGTTGACCTTTCGGTTATTTTTATTCACCACGTGGTTATATCGATTTTCGTAAAATTAAAAAACTCAGACCTCGAATGATTGCCGTTTTTCATCACGCAAAAACTGTACGAAAAATTATTCAACGGAAACGAACAAATTGAAATTTCTGAAACGATAGTTTGTCTTAAAACACGATTCTGTTTTACGACTCCGGTTAGTGTATATTAACTGTATCTTTAAAAATTTTCAAAAAACGAACACGCGAGTACCAACAACATAATGTATACTGTGAGCTAAACCAGAAATCGGGTTTATTAAGCATTAGAGTAGAAAAAAATGTTTAAGAAGAATATATTGTGGAGAATATATTGGGAAAGAAACGCACATCACGCAGCCACCAAACGTATTTGTCGTCGGCGCAGGAATAGAATAAACGATGAACATTTGTCGCAAAAGAAAGGGAATTTTTCGTTTACGATAAACGACGGCCTGGTGTACATTTTAACAGTAGTTATATATATATAGGTTTACTATAAAAACGAATCTTATAAACAGATATAAAAAAAAAAAAAAATACAATAGAATAATATAGGATATTGGTGATGCTACACACAATGCGTATAGAATCGCCCACGAGTTCAACAAACCTAAATATAATATTACAACGCGTATAAAAAATGACAAAAAAAAATAAAAAATATCTATCCCTCCAGACCATGACGTTTCTAAATGTTTAAGTATAATATTATTTTTTAACATACAAATAGTTCACCGAAAAAAGAAACGGAATCTCTACAACGTTTTAGTTATAAATTATTTCACATCATTATCGACATTCGACGAGAAGAATATTGTGTTTAAAAATAAAAATAAGCGATTTAAATTTTACAGTTGTAATATTCCTTACTTATTCTCTCGCTGTTATGCATTTTTTTATCCAGATGTCTAACAGTGCGTCACTGTAACAATTACATTGTGTCTAAAGAATATAAATTTTGAAACGTCGTTCCACCACACGAGTATTTTATTTGGTGGAATTAATATTTCTAAGAATGTACACCTAGTACGTGGTTTATAGTATAAATTGGTCGTATAGTTAAAATTTTATTTTGTGTTTTGATCGATGTACAACTCTACAGTAAACCTTACAAGTAGAGTGTCTACTTCACCTAGTAACTATGTACTTACGTGACGACGCGATGTTTTTATAACATTAATACAACGCAATATTTTTGTGTGAAATATTAATTTCTTGTTAAGACTTAAGACGAGCCAAAAACTAAAATTTACCATATTTAGAAAAAAAAAACACCTAAATTCACACCTGTTCAGATCCATTTGATCTAGAAAATTTTGTAGACGCGGTTAGCGTTTATGGATTTTGACCAACTGTATAATATACTCGATTATTAAACCGAAATGAACCTATACTTGCTGCACAACTAACAGTTATTCGCTTGTATCTATTTTGTAAGCTACGATGAAATTATTGAGTTATTTATGTTGAATAATGCTGAGAGTAATTACAGAAAAACGTGGTCAACGTTGTCCTTTTAACGGGTATTCCTGTTACACGTTTAAAGAATTAAATCAATAATAAAATAAAACAACACTGACGTAATTCGAGTAAATATTTTTTCGTGAAACTAATATAAAAGGTTTTCAATATATAAAACCACTGCAGATTATAGTCTGAAAAAAAAAAATCGCCTTTGTTTTGACTATTTTTTGTAGCACGCGCATCATTATTATACATCAATCTGAATGCGTTCGTTTTAAAGTTTTTAATCGTATTATCAGCCTGGTTTTTGTTTATAAACAATTGTTTCGATTAAACTTGTTAAAATAAAACGTGTTTGAAACGAACAATCAAAATTTTGGCTTTTCGTCCGTGCTCCTTGAATGAGTTTTGAAAGCAGACAGTCATTGCGGTCAGAGCCCAATACTGAATAGCTATATTAACAAAATATAGGTAGCCGACACATATTCGCATTAGAGATACCACATTTTTGGTGGCGTTTTATTTTACAAATCATTTTCGGTAATCGGATTAATGGTTAATGTTAGGAAGATCGGGAAATTTCAACGGTAGTGTATACTATTGTAGTATACTAATATACACGACAGAGTTGAACTATATTCTCGAGACTTACCTATATTATACAAAAAACGGTCATCATTGCAGGTCTTTCATTTGCCTAGAGAAAAATTTAACAAAAAAAATTTAATTCATACGATCTCTGGGTTTTCTTTCCAGCTGATTTATGAACAATCCAGGGGGTAGTGGAGTAAATGGGTTGAAATTTCAAGAGGAGGGGATAAATTTAACACACTCATGTCACGTCAAAATAATTAGACAACCATAAGGTCTTGTGAAACATTAACGTATTTTTAAAACGATGTTTCCGACACAAATGCATTTTTTTTAATGACTTATGTTATTTAAATTCTAAGTTATTTCCGACGATATAATGAATACATCCTTTTTTTTTTTAAATTTGTAGTCGATTTATTTACCACATCGAAAATCGTTTCAAATATACTGACAACCGGGTAATTATGCGTCCCTCACACGACCATTATTCTTTTCAGTATACATTTTGGCAATATATGCATTTTTGACAGTATTATACTCGTACGGTCATTACTTTTGTCAGTATAAATACTGGCAATATGCCAGCAGTATACTATGCACAATATGTGTTTACAGTATTGGATTTACTAAATTTCCAATATTTCTGTGACAGTTAATTTGTGTTTTCAAAGTGCGTGGTTTGTAGGAGTTTCAGAAATGGATGACAAGCAAAAAGCAAGCATTTTGATAATACCTAGGTAAATATTATTAATCGAAAAATCTTTTTATCTTAATCGAAAAAACGGATTACATAAAAACGCTGAATAAAACAATGGATTGCTTAAAGAAAAGATAATAGATACACTCATTTAAATTTACTTAACAAAATAAGGGTATCTGATCCCGAAGATTTCCAAAATTATTTTCGCGTAAATGATGACATTTATCATCAAATTTTAAGTATGGTTTAAATACTAAAATAAATACAAGTATGAGAGAAAGCCACTGCCACTGACAGACTCGTGAAAACAAAATTGGCTGCTGGAACCTAAACTTGCTGTACAACTAACAGTTATTCGCTTGTACCTATTTTGTAAACTACGATGAGATTATTAAGTTATTTATATTGAATAATGTTGTGAGTAATTACAGAAAAACGTGGTCAATGTTATCTTTTTAACGGGCGTTCCTGTTACACGTTTAAAGAATTAAATCAATATTAAAATAAAACGCTGACGTAATTCGAGTGAAACTAATATAAAAGGTTTTCAATATTAAAACCACTGCAGATTATTGTCTGAAAAAAAATCGCCTCTGTTTAGACTATATTTTGTAGCACGCGCATCATGATTATACATCAATCTGAAAGTTTTTGTGATTTTCACTTGTACATCGAATCCACGTAACTGTCTTCCAAAAACCCAAGTAGCTGCAGTTATTTGACCTCATATTCTGACTCATTTATCACGAATTCATTTGTAGGATTTACAAGACCATACAGTAGGTACGTGACGTTACAAACATACCATCGCCATTTGTAAATCATTTTAAAATATTTTAATAATAGCTGTTATTGTTATAACTTTGACACCATAATTAAATTCCAGGGGACAAGTTCCTCCTCCCCCTTACCTCCCCACAATCACAACGATGTCGTAAGAACGAAAGGTATATAATATATGTATGAATGTGCGTAATCGTTGTTAACAAATGATGCTGCGCGGTTGTTTTTATACGTAACCACGTTTATATTATGAGTTGGTAACTGTTCACTTCCAGCACACATTCTACATACAGTACATAGAAAATGTAATAAACAATTTCGAGCCGGTGTGACAAAAGCTCATTATACTTCGTTTTATACAATATTATTATTTTATAATGAAGTATTTGATTTACCTCATCTGATAGTTGTGCGTTCTACTGACGTCGTCGTACTTGTGGTACGTAGCCTGGAACAGTAAGTAACTCTCTTCCCACTCCACTTGGACGCGCAATTGTCCCTTGTCCGTCAAAAAGGGGCAGCCCGAATCACGTAGCTGAAAAAAATATTGTTTTGATTATCAACAGCGCGGACGTTATTTCCGAAAATTATTGGTACACCGAAATCGTTACTTTGTATTTTAAATAGTAGATTAATGCTCGAAGAGTTGTTTACAACATCGCGTGAGGTTTAAAAAATGTTTTAATTTTAAGATCCAATTAATGTGTTTGAATAATATTGAAAACAATATGCTCTTTATATTTATGCCACAATATGTTCCGAAAATATGAATTGTAAAAAAAAAAATCCAAAAGACCCATCGACAGCCGTTTTGACAATTTGAGAAATTTTACTGAAGGTACAGATTAATAACTAAAGCTGTGAACGACGCATTAATAGGTATAATTTAAAATCACGATCGAAGAATGAATACAAAATAACAAACAAAAAAAAGTATGAAATAATAATTTAACGAAACGTATCAAATGTCGATTGAATCAGTACAATACGAATAAAATTGGATACTATAAAAGGAAGAATATTTTAGATGTAAGATCTGAAGCGTAAAAAACCAAGAGTTTTTGAAGGATTGTATCAAAAAAAAAAACCAAGCAGTTCAAAAGGCTTGTAATGGATTGGAACTAACACGGGAAAGAATTTAAAAATACCAGTAAAACCGGGGGAAAAAATGAAAAAGTGAAACAAATACTGTCTAAATACTGTCTAGCAGGAATATTCTTATATTTTATTCTGTAACATTCTTGGTTTTCTTACTGCTCACTAGGTATTCAGAAAAAATCACCTGTTTATAATGTAGACACTAGACACAAAAGTATAGGACAAAATGAAAATCTTTTAATTATGAATTAAACTGTGGAATTTTCAATCGACTCATCGTAAGAATTTTATTTGGTCGATTTATTATTCAACACCTGCTTTTGTAGTGAGTACCTTTACTGTGTTCAATATTATGAATTTTCCATAGCTAAAAATATTGTAAAATATAAGACTTGGAACGCGCGTGTGATGACGTCCAGGTTAAGTGCATTGTATAATATTAAAATAACAATAAACATCCAAAAATGGAAGGGTCATGAATAAACCGCAATATCGACTTGTAGAAATAATATTATATTATGTGCGCACGGCAAATAAAGGGCGTTTTTCACCATGTGTGGCTTGATATTTTACTCCCCGGTAAAATTTCATTAGCGATTTATTATCCCCGGTTGATATTCACTGGTGATATTTTACCCCCATAGAAAATTTGCCCCCCGGTAAAATTTCACTAGTGGTTTTTTACCCCCGGTAAAATTTCTATAGGGGTATGATTGTATAGGAATAAAATAACACCGGTGAAAGTTTACCGGGGATAAAATATCGCCAGTGAAATTTTACCGGGGAGGTAAAATATCACCGGAGAAATTTTACCGGGGGGTAAAACTTCCCCAGAATAACTGTTTTACCGGTAGAATGTGCGAAAATGAAAAATTATTTTACGATTTTTACCATGGTAATAATTTTTAGTTTTACATAAATTCTGAGTGGAGTCTACGAAAATTCGTTTATAACGAAATATTTTATCATTCGTGGAGACGTCGGATTAGGTCGGGTAGCGCGTTTACGGACGCGTGTGGTTAACACATAAGCTATAAAGCTATCGATTTAATAGTTTAGTATACTGTTTATCATTGGTCAGATATATTGATGCATATTATTCGATGTATCATCTGTAATGTTTCATCCGCTACAACACGTGAACCCTAATCAAAGTAAATGAAAAGTTCTTTCCACGGAATCCTCAAAGTGTGTGTGCATCGAAAACACCAAAACATTATTGATACGTTGTGGGTCTAATAGTATCCTAGCTCCACTCATAATCCATAAAATATTCATAGGTAATTGATACCAACGGAAAAAACAGCTCGTAGCCCCTACGCAAAATCTAACGCGATTCTATTAAAAACGCAATATTACATTCAAACTAAAACGAAACGGACGCGTAACAGCGGGCGTGATCTAGAGGAATTCTCTACCGTCATCGAATGTTGGCCTTCATAGACAAATTTTACCGGGGTCGCCGAGGTGGTCGAAAAACGCGCGGCCGGGCAGACGACAACCGATCCGCCCTCGGAACGTTTGGATATTATTTAAAAACCGTTTGGATTTATTTATTTATTTTTTTTTAATATTGACGACCTCATATACGTTGTCGACGCGGACGTATTCAAATATAAACGTCTTGGTACGGTGTGACCGGGTTCGCCTGCGGCAGGTGCCAGGCTTTCCGAACCCCCGACACTTTGACGGGACTTTGGGTGTCCAACAACAACAACAACGACGACGATATTAATACTGTTCGACGTGTGCAGGGTGGCTGGCGGGATCCGAATTTAACGCCCTTTATCCGTCCGATCACGTCGTCCCGGTAGGCGCGTTTTCCGGACGGCCGACGCGCGCAGCGTTCGCCCGATATCGGTACGACGATATTTTAGATTCGAGTAGTACCACGGACGCGAACTACGTGTTTCACGCGACGATAATATTACGCGCGTGTTTTTGGATTCTGAGCGAGGAATGTGTTGTTTCTACAACTGTATGTGTTTTTTCCTCTGTCGACAACTTTTTGACCCGAAAACCAAAAAAAAGTCGAGAATTCTACGGCAAAATTTATTTAATTTTGTGATGACGTTTTTGTGCAGTGCTCCGATTTTCACTTTGAACACCACGAGACATTTTTTTTTTTTGCATCAATCTTATTCCAAAAAATATTTTGAATTTTTCACACTTTGCGCGTAATAGTCCAAAAACACACACATTTATACTAAAAAAAAGCCCGCTGTAGTGTGTATTAATTAATCCGATCGAAACCGATACCATTACAATCGGTAGGTCATTACGTATCAAAATTTTCACACGTTATTTGAATTAGATTTTTTTTTTTTTTGTAAACGTGGATACGACTCTCGGAGTTTTCGAACCATTTTTATTGTTAAATTTAATTTTTACCACGACGTATCCTAGATAACTAGATGAGCTCGCTCAGAATCGTTTTTTCGAAGGCAACGATTCGTCGTCGTGTTTAGATAGTAAACGGAACCACAATTTCCAGACCCGCAGTGACCCACCCAAAGCGTAGTCGCTACTCCGTCAATCTAGACGTAGAGTGATTGAAGCTTTTTTTTTACCACTACCAAGATATCATCTTCAATATTGTTTCGATCTTTGCGCTCGTACACCCGGGTTCTGTTAGAGCTTGAGGTACTCCGAGTGGGTCATAGATTCAAGCGTTAAATGTCGAAAACGTTAGAAAATAAAAAAAAACTAAGCAGAAGTTAAGGAAAAAATGCGAAAATTCACGGCAAAAGTGTATTTGACGGAATCGATTTAGTTTTTCCGGCCGAAATCTTAATGGTTTGCATAACCATTGTAAAAACCCAACGGAGACGTAGACCCAACGAACCCTCAATGCAATTATAGATAATAGTATATACTCTTACAAATAAACAGTAACGCGAGTGGTAAATTAATAAATCTTGATGAAAACTAAACTATGACTGCATTAACAAAAATTTATGTCAATTTTTTCTTTGCAAAAATGATTCTTAAGATACGATGACAATAGGCGCACAAGTTAATTGTACGCGGATTAGTATTTTATTCTAAAAACGTTTTGCAATATCAGTCTGTTTCTTGGTGGTGTTAACTCGATACTCGACGTGTGGGATATTGCTTTTTAATTCACAAGGCGTTTCCCGTCATTTCGGATTACAGAGCAAAAACTATATTAATACGCTGTACAACGCAAAGCACGTATTTTATCGTCGGAAATTTTCAATTAAATAAAATGAATTGATTCGAGTACAATATTGACAATCAGCTTGAACGATACGGCTTTGCCATGCACATATTAAATAGTATCTACGTCTGCAGAGTTATCGAATTTCCTTTGAAATTTCCAATTTCGTAGAAAATAAATTGAAAATTTGTGAAAATATCAATATGTTTTCAATACGTATTATAACTTGATATGTTCGGTAAATTCAAAACAAAATGTGGCTAACTTAGGGCTGGGCTAGTGTATAAATAAGTGTAAAATTAATGTCATAGATCCAATTATTTTATCGTTTTTAGTTGAAGACTCTCTCATATGAACTAAATCATTTCAAATAAAGATAAACGGACCAAAAACTATTATTTTCCAGTCGTATATAATATATTACATTTATAATAATATATATTTATAGTCATTATCATTCTTTATCAACTAATAGTTTTTAAAATGTCATAATAATATACCTAAAATTTTAAAAAAAACAACTTGACTTTAGCACAGAAAATAATTCGTAGACAATTACAGACTGAAATCACAAAAAATACATTACGATAAACTGAAAAAAAAAATTTTAATTTTGTCGTTTTTCGGTAAAACTGTTTAAAATGAGATGTTAAAAAACATAAATTTTTTAGTAAAAAGTTAATAGGTATATTTTTTTATTCTACCCGAAAATAAAGTGGAAAACTACTAAAAACTTTCTTTTTCAAAACATACGTTTGAAAAATAAAATACGCTAAACATAATATTTTTACTCCTTAAAAACGTATTAAGAAAAACACAAATTAATGTAGACAAATGCAAACTGGGATCTATAATATAATTATTATACCAATCTTGATATTAATTGTTTCGTACCTAGATAACTAAAGCGAATGAGTTCTAATATTGACAATGAATTTTGGACTGACAAACAAAAAAATATCATAAAATATTGAATTATTATTTTTGTCGAACAAATGAACGTAGATTAAATTAATTACTCAAGTATTGAATGACGTATTTAACTGCTTAAAATTTTAAAATACCATTGAAATAACTGATGAATAAAATATAATAAGTTCAATTAATTTGTTTGTTGGTTTCTTAATTATTGTAATATCTGATTGGACTTAACTAAAGAAAATTTATAGTATATTTTAGTTGTTTGCCATGAATACTGCCGATTTACGTCTTTCCATTCATAAATATAAATTAGATATTGAAGATATCTTGGCGACAAAGCGAAATTGAAATGGGACGTGTTCGACTTCGTTTGCAAGAAGCAAAATAGAAGTGATCGGAAGTAGGTTTTGATCATCCGAATAACGTCTGATAACTGAGGCGAATAATGGGCTGATTGCAGCTAGCGTCTACGTGATTGGAATAATTGGCAAAGTATCAAATTTTGACAATTCTGATGATCAGACATTGTACTAGAGAAGACTGGAGCGATACATTTTGTGGCAAATTTATTACGAAAATATATACATTTTTCGTTTTTTTTTTCCCCTATTAAAAATGAAATAAGTACATTGTGAAACATATTTTTTAGCATCATTATTCACAAAAAAATTTTACAAGCCCGTTTAAAATGCTTAAGTTTGATAGAAATAAAAGAAAAAGAAATTTCATCATAATTCGTACAGTAACATCCCAGACACATTTAACGACTGTTGGCTGGATGTTTTAACTTCAAAAATAATTTACTTTATTACGTAAAAAATGTTCTTTTCAGACAATCGACAGTGAAATCATAAAAATATAAATGACAAAAATAAATTTTATACGATGGATAGCATTACTGTAAAACAAAATGTATCACAAACTGTATCACTTTCGCTAAAAATAAGTAAGCAAAAAAAACTGAATTGAACCATCAATTTTTTTTTTTTTTTTTTTTGTTCACTGAACTCGAAAAATAATAATATATTGGGTAATAAGGGGAAAACGTGAATATCTCGCTGTCGAGAATGACGTTCGTGAGTCATACACAAGTGCTTCATTTTCCACCAGTCAGAAATTGCCTTTAGACCGGTAACGCATGGTCACATTATTTTTCGTCTCGTTGCTTTATAATAGCAAAGTTTGATCCTTTCCGAATAAGAGTAAATAAATGGAAAAGAAAAAAAACAAATAACTGTTATCCACCCAAAGAGAGTAATAATATTATGTTTTTCTAAAAAAAAAAAGAAAATTTATAATGTAATTATTATGTAACTTAAAACCGTATATTTTTTAATCGATTTATTATTGATTAATATTAATTAATTTTAAATGTATTATCGTGAATACGCATAGTAATGATCTTAATATTCAAGATGCTAATTATTACTAGCTCTAAGAAAGAAAAAAGAAAAAAAATTCGTCATTGTTTTTAAAGGTGTTGGGTATAAACTTAGATTAAATTTGAAAGGAATTATGAAAAAGCATCGTTAACGAAAATAAAGATTCTATGCGGTGTCAGTGAATTAAATAGGTACTAAAAAAATTTTCAAAAGTCTATAATTAGCTTTAAATGGCTCGATTTGATCTTTGTCTAATATCAAAGAATTTGAAGGTTTGATTCGAATATAGGAAATGTCGGGTAACATGAATAATTTATGGAACGAGTAATTATTGACAAAGATAAAAATAAAAAAAAAACATGAAAATAACGAATTAATTACGATGTATTGAAACGAAAATTATGAGAGTAAATTCAAGAAATTTCTTAAAGTCGTATTTAGGAATTCATATGTTATCCTTTTTAGGTTTGTTGTTTTTTTAATCAAAGATAAAAACATCTTATGAAATTAAACCTACGCATAAGTTAATAATTTAAAAATTTCCATACTTCGAACATTGAAGAACAATGGTCAACTAAAGCAATTTTAAATTTTTTAATGGAGTTTGAAAACTTCGATCGATTCTAAACATTAGTTTTGTAACGCGTTTCGATCATATAACTCAAAAAGTAAGCGACGTTTAAAAAAATGCTCATGTTAAGGAACCATCCGAACTAACCTCAGAAAAATTAAATGTAAAGATTGCAGTAATCCGAAACATCATCATCACTAACGCAATGTAAAAACATCAGATATTTTACAAATTCCTTACAAGGACAAGAATATGGTGCGAAATACGTGAAAATTGTACACGTTCTCGGTAAAACCGTATCTTTCAGAAGGAAAGGTATCCGAAATAGTTTTCACTATGAGCAGTACTATCCAATTACGAACAACTGTAACATGTATAATCTAATAATTTTTCTCTGATTTAAATTTTAACGGTGTACGGAGACGCGTTTCACGAATACGAATTGCCTGTCTTCGAGGCAAATAACGCAGTGTTTAGTTTGTTTTGGACTCGGGAAATAAAATATAGGTACGTTTATCGAATTATGTTAGTGTGAGCAAAAATATAAAAACGTCAGTATAATAAAAAATTACTCTTTGAGACAACACTGCAGGTGCTTAACTTAAAAATTTGAAATAAAAACTACGTAAAAATCACGGATCATTTTTAAATTCTGAGCGTCAGCAAGGAATATATTGTTTTTATAATGATGTTTTTTTTTCCCGTCTACAACTTTTTAAATTGAAGAAATGCTCCAATTTTCCAAGTCAGTAACTCTTCTAAAAAGTTTATGGACTCCGGTGGTACATTGGTTGAAGTTTTTTTTTTAAAATGTTGCTATTTTATAATGACGTTTTCGAGTAGAACGAGAGCTCCAATCGTTACGTTAAATACTACATAAAAGTTGGGATTTCAGCTTTAAATGTCATTTTGTTTGAAGCATTTTTTGATATTTTGATTATTATCTGAGTTATGTGCCGAAAACGACAAAAATGGCGAAATCTTTAAATCCGGCGTCAGACATATCGATTTAGTTTTTTGGTCATAACATCTATCGGAACAAGCTGAAACTTTAACACGCTAATAAAATTGGTAAGATTCAGGTTCGGTAAAAGTTTCAGGTTATCTCGAAAATTTTTGATCTAAGAATAGAACTTTAAAATTCTCGAAAAATTTACCGGGACGTATACTAGACAACTGAGCTCGCTCAGAAACGTTTTTTCGAAGGCAATGATTTATCATTGTTTTAAGATATTAAATAATACGTTTACAATTTCCAAACCAGTAACCCACCCAAAGCGTCAAACAACCCACGCGACCTAGTGAGATCTTAATATTTGTTTTTGATTTTTTTTTTTAAGTTTAGCATTTCTCTTATTGAAGCATTGTTAGCTATGAATAGCATATAGTAATTTCCTGAAAAGATTTGAATAATTATTTATCGAGTCGTAAAAAAATATATTGTACAGTAATTTCATCAACATTTGAAAGCTGCACTAGAACACCGACTAATCAGAAACCAGATTTTTATGTTTTCTAACCTTTCAGTTTTCGTAAATTCACTTACTTGGTTTTTTTTATCGTTTGAGAACGTAGTTATGCACTCAAGTTAAGAACATATTCGATTTCCACATTGTTAGTTTAACTTGAATTAAAATTGTTACAAAACCGTTAACCGGTAAGCTTAAAACTCTTTTAATAAATTACCGATGTATTTTTTTTACGTCGTTTTAGTGTTGTGCACGTCACATTATACGTTTAATAATATTATTTATTTTTACAAATCATACCCATTTTTATAGTTCCCTATCGAAAAAACAGTTGTTATAGTATTTCCAATACCTATTTTATTTTTTATACCTAATAATTTCGCGATAATTCCTTTCGATGTTAAATGGAAACATTACCGTCAACTTCGCTGGTTTCACGCGGGTAAGCATCGCATTTTGAAAATCTGACGGAAAACATCGACGAAAGAGAAGAAAATAACTTTTTCTTTTTTCCGAATCTCGATCATCTGTTTCGGTGCGACGGAGCGTGTTGTTTCTATTATTTCGATACAATATGACGTTATGATATTATTGCGAAATTGTTTTGTAAGGCTGTGCACACTCGGGTGCGTGATCAAAAAATCCAACATCAACGCCGTTATCGCATTAAACTCGTCACTCGACGGGAGTTCGAAAAATAGGTGTATCGGAATTATTATTTTGTCTCGTCGTCAGCGATTCGCGACCGTTAAATCGTAAATTAACTGTGTGTGTGTGTTGTGTGCGTAAAACGATATCTTCAGACGCTTTTTTTTTTGTTTTAAATAATACGTATCGTACGTAGGTTACACGAATTCAAGCCAAACGGCTGACGCAGAGAGCTTAATCACATCAACGGCATCTTTCTACTATAAATATTATTATCGTTCGATGTGAAACAAAATAAACCGTGGCTCGAACTACATATTATACGCTTCTCGCATACATTAAAAAAGTTTTACTCAAAACAAATTGGTCGCAAAGTTAATCGACTTTTAGATTACTTTTACGGATTAACAAAACACTACCAACATATTTTATAACACGTTGAAAACTCGTATAATTCCTACGTATCAGCGCATACGGGCAAGTTGGTTACATACTCATCGGCATCGGCTACACTGTACAAGAAACAACCTGATAGATTCTAAAAATTCATTACTAATTACCATATTATATAGTGTTTTGGCCGGATTAGATTTTAACTGGATGATTTATCCGTTTTGTCCGTCGTTAAAATTTCGAACGCAATACGAGAACGTGTTATACGAATCGCCTATAATCGCCTAAATACATTTTTTCTCTTGTTAACCTAACCACAAATCGTCCGGATAAAGAACGAAACCGTTCATTTTTAATGTAGGTTTCGACAAATTTCAAAACCGAATGACGGATATCGGATATTATTGAATTATTCCGAAAATCGTTCACACGTTAAGTTATTAAAACGGGTGGATTTTAAACGCGATTAAAATTTTAAACGATTTCGACAATTTTTGACCATGCATACTCGTATGAATCATAACTCGAAAAATTGTGCGTTGTGCTCCTAAAATGTGTTTTTTTAACGGACATTTTTTTTTAAATTTATCCAGATAGATTTACGAAGATAACGCAAACGATAATAAGCCCGAGATAAAAATGTACCATAACTGAATTTATCTAGATGAGATAAAATATAATTAAAAAATTATCTGGATAAAACGTCGGGACCTATTGTTTCTTCTATGAGAGCTTCCCAGCAGCACAATTTTTGGCGTCCGTTGTAACTGCGCCAGTGCACCGTGCGTCGTATCGGTGGTAATCAACTGTATATACATTATTATCGTTTATTATTATATTTCGTTTTCAATTCTCATAGGTTTTTTTAAACTTTTAAATTTTACACTGTTCTTAGAATTTGAAATGGAATATTCGCAAACACACAGCGCGTAAATAAACTCAGAAGAAGAGTCTGTACACCTGAACTGTAGAAGATTTCACGATGCCGAAGCGTTACCCCGGACACATCGTTTTCAATGTCCCGTTTGTGAAAACGAGATTTTCAACCAAGAGAACGCCGCACGTTAAGTTCTTCCACGATAAAAGTATACGAAGCCAAGCGGATCCGCCCTCACGAAACGCGTACGTCACACCGTTAAGAAAAAACAAAAAAAGTAGGCATTTACTTGAAAATCCGAGGACTCTGCCCGCCGGGAAGCTCTGTTTCCCCGATCTTTTCTCGAAAACGAAAAACAAAAAAAAAAAAAAT
>CM029358.1:5082396-5227617 GCA_017140985.1 Hormaphis cornu
GCATTATTATTTCAATAACATTGGCGGTACTTTCCACCGCTTTTCGATTGAAACCGTCATTTTTTATTATTCTATTGTGGCCACGAGTTGCATTTATTTAGATCTTTTGAACTTTCTGTCATCAAAAAAAAAAAAAGCCGTATTCTATGCTCGTTGCTCGTGTAAATTGTTGTTTGCTATACCGATTGTTCTGATTTACTCCAAAAACAATCGATTCTAGAAAGTTGTACAGTCTACACGAATTTTTTTTATTTTTCTATACTTTTTTTTTTTAAAAAGTTTTTAGCTTACCAACTCACTTTAACAGGCATCAAAACAAAGAACACATTTATTTTCTTAGTAATCGCACTTTTTTCTGTCATCTGATAATGATTGTATACGTGTACAGAGCGGTTTTTTCAGTCTTTCATACACATATTGTTGTTTGTCACACTGTGTACACACTTTTATTTGTTTTAACATTGATTTGTTTCGCGTCGAAATCCGGCAGTAAAATATAAATTATATTGGTTCAACCACGACCATTACACCCCACAAATGTATAAAGCCTAAAACAATGATGATGATAACAATAAAGTATCCAAACGGCGGTGTTAGAATGACAGTTGGCTCGGCCAAGAGTATCGTTTATACGTCCTTATATTTTATCGTTTTTACTAACGCCATTTTTCCTAAGGAGAAATAAAAACCAAAAGTTAAAAACCGTTTTTTCTCGAGAAACAAATGAAATATTAAAATTCGTCCTAATTCTAATTGTTAAACCTTTACTACTACTTATACACTCAATTGACAAATTTATTATTACGTACATTATTTCGAACTTGATTTATTATTGCTTATCAAATAATTGTTTTGATATAATAAATAAACGTAGAAACGTATTGCAGATTCGGCATTTTACACTGTTGTTCAATGATAATATTTTGTTGCTTATACTGAATTTATATTACGTTATGAGTCGAAGAATTAGGTGAACGGGTGCGGCTAAAATGTGTGTGAAAAAATACCTAAACGCAAACTCACTTTTCAAAGTATGTAATAGGCCGATTTTGAAATTTTTTTTTGTGTTGTTCGAAAGAGTAAAACCTCTTTTGGGGCGCTCGTTTACCCGATTTTGGGACTTTGTAGCGATACGTTTACAATTTGAAATTGAAGTCATAAAAAATAACGATGTTTTCAGATATAAGGTTGTAGGGTATGCCCGGCCATAGTTTAAAAATCGGCAAAACGAGCGTCCATTGAGATATTTTTATCTTTACAACAACAACGAAAAAATACTCATATACGTTCAGTGGTTTACTCGTAAAATGAATTCTACTAAATTACGTTTATCGGCGGTTTTGACAAAGTTGTAGAAATACACCGCTAGATTACACACTAGTTTCGCCAGATAAGCTTTAACCCAAAGATAAAATTGATTTATTTTCTATGACGCCATCATTGTATATTAAAAACCCCAATTTTGACACGACCGTGTGATGACAATTTTCCTAAACACAATATTTCAGAAAAAGTTTCATCGACGGCACCGCTGTCTATCGGCGTGCCCGCATCAGCACGAAACCGCCGAGTGTAGAAATTGCAAACCTTTCCCCTTAATACATAGCCGCACCCGTTGATACATTCACGGTTCTTGGAAACTCGTAACATAATATATCATGTACCTGCTCATAATTTGAGAGAGGTCAAACCTGCAATACCGTAAAAACGTCCAAGGTACTTTGTATTCGAAACCGTCAGTTTCTTGTTGATTATAAATATTGTTATGTTTATAGGCGCGTCGAAATATTATGACACTTTGCAAATTATATTTTCGAAATATCTAACAAAATCCGATCGATTGACAGCGAGTCGGTAGTTTCAACACGATTCTGGAATGTATAATTTTTCTGAGCTGCGCGCGTCGTAAAATCATCTTCGTCCGACGTTTTCCTTCCGGACCGTTAACGGATATTGTACACCAGCTATATATTATACTTCATTCAACAATATATATATATATATATATATGTTAACCTCAGAGTTTATTAATTTTACGTTCGATTCACCAGGAATGTGCCGCGGACCACATTGTGCTCCTATACCCGTTTTGTCGATCGAGTTTTCCGCATTCTTTTCCATAGAACACGTGGCTGAATGCGAGGGTAACGGGGTCAAAAGCGTACATATATATATATATTCGAAATTTAATCAATATTGATATTGTTTTGGATTATAATAATTATTGACAGCTGTGTAACGACGCAAAACTTATCCGATAAACACGAACTGTTGGTTTGTTTACGAACCAAATTTATTATTTCGACGTATTTGTTTGTTTTATTTTTGTCATTTTTTCGCTCGCAGTATAGAATCAACGTAATTGAATCATCCGTTTTTTTCAGGTTTGAATCCCCACTTGTATTTTATTTTCTGTTGTGCGTTAAACCGTGCACGATATCGACATGAAAATGGAACTTTTTAATCGACCTTTTGAGCGCGTTATTTTAAACACGAATAACGTGAATGCGACCTGTGAAATGTTTGTAACTCTCGTTGAAAATAAACTGTCCTAATATATTGTGGTTCTACGAGGCAGGAGAACTTATATACCGCGCAAAGTTTAGTCGAAAATCGGATATCGGCCACCAGGCGTCTTGAACGTATTGTGACAACCTACCGCGTTCATCGGTTAGTCCGCTGCTCTGTACCGTCTGCAGTCCATCACTCTGTACCCTAACCTAACCTAATTTAACCTTTTTTTTTTCCAAATTACCGGTGGCCGAAAATACCGAGACGGCAATTCGCCAGTCTAAAAATCAATAAATAAAACAATAATTTCTCCATCATTTTTTACCATTTCTTTTGAAAGTATTTGAACCACGGAATGTTTTAATAACGCAATAACCGTACATCGTGACTTGACATTTTTCGAAATGTTAACGAAATCGTTTGTAACACTGACATTGAATAGTTTGAGATTTAGTGTAGACATTGTGTTCGTATTTATTTTAGTTTGATTTAAAGTGATTGTAATTTTATTATTAAACTTGTATTCTTCCCAAGTCATTAAGTTTAAACTTTTGAACTTTTCCTGAACTTAATTTTCACCAGACGCTCGGCATCTGAATATTTAGCCAATGAAAGAAACCGTACGACCAAATTTTTCTTGTGGTCCGTTTAACTGAAGACGTCCAATAGAATAGACGAGTGAGCCAGTTTACTTCTGCGCCTGTTTAAATATTTTGTTTTTTTTTCTCAATTAAAAATGTATCGTTCCAGTTCAACCAATTGGCAACCTTGTTTATTCTACGAAAAAGCTGTGTACCTAAAGTTTAATAAATTTTAAACATTGATAAGCTTTTCAGAAGTTATATACTACCCAAAGAATAAATAAAGTATGAACAAAAGTGAAATTTATTTGACAATGGAAAAAAATGAAACGAACGAGTGCTTTTGGTGTTTTGTATTATTCAAATTACTTAAAATAAAATTTTTGGCACGTAAACGATTATTACGCCCTCCGCGAATGACCATTACAAACCTCTGGGTATACTCGAAATTTAATCGTTTTTGATATTTTTTTAGATTATAATAATTATTGGCAGCTATATAATAACGCAAAACTTGTCCGATAAACAAGAATTGTTGGTTTGTTTATGAACTAAATTTATCATTTCGGTGTATTCGTTTCTTTTATTTTCGTCATTTTTCGATCGCAGTACGCGCATTTACGTCACTATACAAACAACAAACTATCGAGTTTTGAGATTATGGTAGTAACTAAATAATATACTGATGTTTTTCATTTTCTTCTTGGATTATTTTAATTCCAAGTTCCAATATGCATATTATTTGGTTTTTCAACCCTTCTTAAAACGCTCTAAGTTTTGATGTCGCTTATAGTGTAGTAAAACTTATTCACGTCATATTGTAGGTACCTATATCTATCATTCGGCATATTATGTTACAGCTTATGCGTGTTTCGAATATGTATAATATGGATTTCATGATACGAATGGGTTTAAAAGAATTTATATACAATATCGTAAACTAAAATGGAACTCTATACGAACTGATTACAACGTATTATTATATTATTATTATATTCTTAAAGGTACATTTTAGTATAAACTACTAAGAACTTCGAATATTAAATTCTACGTTTGATTTCGACCATTTTAGTGTTGTTTTTTTTTTTTTTTTCATTATTTTAGCGTAAACTATTACTTCTTAATACATAGGTATATGAGGTTTTTTTTATTGTAATTACCAAGTTTTTACCTTTTTTCAGTACCATTAACATAGGTTTAATGGACCTATGTACGATAAATTATTATTAAGTTTTTTGACACGCAAAGGCGGTCATTGCATAGATATTTTTAGCTTTTTTTTAGTTGCTGCAGTAATCAGAAATGGCGTGTTACTTATAGCAGCGTAATTATATTTGTACATGCAGTTATTATTTCATACAGCAAAAAAAAACCGTGTAGGTACAATAAAACAAAGAGTTAACAATATTGTTATACGAAATTTACTTAACAGTATACTAGTATATGAGCGTTTTATAAATTTGTTTACTTCGATATTAACTGTTCACTATAGTCGGCTAGGGTTAAAATTTAAGTACCTACTGTTTTAATTCCGACTCTGCTAATAACGATCGACAACGAAAGTATACGATTTAAGTATTCATATTATCGTAAACTGTATAGTAGGTAGGTAGTGAATTTTTTTTTCTGCAATCATTTTGTTTCTCTAGATTATCGGGAAAATTTAAACCAAGATCAGAGAACTTAAACCCATTTCATATTATATTGGCCGATATCGTGAACGTTCTGTAAATGAAAGCGTTTAGTATATTATGGCAATTAATACGAAAACCGAGGGTTATATGGATTATAACACCAAAATAAGTGCCGATCAACAAAAACTTTTTTAAATCGACCGTATACTACAATAGTTTATGTAATGTTTTTGTATACATTATTATCGCGTTATTTGTAATCTAATTTGTAGAAAAAATAGAGCAAAGCGTGTGGCAAAATCGCATATTAATCTAAAAGTAGAATGTACTTTAAAATGAACGTTCAACAGAATAATTATTGTAGTTCTCTGGCTCTTGTTGTACGATTATCATGATGATATAAAACTTCACGGTTCGTTTCAAAACCGACTCTCGGTTAACAGAAGTCATTATGAAACGCGCCATGTTTTGTATCTAAATTAATCCAAAACCAATATTTTATTTTATAAAAAATCACTTTCTTTTTTTACTCGGTCGAACCGATCAATTATTATTATAGTATGCGTTAGCGGCCGCGCTGCAAATGTATAGGTAGGTTTGTTTAACAGAGTGAACATAATATTGTATTATACTTTTGCAGGTAAATCGATTTCGTTTTTTACCACCATATTTTAGTTTTTTAACTTAGATTCTGAATAAAATATCGGGTAAACCTTATATGATGATCAAACTGCTGAGGTCCCTGCAATAATTATAAGTATTTTTTTTTTTTATCATTATTATTATTATTATTGTTGCTGCAAGTGATAATGTTTAACTAATATAGTGTCTCGGCGCCAACGTGCTGAGTCCACGTGTTCATTATGAGCACGAAAACTAAGCGAAAATTCTAAAAAAAAAAAAAAATTATTTAGTAGATCCACGTCGAATCGGTTCTTCGAACGTTGGTTCGATGATCGTCAACCGACTTCAAAAAAGTTTTTTTTTTTTTTTTTTCATACTGTCTATATGTTAGTAATACGAGACACGTATTAATCGCGTAGCTCATAGTACGGCGAATTGAATTTTTATTGTTTTACCGGTTTTTTTTTTTTTTTTTTATGGTTAGGCACCTAAATTTATATTTTATGTTCTTTTTAAGTTCCAAAAGATCCCTACGTATCAAATCCCTCACGTTGTTAGTACATACGCAAAAGTTTCGTGAAAACCACGCCACACTCATAACGAGCGTGCGAAAATAATCAGACTGATCATTCTCATTGACCATAAATTAAGTAAGGTATACAACGAAAGTATTATACTTCATTTGTGATCTTTTACTTGGATCACGAAGATGCCGACGGTCAAAAAAGTCCCCCTATATAATGTAAAATCAATATTGGTTTGGTTTTCACAACAATTTTTCTTTTAATTTCAATGAAAAAGTGACCGTATTTTTTTTTTTTTCGGAACATTTTAGTTTGAACTGTATTTTCGTAATTAATATAGAGTAACGTAATATTATCATCGTTTTTGATGATCGACCAGTTTAAAATCGATACGAATCCTTCTGAAAAGCATGTATATTTTTCTCTCATTCTGTACAGTAATAACATACGTGCACATTGTTTTAGCTCCACCCGTCAAAACCTCGAACGACAATAGGTATAGAAAAGCTCGCGTTATGAACAAATTTTTTAATCAAAAGATATACGAGTAAGAAAATTATATTGAATCACATTCAAACCATGTCACTTATATAGGCGTATAAACACTATCGAGTTTTCCGTTTTACGAAACGAAACGCGTTAAAATTATCTCGGTAAAAATAAACTCAAAAAACTCTCTACTTACACGGGTATAAATTGTGTATTCTTATTTTTACAACAATATCTATAAAATATACAACGCGGTGGTGCGCGTTTATTCGAGTAGGTTTATATTTTTCTTCTCGCTTCTTTTTACAGTTCGTTTTTATAATCTGCATACGACGTATTAATTATTTCAGTGACTATTATTGTTTTTTTTCCAACGTTTGTACAAAAAAAAATTTCATTACCCACATTGTTACTGCTATTCAACGTTTCGTTTTAAATCGTTTTTACTGCTAACGAAAGTAACCGATTAGAATCGCACGATAGTTTTTCATTTTTCTACGGTTTCGGGACGGTAAAGATTATATTATCAGGTGACGTGTTAATGCGAATTAATTGCTCGTTCTAAAACGGGGAGCACACGTGGGAGCTCAAACATGCGACAAACCAATTTATTCGTCACGAGAACACACCGCAGCTCGTGACGATTATTATTATTATATTTTGTAGAAAACGAACACGCGTTATTGCATATTATACACCTACAGCTATCGATTATGATTTTCGGTCGAGTGGTTTATTAGAGTCGAAACGCATTAAATTATGTAAATGGGCTGCAACGACGACGTTTTTAAGGACAGCGGCTGGCGTCTCGTATAATACGTTTTTCGCAATTAGTTATTATCGTTGTTTTGTAACAACAACAACAACAGCAACAACGACATCGTGAAAATAATTCTTTTTTAAAACACGGCAGTGTCACACCACGTGTATTCTGTGTTCGATTTAAAACGTTCTAAAATAAGTATTAATATACGTATAGTTTGATTTCGACTTTTATAATAATCGGTAATTTCGATGGTCGTTTATTGATGATACTCCCCCCGAGCGTCCATTAAGAGCATTTAATAAATAATCGCGTGTGCGTAAGATTTCAAAATTAAGCGCTCGTCAATGTACTTACCGTGTAACACTTTAAACGTAGATTATGAGTCTATGAGATACAAACATCCAGGTGTATAAAATTATTTTTCTATTTTTATCACCATTATTTATTGTAATTTCATTTGAAACGCGTCTGTATACCGTTCGTGTAGAGAAAATATCGGCGAGGCGGCGAGGTCGATAACATTTCCAGCGCCCGGAATTAAAATCGGTTTTACGTTCACGTTTTTTGGTTACAAACTGCAAATTTATTGGTTACAATAATTGAAATAATAAGAACGTTCCGACTTCCGGGAGCCAGGACGACGGATACATTCGTGTTCCTACGATTTCATCTGTGGTGAAGTCCCTGCAAAAACAACATGTTCTACTGTTTTGATCATCGCGTTTGAAAATCTCACGATTGCTTTTTATGAATCACAGTCAAACGTAATGTTTTTTCCTTTTGAAAAAAGCTAAGAAATTAATCGTTTACGCGGTTATATATTTATTTAAATCGTATATTATAACATAGTGTTTGTAGGTATGTACGTACATATAAAACCGTTATTCCTCAACTGACAGCGCACTGTGCTCTACAAATTTACAACCACTGCTCAGTAGTCCGAAATAAAATATTTTTATTATTTTTTTTTTTTTTGTCAATCTGTAATAAAACGTTTAACTATACGGTCTCGATTACGTTCTCTCCGTTATATTTTCTTGTTTTTAATATACGATGTCGGTTGTTAGCGATAACGGACACATAATTTTTTAATAGATGTGGACCGAGAACCGCGTGCAGCACAATCGTTTATTATACTACATATATATGTATGTATAGATATAGTGACTCATACAACCGATTAAATGATCATATTATACTAAATTGTATAAACGACGATAAAATGTTTTTCTTCTACTTTTTTTTTATTTTAATGTTTTTTTTTTTTTTACTTTTCAACGTACACACATCGTTCTCTCGTAACGCGTTGTCTATAACTTTGTCTTTTGATATAACGTTCTATAATATAAGTTACATTGCCTACAAAACACTCCCTGTGCTATATTTTTATAATTATGTGTTGTTTTTTTACACGTATGTGCGTGACTCCGTGTGCGCCTGTACTCGAAAATTACAATTCGTTCAGAGCTCAGCCGTGGTAACGTTGCAGCGTTAAAATTGTTCGGTTTGGTCTGTCGAAATGATTTTTAGTTCAAACACAAGTGTGAAAAGTGTCGTTATAAAAATAAAATGGCGAGAACAACTTCGGGGTTATAGGTTCTGGACCGTAAAATTATAAGTAGTTGAATAATAGTTTATAATTTATTTCACGCACATTTACGGTACATGAATTTTTTTATATTTTAATTTATTAATTTCATCATATTCTGACGCGTCGCGTCGTATAATACATTTTACTGATTTATAAATGTAAACAATAGTAAAATATTATCCCGGTAGGTACACTATATTATTATAGAATACTGGCATAGGTATATTTATAAGTAAATAAACTTATTTTTTATAACGCTATATATACTCTTGTACTTTCTATACGTAGACGTAATTTGATTACTTACTTGCATATTAAGACAAAATCAGCGTTTTAGTAACAAACCTATTTAATTCAACGTTAAATAATATTATATTTATAAACATTATATTATTATTATGCTATCAAAATTTCGACCACTTTTTATCTGTCAATTAAAACGGTTAAATATAATATAGGTATACATATATATATATATATATATTATTATATTTCTTACTTATTATAAGTATCTATTGTGATATCGACTATTATAATGTTTCTAACTATATTTTATGAATTAAACTCGTACAATTTATATAATATTATACTTGATTATGAACATAAACACGCTTTACGCGTGTTACGATGTACAATAATATGTGTATCTTTTATTTTAAAAACTGCAACGGAAATATCATATTATTATAACATAGTTGTTCGTACTTTATGATTATTAATATTATTGTCACCTCTTAATCGTAATTTTTTTTTTTTTTTTTAATATAAATATTAAGCTCGCGTTTTACTTGTAATTTTGTAAGTTTTACTAGTTTACGATGTGTACATCATGTACTTTACGGCCTATCGTTCATTGTCACCAACTTATGTGTATTTATCTGAGAAATATACCTACTTTTGCTCTGAACTCGATATGTTTCACCATCGAATTGATAATTCGTTTTGCACCATGCCGGTTAAGTTATCGCGGTGGGGAACAACCGCGGATTTCCATAACAAATGTTCGCGTACATTATAATAAATAATATGTACAAGAACGATGCGTGTTTGATAACAATATTTATAATATGAAAAACTTGCACTCGACTTGCGATCTCTACCGCTTTCTCAGTGCGTTCAAATGGAAGAAATCTGACGGAAAAAGTTCTCGTATAGGATCGACGTAATTGAATCATTCGTTTTTTTCAGGTTTGAATTCCCACTTGGATTTTATTTTCGGTTGAGCATTAAAATGTGCACGATATCGACCTGAAAATGGAACTTTTTAATCGACCTTTTCAAGCGCGTTATTTTAAATTCGAATAACGTAAATGCGACCTGTAAAATGTTTGTAACTCTCGTTGAAAATAAACCATCCTAATGTGTTGTGTTTCTACGAGGCAGGAGAACTTTTATACCGCGCAAAGTTTAGTCGAAAATCGGATATCGGCCACCAGGCGTCTTGAACGTATTGTGACAACCTACCGCGTTCATCGGTTAATGACTAAGTTAGTCCACTGCTCTGTACCGTCTGCAGTCCACCACTCTGTACCCTAACCTGACCTAACTTAACCTTTTTTTCCTCCCAAATTACTGGTGGCCGAAAATGCCTAGACGCCGATTCGCCAGTGTAAAAATCAATAGATAAAACAATAATTTCTACATCATTTTTTTCTTTTCTGATATTGAATAGTTTGAAACTTAGTGTACATTGTGTTCTTATTTATTTTAGGAAAGCGACTGTAATCTTATTATTAAACCTGTATTCTCCCCCACGTTCTATGGATTTTACAACTTATAGACGTCCGATAGATGAGTGAGCCAGGTTACTTTTGCGCTTTTTTCTCAATTGTTTGTTAGTTTTTCTCAATTAAAACGTTGTTCCAGTTCAACCAATTGGCAACCGTGTTTATTCTACGGAAAAGCTGTGTACCAAAGTTTTAATAAATTCTAAAAATTTACAGGCTTTTCAGAAATAACTTAGTTACCAAAGAACAAATAAAGTATAAACATAATTGAAATTTATTTAAGAATGGAAAAAAATGAAACAAACGAGTGCTTTCGACGGTTTGTATTATTCAAATAACTTAAAATTAAATTTTTGCCACGTAAGCAATTATGACGCCCCCCCGCGGATGACTATTACAAACCTCTGTGTATATATTTTCAATAAAGATGTATAAATTTGTGTTTACAGTTAAACGAGACGTTTACATTATTTACTTGATTACTTGGCACCTTAAACGCAAAACGTTAATGGTTTTCTCGTTGTGTTGCCACCTACCGTTCAATTTTAAATTGTTTTGATTAAATGATTATATATATATATATACCTACTTATACTTATTATACTGTTATATTTTTAATGCTGTATCATTATCATCCAAAATAAATTTGCCTTCCATCTGTAGTCAGCTGTTCACGCTGTTTCGCATTTTTTAATACAGAAAATATTATTATTATTCGGATAATCTGCGTATTGCGATTTGCTGGAATCGGCAAACCGCGAAAACGTCACAGATTTTCAAAGAGTCCGACGGAGGTAAGTCGACCTGTGTTTTACAGTTACTTTTACAAAATATCGCACGTATATTATATCGAATTTAACGTATTCCGTTAGCAACAAATTTTTGTACGTCACGTATGAAAAATAGTGTTTTGCCTAATGCGGAGTAATAATAATAATATGGCATGGTATTTTTATTTTTTTTTTTTTACGTAGGTTTATGAATGTAAAACAATTTATATTTCAGTTTTCATCAGATCCAAACCCTTTTTTTTTTCCCCTGCCCGTACGAAACGAAACCACTCTGAAATATTAAGTTTATTAATACAAGCTGCAGGAGACACGTAAAAAAGTAAAAAAAAAAAAATCGTCAGCACGGTTATTTACCATACATGTATAATACACGTACATAAATTATGAACGCTGAAAAACGAAATGGAAAGAGTGGAGCAATGTATCAATGCTTTATACAATCATTATTTTATTTCAGCGTTTCGACGATTTTGTTTTAAAACTCTAAAGCTGCAAGTTCTCGGGTTTTTCTCGCGTCCAACAGTAAAAAGTACAGTACATAGAAATCGCAGGAATAATGCGAATTAACATTATTTTTTGAGTGAATGAAAAAAATCAATTTCAAACCGTTCCTTTAAAGATAAAATACCAATATAATTGTTGTAACAGTTTTGACATTTGGATTCATAACAACAATCGCCACAGTAGATTATTATACTTTATTAAATGTATGACGAAATCTTTTGAGCTCAATGTAAAAAACCAAACAGTCGGACAACTCAAGTCATAGGATTTTGTCAAACTCAAATCGGATTACGCTGATCAATGAAATTGCTATAAAATTGGCTGATTTGGGTGAAAATCAAAATTTAAAAAAGTGCTGAATATAATTTGACGTTCCCGTATTTTATTAAAATATGAATAAAACACACGTTAAATAACGTTCAATAAATTTTCAACGAAATATAGAAACTTCGAATTTCTCAATTTTCGATAACATTGTTTCATAAGACCGTTAATTTTCAATTTATAGTCTCAAAATATTAATAAAATCTTTATTAATAGGCACTTTTTTTTTTTTTAACGATTTAAACAATTCTGAATATCGGTTAAAATAATTGTTGTTTACTGAAGGTTTTATCCTGTTTTGTCATCCTGTTACAATTTTGGTCTTCTGGCTTTCTATTTATTTTTTTTTTTTTCTTTTCTAGCGATAGCTCCTCTACATATGTATTTCAAACTAAGTATAAAATTTGAACACGTTACTAGATTGGATGAAATACAAATAGATAAGAACATTAAATTTTTAATTAGGTAGGATGTGAATATTTGTTTCATCGCAAGCTAGCTCAGATTCGTAACTTTCATAGGCATTAAAAACTTTTCATAATTTTCATATTATCGCGCTTCCAAAACAGTGTCCCACGAACTTACCTGAAACTGTGACTCACTCAACTCATGGCTCGCTAGGTAATACCTTTTATTTTTAATTTACTGCATAACTTATTTAAAATAAATCATTTTCTGACATTCAGATTTCAACTAGGTCATAATTTTCGATACACTTTTTTCGATGGTCTTTGCACATAAATTTATCTATACGAAAGAGAGCACTTGAAACCTTATTTTTTATTTCATACGTTTCAATATCAACGTGACCAGCCGCAAATAAATAAGACCAGAGAAGTCAGTTCAAAAAAAAAAAAAAAACGTTTAAGTTGCTGATTTTTCTTGTTTTTACGGTAAGTACGTACACAACAAATTCATTCAGAAGTAACAAAAAATGCTCTATTTCTGTATATTATACTATTTATGTAATTAATAATAATTACTTTAATATTACGTAGTAAATATTACTTTATTTACACTCGATTTGCCGTTTAATTATACGTTTTATGAAGTATACATAATGTGCGATTGTCGTAGGAAAAAAACGCTCTGATATTTTATTATCCTATGTCAACAATACTATGATGATGACTCATTGTTGAATAAATCTACAGTACAGCGTCAATTATATCCGACGATAAGAATATAATAATTCAAAAATGACCTTTTTTTTTTTCGATAATGAAATCCAAACAGATTAACTCGCTTTCCGTGAAATGCCGTCACACGATGTATAACGTTCGGTTCGCTGAAATTTCCCGTAGGTGTGCGAACTCTCGTGTGGTTTTCAGTAATTTATGTGACCGCAGTCGGTAAACTACCTACTGCGAATCGTGGTTTGCGCAAAATAAGTTTGCCCGTTGCCGCTTTAACGATAAAATATACTGTGTTGTGATCCCACAATATTTTCCTTAATCATCGCATGAGCTGCGTAGGATTCGCACAATATCGAAAATGTACGATATGGATAGTTATAATATTTACAATCGTAAAATCTAATCAAACCCTATTTGATAAAAAAAACTTCCAATAAGGCTCAAAGGTAAGTTTTACAAGAGTGTGGTGAGACCAACGATGCTGTGTGGTTTGGATTGTTGGGCGGTCGACAGGAAAATAGAACGGAGTACGAGTGTAGCGGAAATGAGAATGCTTAGATGGATGAGTGGAGTGACGTGAGAAGACAGAATTAGAAACGAACATGTAAGTATTGGTGTTACGTCAATTGTGGATAAGATGAGGGAAAATAGGCCGAGATGGTTTTGAACATGTGATGAGGAGAGAATAAACTGAAGCAGTAGGAGCGGTTATGAAAATGTACGTTGAAGGAGAAAGAAGTAGAGGCAGACCAAAGAAGAAGAGGTGGACGGAAACGATTAAAAAAGTTATTCACAGAGAAAAAAAAAACCATTACAAAAACAACATTCTTCGCTACCGCTTAGAATCTAAAAGATATGACGGTTGTGTGTGTGTAGGGGATGTGAATGATCGTGATAAGTGGCAGAATAGAACGAAAGTGGCCGAATTCAAACAGGAAAGGCGAAGAAGATGAGTAATATTATTACCGAGGGCGTCTTCAGAGGGGAAGACACTTGGGCTTTTTTTTTTTTTTTTTTTTGTCAATATTATCTTAATCGCATTATAGTATAAAAAAACACAAAATAAATATAACTTTTTCAAATTAAAATTAAAATAATAATTAAATACGATTTTACGCCCTTGTGCATAATATCATGACCGATATCATATTCGACCTACACTATGTGATGAATTCGTGCATCGATTACACACATATTTGCTTTGACGGTTCTTATTACTTTTTGAAATTTTACATTAAACACGTCAAGTCCACTATAATGAATAGCAAAATGCGTATGATCATAATAATCATTATTACGACGTCAATTTTTTCTCGGAGAAAATGACAACAAATTAACTGCAATGTCTCATACGTACATCACGGTATCGTAAATATATCATTTGATATATATTATTAATCACACATATTTTTAACATTACGGTTTAAGATGTCACTCAATTAATTTAATCAACAAGCTGTACATCGAATTAAAATAATCGCTTTTAATAACTATAGCCGACATTTAATATGCTAATGTGCAAACGCTTTTAGTTAACACCAACACTTACAGAGAACGGTTCAATTTTTTTTTTTTTTTTTTTTTTTTTTGTCCGTCTGTAGGTACTACACGTTTTATAATATTCAAAATTTGTTTTCTCTCACCTCACGCAGCTCAACATACACAATAATATACAACACGTTTGCAATACCTGCGTATACAAATTATATTTTACGATTTCAATTTACCACGTTTGAGCGGCGTTGTTGTTTGCGATTTATCAACGAGTAAAACGACTTTTTTTTTAGAAGACAAAACCTTATCACAAGCTGCGCGAAAACCCGTTCATTGCGAGTTCAAAAATCAAGACCGACCAAATCTTCCATACAAGGTAAATAATATTTTTAATTCAAACACATAATACCTACATCGCATCTTTATTATAATTTCAAAATAATACTAGAAACCGCCCGTCTCTACATCAGTAAATATACCTACGCATAAATTAGGTATTTGCATTTTTACATAAATTTTTAAAGAATCTTGAACTATCTAATTATCTGAACTGTTCCGTTTTAATTTATATATGCATCTATATTTTGCGCCTAATATCTCGCGTAAATCGTTTTCAAATAATTTGAAAAGACTTGAATTAAAATCATCGTTTTAAATCAATATTTTTGGCACTGTTATACTATTTAACACGAAAATGATAAATATACTATAAATTGTACAGTATCATACCAATAACATTCGAACTCAAAATAAGTTTTAAAATCATTTTTATAGAAATACCATAACTATAACAAATTGCTATCGACTTTAAACATTTTGTATTAACTGTGCGCCGATATAATAAAATTCCTACCTAAAATATACGTTTTTTAGTCGACTGTTGAGTGCCTCGACTTCTTTTATTATGAGTTTATTGTGTTTGAATTGTATGATTTACGTTATATTTCCCACGTTAAAAACAAATTGTAATCAAACGTAAAGTGGTTCTGATTCACCAAAGTGAACATGTCGGTTAAGTTTTCCAATATGTTGGCGTTAAACACGAATTGTTTTGTGAGAACTGTAGTGAATACAAAAAGAATCTAAAATATTTATTTCTATACATTGGACGATTTTCAAATACATAGAATTTCACGCATTATACCATATTATATATAATACCGTTCAATGTAACTTAGTAGGTACTATAATTTTTTAATTATGTTCTGAATTATCGATACCAAAGTAACGTTTTTGTATAATTAGTGGTTTATATTAGAAAAATTAACTTTTTAGGAGACAAAATAAATGAGCTAATTGCAGGTACCCATCATTGGCAATTTTTTTTATACTATTATTCAATATTAACTTGAATTATACACATATTTAAGTATAATTGATTTTACACCAATATTCTATTTAGGACCTATGACATGTATATACTAAGAGATATAATACCCTCTGACTTTGCACAATGTCTCGTTCGTAATAAAGTGACTTAACGACAATCTCACAAAAATTGATAGCAACTCGTGGAAACAACTCTGGTTTAATGATGAAGTTGGTTTATAATTTAAATCAGAAATAATTATTAGTCGCAGAATAAATAATAATAATTATTTATAATATCAATTCGTCGTCGTCTTGACGTGATTATCATAATTTGGAACAGAACAAACGAATGTTATATTTGTTTAGTAAGAATAAAATAATACCAATGATATTGGTACGGCCGTTTCGTTTAATTTAAATTGAAACAAGACATCAAATAATCATGATTGTTCGATGTTTGTATATGGCGTAACATTGGGGTGACGTTTTGCATGAAAATCCGTATGAAATCGCAGACAAAATATATCGTCTGTACAAAATAATCAATCATTCTGAACAATTTAAATGTTTTGCTATTTATCCATGTTTAAGTCGACATATTTAATCTGATTCGTCATTTCAATACCTGTAATCTATGTGTTGTTCGTTTACTGAATGTATTCCAAACTTTGTAATATTTTTAATAACTATAAGTTGTTAAATTTATTATGAAATACTTTAAGTTTAAATAAGTAATTAACAATTTGGAATTATTTTGTCAATAATTCATAAAATATGACTTAATGTAATAAGTGTAAACGAAGGTAATAATAAATGCTGAACTTTTTGTTTTTAGTACAGATCTTAGCCCCCATCACATAAAAAAAAAAAAAAAAAAAGTCTCATTGAAACTACGTCACTGACACAAATTGTCCATTCAAAATTTGTATTTTCAAATAGTTATTGACTATTTTTAGTCTTTAGGGTTAAGAGGACAATAACAGCTGGGTGTAGTTCTTGTTTATGTTACTGCTTACTTCGTCAATAAAATATGGTTAATAGGTTGAGTAAGTAACGTTCGGTGAAAATTCAATCCTCTTCATCTAAATCCTCTTCTAGTCACACCCGATTTTGTCGTTTGACGTGTTTTCTACTTAATATGGATTATTTGGCTTATCAGTCATCACTAAACGGGCATTTGACAATATATCGGTAATAAAAGCATAAGTACTTGTTCAAACTACCCGATGGTCGATCGTACAGGATACTATGCTATTTTATATAGTATGAAATGTTATAAGTACTCGTAAAAGTGTTTGCGTTTTCTCATAAAAACTGTTGAATTACACTTACTGAAATGTGCAGTTTTGTTTAAAGTAGCAATGAAACAACATAAAACATGATGATCGGAAATAATAATATCGGAATTGTTAACAAATTTTTTATGAAGGCTATCGTTTAAATTATGTTGTATAATTTATTACGTTTACTAAATGCATACTAATGTTGCACGTAATTGATGAACAATCAACCGAACGTCAATATATAAGTATATTATTTTTGGTCGGGATGGAAAAAAGATCAAGTAAAACGATACGAAATTACCATCGACTTTGATGGATACGTGAATAATTCACAAACTCTGAAATGATAATACTATAAACTAGTGTAAATTCGTTTTTGAAATATATTTTCTACTATGTGAAATAAAGTAACAATATAATCTTGAGCTTATAAACATTTTCTAGCTGCAGTACATACTATGTGCATCTGTGAAGTTAAAATAAAAACGTTTTGTGGAATAATTAGCGTCCGTCTCCAGGGGGGAAAAGTAGTCATTTTGCTTTGGAGTAGATCACGGCATTCAGTGATAGTTACTGTTTTGGGTGAGACTAGAGTTAGGAAGGTACAGTTAAACGTTTTATAATATTAAATTTGTAAATAATGGATTCCTTAAAAACATTACGATTTTGAGCTAGCTCAACAAATCAAAAACCTACTCAACAAGTTGTTAATTATAAAGTTCTCTATTATTAGCTTAAAAGTGGTTGAAAATTTGTTAAACGTCTTTAAGTTTTAAAAATTCATTCCAATCACATGTGAAAATTTTAATAATTATAGGTATTAGTATTGTTTTCGGAAGAGTTATTTCTAGAAAAAAGGACAAAATAATAACGATGAATAGCATAGTCCGAAATCTAGAACAAAATCAATTGACATTTGTGAATATTTCAATCATTTTTAAAAATTTTCGGAGGAGTTACGGATAAAAATATATAATGGCAAAAAATAACCATTTATAAACCGAAAATTGTTTAAGTTTTTTTCAGAAGTCATTCTCTCAGTCTTAGCAAAACAAAACATGTTATTAATTAGATCGTATTGAAGTTTAAAGACTGTAAACTGAAAATTAAAATTGTTTTAAAACAACTGCAAAAATTGACAAATTCGAACATTTCAAGGTTTTTTGAGTTCTTCAAAAATTGTTAAAATCAATCATTCGGATGTCGTTTGTATGGTAATTTTACATTATCAAACGATGCGTGCATGTTTTAAAAAATTTTTAGAGATTTTGACTTCTTCTATTTTGATCACAACTTTTAAAATAATCAACATTTCAAAAAATACTTCTTCGACAAATGTACCATTTAGAGAAAATAATTTGTAAAGATTTTATGTCTATGTAAATATGTTTAAGATTTATTATCAACGGTTAACTGCGCTTATGTTGTGTAAAATAATGCATAAAATGTTTGATAAAATTGACAATACTATAGATATTCATTAAAACTACATTTGTGACAAATCGATAAGATTTATTATGTTGTAGAATGTAGATCATTACTGAAACTATTTGAAAAAATTACTCAAATTTTCGAAATTAACTTGGTAAAGCAAAGGTCAAAACAATTATCATTGAACTTTTTAATTTGCTTAGGCATATCTTATAGAAGGGTAATGTTATATGCGTTTGCGAGGAAACCATATGACGTACAAAATTACTTTTTAAATATAGTACTCAAACAATTATTGTGGTTTTTAAGATAAAGCAAATATTAATGAACATTCACTGATAAAGTCATCATAAGCCGACGAATTTTTTAATTTTTCATTTATACACAATTCATGTTGTGATGATTCAATATTCTTTACTAATGAACTAATAATTCGGTTAAAATGTTTAAATAACAAAACCTCACGAATCACGCGTACATAACAATTCATAACAATATGTAATAATTATTAACGTCTAATAATTTATACAGAACTTATATTTTATTCATTCAGTTCACTATCAATATATTTTTAAAATAATAATAGTTTGACGTTATTAGTAATAAGCAATAATACTTTAAATTATAGGAACTTAGCAAAGTTAATACGATAGAAAATATACAAAGTATTTATTTTGATTTAATTTAACACACTGGGAAACATATTGTATTTTGCGTCAGTAGTTATATAACTATAATATAATTGTACCTAACTGTAAAACAGTTTGTTTTAGACGACATAAAAAAATTTGTTCAAGTTACGTAATAATAATATTATAGACGAGTAACGAATGAGAAAATATTATGTTCTTTTCTAAATAATAATTACCTTCAACAATTATCACTAGCTGTAGTGGCTAATTATAAACTCATTTTCATATTACAATGTTTAATAGGCAATGTAGATGTATGATTTTAGATTTTGAGCGTCAGCAAAGAATGCATTGTTTTTACAATGATATTTTTTTTCTTCTCTGTGAACACCTTTAAGGGTATAAGGAATGCTCCGATTTTTAACATCAGTACCTCTAATTAAAGTCTTTGGACTCTTAAAGAAGTCACAAATTTGTAAGCTCAAAATTGGAAAAGTGACAATCAAAAAACTTAGTGAAAATTGACCGGAAACGTTAAAAATACAGCTAACGGGTTTTTTTACATAATCGATTTAGTTTTCTGACCATATCTTCCAAAATAATTGATGGAACTAGCTGAAACATATACACAATCTTGCAGTAGGTAAAATAAAAGTTTGGTCTAAGTTTCAAGTGATTTAAAAAATTGTTGAGTTAAGTATACAACTTTAAAATTTTTGTAAATTTCCATTTTCATTGTTTGGTTGTTGTTCGATAAAAAATTTAATTTCCGAAAAAATGTTTCAAAACATTAACACAAAACTACTAATACATTTCGAAAATCTATAGTCACAATTTTTTTTTTGTTGTTGTTGTTTAAAGTTGGGAAATTGTCGAAATTGGTCATACCTTTGACTTATTTATAGAAAAAAATTCGTAACTCACACAAATTTGTTATTTAAGAATTTAAATTAACATATACAATGTGAAACAAAATTTTTCTATCTGATAAAAAAAATCCGTTCAGTAGATTCTGAAAACGTGTAAAAATGTATTGAAAAATGGTGTAGTTTGGTTATAACAATGAATTTACGCATTATTGTGCAATTGTTACTAAAATCGTATAAGCTCCTCGAATAATGAGCCAAATGGTTTGAAATTTTGACACGTTGTTTAAATTCATATTCTTTATACGTGGATACGTTTTTTTAAAATTTTTGGACCATTTTTATTGTTAAGTTTGGTTTTTACCAGGACGTATAATAGACAACTGAGCTCGCTCAGAATTGTATTTTTGAAGACAATGATTTATCATTGCTTTCAGATATTAAATAATGTGATTGAACCACAACTTCTAAACTAGCACTTCTAAAAGATTTATAGTGATGTGAGCAAAGAATAATCTCAAAATAAAATATTCTTAACAAAAAAAACAAATAATCTCGAGAATATTTTTTTTTCCCCGAAAAACAATACTCACGAGATTATTTTTTTGGTATTTTTCTCTTCGCGTTTTATTTATTAATATGATTTTCGTTTTACCGGCCGTATCCTCGGGATTCTAGACTGAGGTTTAACTTAAGATTCGTTTTGAATTGATTCTAGAGAAAGTTACCGAATATTGTCCAAAAATATTACTACCGTAATTTTACATCGCTAAAAATGGAAGTCGATTCTCACCGCAAATACCTGCAGTTGCTGTTGCATTCTACCGCGCTTTTTATCATCCCGCAATTCTTTACACATTATTGTCACCAAATGGTACATTAATTGAAGAAGTAGTTTTTGAAATGTCGATTGTTTCAAAAATTGCAGCGATCAAAAAAGAAAGACTCGAAATCATGAAAAATTTCAAAACGCCTTTGAAAAATGCGCGCGCCGTTGGAAAGTGTAAAATTACCGTAGGTATAAATTGTTTCAACAATTTTTGAAGAACTCAAAGAACTTTGGTATGTTCAAATTTATTGATTTTCGCAGTTTTTTTTTTTTACAAATTCTTTAATTTTCAGTCTTTATATTTCAATACGGTCTAAATAATATAATTTGCTAAGAATGAGAGAAAAAGTTCAGAAAACGACTAAACAAAGTTTGGTAATGGTATATTTTTATTCGTTTCGAAAACCAAAATTAATAAACTATATGTACTCGGCGATTTGTCGTGCGATCCCTAAGAATTTTACAAATTCGTTTTCGGTCCTCCGCGCTAGAACAAACAAACAACAACAGCAACAAAAAATAAAAAAATACAAAACCATTACGTTGGTTTTTGCGAGACGACTCGCCCCGCGCGATTGTTCTATCTAAATCATCGCCATCCATCGTCGGCGCCCACGGAAACTTGGCAAACAAATCGGATTCTCTTGCGAAACGGGCACTTCACTATATTATCCGCGCACGTTACATCGATACTTGTATTTTATATTATTTACGGTGTGTCCGGTTTAAGTTCCGTATCATATTTACTGTGTTTCCGTAGGTTAAAACAACTAAGCAGTGGTTGTTGACTTGGATTGAAAAATAGTAGGCGAACGGGCAGTTAAAAAAAAAATATGATTTGTATTGATTTTGGCCTATACTAAACAATTGTATACCAAATTAGAAAAAGGGCTACGCCAAAATATATATATATATATAAAATACAGAAAGTAGATTTTAAAGTCTGGTGAGAAGTTGTTTGTGTAGGCCAATGTTTCGGAGGTTGTGATTCAAACTTATTATTTAATACGTGAATGCGATGATACATCACCCGTGATATAGTCCCTAATTTTTTTGTGCTTTTAAGCGAATCAATCAGATCACTTCTTCTATTCGAAAACACAAATAGTCGAATTTGGCGATGTTGCAATTTTTGTCGTTTTCAACAGACAATTCAAAAAATATCAAGAAAAATTTAAAATAAAATACATTTAAAATAAAAAATCTAAACTTTTATGTGTTACCTATTCTCCTTTTTTTATACCTATAATCGGAGCCGCCTACAGTGATTACAAATTCAACATTTCAAGCCGTTTTTCGAAAATGGTCAAAAAAAGGTCAAAAAAAAAAAAACAAACAAAAATTTAAAAAAAAGCTACAATCGAAGTAGTACAATGCTAGTCAACCACCCAAACTTTTTAGTGCCATGACGTTTTTCAATTGAAGCACTCCTTCTACCCGAAAAGTTGTTGACAGGAAAAAAAATCGTCGTTGTAAAAACAATACATTTCTCGCTGTGCTCTGAATAAAAAAAAAAAAGTATTTTTAATGACAATACCAAACAATCGAGCGAGCTGGATGCAGGATATTATTATTTCTTACAAAATATTTTTGAGGATATAATTCATCCGTATGCATGTAACAAACGGTTGTATTATTTGATGTTTGATACGAAGTCGTATATTATTTTATTCAATAGTAGTTTGAAGTATAAATAAAATTATTCGAATTGAACGAAAACTTGCCGAATCACTGCTTGAAATATAATAATTAGGTATCGTCAAAACACTCACCCCTAACGGGTTAATATTGTATTGAACAAAAATTACAATTCGTGTCCAAAACAAACACTAATTTCATTCGATAAGTAAATTATATTTAAATTAGTTTTTATGTAAATGTTTGGATTGTTCTTTCCGTTTAAATTATAATCCATTCATTAAAACCTGAAAATATTTGTTGTTTAACATAAACAACACAAAACGCTATGCATTTTATTTTCTCAACAGTTGGTAAAAATATTAAATTTTGTTTTATATTATTCGAGGATTTAATATAATATGTATGTTTGTTGATTTTTAGGGTCAATTACTTTTCTTGGAAATTCTGGATTCATATACCCAGCCATTATACCGTTAATAATTGAAATTAATCGAAACAACATAATTATTGGTTTAAATTAGCATTTGTAACTTCAAAATTCCTCATAATTCATACAGGATCAATTTAGCTAGTTTTTATGCGAAAACGCCCTAATTTACTCCGGACACTATACGTTTAAAAGTATGCTACGCGACACTGGTTTTCGACGTACCTACCTTAAAAACGGTTTTAAAACGACGGCCCCGACAGGGCTACCGTTGTGCCGGCGATCGCTGACTGCGACGTCATTCGGTGCCGCGCGATATTTTGCGGTCTACCGGCTGCTGTCGAAGACAGCTCTCCGTGGCGATATGTGTTCGATATCACTATATTATATTCGTCCCGAGAGGATCCCATTACTCCTCGCTCTAAATACGGTCCCTCGGTTGTCCCGTGTTGGGAAGAAAAAAAAAAGACATCTCTCCGGAAAAGGGATGTTAACCGCGCGATCCCTGTGTCGGTGTCGCGCGCGGGCGTGGAGCGGGAAACGACAACCGTGGCGCGCGAGACGTTTGCTAGCGACCGGAGAAATATGAAAAGCGCGAAGAAAAAATAAAAAAAAGCCGATGACGAAAAGGGAAAAATAAATTCCGAGTGCTCGTGTGTGGGCGTCGCGCGGGCAACCCGACGGTGGATTTTAAGTCGAGTCGGAAAAACAAAAAGAAAAACGCGCGGTCGCTGCACGATACGGACGTCGGCTTCGTTTATGCGTTGAACGTAAATCGTGCGAGCAGGCGTAATATAATGTACGATTTGCGGACGGCGGTAATTCGTTTTTGTCTTTTGACGCGTTACGGAAAAATCAAGGCTTGGCGACGTACAAACGAGTCGAGAAATTAATAGCTGAGTCGATTGTAACGTTCGACTCGTAATTCGACTATAAGACATGTACTAATTCACTTGTTCTTTATGCTTTCCGTACGAAGTGGAATAACTTTTTAACTTTTTAAATTAAAAAAAAAAAACAAATTTCGTAAAAATCTAAATTCCGTTTAAACTATTTTGTTCTCTGTACAAAGCGTAGGTAGAAAAATCGTTAAACTACAAAAACTATTGAAATCGAACAACTCGAAAAATACATCAACCGCGTTACACACATTATTCTATAAACAGGGTGGTATCAACGCCTGTAAGTTCAATAATTTCTCAAATGTATTCAACTTTTTAAAGTAGTAATCTAACACGTGTTAAGTTTAAAATACTTGTGAAACAAATTTAAATGAAACGATGATTTTAGTGTAAAATGCTTCTTTTTGGATAAGCGTGTTTAAAAATATGAAACTAATATTGCGAAAATTGTCCTATTACTCTGGTTCAACGATAAACATTCTTTTTTGATGTTAACATATTTTATTTTTCATACCTAGACATTTTCCAGCAAATTATTAAAGTGCGCTCAGTAATTTTTTACTCGAATTATGATTTTGACCTTTTTTTATCGTTAGGGAAATAAGTAAGTATACAAAACTTTTAAACGAAAACATTTTATAAAGAAAATATACTGTTGTAAAATGAACGACTTTGTTGTTGACCTCATTGAATGCTTCCAAAAAAACGTAACAATAAATGCGAGTATCCTAAAGTAAAACGTAGATTAAAAAAAAAAAAACACTAATTTTCAACAACTTCGTTATCACCTAATTGAATAATAGGTAGGTTGTAATAGCATATCCGCCCAAGGTCTAATTTAGTAGTTTTTCATTACTGCCGATATAAAATAATAATAATATACGGTTGCTAAAAAATTCAAAAATATAGATAAAATTAAAATTACGTTTTAGATTTTACAGAATTTTCACATCGCTCCGGAGTTTAAAAAAAATTAATAACTACCTACCGTATCAACCCTGTACCAAACCGTATTGTGATGTACATAATACGATAAAATACTGAGCGAGTATGACTGTCACAGTATAATATAATCAACAAAAATAATCTAAATTAACATTCTTTTTTTTAATTCAATTTTTTCAGAATACTATAAATTTAAACCGTTAAATGAATGGTTGCTTCCAGTGATTTTTTTTTTTTTTTTTAACATAAATATACTAACTGTATGTCAACTACACTTTGTCGCTCAACGATTGATTGCGTATCCAAATTTTCTTCGTGCGAACAACGAATTATTATTGAAACTGCTCTCGTATTATTAATTGCATTATGTAGGTAGGTACCAATCAACTAATTTGCAGCTCTCAACGCGAACTGTAATTCGTACGCAGCACGTAAATGTTTTTTTTGGTTTTAAAACGGTATAGCATTTGCCATAATAACTATTATTGTTATACCTACTCGACTGCCGACTCGTGAAATCGTAATGCCGAATTATTGTCAAAGATTAATTTGCCTATCGTCAGTGTCGTCACAATAATAAATTACTACTTTTGGTGTAGACGATAAGAACAACGATTTTGTTTGATAGATTGTTTGCGTATGTATTTTTTCATCTGTACACTAAGTATTGATATTTTTAGTGAAACAATTTAAATGTCTAAAATAAATGAAAACAATATCGCGAAACGATAAAAGACATTTTATTATACCTTAAAAACATTCATCGTTTATCACACGAGCGTTGGCGTTTAGCTTAGAGCGTGTGCACTAAAAGAATATGTATAGAAAAACTCCACTTTGTATAACCTTTAAAATAATAATACATTTTTCATAAAATCACGGGTCTAAATTCAAATTGAATTCAACAAAACGAGAATGTTTCGATAATCCATCATAAAGCTGTGTTGTTCCCGCATAAATTTTTTTTGGATTATGAGGCTAAATTTTTGTGTCGATACCGTAAAAACGGCAAAGTTTTATTCTCGCGTCCACTTACAGACTGCCAACAAAAAAACCGAATATTATGGTCTATAAATTTGCGTTTTTTTTTTTTTAATCGCCATTTTTTTCAAAATATAACCGTTTCTGGTGTCTTTATAATGAAGAAATTACTGTGCGTAAATTGCAGTTTGTCGTTAAACAATTTCGAGGGAGTTAAAAAAATATACCATCATCTAATCGTTTATTTGTCCAACGATGGGACCGCAGTTTAGTTTTGTACTCATTTGTGCCATTCTTCTGCTTATTCATAGTAATATTACTGTAATAATAAACAAGGTATACCAAAAAAAAAAAAAATTTTTATTTTTTGCAGCACGAACTGACTTTAGAAAAGGGGTGCATGTAAATAATACATAGTGACCTTAATTTTTACTTTGGATATAATAATAATTTTTGGATCGAACGCGTATATGATTTGACAGATCGTACCTATGGTGTTTTTTTTTTTTCTCTACTAAACCTGTAATTGACTATCAGTGTATTACGAGTATTTTGTTATGTTGCACGAAAAAATGTTCCATTCACAAAGATTGTGTTAACAGAATACAGTCGTATGAGCAGGTACATAGATAGAGTTAACAAGACGTGTAATTATAAAAATGTGAACAAATGAGTGCAACTATGAAAAGTATTATACCGATATAACTGTAATTAGTGTGGAATTCAAGAACTGATAATATTACAAAATTTAGTTTATTTAAATAACTTTTTGATATTATTGATATCGCGAGAAGAAATATCTGTATTAGCTGAATCACCGACATAACACATAAACTAATAAAATAATCCGAATAAATATACATTTTGAATGTAGACGAAATATTAGTATTTCTCTATAGTGTTGTTACTATTAATCTTAAAATCATAATCTTCCCAATAAATAATCACGATCGATTTGATCGACTGTTATATTTAAATAAAAAATTTAAAACATTGAAAACTATTATACATTATAATGTTCTATCTTACGCAGTTGTCATAAGATGCCGACGTAATCCCTGCACGACCGTCGTTGAATCGTCATTTCGCTGCGCGCACACGTTGACGCGATGGGGATCGAAGCGACTGACAAAAAACTAGCCGAGGAAAAGCGGAGCGATGGCGGCAGCGACAAGCCGGCGCTAGACCTGGTCAAACCCGACCTGAATGGAGACAAACTCAACGTGCTGCTGTTGATAATGCTGTACATGCTGCAGGGCATACCGATGGGTATCGCGATGGCCATCAAAATGTACATGCAGAATATGAAGATCTCGTACGCCGAACAGGTGTGTAAAAACTGTATAAAGCGGATTTAGGGGGACCAGCCGGGGAAAAGTGACGGACGTTCAGAGACTATAATTGTAACTCGCATGACGAATTTTCATTTCAAATTTCGTACAATCTATATACATGTACCTATATTAGGTTATAACGATTGATTTTGTATCGTTTTTCGAAAACTTCAACTCATTTATGGTAAAGACTTATGAACGAATTGAGGTTTGCCCCGCGTACAAACACTATACTAATTAAGAGAACACGGGGAAAATCTGTGGAGAATTTAACGTTTAACTAATACAATAATAACTTGAAAAAAACTTACTTAAAATAAAAATCTTTCTTTTTTTTCGCGATACATATCAAGTAAGGTTATGTTGATTTGACCGTCCATTTTCTGGCTAAAACCTAGCACTTCGTTACGCCACAAACAATTATGAACCACATTGCCCCGGTCGATAAACTTTGCTATACTTTTGACTTCAAAATTTTTTATTTATTTTTTTTGAAATTCTGCAAATATATTGCAAATACGTAGTCAAAAACATATACAACATAATAAAATAAAAGAAATTGGATTAAGTATAAAAGCATAAAACAAATATTCTTAAAAAAACAAATGAATAATAATATCATCAACTAATGATAATGGGCAAAGTACCTACAAAATTTTTCCTTAATTACTAATAGAATAGTTAATATCTTAGCTCAAAACTTAGGTATCAAACTACTATAGGGAAGCTTTAAATTGAACTATCTAATCCATGTTATAAATCCAACTATTCTAACTAATAAATATTATGATGTCCCCACTTTACCCCGGTACACCCTGCTTAGCCCCATGTTCCCATAATTATATTCGGACAGCCCAAACTCGAAATGAAAACTACTATACAATATTGTTTTTTTCACGGATGTCAGACTAAATTATACTTGTATTTTTAATTATTACTTTTGATCAGTGGGTCTCTCATTTCTTCGGATAATACTGGACACGTGTTTTTGTTTCACCAAAATTGTTCAGGTTTCATTAACATCATATTATTATTTACAAAGGAAAACGACTGCCAAACTTAATTGCCAAAATCAATTTTCGCCGTTTCGGTCGATATCTGACTTTTCAACTCTCCGAATGATTTTTTTTATAATTTTATGTTAATCCGGTACGTGTTTTTTATTTTTCTACAGGCCAAGTTTAGCATAATAGATTTGCCGTTAAGCTTAAGACTGTTATGGGCTCCGCTGGTGGATGCCGCGTATTCACGTCGAATGGGCAAACGGAAGACGTGGTTGGTACCGTCACAGCTATGTTTAGGTAAGTAAGGATTACACAATAAAATATGACCCAAGTAGATTTTTTTTTACGATTTTTTAATTCTGGTTAAGTTAAGTACATCGTAATATAGTAGTATAACATCACCACAACAAATTATCTCTTTGATATCAGTTTGATTAAGAAATTAAAAAACATAACGCTTATATACTTAGCGGCGTGTTATATCTACCTACCAAATACCTCCATTGATTCTTAATTTTATGAATCATTGATAAAAAAAATATGAGATACAGTAGATAAATGAAACAACAAATAACGGACATTTAGTTTAATATCAATCGACCTTTTTGTGATATTTTACTTGTATTAATTTTTTTTATCAAATTCATATTATACATTAATATTTTAAGTACAATAATTAACATCGACTCGTATTTAGATAAAAATAACAAATGTCCTGACTTACCGCAACTGACTCATTTTCCAAAATACAACCCCTAGAAGGGAGAAATGTGAATAAAAAGGGGTATCACATTTTTATTTGGTCGGATTTTCTTGAATTTTATTGTACCCATATATACAAATATATGTATATATTATATATATTCAAAACATTTTAAATACATTTTGTGAAAAAAAAGTTGCTTTTTATTTCTCGCAGGGTTGTCGTGGTTGTTAATAGGATCGAATCTAAACAATTGGCTGACAAGTGACGGGTCACACATGACTGCGCTGACTTGCGTGTTCTTTGGCGTGAACATTTTGGCTGCCACTCAGGACATCGCAATAGACGGTTGGGCGATCACCATTTTAAGAAGGCAATTTTTACTATTATAATTATTATTAGTTTTTGATAATATTATTTTGAAAGTTTTACCACACCACCTAGTACTTTAATTATCGAACAAAAAGTAACGGCGAGAAATAAACATTTTATGAACACCGGTCCAATCGATAATTTGGATTTTGAAGCACTCAACTTATTATGGAAAAATATTAAAATATCATAAATATACATATATATCTTGTAAAACAAAAACAGAATGAATAACTTTCAAAAAGAACATACCTATAGGTATCATTTGACCAACAGTCAACGCGTACCTGGTATATGTTTTTTAGTTTTAAAATTTCTTTGTAGGACATTAAGAATCACACACTTATTTCACATAACATGAAAAATTCTTCAATAATATACACAATAATATTGTACGTACCTATAAGTTAAGTCTTAATTTTATATTTTCATCTTTGTAGAGTAGTTTTAATGTTAGTTATAATTTAGAGTATATTGAAACTGTTCACAATCTATTCATTGTACTTATTAGTGTCGCAATAGAAAGGTATGAAACGAAATAATCAAATACCGTTGCGACAATGTTTTATATACATATTCTTTTTAGTACATACTATATTCTATATATTAATTTCGAATGAAACTCAATAAAAAAAATCAAAATGATCACAAGATTCTATTTCAATATGAACAAATTATTAGTATTAACTTGTTATTGTTTAGTCATTTATCGTTCTCAACCTATTTACCCCACCATTACAGAATGAGTTGTGGTTCATATTCGCAATTTTTAAAGATAATTAATAATTATATTGCTTGTCCCGTACCTTTGAAATAGAACACGATTTCAACTCGTCCTACACATTGCTCCAAACAAATTAAGCAGCAACTAAACTTATAAACGTATTTATGTCGGATTAATTTTGAATACCCGTTTAATAGGGATGAAATTTTAAAAAAATATGTAAACCTCAATCGGACGTTTTGGCAGTATAAATAAACATTTTTCTTTTATAATACCTGTATATTAGAACACAAAATATTTACGATTTATCCCACCATTTTTTTATTTTTATACCAAAACCGAAAGCAACACACACACACACCCGACGTTTATTATTTCAAATTTATATATCACCTATACACGTCGCGTTTCCTTAATAATAATACATCGTGAAACACGTCATAACAAACATTGTATTATGTTGTCGGTAAAATAAAATAGAATAGAAACAGTGACGAATTGACAATAAACTATTATACCCCCGTTATTATTTTTGCCCGTTTTGCTTCGAAATTCGTGCGTGTGTATCATTATAATACGTGTCATACGTTATAATATTATACTATATGAATATATTTTCTGTTTTTTTTTTTTGTTTGTTTGTTCAGAGAAAATGTAGGATACGCGTCAACGTGCCATACGTCAGGCCAGGCGTTGGGCACGGCTTTTGGGTACATATTCTTCATACTGCTCGAATCCGAACAATTTTGCAACAAGTGGCTGCGTTTAACACCCCAAAGGGGCGGCGTGATTACGATGGAAAGTGAGTTGTAAACTAGCCTAACTCGCATTAAGTAGGTACATAAATAATTTTACGAAATAATAATGGGCCCAGACGCGTTTTCGTGGAAAAAAAATAGTAAAAATTTTGGTAAACCAAAAAATAAATAGATATCGTGACACACCTGCTTACCGCCGACCTACATATTCGATGTTTATTTGGCTGGACAATACTTGGATGTTTACTACGTTTGTGGGGCGGCCGATCCGTAACATTTTAGAAGTTATATTCGAACTAAAATTTGCTTAAGAGGGAATATCCAAAATAGTTACTACCTATTGAATTCCACCAGATTGCGTTCTGTATTAATACTCATACTGTATTTCTAGGGCAGTAGGTTATCTTAGCAGAGAATTTTAATTCAACTGAAACATTAGTTTTCAACGATTGGGTGAATTTTAGAGCCTAGTAACTTTAAAAAAAAAAATTAATTTGTAAAAATTGACCAACCACAGTATATTAAGCAATATGTGTACATTTAAAAGTTACAGACTTCTAACTACAAAATTAAACTAGTGAGAAAGATATTAAAATGCGAAATTTTGATTCTTCAACCGTTGTTACTGACTAAAAAATAAATTTTAAAATATTTTTTAGAGTCATCGTAAGCTTATTAACTATAAGTATACTCAACCAAACCATTTAAGAAAAAAAAAAAATAATGGTATATTCCTCCTTTAAATTGATTTTTTACTCATAATAATATCTTCTCGTTTTCTAAAGTCAATGTAATTATTGTAAAGTATATTTATATATATATATATTGAGGTCAAGTAATTAGCGATTGAAAATCATAGTATAAATTATGCAAGCAACGTTATGAAAACCAATTTCAAAATGTGAGCATATAATGTAATATCGATTCATGAAAAAACGTGAATTCACTAATGAACATTAAAAAAAAAAAATTATTTTGAAAAAAAAACCATATTTATTACATTCGATTTGTGACTATATTGTATGGTCGTGGTTTGAATTATCAATTAAAACTTCTCGCACTAAAAAATTGATTTGAATTTTAATAAAAACGTTTAATCGTTATTATTTTCTGTAGTCCATTATTATTTACGTCATTTTTTACACTCGTCATCATTTGTGTACCCATCATACGTATTATATCGTGTGGCATGCGCTGAAATTATATTCATGATAAAATAGCGAACGCGTTTGGGATGAAATAATATATTTAATTGCCACCGTCGTATAGTATGTATATGTTGTATAATTCTGGCGTGTGAAAAGAAAAGAGTTAGCCATTTCCTGAGTATAAAAATCCAACTAATCAATAGATATACCATTTATTATTCATTTAATCTGTTATTGCTGTATGATAAAATTATTTCGAATTTCCCAATAAATATCTTCACAGAAAAAAAAAATGTACCTCAAGTAGAATTAATATCCTTATATTTTTATTTTGTCTTTGTCGTTCATAGAATTTCTGATACGGTTAAGTTGGTATTTTTCCGATTTTCCTTCTGAAATAATGGTTCTTAACTCGCGATCAAGAAACGTCACGTATTAGACGTATTTGGGAGCACTTGATCATTATTTCAATAGTATAAATATATTTTACGTTAATACATTTTATTTTTAAAAACGTAATTTTGTCTTTCCATGGTTGTGATATTTTTGGTAGATTTAGAGCCTACACTGGTAAGTTGAATTATATTATAGACAAGAACCTAAACACTGCAGTTTTTACAAGATGATTTAGCAAATAAATATGTTTTCATAATTTTACAGCCGTTTAAAATTGATCAAACATCGTCATAATTTCAGCATCTCAATTATATCATCGATTTAAATATTTTCAAAAATTATCTTGTAAAAAACACAATATATAGGCATTGTAAAGAGTTCGGAACAGTTTTCTCGGAATTCAAATTTCAAAATGACCCTATTTATTTATGGAGCTGCTGAGACCATGTAATTATTAGCGTCATAAGATCCGGTGCGACGATGTCGCCCTTAAGCACGGTAAAATACAAACATTACCTACCTACCGTAGGAAACCCGAGTGAAGACTCGACCGCGAACGACAGCTAAACTTTTAGCAGTTTTTCATGCGAATAAATATAATGATAATTATACAGCCACTGTCTTTGGCTAATTGTATGTTAGTTATCCGGAACACATCGCCGTTTCGTTTCTGCGATCTGTGCAGACGATGGCCGGCTGACAGTTTTGTAACATGATTTTATAGACGCGAAAACCGCGATTTATTTACTATATATGTATATTGTTTGTCTACAGAATATTTATACTTCTGGGGATTCGTGTACATTGTGGCTTCCACGTCTCTGGCCTTGTTCAAGCGGGAGAAATGCAGCCCGTCCGATAAAGTTGCCCGGATCAACGTGGTGCAAACATACAAACTGCTTTGGAAGATTTTGAACCTGCAGACGATAAAAAAGTTTACCATGCTCATGCTGACTTACGAAGTAATTTCCTCTGTTCTTCACACACGGTTCAGTACAATATCTATACGTGTAAAAGAATGTCCGGTTAGATATATAGACCATTATTACTAGAGTCAAAAACGCCTATACCGATTTTTATAATTGTCGATTTGTTGGATTCGTCTCGAACCCCGAATAGCAGAATAACCATGAAAACATCCCATCCCTAAGGGTTGTTTCAAACACAAATTTCGTCGACAATACAAAACATTTTTTGTTATATTACGGTTGCTATGGGTTATACGTGGAATCAAATACTAATGGTTTGTTTGGCTAATAATAGATAGTATAGGTACGAAATCGTATGATGTAAATATAGAAAAGAAAAGATTTTTATTTTAAATTGAATCCCTAAGGATGTCGATAGGGGTGAAAGAGGTGAAATAGAAAAAGTAATCGTACGAAGTTTGGTCAGTAGTTTCGTTTTATATGATGTAGAGCCTCGCTAAGAAAAGGTTTTCCGAGTAATATCAATCCCTAAGGGCGTTAAAAGGGGTCAAAAAAGAAGGAGGAGGAGGAAAACATAAAAAACGGTTTTTTTTTTGGTAGGATTTTTTTTTTTAAAACGTGTAATAAACACACTCTATCTCACAAAATATGATGAACGGCCTTATACCGCATTTTTCAAAGTTAAACTCCTAAGGTGGATAAAACAGGGGTAAAGATGAAAAACGTTTTATTTGTCATTTTTTTTTTTTTTTTTTTTTTTAAACTATAAACGTGAATTGCAGTGTTTGTTACTCTTCCCTATTCTCACTTAAATGATCGAGACAATATTATGTTTGTTCCCATAAAATTTTATTGATTCGTATAAAAATACGAAGTATAATTTTCAAAAAAATAAAATCGAAATCTCGTGTAACAACGCGCAATCATTGCGGTTCGTACGGTTAGCGAGTTAAAAATAAATTAAGTGCCAAATTACGATAATCGTGTTGATTTACGCATAAGTATATGCAATTTTATATCATTATAATATTATATGATATCGTATAAAAACACGTTAGGGAAACGCAATACGTGTTTACTAAGCGTCCATATAAATGCGCTAGTCGGATTTTGTTTTCTGATAATTTGTCAACACCTATACGATTTAATCTAAAAATATCAAATCGACGCTGTTGATCGACAGAATTGAATAAAAAGTTACTGTTTTAATTAATGAAAAGTTGGTATATTTCAGACCGTGATTTCAACTCATTATTGCGTTAGGTAGGTCTACCTATATACTTATTTTTGTTTCAAACTTATTTAAACGCAGATTCTTCTGGGCGAACACGTATTTTTCAGCCTTTGCTTTAATATTAAAAAATCGTGCCGATACCATTGACTTTTACTTTTTTAATTACATTTGTTATTTGTAAGTACCATAATATGATTTACGAGTTCGAGTTGAAAAGTGTAGTACCTACCTATATACCTGTATAATATAAGAGTTCGAAAAAAGTCTCCTATAATACTTATCAATATATACATATAACAGAATGATTTTTTAATTAACGAAGAACAACATTTTACATTGAACTCCGTTTTTCGATATTTCAATCTTAAATTTCAAAACAAGTCTATAAAAACGTCAGTTTTAAACATTTTTCACCTATTCGTAGAGTTTGTTAACGCGTCATTTGAAGTCAAATAAAAACTTAGAGTGCAATACGCGGGCCGTAGGTTATAATAATTATAATTTATCAGTTAAAAATGAAATCATTCAATATCACGTAGAATCTGCGAGACAGAAGACCTATCTCAGCAAAGTCAACGTTGCTCTTTTATGTGAATCAAGAGTATTAGAAATTGCTTACATAGGTATTGTATAGTGTTAAAATGAATAAAAAAAAAAAGGAAAATATCCACGAACCAATATTATTTTTACTGGAGCCTATATTGAACGAATTTCAGCTTCCACAGTTGATTTACAAACTTTATTATTTCAGATTGCATTTTCGTCCATGGGATCGACCGTTTCAACTCCGAAATTCATGGAGTACGGTGTGGCAAAAGAAGATATGGCACTAGTTGACATGTCCCTGATCCCGATTAAGATTATCGTCCCTATCCTCATTTCCAAGTTCACCACTGGACCGACGCCGTTGAAGATATTTTATAAATCCGTGCCATTTCGGTAATAAACTTAACACCCAAGCTGTTAATACCTATATTCAAGGCTGGGCGAGTTAGCAACTTTTCTTAACTCGTGAAGTTGAGTTAATTGAAAAAACAAAAAGTAAATTTAAGTTAAAAGTTCATTTTTTCATTTTTTAAATTTATTAAATTTACAAAAAAAAAAATTAACTTAACTTAAAATAAAGATAATGGGTGGTTCATATTTTTAATTTACACTGTTTTGTACCATGTATGACATTTTCTCAGCTTTAAAATATTTTTTTCGTACCTACTTTCTTTTGAAATTTTCTTTTCGCTAATACTTTTTTTTTAAAAAAAAATGTTTAACTATTACAGATTAACTCAAAGTTAACACGTTATATTTGAAAAAAAATTATTTATTGAGTTAAAAGTTAACGAGAAAAATTAGTTAACGAGTCAATTAACTTAGTTAAAATAAATTTTTTAACTTTTAACTCGTTAACTCCCAGCCTTGCCTGTATTTATAATTTCGATTACATATCTACATTATTACTGTTGTTTGCAATACAAACGAATTACATTTGAATCGGTTAAAACAGATCTAAAAATTGAGATCTAAGATATAATATTAAGATACACGAACGTGAGAAAACAGTTTGGTTATTCAAACGACGTAAGAACCTATAAACTAAAATTATAATAATCGAAAAGTTGTAGGTGTGTGAACTTGCCCAGAGTTTTCTGTCTGTACCTACTTGACTGAAAATTAATTTGTACGTGTTAAAAAAATGAAACGGTTATATTACAATATTATATAATGCAACTTTAAAAAAGTCGAAATGAACTTTCGATTACTTGAAAACAACTGACGATTTTAATGATCTCTTGTAAACGATTGTTTTCACTCAGTGGCTAGATTTTTTCACGACTATTATTTTACGTACTTTAAATATTGTCTATATTATAACTTATAGGCAATCATAACCATCTGTTTTAGATTGGCGTTGGGCATTTCTACTGCCACTTTGATCTACTACACGCCGTTTTTTGTTGGCGGTGAAATCCCTAACGGGTACGGTTACTTTTTCATGATTTACGAAACGCATCGCATTTCTAGACTGGTAAGAATGACGCCTATACGTACTTACAATGAAACGCGCAAATTTAGGCTTTCATACCTGTTCTCCATAATGTTGCAAACGGACACTCGCTTTTTTCCTGTTACGAAACCGTCATTTTTTGATTTGGGATTTCAAAGTTTTATACATCATGTTAGCATTATTATAATAATAATGCATGGTACTGACGATTCGGTTTAAAGTTAGTCGAACGAGTAACAAATTTAAAACAACTATTATGATGTAATGAACAATATTTTCAAACAACACTTAAAATATCAATTTCTTTTCAATCGGGGGAAACGCGCATCTGTTCTGCTTGCGTTGCGGCCGTAATTAAAATGTTTTATTATTTCACGATTTTGTGACATATTTCAACACTTTTTCTTCTTCTTCGCCTTTCTCCCAATTATTTGGCGGTTGACCACCCTTGTCCTAACCATCACATCCCCTACACGCACGTTAACATCCCTCGCTTGATTTTCAACTGCCCATCCCATCCGTCTCTTCCGTGGTCACCCTCTACTTGTTTTCCCGTCGGCGTTCTTTTTCATAACCGCTTTTGCTACTGAAGTATTTCAACGCTCGGTGAAATACTTCAAGCGCCTGCAATCGCACTGCTCGTATTTATGTAAACACCCGACTACATGTGTGTAATTTTTTCCGCTCGCTAACACGAATTTCGGCCAGGTCTTGTCGGTGGTCATGTACCTGGGCGTGCAGGCCTTCTTCTCGCGGATCAGCGACCCCCGAATCGGCGGCACGTACATGTCGCTGTTAAACACCGTGTGGTTCTTCGGGATGACCACGGCGAGGGTGTTGGCGCTCGGGCTGCTCAACCCGCTGACCATCAAACGGTGCTCCACGGACGAGACGAACACGTGTCAATCGAAAACCGAGATAAATGTAATTATTATTATGTATCATTATATCGAAATCGACGTTTCAACTGGTGCCTAATCCGCTGCCTCGTTGCGAAACGTTCACAGTGTTTATTATACAAGTTGGTTTCGATTTTTCCCCTGACGTGTGTACTGACGTAACTCCCGTTTTATGACCCGTCCGCGGGCGCATAAAACGGAATGCGTCTCGAGAACGCGTCCCTTCCGATCCGGAAACGTTTCGTCCGAGAAATCAAACCCCGGTGCACCGTCTCGGTGGAAAATCGTCCACGGCCTTCCGACAGTGGTGCCGACGAACGGGGTTTCTAAGGTGGCCGCCGCGTCGACGGTTCTTTTTTGGTGTTGAAAAACAACCCCAGGCTGAGCGCGCGCGCGCGAGGCCACACCGAAACGTTCGCTTTTTCTCTCTGAAAAACGTTTTCACTATTCTGTCGGACGTCTACGTTATTCCGTATCTTCTAACGACCCCCCCGGCATAAGACCGTTTGCGCTCACCCCGCAGTGTCGTCATAATACGCTTTCAGGTCTGTCACCGGAAGGACGGCGGCAAGTGCTCCACCGTCGTGGACGGTTACTTCATCGAGGTGTGCATCTGCACGGTGTGCGGCCTGGCGTGGTACATGGTGCTGAGCAAGATCCTCAAGAAACTGCAGTCGAAGGAGGTGAGCGATTGGCAAGTGAACGAGGGCAACGGCCACGTGGACGTGCCGCCGCCGACCGCGGTGGTGACCACGGCGTGTTGCGGCGGGTACGACAACGAGGCGTACAACCTGCCCGATTTGGTCGACGGCGGCGACGGCACGAAACGCGCGAAAACGGAAGATCGTCACGGCTAAACTACATATAAATTATATTTAAAAAAATACTATAATCGAGGCTGGACAACCGTTTTGAACTCGTCGAATCGAAAAAAAAAAAACAAAATATATCAATACGGTCTAGTTGTTAAAAATGTTAAAGTCACCCCAGGCCCGGATTTAGAAATTTGCCGCCCCTAGGCAGGTGCCAAAATTGCCGCCCCCACCTCCCTCGAAATTTCTGTAGACATGAGCAAATCTGATTCTATAGTTAACAAAGCAAGTGCATTTAATCGTTCCGCTACCAATTTTGATCTTAAATAGTTTTTACTCATAATTCACAATTCAATTCCCACGTATTGGACAAGTTTTCAAAGTTTCCGCTAAAATTTGCCGCCCCTCAATTCTTGCCGCTCTAGGCGACTGCCTACAATGCCTGCATGGTAAATCCGGGCCTGAGTCACCCGCAACTATACCTGTATAACGACAACAACTTAAATCAATAAATATAATACTACATTACGGTTCGTAACGTTGTATTTAATCGGCGCATCGTTTCGTACGACGTTTTCTCGGCTTCAAAAAAATTTTCTCGCAAGTGGTGTATTTTCTTATAGTATACCTAATATCTATTATTATTTTTTTCAACTGTTACAAACAAACTTGAAGCGTAAATAAATACGTTAAATTACATTTTACTTATCGAGTCGAAACAGTCGACAACAATTCACGAGTTGATCGTATTAATTACTTAGTCGTACTTTTAACGAGTTGATGCCCAGCTTTGATTAAAATATTACCTAATGTTACACCTAATATTATATTTTTGTAGTCCACCCTCGACGTCACGGCCACCCCCTACGCCCCCCACGATGTAAACAGAAAATTGTTTTTTTCAATAATATATTATTACCATCGATCATTTTTATGTATAGTTTTTTAATTTTTGGCGTGTGAGTCTGTAATATTATTCAAACGCGAAGGGGTTGAGGGGATGTGATTATGAGGGGGGTAGATCCGCCCCTTCCGTGGATTTTTTTAAATTTTGAGCGTTTGTTGTGAAAAATGTACCGGCTATTGATGTATGTTTTTTTTTCTTTTTCAATTAATTGACATTTAAGGTGACAAAAAGTTATTGGAAACACTAAACAATTGGCATTTTATCGCAGCAATGATACGTTTTTTTCTCCGGTCCGATTAAAAAATAGAAATGTGTTTTCCTCACACAAGATTATTATAATTGATTATTGTTTCTTTTTTTTTTGAGTTTTTACCTGAAATGCAGTTATGGCATATTAAAGTACGTAAAATGATCTTTATTATGACGTATCACGTTATAAATGTACAATTTATACTTTATAACAGAGCAATCGAAAACAATTGAAAATATTTTTGAGGAATTGATAAAATAACTAAACATTATTCTTGTACTCATAAAACATGTATTAAAAATACGTCTACATATTATGCACAATCTGAAAGCGTATTCCCGAATCAAGGTAATATTATTAAATGTGTTCCCACCAATCTTAGAAATAGTTACTCGAGGTTTTGCACCTAATAAATGTTTACACTGCATTCGTCTCATCAAATTCAAAATGCCAAATAACACAATACAGTCTACGCAAAATAACCAACAAATCTAAATCCACATTTTGCAGTTAAAAATAATTACTTATTCTTATTATTATTATTGTGAGCGCCTGACAAGTGCACTAAGTTTGACTTTGTACTTCTGCAACCTAAAATAATAAATCCGCTCGCTCTTCGCTATGTTCATAAAATGTATCCAAAAATCACCAACATCGAATAAAGAACAAACATCAAATCATTGAATCAATGTATAGGTTTTTATTACGTATTTATAAGAATACATACGTAGTAAATAATAACCTGTATTACAATTATAATAATAATTATAAATTATTATGAAAATTATAATGTACTTTTCACGTTAATAAATATAAAAAGTATAATATTTCAATTATACAAAATTTTACAGCGGGTAGCTTATAGTAAAATTAAGTTTTAGTCTAGTAATAGATTGATAAATAAATGTGTTACAAAAACATCATAAATGGATAAAATAATAATAATAACAAACAAAATATTTCAAATCTAAAGTAACAAAAAAAAAAAAAAAACAATTTCGGGCACAATATAATACTTTACACTGTGAATAACACAGTCAATAAAAATTAAACAGCCACAAATTATAATAACCATTAACCATGTACAGACATTTTTCACACAGCTGCATTTTAAAATAGTACGCGAAATAATTAATTATAACATAAATAATAAATAATAATAATATTAATTAATCAACTAAGAGTTAAAATAGACAACAATTTTACCAACGAGACGATTAAAAGATAGAAAAACTATGAACTGAAGTACCCATAATGTCATACCATCAAATAACTGTACAAATAAACTATTATTACTTTGTATGGTTCACAAATACAAAAATTGATTAACCACCAAAACAATATTGAAAAATAAATTGCAATTAAAAATAATTATTGCGTATGAAACGTTAACTATATAATAGTAAAAAACGGTGTATCAAATTAAATCGTATCAGTAGAACTTGAAAAATAACAAATTTTAAAAATACTCGTTTACTGATCTCAAACAAGTTTCTATTCACTTCAGTAAATCACTGCCCGTGCATAAATATATCATATTTTTTTTAAGATAAAAATACTATAAAAATACAACCAAAATTGAAGAAAAAAATATGGTGCGTCACAGCCCTAGTTAATTTAGGCAACATAGAGGCGAAATTTAAAAGTCTTTAGTCATAATTTATTGCTTAGGCTACCCCAAAAAAAAGGTGTTGCCAAAATACTATTATTAATATAATAGTAAATAAATAGAAAAAAAACATAAAAAAAGATAACACATGTTTAAGCTCGAGTTTACCACCAGCCTTTAATTATCTAGGAGAAATTCAAATAGAATACTAAAAAAAAAAAAAAAAAAACAAATAGTTTTAGAAAATAAATCACAATTATAAGAAAGGATATGGTAAACATAAAAAAACAAAAACAAATTCAATAGGAAAAAATACTACGACAACCAAACACCTAAAAGAATATACATGCATGTTGTTGTGTGTATATATATAAATATATATATTATGATTTAGGTAATTGTTTTAAAATAAACCATTTAAGTTGTATTTTAGTACATTCTTTAACACATAGGAAAAGTGTAGTAGGTAAAAGGCACTTAAAATCCTATAAATAGATAGTTAAATAGTGGAATGGGAAGTATATTATCTGCAATAAATAATAAGTTTATAATATATAATAATTAATAAGATTATTGTCAAAGAGTGTCCATGATAGTTTGTCCTATTCAATACAAACAAAGAGATCTACTTATCAGTACCTAATGAAGATTGTTAAGATTAAGAAAAATTCATGGTCAGAAGAATATCACCTCTTCTTCAGTGTTGGATGCAGCATTAGTGTTTTTGTTGTCGCTGTTGTTAGGAGACGTTGTTGTTTTGGATTGTTTGGAATCTGGACTACGGAAACGAAATTTTTCAGGTAACTTTGGATAGGTGTTTGTTCTACCAGCTTTATTACTCGATTGTTTGCCTTCAATGACCTTAAAATAAAAACAATTTATTCGTATTTAACATACTTTACTAGCATAAAAATTATTGTATTTATAAAAATTTTAAATACCTAAATAAAACGGTGAAAACAACTAGGCACAATTTATTTTTTTTATTTCACGATTGAGCACAAAAATATATAGAATACATAGTAAATTATTATTTAAATTTAAAACGTTGCCAAATGTAATTTGTTGCTTATAAGACTAGTTTGATGGCAGACGGCAATGCAAACTGTGCTCTTGAACAGGGCTATCAAAAACCTGACCAAACAACAAAATCGATTTTGTCAAAAACATGTTTACCAGTTATTTTTTATTTTTTTTAAATTTTGTTTTGTTTTTTGAAGAATAATTTTTTTGGAACTGTAAGTTTTGAATAATGCACCACGGATAAAATTTGGCAACTGAAAACAGTGTCTATACGTTTAGATCGCAGCAATTCACAAAATAAAAAACCTATGTAAAATCAATAGCTTTACATACAATAATTTTGTTTAGATTATTTGTATTATCTATTTAGAAAAAAAAATATTTCTTTACAGTTTATTATATTAATGAATATAGGTCTGGTATCTTTTTTTCCAGGAGTTTTGATGGTTTTAAATAATATGATCAAAAAAAAAAAATATACTATACAATACTACTAAAATGTCAATATCCACACTTATTTTTGTGCTCAATTGTGTTTTTTAATTTTGTAATTTGTTTTTAAGGTTCCTATTATTTCAATACAACTTTGTTCAATCAGATTGTGAAAAATGTAAATCATGCTTATTTGGGTTGTAGTCAAAAAGTATTATAAAAGGTATTTATAATTATAATCAATTTAAAATGTTGAATGTTTAGTGACAAAATTTTGATTTACATTTTACATTTTAATAACATAAAAAACTGTGATTTATATTTTTAATTTTAGTGAAAATTGTCATCAAAATATAACATACTCAATTATGAAATTTGTAAAATAACTTTCAAATCTCATAACAACCTAAATTTCATAACATTTGAAATATTTAAACGTCCAGAACTCATAAGTACAACAATTTTATCATGATACTAAGATAATTTTAATAATATTATTATTTATTTATTGTTACATATAATTAATTGTTAATAAATGTTCACCTTCTAAATTTTTTACAAGTAATATGAATCAACATAGAAATTAAAGACTTCTATAGAATTAAACATGGGAAAAAAAATTAAATCAGTTAAGTAACTAAAAGAATCATACGTTTATGTGTCAAGATTTCTAAAATTACTAATAGTATTACTTTTCATATAAATGTATCAATTACTACGTGATTGCTACGCAGTTATTACCTGAGCATTTTGCATCATTGCTGGACTAGATCCTGTCCTAGAATGGCTTGGGCTTTGTTGGTTAAGTGGCAATGCTGTGTCACCCGGACTGCCTTGAATTGTGTTCATAGGATTTTTAGCACTTTCGCTTAATTTTAATGGCAAAAGCTGTTGAGCAACATGGGCTGTTTGGGAAGGAGAAGTCAGAGTATTGGATACAGAAGCTGGTTCCGCAATTGTACTGACACTACTGTTACTCAACTTGTTTGCTAATTTAAATGGTAATTTCTGTTTTATCTGAACTTTAGAAGCTACCTGCTTTAATGAAACAAAATAAATTCAATGTACTTTTTAAAACAATCTACTAATAAATTGAATTTTGTTTACTTTTTGTTGGTTAGAAGTGCTTATTAAGTTTAAAGGTAATGTTGATGAAGAAGAAACTGAAGGAAGTGCGTGCTGTTTCCATCTCATAGAATCCGATCTTTTAGTGCGTAACGATTCTGAATGAGACAATGAGTGAGTCACTCCATCAGATGATTGGTTTTGAGTTTGCTGATTTGGTGATACAGGAGGTGGCAGCATGTTTGGTGATACAATAATTCCTTGATTAGTCAACATTTGTAATTTGAGGTAAAGCTGCTCTCGTTGTTGGGTTACATCATTCTGCTCTAATCGTACTTGTTCCTTAAAATTATAAATTATTAACTATTAGGTGATTTTTATTATAATGTTGACAAAAGACAGACATATTGACGTCAAGTGGAAAGCTTGATGGCGTAACATCTTTAAATTTGCAGTTGGAGACTGTTTTAGGTAGATCACTAGTTTTGAATCTTTAGTTTTATATCATTAAATTTGTAAGCAATTATATATTACAAACAAAAATAACAATTTTGAGTTAACTTAGTATAATCAATGAAAAATAAAGTAGTAGTAGTGATAATAAAAAATAGAAAAACTAAAAGTTAGTCATGTGTACTAAATCTGAGATCTTAAAAAAACAAAAACAGAATAAAAGAATTATTAGCTGTAATATTTTTAGTATTATCTATTGTATAGTTTATGCTAATATCACGGTTATCTACTCAATAATATGATACTAACTTGAAGTCTAAGTAACTGCTCTTTTCTTTCTTCTATATCTTTTATCTCAGAATCGCGTTCTCTTATCCAGCATTCTTTTTCTTGAGTTAACTTGTCTTGTAAGTTACGCAGTTCTTCCAATTGCTGATTGTGTCTATAAACTGGCCTTTTGTCTTTTAACCAAGCGCTTGAATTTATACTTGAACTACTTGATGTAGCATCTTCTAAAAGGTTCTGAGACTTATAAGCAGCTAATTCAGCTTGAAGGCTATACAAATAAAATCAATAAAACCATTTTAGTTTTTCTACTAACATTCTGAATTCATTCAGTTAAATTTATATATTATGGATTTAAAACTGCTAATTGTTATAGTAAATATATATATGGGGTCTTTAAGGATATCAGTTTTTCAATACAATATCAATTATTGATATCAGCAACATTAAATTGATATTTTCAAAACAAATATTGGTGCCATAATGTTGATATTTTTTATATCGATTTTAGCAACATAGAATTAGTATTTGTCCATATAATTACATATTTCACAAAAACATTAACATTAATAAATACCGATACATGGTCCAAGTTTTAATTATTATTATTATTAGCATATGGCATTGGCACAGCTTATTGTGGAAAATAATACACAAATGTACCATTTTAATACATTGAAATATTGACAGATATCAATAAATTGCCATGCTACACACCGAAATATTATTATATTAACATAAAATAACGTAATAATTGAACAATGTTGATATTGAAAAATTTACAGTTAAAAACTTCTAAAATATATAATACAGTATATATTCCACGCCACGAGAGAAGTAAACCGTGTCCCATCTGATACACGTTCAATTGTGTGCATCCCTACCGATTTGAAATAAGGCGCAAAGAGGGAGAGCTAGGCTCATAGCAGTGCGGAATGCGCGGAACGGTTTACTTCTCTCGTGGCGCAGAGTATAGTAGGCAAATGTACAAACATAATAATTATTAGTAGGACAATTAATAAAGTAAATAAGGTAAGACATAAATATGTACAATATTGATTTACATAATGTGTCATTAAGTAGTTTTAATCAATTTTTCTCTTATTGTGTTATCTTTTCTTTTAAGTCTTGTACTCTCTGAGGTACAAGTTAATATTGCCTGTGATAAAACTTACAAAACAAATATTACCTATTGTTCAGTCTATGTGTGTAACAAGTGAGAATATGTATATGACAATAAAAATTTAATAATATATACATAGAAAGTAGAAACTAAAAAGAATTTTAATTTTTGATTGATAACATTTTTTACTATAAAATAAAGACTAATAAGTAACAAATACTAAATTTTATATTTATTTAAAGGGCCTATACACTGTATGATCTGGTTGGATGGATGATCAATTGGCGTGGCCATCTAACAGTACCCAACAGAATCGTTATTAAACGATATATTGGTTTTGTCTACACGTGACCTGATCTGTTGTTTGGCCTGACTAAATAATCCTGCTGGATCGATCAAATCATACAGTGTGTATGCCCCTCTATTTATAGTTGTCAATAATTACCTGTCAATACTAGTCATTTGTTGTGAAATAATGGAAGACAATGTGTAAATATGATGAGTTAATTCCATTGCTGTAGCTTGTTGTTCTTTTCCAAGAGCTAACAAAGTCGGGAATTCGCCAGATGATTGAATAGTAGTAGCACTTTGAGACGAGCTTGTACTACAGCTGTTTCCTCTCTGTAAAAATAAATAGATAAAAATCATAGTACATTTTTTTTTTTTTATATTGATAAATCATCTTACTAATTTTGTATCTTTGCGAGTAGAACTTGGAGTACCAATAGGGCTAGAATTACCAGATTCCACACAATTTTCATTACCATCTAGAACTTTTGGTAATTTTCTCAGAACATCTAAACATAAAATATGTTTGTAATAATTATTACTTATAAAAGGCAAACTTATGTTGAATATAAATATAATATAATTCTTCATCAAAGATTATGAGCCTTACTGAACAAAATTGTGAGGAGGAACTAAGTTTTTGGAATAAGCTATAGGTCAGTGTTGCCCTATATTATTTTATTATGGAAACTTACAGTTGCTTATTATTGTTGACTTTAAGAACCATAAAAGTAATAAATAACTATTGTTGTTAAAACTATTGTTGGCAAATATACCAGATGTAAGACATTTATATGATGTAAATAAAAAATTTACCAGGTGACATTAACTTTTTATGTAGATTAATTTACAAAAAAAACCAATACATTCTTTGCTTCACATAGAATTTAATATAGTACTTTGGAGCTGGCAAAATTTATAACTGTCAAAATTAATTATTTATTAAGACATTAAGATTTGTTGAAAAATTTTGGGACCCACAATTCAATTCTGAATCATCAGCTAAAATCCACTAAAATATTTTGAATATAATATACTTATATTTAAGCAAATAATTCAAATACATATATTTACTTTTAGGAGATGATAAAGAATTATCAAATCCGCCAAACGTTTCAGCTCTTTTTGGAAGTGTCGGTGAAACATATGTTACACTTTGATGTTCACCAACTGAACTTGCACTACGAGATAAATTTGTACCAGAAGCGTACAATGAACATGCAAGCTCATTGACTTTCTAAAAACATAAACATAAGTATAAAATACAATTTTAAGAAAACAAATTTTTCACAGTATAAGTAATAATGACCTGTATAGCATTCATCACTTCTTTTCGTATTTTTTCCGAATCTTGATGCTCTGTTACCAAATGACAATATGATGGATTTTCTACGGGTAAAGTTTCAACTCCAGCAGATGCCAACAGTTTTAACTGCAAGCCCATTTTTTCTTCTAAAATTACTGCTTGTTCTTTATCTTTTTGCCTTAGAAAACCTATAATATAAATATTATAACTAAATCATCATTTACCATAAATAAAAATATTATATTTATTGTAACGACAACAAAATACACACAATAAATGGTTCTTTTATAGTTATCAAAATGTTTTAAGTGACAGCAAACATACCAACAATCTTTCTTATATTGTTTTTCTTAGTTTCTAATTGTCTTTGTCTTTCATCAAAACTCAAAGAAGCAAACCCATCATCCTCTTCTTCAGGACATTCTTGAACAGCTGAACGAATAGACTGTATCCAAACTTGTTTGTCTTTAGGCTTGTGTACTTTGAGTTCAAACATTTCTGGTTCTGCTGGATTAGATGATATTAAATAAATGCCTTTAGTATCAGTTCCAGCTTTTTCTCTCACTAAAAGTTTTTGCAACGATACTACACCAGCAACTGGTTTTAAAACCTACAGAAAAAACAAATTTTTGATAGTAAAATAAAAATGATGATATTGAAATAATTTTCAAATTGCAAACAAATTACTTTGGTTTCTTTTTCTTTATTACTTTCTGGCATAAAAAAAGTATATTTGTGGTTATTTTCAAGAATAAAAAACAACACATCGGTCATAACAATCACATTAACCATCACCATTTGTGTTTTAGCATGACGTTGCATAAGCCAGGCTGTTCCTTCAAATCTAATAACAATTACAATTATTGAAAATTTAATGCTGCAGCTGAACATATATACAGGACAAAATAAATAAAATAATATTTACTATTAAACGTATCTAATTATTAATTTTATATTAAACAAATAATATAATAATGATTATTATAAATCAATGTACAACTATAATATAACAATATGTATTTAAAAAACATCATTTACTTTACAAAAAGATTATGTAATATGCTTACCTCAGTCTTCTATTCTCAGACAGTAAATCAGATTTCTTAAATTTACGTCCTTTAAAGTTAGTATAAGATTTAGTCTCCATTCGATTGTATATTTCAAGTTTTCTGTCTTCTTTTTCTTTTTCTGCTACCTGTGAGTCTACTTCAACCAAAATATCCTAACAGCATAAAATTTAAAAATGTATTAACACAACAAAATCACTTGCCCAAACAAGTTTTTCATTTTTTAACCTACCTTAACCATAGCTAATGCTCTAGAAAGTTTCTCACATTCAATTTTATTGTCTTTTGAAGTTTTTATTAGGGGTTCAATTAGCAATGGATACTTAGTTAGTCTTTGTGTGACAAACAATACGCACTCGGGAATACCCTTCTTTTTTAATAAAGGATTAGCCTGAAACAAAAATCATACAATATTAAAACACAAGTTGATTACACATAATATTTTAACAAACCTGGCAATGTTTAATAAAATTGAAGAAAGCTGGATCTTTTTCTAATACTTTGTAAACATCCAATGCATCTCTATGCCTTGAACAAAACTCGCCATAAGCACTCTTTAAACGTTGAGCATTTAAGTTAGAAAACTGATCTAAGAGTAAATCGGCAATAGAATCAATAACACCTCCATTATTGAGGACTGCTGAACGTTGCTTTTCTTTTAGATTTTTTAAAAATGCAATATGAATTTCAGTAAGTTCAGCTAATCTAGGGAACATGCGATACACTTTATCACCAAGTTGGAAATGTTTTTGTAAACCATCAACAAACACCTATTTTATCAAATTAAATATTAATTATAATTTTTTTTTTTTAATTAGAAAAACGTATTAAAATATTATTACTTTTTGCATAACTTTCAGAGTAAGACAGTGATGTTTTTCAGTTAACACAAATTCATAAATATGTTCTTGGCGTTTTATTTCTTTATCTTTCAATTTTTTAACAACCTTGAAAATGATACAAACATAATTTTAGAAAATGTATTCAACTATGCAAAAAATTAAATGAAATTATACCTCTTTAGTAACAGTAGGTGACCATGAATCAGGTTGTTCTTCATGTAATCCCAATGTCGGATCTGTTTCTAAATCGTGAGCTGTTACGTGATCTTTTAAATGAACAATAAACCAACATTAATAACAATAATAAGCATAACATTAAAAACAGATATGTTTATACTTACTTTCATTTAAAAATTCAAATTGAACCAAGGAAACTTCATCCGAATACCTGAAAAAATAATTAAAAAATCATAAAAATTATTACATAAAAAACAATACATATATAAATAATATATTAATAAATATACTTAAATACCAGCTACTATCAACTATTAAACTTCAATTAAAAATAAAAAAACAGCCTAATTAACAAAACTTAAATTCAAGAAATGAGAGTAGGGGACACAAAAAAATAATAAAGATCATTTCTATTTCCACTTCCATTTAGAACATTTGGTTTTACAAAAATACAGATAGAGATGACAACAAATTTAGATCAGTTTTTATTAAAAGCAAAGTTAAGAACTAAACAAGGCAATATTTGTTGTTTTATAAATTCAATAATAATTAATAATTAGTACGAGTTTTAGTTTTTACTTACGTCACTCCTTCTTGTGAATGAAAATTACCATCTTCTTTATCTTCTGGATGGCTAAAATTAAATACCATTTCAATAAATTAAATATAATTAAATAAAAAATTAATATAATATTTATTAAATAAAATTAATAAATATTCAATTCAGTTATAAGTACCCACTCACACACACAAATGACATATTAATATAAAATACAAACCGTTAGTTAGAAAAAAAAAAATCATTATTTTTTATAAGTTCTAATAATTATAGTTTATTATTAATAATATTTTATTAACTATTAGTGGTGGGTCAAAATGTTCAAAATTCTAACTGTGTTAATATAATTCGAACCAAAATAATCTAATATGGTAAAAGGTTCAAAAATTGAACTTGAAAATATTTTTTAAATTGGATAAAATTGTTTGAAATTCGAACTTGATGTGAAATTATTACAGCTACATAAGCTTAAAATGTAGAATAATAATTAGGAAAAAATAATTTTAATTGTAATTGATGTATATTATATAAGAAAAAAATTAATTCAAGTTTAACTGATAATATTTGTCTATGTTCAATTTGGTAGGGTTGGTGCAGGTTTAAAAACAAAAATTTTACAAGTATAGTTAAGGTTCAGTTCAAAATCAAAATTCAACCCATCACTAATAACTATATACAACTAACAACTATATTGTAACTAGTTAAAATATTACATTAAGGGGATTGGATCTTTGTTTAAAATCTATGTTGGAAAGCAATAAGAAACATAAAACAAACACTAGAAGAAAAAAATATGGAGAATAATAGTAAGAGAAATCCAATTATCAAACATGCGATTTGCAGATGAATCAGATCACTACATCTGAAAAAGATCTACAAACATTGTTTAATGAAATAGATAACAAATTTTTAACATTCGGATTAAATATCAATACGGTTAAAACAAAAGTTATGATATATAGCAAACAAAATGATCTAAACATTAAGACATCTCTTAAAGGAACAAAGAGAGGATGGAAGAACAAAAAAGGAAATAAAAAGTAGAATAAGACAAGCAAAAAAAGCATTGCTACTTAAGACTAAATTATTTACATAAAAAAATGTAGGCCTAGAAACAAGGAAACATTTGATTAAAATTTATGTTTGGAGTACAGCCTTGGTAAGAAGCTTTAGAAATATGGTGTTAGAGAAAAATGGAGAAAATAAAAAAAGACAAACTAAAAAGTTAAAATAAGTAAAAGAGAAAAGAACTTTGTTATGTGATTTAAGATTAATACGATGGAATAGGTCATTTGCCAAGATACAACAAAGAATTTCATGGCAAAATACTGGAAGATATAAAAGATATAAAGAAAGGGAAAAGGAATGGGTAAAAAGGAAGTGGGGAAGGGAAAGGTCAAGAACGTATTTTATAAGTCAAGTAATCAAAGATGCAAAGAGTCAAATAATATAAAACACAAGAAGAGAAAAATGTTATTGTTTAAACAGTAGTTATATTATTAAAATAACTATGTAATAATGTAATATATTAAATTATTATCAATAGAAATTTAAATGAAGATGAACAGTTAATACTAAATACTAAATAACAGTTATAAAGTATAATAAAAATTTTTATTATTATTCAAAAACAATCATTTTATGAAAATAAATAAAACAAAAGTTATTTTTTCAATTTAATTTAAGGCAGAGTAATACTTTTAACTAGAATTAACTTAATCAATATTACTATTATTACTTATCTAATTTGTTTGAATGTATTAACCTTAGTATAAACAATTAAAATACTATAAAAAGTCATTGATTAAAAAGTTTACCTGTTAGAAGAAGAAGACTGATTAAGAATAGTACTATTTTGTCGTTTGCCGTAAAACCTTTGTTGAAGTGAAGATGAGGAAAATTTCAAATTGCTCTATTCAAAACATTAAATAAATTAAAGTAAGAATTAAAATTTGTTAAGAATTTTAAATTGACGTAAAATTTATACCATAAAAAACTCACTTTTACGTATTTTTGTTTAACACACTCAGAAACTTGATCTTTACATGAATTTTGGTGAACCATGATTAAACAACCTATAAAATTAAGTAAATACTAGAAATGGTTCTTTCTAATTACATTAAAAACATACTTTCACAAGATAAAGCTGGCTTATTTTCTAAAGGTTTTGTGCACCAATCACATGACTGTTCAAAATTACTATACGGAGGAGATATCCAAGAATGTAGAACTTTTTTGGATTTATCTTTTTTTTTTCTAAAAAATAAGCTCCCTCGTTTTCTTCTTTTTGAATTTTGATCTTCTGAAACACTAAACCATTTATAAAATTTTTACATGGTGAAGTTAAAAAACCACTTATAAAATAATTTCATGCTAAATTTAATCTACAAAACTAATAAATAATGTGCAAAGTGCAATTACAATTTTTAAATAAACTCACTCAGAAAAAAAACTGTAGAAAGGTATGTTTGTGGTATTAGATGTAGGGGTATTATAACAACGTTTCATTGTATTATCTACATCCAATGTTTCTTCTTCGGTTTCACTATCTTCTGTACCACTAGGTCGACCTCTATGGTGGGTTTTGTATTTACTTTAATAAAAATAAAAATTGTAATAACTAAAATTGTGTCTTGTGCAACTTGTGATAAATTAGCTCACAAACTCATTAACTAATATTATTTAATATTAATCATATTTTACTTCTAATAATAAACTACAATAATTTTAGAAAATAATGTGTACACTGAATGACCATAAACTTGTATGAATGTAGATAATAGATAGTAGGTATTATATGTTTGAGAGTTTTATGCACTAACAAAATAAAAATTTGTTAAAAACATATATATATATGAACAGTGAAACCTCTAGTTAACTTTTTGACAACATATTTAGTATACAATATGCCATAGATGTCTTTTCATATACTAAATATTTATGATATAAAATTTCATAAAATTTATACTCTAGACAAATATGTTCAGTTTGTGAACATATTGATATCACTAAGTGGATGCAACATTACTTACATAAATATTTTAATTAATCAATTTTAAAAACAAGTATTACATTATTTTTAAAGACATATAAGATACTTTATTTATAAGTCTAATGAAATATAAAATAATTTTCAGATACAACTGAGTATAAAAAATTATAAAAATATCTAATTTTTTTTTTTTTTCAAAAATTTTTTCCATAAACGAATAGTTTTGTATTACCTTACTATTAACAAAAATACAAGCAATTATAAGAAATAAAATCTAAACATTTGACATAATTTCATTAAAGTATTGAAATTAATATATATTTTAAATTACTAAATAAAAAAGGATTCCATAACTTATACTTTTCAAGACTAAATTTTTAATGGTCTTTTATTTTTCATTGTAGTTAATTATTGAAATGAAATTTATTAAGAGTTCTTTGTATTCAACGGTTATACTAAAAACATTCTGATACATTTTTTAAAACTGTTATATTGTTTAAAATTTTACTTACAAAATGCTGATACACATTCATTATGAAAATTAATTGAACTAGGTGGCAAAGTGAAAATGTATCCAAACTATTTTTTGAATTATCAGAACAATATTAAAATAAATTTGTGAGCTACTTAAATTACTCTACACTTAATCAAAACTAATATAGATATTGAACACTCACATTGGAACACTATTGACATCATTATTTATTATATTTTCTTTATTTAAAATATCATGCGTTCCCATAATTGATGGAGTAGAAACAGATTTTTGTAAAGGATTTCTGGCTTGCAACAAACATGTTTCAACATTTTGTTTATTAACTATTTTGTTAAAACAATTCTGCATAACATGCAACAAAATTAAAAAAATAAAATACAATTAGAAAATCAATGTCAATATTCTAAACAATTAACATATTATATTTTAACATTATATACTTGATAATCAGTTTCATTCAGCGAGTGTGTAGAAGAATTTCCACTAAACCTTCGTCCAATAAGACCGACATTTTTATTAGATTTTTGATGGCGTAACAATGAACTGTCAGTTGCTAGTAAATTAGCAGTACTATCAGCAAATGGATCTTCAGTTTCAGATTCCATACTGCTTAAACTTGCACTAAAAATGAGATACGTTAATAACAAAAACATGTTATTACATAATCTGCTAATACCTTTTTTCTCCTTTATTAGTTTTTAAATTGAGCATGTTATTCTTTGTCAAGTTATCCAATGCTGCCCAACTTTTTCTTCGGGTTATTTCATTTTCTTTTGAATCAACATCATTAAGAACCATATTAAACCATTTGAAAGAAGATTCTAAAAAAAAAAAAAAAATTAAATCAAATTTAAATTTAAAAAACAATAAATAAAAAACATACTATTTCCAGAAGATCTAGATTTATGTTTACAAGTTGAATTAAATGTTGAAGATAAGTCTGTTTGAGTGGGAGAAGTATTTAAGCTAGAAGTGTCTAAATCAGATAAACAAAGAGGTTTATTTAATGAAGGACAAGACGAACTTAATGTATTGTTTATTCCATCACAGCTTATTATCTAAAATATAAATGACAAGAATTATTATTAAACAACATTTTAATTGTTTTAACTTATAAATAAGTTACTTGTGTCAATCCCAATGAGGCAGAGTCACGCATTTGTTGTATAACATCATGTATTTCATGCAATTGTTGTATATTTTCTTCTATAAACAAAAGTTTATAGGTACATCAGTTAAATACATAAAAACCAAGTGCATTTCAAATAATGCACTGTACAGTGTTTAATATAATAATACCAAGAATTGGATAGTTTCTTCCTGGTGAAGAATGAGGTGTTACACTAATTGTAGGAACTAGAGTACTGCTAGGCATTGTTCTTAATACAAAATCTGTAGAATCTATATTATATATATCATTAGTGATTGCATTAATCTGGGAATAATCTGTCACTGTATCTTCTTCACTGTCATCTAGCTCATCTCTTTTAAAACTATCCATCACATGTTTCACAATTTGTTTTTATTCTAAAAACAAAATAAGTAAACAGATAACAGAAAGTATACTATTTAATTATTTAAAACATGTTATTATTAATAAACAATATTATCCCAAAATACAATCAAATCAAATATTCTAAACGTACAATTGGCTTTAAGTCATTATGTTAACCAATAAATTTTTTCTTTTAGTACCTAATAGTTTAATTAAAACATCATTGTCAATTTATTATTCCGGAAAACATAGGTAAAATGCATCAACATATTATCATAAAAATATAAATTCTATATCATAAATTCTCTAATCTATTCTACAAAAATAAAAATAAAAATTTTTTAAAAAATAAATGTGTAATTAAAATCGTAATTCACTCAATCATTCATTAATAAAATTTACAAATGCAATGCTGTAATTTCATTACTTATATAGTAAAGAATTTAAGGAACGCATACTTAAAATAATATTACATAATAATTAGACTTTACTACTGTTAACATTTACCAATTATAAAATATAATCAGAGTATTTTAAAATGTATTCATTTTATATACCTAGTTAATTAACTGTTAATCAATGCATAGGTACGCACAATAGAAATACAATTCCATATACAATTTTTAATTAATCCTTTATTCGGCTGAAATAAAATTTTTAAAATTTTGGAATGAATAAAACCGTATCTGAAGTTTTGTAAAATAGATGATCCGAAATTTTTCAAGAGACTTGTGAGCAAGATAATAGAAGGTAACATACCTCATAGTAACACACTATGAGGAAATAAACTCTTGAAAGATGTTCCAAACACATACCTAACCTTCTTGGTTTTACCACTGCAATAAATCTCTATAAAAAAGATTGCTTAAGAGATGTTACAGAGCTAACCGGAGTGAAATAAATTGTCACCATGGTATTTGTACTTACCACCTTATTAATGTGGTTTAAAAACAGTATGGGTGAATTTTTATTTTACACTGGTTCGCTTGGTTGAATTTCTAACATAGATTATCAAAATTTTTTGTTTCTTTGTTATACATAATATATTTGTTCTTCTGTACTTATCATTTACAAACAATGTGATTGTGGAACCATAATAATTGGACTTTTTGTTCTCGGGTACTATACAAATGGCTGGGGAATCGGGGAGTTTGTCAGGAGTCTGAAAAACCGTAGTCAAAAATATAAAATATGAATAGCTAGCTGCCAATACTTTTTTAAGACTAGCATTAGACTAAAGTTACTGTTAAAATGTATTAATAAATAGCACTGGTATTATAATTATTCATAACTTATAAGCCATTATAAATGATTGAATGATTATAATTATATATTTATAAATGTAAAATGTTCATCATTAGTTTGTTAAATAATAAACATTATTTAAAAACAAAAATGAACTGATTACCTATCAAAATATTTTAACATAGACAAATATAATAGAAGTTTTGACTTAAGTTAATAAAACCTGAAAAAATTGATAACTTTTAAATTTTATAGGTAACAATCTAAAGAATGGTCAAGTTTGTTTGAACTTCATACCTCATTCAATCATTCTTTTTAATAATACACGAAAACTTACTTCAATAAATTTAACCAAATTTTGGAGAATTTATTGAATAAAAATATTTTTTAAAAGTTTACGGAATAATTTAGATTCAAAGGTTTTGTGAAACAAAACAGCTAAAATTGTCAAATTTGTCTCTGTATTTCACTAAAAATTGGTCAAAATCTATTTACATGATAGTATGAAAATTTTAAATAAATATAAGCAGAAAAAATTTTGACATTTAAATTTTCAAAATTTTTTCAAATTTCAAAATCTGTTCCAATTATCTATTCGTCAAGGATATTATGTAAAGATTGGAGCAGTTCTACTATCTGAATGTTTCAATAAAAAAAAAAAATGACGAAAGTCAATGCATCCTGCTCAGAATCTAAACTAGTTTTTCCCTTAATCTTGTATTCATGGTAGTAATGAAAACCTGCTTATGTTTTTTAGCAAAAATTGAAAAACCGAGAGAAAAACATAATTCTGTTCTCTTTTACGTCTAACAAAAATTGCACTAAATTATATAATCTGAATTTCTATCATTGTTAGGAGCAACTTATGTTTCATAACTTCTAAATTAATTAAGATGATTGGGCAAATATCCAATAATAGATGCTCTGGTTATTTTTTGACACGGTAAAAGTTCAAAAACAATGTTGTTTTCAACAACTTAAATGAATCAGTAAATTTCTTTAGACGTTCAAACAAAATTTTGAAATACAAACAAAGACTCTGTGGTTAGGTGGGTAGTTTTATTCATGGCATTTGTCTATCATCTGACTTTTTAAAAACGTACTATGTTTATCTTGTGTGGCTAAAGTCAGAATTAATAATATATGCACCGACAGAAGTCGTAATAATATTACCTACACATAATTATAATTGTTTTGATAATATAATAGACACAATATCTATAACTACTTAATTTGCACATAGTCAAAATCATTACCATACATCTGTACATTAATAACGTTTTAACTGTCTGCACAAAACTTCAGATAAGAAACAAATAGGCATTGTATATCTATAGTGTCAAGTTAACACCCAAAGTTATGTAATACCAATGCAAAATCTCATCTTTTCAATATAATATATGAAGTACACAGATTTAACCGTATAGGAATTAATACCACGAATCACGGAATATTAATTAAAAACAAATCAACTACGTAGGTAGGTACATGGGTAATGAGTGTCACTATGGATAAAGTAATGTTTCGATAAGAAAATCAATAGGATATTCTTTAGATAGGTATAATAATAGTGATGTAATATTTTAAGTCACCAAAACAGCAAAATTCAAATCGTACAAAATATAGGTACGTATTTCAAGAAACGAACATTATTCTGAAACGCGTTAGATTGCGAATAAATACCTCAAAAAATATCGTACGGATAACACTTATCTTTACAAATCGAAAACCGTCTGAAATTTCAATCGACGAGAACAGAAAATACGCGCGGAGCTAAACAAGAACGGATTGAACAACAACGTAGGCAGGCAATACCTAGATAACACTCGAAATTGTAAAAAACAAAAAACTACGCGTGTAAACGACGTAGGGCCGTCGTTCAGATCAAAATCGAACACACAGAATCCAACACACGTATTCAGAAACTGGGTTCGTTTTTCTTACACTACCTACCTGGAAAAATTCCAGGGCAACGTCAATCGAAGCGCAAACTTTTTTTGGCTTGTTCCGAATCGTTTTCATCGAACTTTCCGAAAACGAATTCCGGTCGAGGGAGACCTACATATTTCAAACCGTAATAATAAGTGCGGCGGCGAAACCAAGAGTGTCCGACCGACTATAAAATAAAATAAACTCGAAAGAAGACCGAACGTCGGCCACGCGAAATTTACCTTCGGTGGCGAAAATCTCCATTACTCCTGATGGTGGTGGTCTTGACAACAAACACGAACGCCTAATAATAAATAAAAAATAATAATAGTAAATAATAATTACTACGTCTTCCACTCGATATAATCACGATTTCATTCGCGATGACGGACCACTGCCATTTTGGTGCTTTATGTTCACACGGTACAGAAAGTAGAAACGAGTTTGTGGCACGTAGCGCTGAAGTTAAAAACGTTTCGGCCGTGATAATACCCCAACATATGGTTTGATAATATCATTACGATCGTGATATTAAATCATAGAGTAATATTACTCTATGTATTAAATACAGTGCTTAAAGCACGATTAAAAGTAATCGTGGCTAAAAGTAATAACTATAGTGAGTAAAAAAAAATATAAATAAATAGACATTTTACAAGTTGTATTTATTATTTAATTCTTACTTTTACTTTCTATACAACGTATAGGATTCTGTAGAGAAACATTTTACGCTAAACAATATTATTAGACATAATAATATTAGAAAACAATATTTTGTTCGGAACTGTAAAAATGCACCAAATTACCAAGTATAGTGCAAAACTATTGAAAACAGTTAATCTTGTAAGTCCAGCCCGAGACAATAAGGATGTCAATTTTTTTTTTTTAATTTTATGACACAAAGAAAAAACGTAATTTTTTAAAAATTGTACAGTCTACTGTTAGACAATTTTCAGACGGTCCCAACGTTGCAACGCTTAAAGGAGGTGAAAATATTTTGCATACGTCGCTACAAAAACATTTCCCTCTAGCTAAAGAAATTAAAATCAAAGATATTTCAGGTAATTATGTGTTGTAGGTATTAAAATTGTAATATGTCATTAGTACACTGTGTGTACTGCGTCTTCCATCTATCATTGGCGGATTAATACCGTCATAATAATTTGTTTACTAGCCGTTTAAAATTTAGTTGTGCGTCCGTATTTCATTATTTGGTTGTGAAAATTTAAAAGAAATTGTTACCCAATCACTTTGTTTTCTAAAAAGTTTTACCCCGAGGCACACTCTATCGATTAAAAGAAAGAGAAAACCAATCAAGAAATGCGAGAATTTTAGTTGTTTTTTTTCTTAGATTGTGGAGTTGTATTCGCCATAGTAGTCATTGATGGCAATGAAAAGTACAAAAACATCGGCTCCTAAACGCTTCCATCAAACCTGCCTCATATCATACAGAAAAAGTTATCTGTAAATAAATTAGTTTTTCTTTATTTGTAGGTGGATGTGGTGCCATTTTTGAAGTATTTGTTTCATCAACAGAATTCAAAGGATTGAGTGTAGTTAAACAACATCAACTCATTAATGAAGTATGTAATTATTTATTTCTATACATTTTGACTTTTGTTTTTCGATTTTTCGTACTCTGCATAGCCCTCAAGTCATATCTAGTTCTCCGTCAATACAACGGATTGCATGAACCAAAACATATTGTAATTCACAATTAGGTCTTTTTTGTATTCAAAATCTTATAATTTCAATTTTTATTTTAATAAACAAATAACAAAAACGACATGTGAACATTTAAAAAAATAGCGACTAAATAATAGTATACTTTTAACATATATTCATGAAAATGTAAGATACAAAGAAAACTCTTTATTAATTCAAAAATAAAATGTGCTTTTACATTTGTTCTTTAGTTTATGCAATTAATACATATGGAACTTGCAAAAGTAATTAATTCATAACTCAGTTATTTTTAGAAGTTTAGAAGACGTAATTTAATCAACAGTGCAGTTATTATACTATACGGGTTCAATACCATTTTCCATAAGAACAATACATAAAATTTTGTAAATGTAGAAGTACAAATCAAAATTATAAAATGTTTATTTGTTTATCTAACTGGTTGCCCCTTAACAAATGCTGAGACAGACCCCTTAATTAATTTTATGATAATTAGATTGTGGCATATTTCAGGGGGACAATGGGTCAATTCCTTCGTCGTTTTTTTATGGTGGGCATTATAATATTTATGATTATAATTATAAATAGTTTTATAACTTTCTATCGAATGCAAACAAATCATAGAAATTTAGATAGGTTATATTTTCAATATACCGATTGCTATATTGTTGTGATAAAAAGTCTAAAAACTGATTTGAACAATGATGACATCTACTTTGAATTGACTTTTCGACATTTTTGATTTTATCTCCTAAATTTTTACAAATCAATAAAAATTTTTGTTTTTTTTTTTAAATTCATATTATTGTTTGAAAACTTACAGCATAAAATTAAAAATGTGGGAAAGTTAATCCAAAATAGACGTCATAACAAGTTCAAATCAGTTTTCAGAATTTTTAATGCATTGATAGATCAATTGGAACATAGGAAATAAAAACCGTTGTATAAATTCCTACAAATTGTGTGAGATAAACAAAATCTATGCGTCCAATTAAAATTATCCCACCCTTTAATATTTAAGTATTTATACAATTTAATCTTGTGTTATTTTTCGTTCCAGGTTTTAAAAAATGAAATCAAAACAATGCATGGAATACGAATTCATACAGAAATACCAATTGAAAAAAACTAATTTTTTATAACAGTTTAAGATAGATCATCGCTTTGATGTTTGTGTTCATTTAATTTAGTACACAGTTATTGTACCTTTGATATTATTTTATGACATTATTTAACATCTTATAAATTGATCCATGTATGCTTTTTTTTCTTTTCATTCATACTTAGTATCAAATACTATCAAAAATTTGTCTAAAAACTATTGTTTTGTGACTGAATTTCAAATTGTGCTTTTAAGGTTATAACTATTCTAACCAAGTATGTAAAAATCTCAAATTGTATACAAGTAAATGGAGAGAAAAACATTGTTAATAACTAATAAATAAATAGAAAAATAAAACTGTAATTCAACATGTAGATGAAAAATGAATTATATTTTTTTTAATATAGATTTTATGAATAAATAATACTAGTAAGTATTAACTATACATTTTTATTACTTAGTATTAATAATTTACAAATTGGAAACAAAATTATAACAGAACAATTATAATGGCAAGAAAAAATACATCATATTCAAATATAAAATCTTAGTATCATTAGATCTATTGACTATTACTTATTAGACAAACAAATACTTCAAACATTCTAAAATTAATTAGATATAATAATATTAAGAGTACGTTTATACAGAATTAAACATGCTTAAAGGTATGAATATAAAAAATAAAATTTCTGTTTGGAATAAAGAAAATTGGAAATGTCACAAAAAATTTAAGAGGTATACAAAAAACAAAATTGTATTTATTATGTACATTATTTTAATTTCTAAGGAACTAACAATCATTACAATTAGATAAATTTACTAGATTTGTTTATCTTCTAGTAATGTTAAAAATCTGCAAGTATATTGTACCATTGATGAAGTAAGTATTACATAATCAATGTTTATTTGAAACTACTAAAATAAAAGTCTTCAAATTAAAATCAATATGAATTGGTTAAAACCTTCACGGAGGCTTATTATATAATATATTTTGGACTTTCCTATTTTTGCATATATCCATCTTTTTGGGGTCCTTGCAGACTTTTCAAAATCCGCTGCAGGTGCCATCTTTAAGGAATATATTTGGAATTACAATCGTGATAGTACACAATACACTGTACTTCCATGTACGCAAATTTCAAACTGTTTAATATCCCTAGAGATGACACCTGCAATTACTTTGAAACATTGTGATATCACAAAAACCCAGATGTATTAACAATATTATAATGAACAAATTACGTCAATCGGTACATACGTATTTTATAAATTTAGATTAAGTTGATTATATTATTTTAAGTATATCTTGAATTCAGATTTTTCTACACATATTCTCACTTACAAGTTTAATTCTAACACAAATCATGACAAAATAGATAGATACATCATCAATTTTGAGATACGCACTGGGATAGATCACCACTACCTCTTACCTAACCTGTTGCTGTTGAGTTCTCCGACCAATAGCATGTAGGAAAACTACTAACGGGTACAAAGAAAGCAGAAAAGTAGTGGAGATGTGCAAAATTTGTAAAGTTGCTGCTATTCCTATCAATGTTGTCATGACACAAAAACTACTTAATATATAATTCAATTGAACACATAAAAATAAATTTCATTAAAATCCATAATGTTTCAAATTATAGTTAGTGGGAATATAATCACGCAGTTATAAACGCCACTATATTGCTGTCTCATATATAGAGCTGCATAAATAAGTAGTTTATAAAAAACAAAATTTCATCATATTAATCTTGGTCTAGGCAGTCGACAACTTACAATTCATGCTACTCTACATTAATTAGGGTATGCTACATGATCAAATTATCCATTTGTAAACTTATGTTAGCAATACAGATTTTTTTTTTTTAAATTTGCTTTGGGAAAAAAAATTATTATAAAACATATTATTATAAACATAACGTTGCTTATACACCTGTGTATAGGTAGGGTTTCCTAGCAGCGGCTAGCTGCAGCACTATTTTTTACCATGCCGCAGCCACACTCACAACTTAGGAGTCGTACATTAAGATCAAATTTTTCATTGGTACATACATAACATATTTTTTTTGATTATATGACTTATAACCAAATGAAAGTTGATTTAAAAATTTTAACAAATTCTTATTTATCGTTCAAACTAATAAAATTTAAAGACAGTGATAATTTTTACAATAAAACAAGTATATAAATAGGTAATTAAACATAAATATAGAGATATATATTTACATACATACATATAGTTATTGTATGAAAAAGTGTTTTTTAAGTTAAAATACTTAAATAAATATAACGGTTTAAAAATGTACAAAAAAAATTAAAATAGGTATCAGGCATATAGTTTAATTGGAATGGTTTAAAAGCACACTAAAATATAAAACAAATTATGGTCAACAAAACATCTCATTACAATGCGCCAATACATTTTACCAAATACTAGGTTTCCATTCAGCAAAATGTTAACTTATGTATTTGGTATGGTTAACATTTATATTTTAATGCAGCTTTACGTACTATTGTACTCGATTTTTATTTTATTAATTAACTAGGAGGGGAAAAAAAGAAAAAAAAGATTTATTCTATGCATTATACAGGATGCAGCAGAGCTACCGGATAAGTTTGAAGTGGTAAGTGTTTGGGTAGGCGTAAAAGGTTGCGAGTAATCTCGTTATTTTTTTCTAGGACATACCGTCTCTATTTGAACTTATGGTTGTGTCTGTTTAACACCAAGGTTTTGCAATGGCCATTCAATATGTGGCTAGAGTCGACTGATCCAAGGCGCCCTTGCCTAATTTGAGTAAGTACAATTTTTTTTTCACGTATCGAGAAGATGTTTAAGGTAGCCTAAGAAAGACCAGCCAAACAAGGAACAGCCTTTTTTGATATGTGCACTCACGGTGAAACTTTGATTGATTACCTGTTAAAAACCGTAAGCACAATAGAAATTGGAGTATAGGAAAAACCATAAAGCACCCAAACAGTGACTACCTCAAACTTGTCAATTGAATCTTTACGTATCAGCCAGAAGTAATTGATTGGAATATTTGTATTTTTGTTTACCTACATTTAGTAGCATGGGTTTCTAAACTAAAATTGGATGAGACATAAACTGATAACATGATATTTTTTAAGATAATGTAAACATTAATGGTCAAAATCAATATAAAAAAAAAAGTTAATAAATTAAATACAACCAAAATTAATATTAAAAACAAATTTCTAGAAGCATTAATTTTCTCTTAATAATAAAATAGGAAAACAATAACTTTATTACTGTACATCAGTACTCGAATTGGGAAGGCGTATAAGGGAACGGAGCTCCTCTACATTTTTTCAACATTTTTTAAACTTAAACTTACTAATTTTATTGTCCCTGTGATGTGGGGCATAGGGAAATAGGAATGCTCCTTATTTTTCCCTTTACACAGTTTTCCTTTTCCATTATTTTTCAAATTCGAGCAATGTTGTACATAACAAATACTAAATAATAATAATAAGAGTTTTGCGTTAATAATATTAATAACTTAACTAGATTAACCAAATTATTGGTGTATTTTAACATGAGCATCATAATTATACTTGCGCATAAATATTTTCCCACATATGTCACAGCTATATGATGCTTTTTTGACATAATTGTGAACTAACATGTGTAGGTCAAGGTTACTTTTGCTCAAAAATGATTTCTTGCAATTTAAACAAGTAAATGGTTTATCACCTGTGTACGATATATTCATTTCGTGTGTTCTTTTATGCACAACTAGATATGAACTTAATTTAAATGTTCGACCACAAACATCGCAAGAATGCAAAGTTCCGTTCTCATGTCCCGATACATGTTCTTTCAATTTTGACTTGTTTGAAAATTTTTTGGTGCAAATGTGACAGGTATAGGATATACGACGTCCAGCATTTTGTTTTTTATGAGCAGCAATGTGGCTGACAATTTGCATTCGGAGTTTATATACTTTACCGCAAATTGCACATTCAAATCGAGAATCAGTTCCACAGTGGATAGCTATATGTTTTTCTAACCGAGTAGCTTGATCAAATGATTTGTTACAAATGGCGCAGCAATGAATTTTATACACGGTGTGCATTCGCATGTGTTGTTTTAATTGTAGAGGTGTTTTTACCTTGTGAAGGCAAAGTTGACAAACAATCCAATCTGATTGGCCATTAGACTGGGGAGTTACTTCAAAACAATCGGTCAAACTGGAATTGTCACACTCATTGTTGGAAATGATTTCACAATCCGAAGATGAACTGGAGCTAGAACAAGAGCTACTTGATTCACCATCAGAGTCGGATGACGAAGACGAAGAGGAACCAGAATTGTTTATGTCTTTAGCAGGAGGACATTCGGCAGTCACATCTCCCATCATAACACGCTGAAACAATGACACGTACTTACTGTAAAAAAAAAACTAAATAGCAAGGTGCATGAATTAAATTATTTCAGTGATTTTTTAAATTGAAATTGTTAATATCTAGGTGTGATATCAGATATTCATGAATATGTTGCCAAACTTAAAGAGTTGGTACAATACATGTGTAATGTTATGTGTATACAAATTACATAACAGATAAATTATTACACCCACTAGGTATCTATTATTACGGTGCTCAAAATCAAAAATATTCTGAATCGGAGTTGGTAATGTTTTAAAATGCCAAAATGCATTTTACCAACCAAAGCTCTAATTTTTTTTTTTTTGTCAACTGCAGTTGTTTTTTTCAATGATCGGATCTGTTTCGAGACGTGTAACTATACGATGTAGTAACATCTTTTCTGTCGATGTTAAAGTGTATTTTTTTTTTTTTTAGTAATTCAAATAAAATGATGTTTTAGGTATATTTTAACTAGGCACAAGGTTAGTACAAGAAACTGTAAGTACTTACTAGGTATATCGAATAGGCTACATCGACTTACCTGTACCGACTGTAGTATGGCTAGCCGGAAACTTCGGTAATCGAACAGTATATCGCGATGTGCTAAACTAAATAATGATTTATCACTCGAAATTTAAAAGAACGTAATCATGTCGACGATTTAGAGTAAACAAAGCTCCGATCGCGTTCGGAACGTGAAAAAAGTAGAACCGAAACCTCACAATAATAATAATAATAATTCGTACAACTATGTAGTTATAGTATGTACCTGTTATGTATTGAGTAGTTATAGTAGTTATACACGCATTGAGTAGTGTTATTTGTTGTTGATATGATGGGCGAGCCGTCAAAGTTGGGAACGTATCGGTTTTGTACTTTTCCGCATAATTTCTCATTGGTTACCAGATTATAATAAGTAGCGATAATATTCTAACAATTATTATTGTGCAATTTTGTAACAATAATTATTGTATCGTTATGTAAACACGGCGTCATCGCGAAAGCGAGCTGATTCCTGATAGTTCACAAACGTTCATAAAATATATTATGTTGATTCGAAAAAAGGAAAAGTTTTAAAAGGAGCGTTCGCAGTCGTCTCCAAAGTCCGAAACCAAAAGGTGAAAACGAGTCGTATAAATTGTTAATATTTTGACGAATTCGGAATCGACTAATAGGTAATTAGGTTATCAACGACGTTGTTTGGGGTTTTCTGGTTTTCATTAACACATCGTGGGTGTGTGCGTCGGCGTGTTCCGCGCCGCTCCGTTGCCAACTTCAGCACCGTCACCCGCCCGCACGCCACTGGCACAGCTGCTGCTTGCCTCTGCAGGCTGTAGCGGCTGTGTACAGAACGCGAGCCGTGCACATTGTGCGACGAGTGATAACAGAATAACGTTCTATCCAAGGCCTTTTTAATTTTTTTAAATGCCGCCTCTTACATCCTTTTTATCCATCATTGTAAAATAAATTGTATTATTGTTAAAAAAAAAAAAAACGCCGTTAAAATCATACCTCTGTTCTTTACTTATTATTAATTATTATTGTTTTACATTGGAAAATGCCCGACTTTGTCTTCTCTGGATGTGGTTTTGTTTTGGACAATCAAAAATTGATATATCAAGAAATAATTATGTTACATTGATGGAAACCACGCGAATTATAAATAAGAACCTAAAATATCTTTATTTTAAGTTAAGTTAGTTTTTTTTTTTTTTTTTGGTAGTTAATTTTTAATTTTACGAATTTAAAACATTTAAATAAATTTACTTTTAACTTTTTGTTTTTTCAATTAACATAAAGAGTTAAAAAAAAATTGTGTAACTAGACCAGCCTTACTTATATTAGTAAGAGGGAACTTTTTAAGAGGGAACTGTTTCTCGGACCTCGAGGTACAGAATATTATTTTACAGCTATAACTCAATTCTGAGTATAAATTTAACTATTTGAAACGTATTGCTGAGATAGGTAAGACATGCAATTTGGCTACAGGAACACAAGTATTAGTTAAAACCTTAATTAGTTAACATACATTTTTGATAGGCATTCTTCAGTATAAATACTATATAGGCACAGATTAGATAAAAATTGCATGGTTTTATCTAATCTGTGCAGATAGATTTATAGGTAGTCACTTATGTATAACTTTACATTTTGTTTTAATTATTCTCAAAAAACACGAAGTCCAGCCTTCAGGTCGAGTAAGCGCATTGTGGTCAAACGCAAGGTTAGTGTAGATAACAATTATTATTATTTACTAACCTTGAGCCATGTTTTCAAATTTCGTCCGCAGCACAATGTACAGGGCTCGCGTTCTGTACGTAACGGCTCATCTCCATTCGGCGCGGCAGCGACCAGCGACTGCGAACCGCGTCCAAACGTGGATCGGCCGACTCCGCATCACGTTTCTCATTTCTTTTCGCGGCTAATCACGGCATTGATAAGAGCCACGTCCGTTCGTTTTATTTACGTTTATTGTTTTTAATTTTATTTTTAACTCCTCTATTTTTTTATTATTCAGTTTTTCTATTATTCAGTTCAGACTTTCGATGTTTTTCTTCTCGTTTTATTGCGGCTCCGGTGTCCCCAAGTCGTATTCCCGTTAAAAACCGTACATGGACGAACGGGAGCAAGCCGACGCCGGATTTTTAAGAGAACGATTCCTCGACACAGTCTCCAAGTTAAAAGGCGAGTATCAATAAAATAAATTGTGTTTCGTAGAACATAGGTGTACTAGAGAAATGAAGTTATCGTTAAAAGTCATATTTTTTTTTTTTTTGCTTGACGATTAAGATGATTGGGTTACTCGTTTATTATTCTCCGTCTATCGCGGGAGTTCGAACGAAATTTTCCTTGCCAATGTCATGCCAACGATCCTAATGATGCGATTCTGAAAACTGATTTTAATACGTCATGAAGTCTACTTGAAAACGACTCTCCCGCATTTTCGACTTTATTCCCTCAGTTTATACCAACCGAATTTTATTAAAAAAACTTTTTTTTTATAGTTTTTGACAAACTTATGAGAAACAAAAAGTCGTTTTCAAATAGACTCGATGGTACAAACTTGAATCGGTTTTCAGAATTGTTTTTGCATCATTAGATCAATTGGCAAGAGAAACGTCTGAATTCCTAAAAAATCTTATTTTTTTCAGACGTCAGTACCTATCAAAATTAAGTAGATACTTACGTAGGTTACAGAATGTTAAGTTGATAAGTATAAATGTATTTAAGGTACCCTTTTGTTTTTTAGAATAGCTTAAAAAAATTCTAGATTGTAAATATATTTTTCTAATTTTCTCTTTTTGAGTAGAGACCTATCCATCTACTAAGTTTTTTTACTCTAATTAACTAACCTAAACAACCGAATACTTATGTTTGGTAACTTCTTTGTCAGATTCTTACAAAATGATTATTGCCACTATGCGCCTACATTTTTTTTAAAGAACATTACTACTTAGTTCAAGTCCTGATAATGGACCAGTGGCATAAAACATCTCATAGGGGAGGGAATGACATTTCATAAATACCTACCAATAAAGTTGTATATTTTTATTTTGTTTGAAAATCTACCTACCTATTTATTTCAAATTATATTTTACGAGATTTTTTTGTATATTTGTGATTAATTTTGTTGGGAGATTGTAAATGAGCAAAAAGCTTTTCTGCAGATTGTACTTCTTTGTAGTTTTTTTTTTTACTTTTTTCTATTTTTTGAGTTTTTACCAATAAAAGTGGTACCTAACATATGGCAGTTCTGATTTTCATCATTTTCATAGAAGAGACTAGAACCATAACTGGAACCTTTTATAAAAGAAAATAATAAAAAAATACCAAAAACGGATCCATAAAAAGAAACTTTTTAGATAATGGAACCGGAACAGAAAAATTCATAAAAGTTTCTGTTCATAGTAATTTTTACTATAGGTACCTTACTTTTCCGAAACTTCTTCTAATACCTTACTTCAAATCGAGCTTCTTATGTTGACCCTTAAATTACACGTTTTAAGTACCTAATAATTTAAGTGTAATATTAATGACAAACTATTATGACAATTTTTGAACTTTTTCCAATATGTAAGTGTTATGTTTTCTCCTCGGTTTTCTTTAATAACAAATTTTAAACTTATTATTAAATTTAAGAATTTTTTATTTTGTAAGTACTTCAACCATTTGATTTTCTATATTTATTTTACTATCAATCATTTAAATATTGACATACATTTCATAAGGTGAATTGAGTTCACTCAGAATTGCATTTGAATTGCCTGAGACCTGATCATGTTTCTTTATTCAAATTAGCAAATATGTTTCTACATTATTAAAACATTTACTTCTAGTAAAATTCAATTATAACTTGTGTAAATTATATATTAATATATTATTTATATTTTATTAGGTAAACCTTGCAGTTTCGTTTTATATGACAACTCTAAAGTAGAAGCCACATTTATTGCCACTACTGGAGCCTATGATCACATTGCCGTCGAAAATTTACAAACTCCAATAGGAGTTGTTTCAAGTGCTCTTATTAGAACAAAAGATATTCAAAGCTTTGAAGTTGACATCGGTAAAAAATAATAACATTTTTCAATGCATATACTTTGTTATATACCTACTTGTATCATTATATTTATATAGATGTATATATTTTTTTTTAGGATTGAAAATGTCTGATTTGGAATTGTTCATGTCTATTGGACTTTCCGAAGCTAAAACTAAGGAAACGCTAAAAAATAAAAACTTAACTAGTAGTTTAAAAAGTGTCATTATTGAATTTTCAAAAACAAATCAACCATTAATCAACTACGGAACTTTATTGTACCACTTGGCTTCTAAGCTAAAAACTCAAGATTCTAAGCATGTGTGTCTTATTGTTAAATATATATCTGAAAACAAATTGGATACAACTCAAAGAATTGACTTTTGCTTAGAATTTTTACGCTCATCTATATCCGAAGATGTAAATATATCTGAATTTGAAAAATCTTGTGGTATTGGTATTATTGTTACACAAGAGGAAATAAAGCATACAGTTGAATCTATCATATCAAAAAATAAAAATGAACTTGTTGAAAAAAGGTATAAATTTAACATTGGAGGTCTTATGCAAGAAGTTAGAAAACAATTGCCTTGGGCTGATGGAAAATTAATTAAAACTGAAGTAGACAGCCAAATCTTGAGTATTTTAGGTGTTAAAACGGAAGCTGATTTAGCACCTGTGCAAAAACAGAAGAAAGTTAAAGAAATCAAACCTTCAGAAAAAAAAGTCCTCGTTTATTCCCCAATGTCCATTGAAGAAGTTATGACTAAAGTAGATTTTCATAAACCTGGAGAAAATTTTAAAACTGATGGCTATGTCGTTACAACAAATACAGAAATGTTACTAGCCAAACATCTCAAAGAAACAGGAGGTAAAGTTATCACAAGATTCCCTCCGGAACCTAATGGTATTTTACATATAGGCCATGCAAAAGCCATTAACATTAATTTTGGATATGCCAAGGCTTTCAATGGAGAATGTATTCTGAGGTACAGTTATTACAATTTTTTTTTTTTTTAATAATTGTTATTGTTTACTAAATATTAAAACATTTCTAGGTATGACGACACAAACCCAGAAAAAGAAGAAGAAAAATTTTTTACTGGTATCAAAGAAATGGTAGAATGGTTGGGCTATCGACCCCATAGAATCACTCATTCATCTGACTATTTTGATCAATTATATAATTTGGCAATCGACTTAACTAAAAAAGGATTAGCTTATGTCTGTCATCAAAAACAACAAGACATGCAAGGATTTAATCCACCTCCATCTCCTTGGAGAAACCGTTCAGTTGAAGAAAATTTAATGTTGCTCAATGATATGAAGAATGGGATTTTTGATGAGGGAGAAGCTACTCTTAGAATGAAAGTCACACTTGAAGAAGGTAAACAAGATCCAGTAGCTTATCGCATTAAATTTTTACCGCACCATCGCACAAAAGACAAATGGTGTATTTACCCTACTTACGATTATACTCATTGTCTTTGTGATTCATTTGAAAACATCACTCATTCTCTTTGCACAAAAGAATTTCAAAGTCGAAGATCTACTTATTATTGGCTTTGTAATTCTCTGGATCTTTATTGTCCTGTTCAATGGGAATATGGTCGTCTCAATATGAATTATACAGTTGTATCAAAAAGAAAAATCGCTAAATTAATTGATAGCAAAATTGTTAGTGATTGGGATGATCCAAGATTGTTCACATTATCTGCATTGAGACGTAGAGGTTTTCCTGAAAAATCTATTAATTCTTTTTGTGCTCGTATGGGCGTAACTGGTGCTCAGGCAACTGTTGATCCACAAATGCTCGAATCCGAGGTTCAAGATTATCTAAATCTTACAGCTTCTAGAACTATGGTGACCTTAGAGCCTTTGAAAATTATAATAACTAATTTTGAAGAATTAAACAAACCAAGTTTACTAAGTGTCCCTGACTTTCCCAATGACCCAGATAGAGGTTCACATGATATTGAGTTTTCATCAGTCTTGTACATTGAATCCAGTGACTTTTCTCAGAATGCAGATAAAGACTATCGTCGCTTGACAATCGATCAATCAGTTGGTTTAAGGTATGCTGGAATTGTGATCAATGTGGTCGAGATAAAAACTGTTGGTACAGCAATAAACGAAGTTTATGTAAAAGCGTTGGATGTTAAAAATGCACCTAAACCAAAAGCATTCATACACTGGGTTTCAAATCCTTTAGAGGTGGAAGTAAGATTATACGATCGTCTATTTATACACAAGAATCCAGAAGACACCAATCAAGTTCCCAACGGTTATCTTAGTGATATCAATCAGAATTCATTGAAAACAGTTAAAGCTTATGCTGATAAGCATTTATTAAACTCGCCATTGTTAACAAATTACCAGTTTGAAAGGTTAGGATACTTTTGTACTGATCTGGACTCAAATGACACAATGCTAGTGTTTAATAGAACAATTACATTAAAAGATGGTTCAAAATGATTTTATCTGTATCAACTTATTTTGTGAATCAAGAACGTTCAGTAAAATTTACAATATTTAATTTGTTATTTAATTTTAACCCAAACTCATTGAATCTCTATAGTAAATACTAAATAATGCAAATGGCTTATAGATTATTTGGTTATCAATTTGTATGTGTAAAGCCAGTTCAGTGGTTTGGAGTAGGTCGCTAATTTGGGAGGATTTTTGCACTTGTAAACCACTGTTTTAGTTCAGATTGTGTAAATTATAATACAACAACAATTCTGCTTTAAAATAACATTCATGAACAAGTTCATTTAGTCTGTACTCTTTAATATGTACCTACCATAACAATTAAATGTTATCTTATGTTTGATTAATATAAATGGATTATAATAAAATATAATGTATACATTTTCAAATTAGTTTCATTATTTTTGTAAATTTTTACTTTTTAATTGTGTTATTACAAATAATATTTACCAATTAATTTAAATTGTACTATGATCAAAAACAATTGTGTACATGCAAGTTTATATCTACCTGTATTTTAGTCAGGTATGTTCTTGAATCTTGGATGTGTTAATTATTTCAAACTATTTGGTTCATTTTAATAGTAATTATAAAATAAAATAAATGTATTAAGCAAAAACTAGTTTGCCGTACATGGTTACGTGGTAGGTACTTATTGAGTATTTGTGTAGTCAGTATTAAATGGCAACGTTACTTTAAAGTAGCTTATAGCTTAAGGTGGAAGACTGGTTTGGAAGTTGTGGTTTATTGTTTGCATTATATTTGTAAGTAATGAGTTACTTTCAATGGGTATCACTATTATGACCTACATCTCGACAAGTTAACATTTAAAGTTTTAAATTTGGCTCAAATTTTTTATGAAGTTTTTACCATACATTCCAGCAATGAATGTACCTATCTAACTTTTGATTTTATACGATTGAAAACTGTATGCACATGTTATTGATTTTCAGTGCTCAGTTTTTTATGAACTTTCACATTCATCAAAACTATAAATACCAATCAGCCGATTTTTATGATATTAAAGTAAATTTTGGGAACTTATAGAACAGTAAAAATTAAATAATACAATACCTTGGTTCTCAGTTTATATAAATATTATACTTCTCATTCGAATTATGAAAAGTCGATGTCATGCTCAGGTATTTTCATCAGGTTTAGCAGATAAACAACATAATATGTCAATTATTATCATCCGTGTACCTTCTTAGCACTGTAGGAGAACACGAAAGCTTACAAGACGAGGAAACTATAGGTTCAAAAACATGAATAGCTTACAATATTATTAAAATATGTCACATTATGCTGATATAGGTACTATACTAGGTAGTCACCACTACTATAAAAAATACAAATTCAAAATAAGTTTTTAAACATTTATTTAATTTGTTTTACAACTATGTCTTAAAATTAACCATTAATATTGACTAAACTCCATTGAATTTTTATATCTTTACACTAATGTGATGTATAATTGATCACCATATTTATAAGCTTACGTATCTAATAAATTTAAAATAATTTTATAGTATAATATTTATATATAATAATAATAATAATATATCCTTACACAACGTTCAATACGTTATTTAATATATGGTGCACCGGAATATTTCCCATATGACTAGCTTCACCACTGGCTTATGTTTTTGCCGTTAGTTTTAATAATAATAATAATAATAATAAAATATATTACTACATCGAATTTTTTTTTTTTTTTTTTTTTTACAAATTGTATTATTTTTTTTCTTATTAAATAACTAAATTATAAACGAAATTATAGTAGATTAAATTTTTAAAAATTTCACAAAAATTAATTTTCAAAAAATTTAAAAAACTATAATCAACATCGATATGTTTATACATCGTTCTGTTATTTAAATATTTTAAGTACATAAAAACAAATGGGTATTCTTTTTCCAGCGTGTTGCGTCCATATTATTAAATATTAATATATTTACAATACGTCGAAAAATAATATCGTATCTGTCCGATTACAAGTAAATATTATTATCGTTATCATACAGGTAACAAATCAATAACAATTGAATTAAACATAGATGAACGTCATTACTATAAATTTTTTTTTGTTACATTTTTTTCCTTATGTATAATATTTATATACGCATGTATATTATAGTATAGGTATATATCAAAATATAAATCTATTACTCTTATTTTTATTTCTTATTCACTTTTATGTAATTTACAAGGCACACCAGATTGGACATAATAAAATAATTATTTTTATTTTGTACATTTAGCTTTTTTTTTTTATTATTATTGTTATTATTATTATTATGGAAGGATACAATAATTTATAGTTGGTTGGACTAAGGAAGGGGACAGGACTCAAACCCTTCTTCGAGTACTGTTATTAAAATAATATAAAATAAATGAAAGCTGAGAGGAATTGAACAACCCCGCGCAGCTTTCATGACGGATGGACACTGCGCCCAGCGTACTAGTTAAGCCGGTAAAAACGGCATACAGTTTTAGGACAAAACAAATTCGATTCATATACCCCATTTTTAGAAAAATACTATAAAACACTACTCGTTTAAAAGTGGAACTACAATTTTCACCCGGTCGACACATTGATCTACGAAATACTCGTAATAATAACAGCAGGTTCTATAAGTGTAAAAAAAAAAAAAAACAATCTTCAGTCTTTTTTAAGTACGAATTAGAGATTAGTTGTTGTGTTTTTAATGCGTAAAAAAAATGTTGCACTTCAAGCTTCATAATTGCGTTACGGTCGGGTAAAAAAAATGAAAACGTGTTTTTTGATGAACGGGTGGCACCTGTTTGAATGCTTTCTAATCTACGTGTTTATAAATGCTCAAAGTAGAAAACAAATACCTGTAGTTTTTTTTTTTTTTTTTAAATTTAAGCTCATAATATATACTTATAAAAAAATTAAAGAGGTTCATCAAAGCTATCCAGAAGGGAGTGTTTGAGTTAGTACCTACCGTGTATATATATAATATATACGTTCTGGAAAATGGCCGCCTTTGTTTGGCTGTTTCGTAAATCGAGAAAAATGGTTGTTTTCTTTACAAAAATTGATAATTTTACCTTGTGCTTGGTTAAAAGAGTTGACGTTAAAATATATCACCTTAAATGTATTAAACGTATAAAATAAACCTATCTAGTTATATACGTATCGTATAATAAATATAATATCGTAAATTTATAGGTATATATGCGATAATAATATTAGGTTAACTTATTGACTATACAATAATAATAATAATAATTTTCTTAAATTACAATTGATTAATAATCTTAATTCTTATTGTACACATGACTAGAGATGTGGCTGTAATTATTAAAATTATGATATAAATTCTTTATGTATTATACTAGTACTTAAAAGTTAAAACAAAAAATAGAGTTACATTATAGACTAGGTTATACATGTATTATAATATATGTATTATAATATGTTTAATAAATGTTTTTTTCTTTTTTTATAAATAATTCTTTTAATGTTATAATAGTAATGACGGATAAAATTGAAAACAAAATATGATTAAATATGTATATATGACGGTAATTTTTTTGTTTGAAAAACGACGACGACCACATTTTATACAAGTACCTACATACGACGAGTATCGGATGGGGTTATTCAATGAACGTGGTGTTTATTTAAATTATTCGTAACAGTTGAGGTAAACAATTTTTTTTTTCGAAAGTAGGTAAAATAATTTTTTTTTTTTTTTTGCACACACACATATAACATTGTTATTTGCACTTACGCTTTGGGATTAGTTACTTTTATCAAATATAATATATCACATGCCCAATTTTTTTTTTTTCATTAACGTTTGGCACAAAAAATGTAACTTCTGGACCCGTTATACGCGTCATTAACACAGCTACTACGACTTTAAAAAAAAAAAAAAAAATAATTGTCTAGGATTAACGTGATAAACGACATTTTTTTTTCGGATCACCAATACGTATTTTTTAAACATTAAATAAACAATAATTTGTATACGCACAAATAAAATAAATAATCGAAAAAGTGTATATAATAAAATCGAATAAAATAAAATTGAACTAAACAAAATAATAATAGTAACACCTCCTCTGACATGCACGCGCTTGAGATGCAAAATTGCACGGTCATAATAATTACACGTGTTACAGGTATAAGAAGAGGCGCTTGTGCCATTCGTAAACTATCGTAAAATATCGTATCGATACTTTTTCATCGTCATTGTTGTTGTTGTACAAAAATCGCGATAACGTCCGCGAGTGTTGTAGTTACGGATTTCCAGATTGTTTGAAAAAAAAATAATACAATATGTAACGCACGTATCGTATTCGAAAATTAGAAAAACGGACGGAAAAGCCGTCAAAGTGCGTTTCCATAATTAATTAGTTATAAACGTCACGTTCATATATATAATATATGTATTATAATACAAAACCGCGGGGGGTGGGTGGGTTATTTGACCGCGTACAGTAACAATGATACCTGCGTAATAATTATTATTATTTATCTAATACTGCTACAAACTAAGATTTTTTTTTTTATTTTTTCCCGCGAGCTGACAAAACCCGTTCTTTTCGACAACGATTTTTTTGTTTTAATAGTTTCGTGTGATTTGTATAATGTATAGGTATTGTAAACGCGAGTGAATTTTTGTTTATGTTTTTTTGTTTTCCTGCTGTCGCACACTACACCCGAGACGACGTCCCCGGCAGAGAACTCGCAAGATCCAGGACGGCACGGGACGACGCTTCGGGACGACGGACGCGGTACTGCTGCTACTGGAGCCGCGCTTCTTGCAACGAAGCCGCCTGTTGGGCCGCGGCCGCGGTGTACGGCGAGAGGCCCGTGAACGCGCTGGCCGAGCTGGTCGGCAGTCCGGCAGTGCTGCTCGGCAGCGCCGCGTACGAATACGGCGTCACGTAGTTGGCAGCGCCGGCTGTACAAATGACAGGTTCAAAACGACTTCTCATTACAATAGCGGCGGATACGCCGAGTACAATGATAAATAAATAAAAATAGCTTCGAAGGAGCGAGCGAGCACGTGGCATCCTTTACCCAATCGCAAAAGTCCCATCCCCTCGAGAACCAGAATCAACCTCCTGAAAATGTACGTCATTCCAATTCTCACATGTGCAGGGGCAGCCTGGGCCCCCCTCGCCACGAAATCCCGACGGGAAAGAATCGAGGCCGTTCAAACCATAGGCACCAGAACCGTCCTCGGTCTTCCGACTTACGTCAGGAACCCTTGCATCCGCCGGACTCCAGACTGTAAAGAAAACTATCCGCAAACAGTCCTCCGCACTATTCTACAGGAACTCACACTTCTCTCACGTCCAGAACCTCGGTCCCCTATTTACCCACCCGTAGTGGCAAATCCAAAAACTCGTCCAATAGAATGGGCCTCGTCCCCTTTATAATCTCCTAAACCCAAACTTAATTTCGTAACAGAAATCCATCAGAAAACCCACCTTCTCCACTAGCAAAGGAATAGTTCAAAGACCCCTAGCGGTCGTCCATCCATGCAAATGCAAATGCGAGCGAGCACCCGAGTTTTTACGACTGGCGAGACTCGAAGTTAGCAAACCATAAAGCAGTACAGTGTACAGAGTTTAAAAGTTAAAACAACGTAGTCGTTAATTCGTTTGTTCGTTTTTCAATCGGTCGCATCGGCTTGACGACAAACGCAACATTTTTTTATTTCAGTTAAGATGATTCCCACTTCGGCTACGGTTTTCGGCTTACCACGCGTACATTTCGTTAGTGAACATTAAACGCTTTTTTATTAATCATTCGTTCAATCGAAACGGGGTCGTAAGAATTGGGTGCTCGCTTAGTTTACCTAGTCTCGTTAGTCGACCTTCTCTACGCACGAAATACTATACAATCAAAATAAAAAATTACAAGCTAAAGGTCTGTTTAAATTTCCTCCCCTCAGTCCACCGGCCAAATCGATTACTTAAGAACACACATGAACACGTTAAATTTTGCGTTTAAATCGTTTTTAAATTCGGTAATGCCAAATTTACTGAGTGTAAATTGTTTGTTCATAGTAAACAGTTGATTATTTATTCGCGTTTTAAATCGCGCAGTTGTAAACAAAAAATAGTTTAACTTTTCTAAGAACGATGCGCAGTTACTTTTTGGCGATTTTAAAAGGGTTTGGATCATTTTTTTTCGTGACCGACCTCAAAGATCAAGTCGGGACAAATCTAAACTGTGTTCGAAATTTGGTACAATTTGGTCCGGCATTTTTTTCTAAACAATTTGCACAAAACTGAGATCAAAATGTTTTTGAGCTATCTTGGTCGCTCCTAACTAGCGATGATTTTATTATGTACTATACACATTATCGTTTCTCAACCTTTTTAGTGTTGCGACCCCCAAAATAGGTATAAAATAGTATATCGATCATTTCGCGATATCTGTATTTTAGGTACACTGCAAATTCGAACAATATTAAGAGTGCAGTGCAGATTGTTTTCCACAATATATGTGAAGGAATGGGCTTCAAGAACAGAAAGTCACTGCTGCTTTTTTTATACCGAATTTAGGTGGTTGTCGCGAGGAAAAGATTTAACACGGATTTTTGAGTTGCGAAATGAATTAAACATATTTTTTTAACATCGAAACGGCACTTTTTTTTTTTCAAGACAGTGAGACACATTACTATTTTATTTGAGTGATACATATATATTTGAATGACTTGAAAGTAAGTTTACAACACCGCTAAAAAAAAAATCATTTTACAGCTAATGTCAGATAAAGTTAATGTTTTTATAAAAAAAACTTAGTATTTTGATGCATTTGCCTAAAAAAAAAAAAAAACGAAATTTCGATAAAATTGGTTTAACGTATAATTGAAAAAAATGTTGACTCAAAAAGTCCTATTCTTGATCGTGTTTCGAAAAAACAACAAAAATTAACAGAAATCAGTTAACTATATTGTTTTGTTTGTGCGAAGGAACCGAGATTCGCTACTGATCGAGATGGCCTGTAGAAATACGGTGTCTAGAACGCGTTGTTCGATACTCTTTCGGATATTTCCCCTCGAACAATTTTAAGAGAAAACTACGTTCCCGACGGACATTTCAATATCCTAACACACGACTGATTGATTCACGCCAAAAGCGTACTCAACGCGCCAGAATTCTGAACAACTACGAGTTAACCGCGGATTTCGAACACTCGGGGGTACTACAACATGATGTGCAGACGTGTACCGGAAAAATGGCTCGTTGATTTTTCGATTTATGCGCGAAAAAAGCGCCCGTCTCCAGCAAGTGGTTTTTTTTTTGTTAATTTTCCCAAAACGAAATCAATGTGAAACCTTTCACGAACCAAATCACGTAAAACACTAAGCCACGCGTGACACTGACCCCCGATCACTGACGTGCGTTTTTCATTTTTACCTGCGGCTGCCGACGTGTACGGATCAAACGATGCGGCCGCTGCGGCCGCGGCAGCGTATTGTGACGGATAGGACGACAGGGCCGCGGCGGCGGCGGCCGCGGCTGCGGCGTTCTGGTACTCGTAGAACTGCGAAGTGGCCGCGGCCATGGCCGCAGCGTGCGTCGGGGCCAGCGGCATCACGCCGCCGCCGCCCAAGTACGCCGCGCTGGCCGCTTGACCGGCCTGGTACAGGTAGTTCGGCTGCACGCTGAAACATGTGTTCGGAACGGATTAAAAAACGCGTTTCGATCGCTGATGCTGCGCGGACGGCAAAACGCTCAACGTAATGATTAATATCGTATTAAACGCACGCTAAACAATAATAATATTACACGTACGTGTGGATCGCAGTATACTTGCGACCGGGATACGTGTTCAACGTTGTGTTATGGAATTCTAAATTTCTCAAGGGTATACGTATATGTATATGGGCGCAATTCGCGGGGAGGGGTTATGGGTTTTGTCCGTCCCTGCGGCTTTTGAAAACGACTTTGGGCCGTCAAGCCTATAATTATTCGCAGGGGCGGATACAGTACCTGCGGGGAAAAAGAGGCAATGATTTGCACTACACAAGCTTGAATTTGCCTTTCGAATCTATGAAAATGCCGTGAAAATTAAAAACCGAGCACGTTCGAAACGCTCAAGAACCTGCCTGCACGGAACATTTATCGTTTGGGGTGTTAGAAAATTCAACGATTTTGGTCGGTGAAATTTTCGCCTAGCCTGGTGCTTGGAAATGACGCCGCTGCAGGACTGTTATATCTTATTGGGACGTGATACCGGCAGTTACATTTTAGAGGTTTTGTTACACAATTAATAACGTACGCGAAGAAATGTTGTGAATTTTGAACGTAGCTCAACACTTTCTAAGTATTCAAAACAGTACTTCCGTTGTTTTGGTATTACCACTCACGGTATTACGCGCGATACCTGTATAGTGAAACATGTTTTTGCTGAGTAAACGTACTACTGGTTTTTGCGCGACGAAATTATGCTGCGGTAAGAAATCGTGATAAATCGATAATTTTTGTTTTTAACTTTCAGTGAAGAATTTTATCTAATATGTTATATATTATGGTTGTACCGCGTTTACGCTTGTAAAGTTTTTCGATTGTAAGACAATATTATTAATCTCGAGTTTACGAAAGAATTATGACGCTGTAATGTACTTTATAGATGAATTTGGCGTCTTAAGGATTAAAAAAAAAAGTTATACCCTTTTACCGCGACTAAACTTTGAATAAGACTAGCAGTGCAGCGTTAAATCTTTTACGTTTAAATCACGGGTGTATCACGTCCTCTTAAGACTCAAACTGTAATTAGTCACAGTGTATTATGCGTACATCCACCGCGAATTTAGAACTCCCGTACCAAAAAAACATTGAACACTCGACTGCAGTGTACCGCGAACGGAATCAATTTTGCGTCGGACTTTTTTTTGTACTAAATAAAGTAAAACAAAGGCTGGGCAGTATATATATATATATATTTATAGTTTAAAAACGTGGCGCTGACGTACAGTGTTTTGGCTTAAAAAAGTCCTCTATAATTAGCAACTTTTAATATCTGCGTACGACCAAATGTATTCGTTACATCGCCTATTGCTCAGCCTTGCTATAAACAACGGGACACGCGTTTGAATAGTATTTTGAAAATTATTTTAAAACGTCATTTTCTTGGCTGAAAAACACTGTTATATTTTATACGTTTGTACACGACGCACGTGTACATATTTATACATTGCGCGTACGTCTGTTTATATATATATATATACACATACATGTGTAAATAAAAATGTATAACATACGTTATACATCGGAGGTTCAATATTATATTAACATAATGTTTGGAGTCCTAAATCCGTAGTGTGGAGCGGTAATAAAATCCAACCACACCCCGACGCTGTTCCAAAATAATAATAAAGTTAATTAACAATATTGATGATAGGTATAACTGGTACATATGGGCCGCGACAAAATCAGTTGAAGGAAAGTTAGAAGTGTTTGAAAGAAAGATACTGAGAAAAATAAACGAGCGAGTACGAAATGAGAAACAACAAAGAATTGAATATAAACTTTATACGAGGAACCTATTGGGACCCTGAACAGTAGGTACGAGGATTAGTTGGGCAGGGCACGCACGGAGGACGTAAGATCCCAGAAGACGAAGATAGGCATAACTAGGTAACGTTTGATGGCGAAAAAATACACCAAATTTATTATTTTTTTTACCCATCATCTCTCAAAGTATCATCGCACATATAATCTGACTTTACCCTCTTGTAAAATTAGAATTCCAGAACACCCTGCGGTATAATTTACACATATATATATATATGTATATATGCGAAAAAGTATAGTTAAATCTGCGTGATACGTGTAATATGTCCACAATATATAAGAATAATATATTTTAGGGAAAATTGGCATGTCGCCCTACGTAACGCGTAAGTCGGCCCTCGTTTGCGTATTAAAATATTTGTGTAAAAACTGCTGGCCGCTAGTCGTCTCAGGTCTCGTCCGAAAAATTCACATTGTAAAACATGTTTACATACGTCACTATCCGTTGGAATAATGTAAAAATATACTCGTATACGTTTATTCTCAAAAACTTTCCAGCCCCACGAATGCGGCTGGACGAATTGAGTTGCCACTTGTATGCCACCCACGGTCAAGGATATTATAACAGTCTGTTTTACAAATGAATATGATTTTCACTAAACTTTAAAGTCACAATGCACGTCTACATTACATTAAATTATTACTTTTAATATCCGATGGTATTTGTTGTTGTATTGCTCATATTGTTTAGGTACTAAAAATATCCGTTGTTGGTGTAATGAAACAAAAATCGTTTTTAAACGAGTAATTTTTGCGGGTATAAAATTTTATTGATCGAATCGATGGCAGATAAAATTTCAAATTAGACGCAATAATGGAACGAAAAAGAAAAAAATACAGGTAACGCAAATGTAATTAATACAATTTAATACAATTTATGAAAAAAATAAAAACTCGTTTTACGCGTGTTAGAGCGTGTTTAACATTCGACAACAACCGTCAACAGGTTAACACTCTGTTGAATGCATTATATTGCTCTATTACATTTTCTGTCTACAACTTTTATTCCTCACTCACTTCTGGTTGAAGTACGAAATATATACTCTTGTGCACGCATTTCAAACAAGCGCGCTCGTCAAGTACAAGTCGGTCGGCAGCATTTTTTACGCCACCGTTGAAGTATATGCAATAAATTAATGGTCCCCCTGTGTAGAAGTTTAATTTGTTAAAAAGAAAAACGGTTCTCTCGCGTTGTTATATATATACATATATTGTGTGTAATAATATCAAATAGAAACGTCAGAAAACACTTAACGTTACTACGTCGTATAATAATATTATTATCGTCAAAGGAACGACGACGGAGCCCCGCGCGTGAGGTGCGCGCAGAAGGGTTCGAAATTCTCGGCCAAGCTCTTCAACGACCCGCCCGCTTCATCTTCGTACAACCCTACCGCCCCTAAACTAACGTGCATTATTAATCGTGTTTGGCCCCAAAAGTGTGGAACTCGCGGCAGGTTATTTAGCGCGCCATGCCATTTTTCCCTACATACATATAGATAAAATTATAATAAAACGTTCAAATAATGTAATGTGGGTAGTTGATTTTATGGTACACACTTCACGCGCGAACACGTCTTCCACTTGGACTGCCGCGGAAACATTATTACGCGTTTATTTTGGTCAAATAAACACAGAAATAAAATAGTTTCCTCGGGTCGGTGACGTTGGTCAACAATGTATTTTATGATGGAATGCTATATTAATTATACAACGCATATACGTATATACATATATATATATATAAAAGAACACACTAAACATATTGTAACAGTATAATAATATATCGTGCCAATCATTAATTTACATTAGGTCCACAGCAGAAACTACAATACGATGTTACTATAATGTATTATAACGAAAACGTTTACCGTGTTTAAAGAAAAAAACGGGTATAAATTACGAAATTGATTTACTCAAAATTTTAACAACTATTACAGACCGTATAGTAACGAAACGTTATTAAAAACCTAAAGCATCCAAATAATAACACGATAATAATATCACCGTGGTGATTTGAAAAAGGCACGAGACTGCTGCAGGCAAATGAAAGAAAATGTGTCGAAAAATTCCCGTGATTAAACCGTAACTCGTGTTTCAATATACAAAACAGTTATGTTAAATTTAAAAGCGTAATAATACATCAACCGATGCTCCATTCCTAAACAAAATAAAATGAAACAAAGTATAAAAAAAAAACACTGCAAACCAAAAAACCCTGCACACCAAACAGGAAATGAATTATACAACACTATATATATATATGCGTATATTATAATATGTAGGAACGCAACGCGTATAAAATATTATGTTATTAACAACGATTTAATTGTGTTTTTTTTTTTTTTTTAACGCTGTTTTCGTCATTTTATACAATAATATTATAGTTGAGCGTAACATATTATTTAATAGTTCGTTTTATTTCCGTTGGTAGGTACTGCTGTCAAATCATATTTATTATACGCCCAAAGCCTACAAAATTAAAAGCTCTCACAACCGCACAACAGCGCACGCACGTGTTTAAACAAAGGTGCACGATATAACGCCGACGTTATAATTTTGACAAACAACGCGCTTTTTTTTTAACGATACAAAGAAAAAAAACATTGTGATATTAATAATAACATCATAATTATTGTTATTACGATAGTATGTTAGCGATGATAACGAGCACGTCGCGATTTCCAATATTAAAAAAAACAAATATTTTGTGTCCAGCTATATTGTGACGTGTACTGGAATCGCAGTTTTAGGAATAATTTCGTAAAAATAAGTGCGATACGTTACAACGATCGGATGAATCATTTTTTTTTTTTTTATATAGGTATCATAACACGTAACGCGATGTATGATACAAATGATGGTGATGTGTAATCATGTTGTAACACCTACTCTAATCAATATACAACAACAAAACGAACAACGGAAAACTGTCCGGGATTAAGAAAATGTATGTAATATATATATATATATTTCCACACGTGCAACTGTCATCAACACTTGGTGGCAAAAACAAAAACATGGCAAACATATATAAAATAAAATAAATAACGATAAAAAACAAAAAAAAAAAAAAAAACCACACTAAACGCACGTCGTATGCGCATTTATACATGTACATTTTGTATTAATAATAATAATAATTTTCAGTTGTATACGTTTTTGCCGGGTCTCTCGATCTCGATGCAGCCGCGATGGCCAACAATCTTGCGCCCACGCATATTACACACGCGAAACCACCATTTTAGTGATTTGCGCTTTCGTTTACACACACGCGGTTACATATAGGTAGGTGCTGTCTGAATATCTGAAAATCCGACGAGCAACACATTAGGAACGTGGTGGTTGTGACTAATGTTTTTGGTAAATGGTGTTATATTTTTTTTTATATTTGAAACATTATTATAGACGCGCGATCGGCTACAACTCGGGCAGGATTGCAGCCATTGTGCAATAATGTACTCTCGCGAATCATTATCGTAACGGTACTGCAGAAGGGTCAATTTATCCTGTATACTGTTAGCATTTTAACGAACGAATTTCAATAATGCAATTCAATGTATCGGGTTGTATCCGAAAACAACACTCTTGTGCGTTATATCATATACTCATTTAAGGAGGCAAACAAAGAAAAAAATCACTCGTTTGAAACGTCGGGAGGAGACGTGCGCGCATATAGCGATGTGTTCGTTTGACTGCAGCTGGTCTGTGTCGCGGGGAAAAGCGAAAAATCTCCGCGGTAATTGTGGGATGTTCGGCCACAACAAGTGTTAACAATGGTATATGGACGAATCCTGTTGAATTTATGTTGCTACGATGTGACTAGGTGTATTACAACATTGTGTAATAATTTATTAAGTTATTTAACATATCGTTTGTCCGTTGCATTCGTGTCAGAGGTGTTAACGGTTAATTTGCTGTTAATACTTTATTTTTTGTTTACAATATGAAGGTATAGTATGTGCGACGTACTATACGTCCATGTTTGGTGTAACTAACCGAGCACTCGTATCTTGTTAGTTATGATTTTTTTTTTTTTTAAACATTACCTATGTATAGGTTAATATCAAAATTATATTTATGATGCGAAACGTTTTGCGAATAACATGACTGTAAAGTTACAGCAATAATTTAACGACCTCAATGTAAAAGCAGAAGTTGTGATACGTGGGACACGATAGAAAATACGTTTAAGCTGTCAATAAAATAAATTTCACAGTTGCCAAGATCATATGATTGTGCAGTGAATCAAGTTAAACACTTTTAAGTGTATGTATCATATGTTTAACAGACATCAACAATCGGTTATACAGTTTTATGACTTATACCTGCAGTAATTTAGCCTGCATCATGTTCGTTTTTTATCATAATATGTTGTATACATTTTGTTTGTTCAATACAAATCTACGGTTCAAACGGGTTCAAACGTATTGGGGAAAAAATCAAGTAGGTATTACAGTATATCATAACCATCCACGTATACGAGTTTCAGAGATTTTCAGTCCACACTCTCATAATTGTTCAAGTTGGTTGAAAACGTACAATATAAACCTGCACCACTCTGCTATTATAAATACAATATTTACTTAAATATTTAAGTAAATAAAGCGTACGCGACACGATAATATATAGACGCTTTTCGTATACGCACAAAGAGGCCATAACATTTTTTTTTTTTTGTATAAATTCGGGTTGAGGAGGAATATCCGATAAAGTTACTATAGGATTCCGCCAGAGCGCGTCTATACGTTATTTATATAGCAGTCAGGCTATCTTAGCGAAGGCCGGAATCTTAGATCTTTCACAAACGAAACGGAAATTAATCGATTTCGGTTCTGAAGTACGATCCAGAATAGTACGATCGTCGAGTTTTTTTTGGAATTTTGATTATTAAAAAAAAAGATAATCATGAAGTTCTATTTTCAACATCGCGGTCAATTTTAAATCCTAATAACTTAAAAAAAAAAAAAATTACGACCAACGACAGTGTATCAGGCAATACAATATGTACATAACACTGTAAAATATTTAAGTTGCAAACTCCCGACTACAAAAAAAACTAGTATGAAAGAACTCGAAATGCGAATTTCGAAAAACTGTTGTAACCGACCGAAGAACAAACGAACATTTTTTTACCAATATTTTTTAGGTTCATCGCATAAGCCCACTAATAATAATACAGACGTACTCTTTCGAACCCCCCAAAAAAGAAGAGAAAGATACGACAGACCACGTCGCGAAAACACTGCTTAAACACGTAAGAATCATTTGTTCTATCATCAGTGCGTGAACTTGGAAATTCAGAGCCTAGGACCACCACTCTGTCGTCCGCCAAATGTTCGGCTCTCGGCCGTCTGTCGCCCGGACTGGAGCTGCAGTTCTCCCCAAAGGTGATAACGAGCATGGAAGAAAAAATACTGCGGAGGACAAGAACCGAAATCGCCAACTTGGAAAACAAAAATTCCCAAAAGGTTTTTAGGGTCAGACCAAGTCGCGGTCAGGTTTGGACGCAATAGGTTTTCGGCTATTATCTGTAAGCGGAACACGCGGTAAATCTGCTCGGTTACGTATATTTACATTTATTCCAGTCCGGTTCGGCCATAGTAAAAATGAAATTCGGTCAAAGAGAATTTAATATACAGAGTTAGTCTTTAAATTTTTTTTTTTTCCCGATGTCATGTGCTCTCCTCAAAAAAAAATATTTTCTGTTATCGGGTATTTTACTTATTCGCAGGGAGAACTGACCCCCGTCCCGCCCGCACAACAACAGCCGCCGCAATCCACGGACGTGAAGTCGCTGTGATAGTAGGCCTGCGAGCACATAGACTAAAAATGATTGGATATTTCCTCCCCTCGAGTAAGTAAGTAACGATAATCGTAATACCTAAACGCGGTTTAAACGAGACTTTAAAGTGTATTATTATTTTACCGAGTATCGCTGGAGCCGAACGTGGCGGGCGTGTTAATTAATGCGTTCCCGCGGGAAACGGAAGACGAAGAAGACGAAGAAGATTAAACAATAGCGTGTATCAAACAGGTACGTACTATTATTGTTATTATAACAACACCCCAAACATCGTGCGCGTGTTATACGATACAAGTTTCAAATATCGATACGTTGTTATTATGCGCGCACGTGATAATATAGCCGATGGCGGCGGACGTGTCGCAGTCGTCGGAAAGTGTGCGGGAAACGCTGTCAAACACACGGGGCTCGTAAATTTTTCAAATTACTCTCAAACGTCCCTTTGTTCGCACGGGGAACCCTCGGAAGGGATTTCCGGCGTCGGCTCTACGTTATACACGTATATATATATATTGCGAGCGTCGTATTCCGCTCCGTAATCATACTCCGCCCGTTATTCCCACAGGACGACTTCGAGTCTCCCCGGGAACGCTGCTGCTGCTGTTGCTACACTTTTGACGGATCGGTAGGTACCAGCGCCGCGACACGGGTGCGCATCAGTGTACTGTTGTGTACAAGAACTCGACGTAAGCCGCCCGCGTGGCCATATTAAACAAAAACGCGGCGAAACGTGTTTTACATACTTCTGCGTGGTTTTAAAATGCACGTTATGTTATAAAGCGTTGTCCGTACGTTGGAAAACAGCCGTGGTCAGATTGCGAAAAGCCTGACAGATAGGAGGATGTCGTGAAGCGTGTACAAAAATAAAACACTTAAACCCTACGCGCGACATTTGCGTGAGGTTTGACAAAAACATTTTTTCCGGTTTTTCGACCATAATAACGCTCAGGAAGAAAACTGCAAAGTTTCACAAAAAAAAGCAAGCTCAATGTACCGTCTGAAAAATAGTCTATACTCTCCGAACTTTTTAGTGCTTAGGGACTTGATACCCACCCACCAACCCCTGGCGGCGAAAAACACCACTTCCGTTCTGCTCCTGCAGCGTCGATCTTTTTTTTCTTTTCTGTAATTAATCTGTAAGCGCGCGTGCCGTACGTGTGCGTGTGTGTGTGTGGAGTGTGTTGGCGGACACCTGCGACAGCACACACACACACACTCGCTGAACAACACGAGCACGTGTGTGACATCGCTGCAGGAACAGCGTGGGACAATTTAAATTTCACCCTGCCGCCCCGTCGTGGTTTCGTACGGTAACCGTTCGCCGTATCGTACACATACTCGCGAGTAAAATGTATAATTCTATCGTCGTACGTATTCTATACCTCGAAACGCGGTCGTACGAACGCGATAGAAGACATACGACCGGCCAAAATAAACAGCTCGATGTCACGCTCGGACAAATTTCCCGCACAACCATGTTACTGTACGGCACCGCAAACAACGACGGTTTTCACGCGCGGACATGAATCGACGGTAAAACAGGATCACCCTGTAGGGCGGCGGCTGCAGCGCCTATTGTGCGAGGGTTTGCGCGCACTCTCGTTCGGCGGCGGCGGTGCGGCGAGCAGAGGGTGGCTCCTCACAAAACCCCGGGGATAATGACGGCGGGGTGCGGCGGCGGCGGCGGGGTTGTTGAACGCGCGACGGCCGCGGAACGAGAAGAGCCCCGTGTACGACGTGACGGAGACGGAACGATCGTGCGGAGCGCGTAGGGGTAGAAGTGGATTGAAATAGATAAAGGAAGTAGAGAGAGAGAGAGAGAGATACGCAACAAACAGGGATTGTGTGCGAGGGATGATAGAGCGAGGCGGATGGGTGGACAGCGGGGGGGACTTTTGCAGCGGCGAATGTGCGTCCCGGGAAAATGGGCTCCGCGGGCGAAAGTGTTTATGACGAGCGGGTCTCGGGAGGGTGTGGGAGCGCGCGCCGGGGCGAAGGGCTGGTTGAAACGGAAAACGGGGTTGCACCGAGCGCGCGCGCGCGCGCACACACACACACACACTGATCGATGGTGACCGGTGGGAGTGCGTGATGGGCGAGCGACGGCCGCGGGAGCTCGTGTAGCGGCCGGGCGAGGGGGCGGCCAGGATGACTCAAAACACGGCCGCCGGATGACTCATCGCGCGACCCCGGGCCTCCTCCCGTCGTTCTCCCGCGCCACCGCACGCACCTTACAATATTGTAGTATTATATACGGCGTACGTGTGTCGTAGCCAGCGACGAACCCCGCACGTGGCAGAGAACGTTTTTTTTTTCTTCCGCTCTCTTTTTTAAGCGTTTCCAACTAGGGGACGTGAGCTCGAAATATAACATTACGTTATAGAATCGCGCGGGACCGTGCTCATACCCTGTATAATATTATAATATATATGTATTGTACACCGCGACTATAACGCGGCGAGGGTGCAGCAGAAGGACGACGAAAACGCGTATTATAATAATACATATTCGATACACAGCGAATCGACACGTTTTCCCGTGATTAAAACCCGTGTACATTATTGTTATTATCGTTGCGTGCGTCTTTCGCGTCGCCGACTATTCATCGTTCGAACTATACGCTTTTGCGATTTGTTGCACGTGCGCCAACAACTTTTGTCCACGTCTCGCGTGCCAAAAAAAAAGAACCGCGAGCAAACCGGAAACCAAATGATGACCGACGAAATGAGACGGGGGGATCGGGCGCGGGCAATGTTTGAAAAGAGCCGGCCGTGGGTCGCGCGCGGGTAGTTTACCGCGGAGTGCGGGCTTTGGGTGGGTCACCGGTTCGGGGGTTGAAACGCGGATTGTTTAATGTCGTCTGCATTTATGCAATCGTCGCCATCGAAAGAACCGAGCGGGCTCCGCACGTCCTGCAGGTAAAAACCGTACGTATACTTAAAAAAACACCCGGTCGATCTTTTTATAACGTATACTAACTTAGCGGGTACGTAAAAGTTTGAAAACAGAAAGGAATGAGTTTTTATAACGATATAGTCTAATAGTCGTATAGCCGTTCTGACGCCGGACTTGTCGATTTCGCCGTGTTTCGCGGCAACGTAAATCACAAAACAATCGAAATATCAAAAACGCTTTGTACAAAACAAAGTTAAAAGCCGAAATCCCGACATGGTATTCAACGTAACGATTGGAGCGCTCCTTCTATTGCGAAAACGTCATTACGAGCTTGAAAATTTCAAATTTTTCGCCGTAAAATTCTCGATTTATTTTTGGTTTTTGGAGTAAAACTCAAAAAATAAGCGAAATTTCCAAAAAAAAGAGGTTCAACCATAATACCACACGGAGTTCATAGACCTTTCGTTAGAGGAGGTACTCACTTTGAAATTCCTTCTGTACAATAACTTCATCACAAATCTTAAAATTTTTAACTCTTCGCCGTAAAATTCTTCGAAATTAAAAACAAAGCTTCAATCAAAGTACCACCGGTACCTATCATCAGGGGTAAACTGACTTGAAAATCTGAACATTCCTTCTACTAGAAAAGATGCCGACAGGAAAAAAAAAAATATCATTGTAAAAACAATACGTTTCTCGCTGACGTTCAGAATCTAAAAAGGTAAAAACTCGTAGATTTCAGCTATACGTGTATGGATTATTAAAAAAAAAAACACAAATAAAGTCAAAATTTTAATCTATCAAATTTGTCCACGCGCGATTCACATAATTATTTTAGTATCTGTACAATCTATTTTATAACATATGGTTTACGTTTTTTTTATCAAACTAATATAAAACGTTTTCTTATTAAATACGTAAAACAGAAATGAAGTTGTGCTTAGACATTCTGGACTAAAAAATACTTATAAATATTACATTGACATCGGTCAGTTTATTTTGGGCACCAATACCATATTTTCATGTTAAAATCTACGTTTGGTAGATAATATTAAATACTTAATAATTGATTCTAATGAGTACACATAAACTACACAATTATCATCGTTATCGAAGTTCGTAGTTAATTATAATAATAATAATAATATCGTTACACTGATAAAAAAAGAGCACTGAGCTGTCACTGTATGTCAGAGAGGTTTTTTTTTTTTTTAAACTATACAAATGTACAATTGTGTTTAAACGATTTTTGAGAAGAATTCTGCTGAATAATGTAACATATAATATTCGTTCAGTATAGTGACTTTGTATAGTGCTCTCCACCCTAATACTTTCTGTTTATGAAAAAGTTATAATTTTTCAACAAGCGTAAAAAGCGATGAATCGTTGATGAAACCATAAAATTCTAGAAAAACTGGTAAAATGAGTATTTTATTGCATATATATATAGGTTAAAAATGTTTCCTATTTTGTCAACGTTAAAGGCTCAATCATAAAAAAAACACCAAATTATCGAAGAAGTTTTGCTTTTTTTTCTTTTTTTTAGGTATAATTATAATGTTATGCCTTTTGTTATTAAATTATACATTACTACGACTAAAATTTAAGGAGTTCATTATTCTGTCTAAACCAACTACCAATTGCTGTTCCATTCGTTGATTATCTACTTTTTAGAATAGAGTATTAGGCACTCAATAGTGGTCTTACTGAAACGAATTAGAACGTATACATGTTAAAAAGAACTTTTCTGTGTATACAATATTACGCACTTATAATTGTACAAAAACAAAATTTTCTAGTACCTGGTTATCGTTTAACTGACGTTTTAATTTTCGTACCAAAAACAATACGCATTGTAACGATATAGGTTCAAGTTTTGTGTTTGTTTAGTAAAAATATGGTTTTATTTGTTTGAACTATCTCATGTTTCCACTGTACGATTCGGCGTGACAAACAAATAACGACTGTTGGTCGATCAACGACACACTTTAAAATCATTAAAAATTAAAAATCATCGCCAAAACAAAAGGCGTGTTTTTTAGTTCCTCTATTTTTATGAACAAAAATGATAAATTTGTCAAATTATTAATTCGCGTAGGTACTGAATTCTAATTATTTCGTGTTCGTACACATTTTCAAAATAATATTCTTAAAGACGCTGTTTATACAATCGTACCTGCGGAATAACGGAATAACGAATATTTGAAGATTTATTATAACTCATATTTTGTTAAGTACAAAACGTTATACAGTAAAACATTTTTCTAGTACTCGACGACAATTATTGTTATTGTCTTGAACCGAACCGAGTGTTTCCAAGCTACACGTGTTATACGGTTTGAAAAAAAAAAAAAACACCTAAACGGTTGATTTTTTTTGTAATTCAATTTTTTACGCGCGACGTGGTTTACAGCGGCGGTAAACGCATTTTTTTTTCCTCCTAAGGACTTTGTTTGAAAACACTAGAAAGTTTCCACAAAAAGTTAAAACTCCGTAAACCATATATATATATAGCTGTGTATCGTACGTACACTGCAGTTTGATTGAGGCTAAATTAATTTTCGACCGAATTTTTAAACGCGCGCTGAACACGGTTTTTCTGCGGTGGAAAACATTTCGATTACAAAATAATTGTGCGTGCCAGTAGCAGCGGTAGTCGAGCGGGCACCTGCGGTTTTCATTTATTTATTTATTTTTTTATTCCGACGCGATTTTCGCGAAATTAATTTTTCTTCAATTTCGCTCCTGCGTCGCAACAGGCCAAACAACAATATATGCGACAGTGTGAATACGACGCGCCTGCACAAGAGCTCCGAGTGAATTCACGAAATCGTATCTCGTATCCGCAGGATTTTAAACGAAACGGTTCGTTGTATAATAGTGGCAGACTGTGGTTTTGAAGTACAATACGAAATGCAGAAATATTACGATGTGTTTTTTCGAACAGACACGATATTACGGACTGCGCTTGGACACAACGACGAATCGAGCGAACGCAGGGCTGGATGAAAAATGATTTGATCGTTCCGCGAAAAGATAAGCTTAAATATTGATGATTTTTTTTTCGTGGACAAAAGTATGGAAATTGTTTCGTCCACGAATGCCGCCCTAAACATTAACAACCGGCGGCGACAAGTACTATGACGTGTGTTAAAAGTTGTGAGATACGCGCTGTCCACGGGCTTATAAGTCTATGGCTTTTTTTCCAGTAATGCCCTCACCGTCCACACTTGAGGCATTGCGGATTCGAGAACCACGACAACAATGCGGTGCGTTTGTCGTTTGCGGATATTTTTTCGTGCCGTTTCTTTTGAAAGCGACGAAAATTGTGTACACGAAATCGCAGAGCGAAAGAAAAAACCGAACCGACGTGAACCGCAGCGATAACGTATATATAACATGCAGCGTGTTACGAACCGAGATAAACGGCGTGAAGCAAAAATAAGAAAAACTTCGAGTACCTCTTTACTATACCGACCATCGGAAGTTTTTAGCTCGTTAGAAATACTTTCCGGAGGAAAATGTGTTTCGTGTATTATACACTTTATTGCGAAGTACACCGTGTTGCGTCGTCTCGATGCGATGCGCGTAAATACGTATATTCTATACTTTAAAAACTGCGCGTATTTTCGTCAAAACTTCGGAATCGGTTACGAAGAAATTTGCATCAGCGCGGAAAAACTAAGATACGTTTTCGGCTAAAAGTTTGTTCATAATATATTTTGTTCCGCTGCACCTTTATTTTTTTACCCTACACGAAGAACTTTTGAACGAATCCCATACTATTACCGAGAAAATCGTGTGCTAACTACGCAATCCACAAAAATATAATATTATCGTATATAAATTAGTTTCAAAACAAAAGATCACACACCAAAACACACGTTCAAAATGTCCAAAAATTAAATTAAAAAAAAACAACAAAACAAAAATTACTTAATCTTTGTTCGAGATACTATTGGTTTATTATTAATTTTTAGAATTTGCAAAACACTCAAGCCTCACTAAAAAACCTCCAAACTCAGAAACTGTTTTAATAAGTATTTATGCTTTACTTGAGTATACCGGTTTCTTATTTTGTTTCATCCAGAACATCCGCTACTCCTATCACGTTCTACCGTCCACAAACCCAATACCGGAGGAGCCTGTAAATAATAACTTCTAACCAAATGTTTTCTTTTTTTAATTTTGTTAATTAACTAACGCCTATATGTAACGTAAACTTAATTATTTTTTACGCGTATAGTTACTGTTAAGCTATGACAATAATAATAATATATTGTTGATTTACACAAAACTTGACCGAAAATATAAATCATTGCGTACCTGTATCCGTTTTATAATATTATACCGCATAAATCTGAGCCTGGGCCAAACTCTATTATATTTAACTGTATTTTTTTTTTTTTTAAATCGAGCCAACCAGCCAAAGTATATAAAAAAAAAAAACTGATGATTTCGAAAAGTATCGATGACGTATGAATATTATTCTATTTTGGGCTTTATTTTATTTATAAATTATAATATACTTTATACGTTATACTAAATCGAATGGCTTTATAATGACGCCAATGTTATCGTAATATAATTGCGCTCATGTACGCGTAGACTTCAAAGTGGACTGACGTTCACGTTACGCTATTTTTTTACTCGTGAATCTTTTGAACGTTAATTTTTTTGTTTTTTTTTTTTTTTTTTCAGATACATCATCGTAGTAAAGATAAAATAAATAAATAATTGTGCAAAAGCATGTGTAGATATTTATTTTTTACTTACCCGAATTGACTCGGTATCACAGCCGAATATCCTGCTCGTATACTAGGAAAAGCAAACGCTGAAACACACAAACAATTATTTTGCTAATTAATTACTATTGAGAACGCCGTCACACGGTAATCTATATAATTATGCACACGGACACGTGTACTCAAAATTTTCTCTCGTAAAACACTTTACATCTCAGCGAAACATTACACTACTTGTATATCTACTAACTCATCTACTTACACTATTTCATGAGGCGTGTTGTAAATTATAAACGGTATAATATCAGAGTAACTCAAATACCTATGTACATATTATGAAACAGAAAATGAAACCTTATTGTATAAATAAACCTATATGCGTATTGTAATGTCTACAATTATAATATTTTACAAGTATAACACGACACACAACAAATATAGTCCGTAAAGATCGGATCGGTTACAAACGAAACACTGAAGTGGCGCAATGATAATACGAGTAAACAATAAGTGCACACAGCGAGCTAGTTCGTCTATAAGAAAAACGCCAATTAATACTCAAATTAAAACGTACTAAAACACATAAACCGATTAATGACTTTTGATACGTTTAACAATTCGTATACATTCATTACAGTAATACGAGTGACATTTCTACGATAAGATTGATTTTATAAAAATGTGCATGGATTTAACTACTCGTATTTATAAGTTTTTCAACGTTCGATTGATCGTCAAACGATAAAATGTATAATCGGGAAAATTCTCGAGGAAAAAGAAACGTTACCAGTGTGTTTCTTATGTTTTAAAACACTATTCTGGTTCTCTATATTCTCTACCATATTGCTCATATAGGTAACTAAGATTAATAATATTACCTATTTGTAAAATCATTGACAACTATATAATATGTTCGGTAACAAAAAGTTTGGAACTCTACAGTTTCTTTAATCAAACACTTATTCAAAAATATAACTGTAACAAATTTGTTATACATAGTTCATTTAAACACACGCACAACTTTATTTTAAATAAAAAGTAATAATCGTTAGTAATTTAGAGTTCCGGGAGCGTGCGATTACAGGTCTGTCTGAGAAGTATTTAATATCGTATTTCCGTTTGCTGCAGTTGAAACCAATTGTAATGGCTTTTTTTTATGTAAACAACAATTAATAACTTAAAAAATTGAAACGGACTTAACACCACTGTAAACTTTTGAAATAATTACTTCTTTAAATACAGCTAACTGGTTTATAGAATCCCCCATATGGCTATAGAAAATGCCTGTCTGTAATTAGTATATGTATATTGTAATACAACAATAATCACAGTGTATAACTTGTTCTTCTTCTACGATTTTGTTAAGCCCGAGCTATAGTAATCCATTTGTTTTATAACGGAAACAGTGGTAATTTTAACAGGTCATCACGCAGAGTTCGACATTTTAACGTTGCACCGAGAAACGTGTGTAGTTTTTCATTATTTATGTGATTTAGGTAAGTCAACCACACGCATTATGCGAATATTCGGTTAATTTTTTCGCATCAGCTCTAATCGTGATTTATGGTTAAGTTTTTCGAATAAACGCGTCTACACGAAATGTAATCCGGATGAAGACAATGGCGAAACGGTTCGGGTCGGAAGAGCGATGAAAGCGTTAAACGTGACCGCAGTCCGGTAGTTGCAGGTCGGACGTTAACACAATGTACACTACAAAGTGTACAACAGCTGATGCATAATCCATTTCTCAAGTGACAAAACATCGTTTGTTTGGCACGTACATGCGCATTTGAACGAATAAAACCAATATTTAAACGAAAATATACTTAAAATATATACGTACTTATGTCCGATTATGCAGCATGCGTACTCAATAATGTTATGGGAGACGTGTTTTTACACGTAGCAGACAACAGTGTAGTGAACGATAAAGTGTCTTAAACGATATCTCGACCGTTTTCGAGCCTTACGTTTTCATAATTTTGTGGGTTTTGATTAACAACCCGCGACGCGGTTTCCCAACCCAAATCCCTCCGAATTTTTTTTGTTGGCAACGACTCTACCGAAAACGATTATTAAGCGTATTGGAAAACGGATAAAGTAAAACAATTTTTCAAAAAATTCTGACCACCACCCGTCTGCAAACACTCACACACACACACACACACACACACACACACACACACACTTCTAAGTACTTATTTTGAGAAAACACACGATTGTAAAAATATGATCAATAATTGATTTTATTTTATATTTTAACCGATGTACCTATTGAATCGAGCGAGAAATTTTGAAAATCATTTATTCGAAAACAACGGGTAACAATATATACACGGATCAGAGGAAAAAATATATTTCCAGCGTACGTCTTTAACAGAATATCGTAATACACTTGGTTTAACGTACGTTAAACATAATTATAACGTAAAAAAATATTAAATTTATCGACTGAAACACGTCGTAATAACGTTGCGTTCGACATTATTTGGCCGTTTTCAAGACACTGCAGGACTCGTATACGTTTTTCAATCGTTTCTTCAGCGTCTATAATGTCTTGCACAGCGTAGTTTGTACTATACGGCGTAGTTTGCTCGTATCGTTGATTAAAACACACATTATAATGCGTACGACGGATTCAATCCATCGTGGAATACGAACGGCCAAAACCGCGAGATTGGATTAAATCACGAGCACGAGTTTGCGAGTATTTTGTGCAGACGACCTGTTGTTGGAACGCCGCCGCGGCGAATACACCAGCCGTATACACTCGCAGCGTCGACGCGTATAAGATACATAGTAGTAAAATAGCGAAGTAGTCGTTCGAATGTAAAGTAGTGCTGTTGACGAAAATAAAAAAATAATTACCGCCGCCGTATAAAAATAGCCGAAATCCGTTGCCAAGCAGTAGACGACATATAGTACATTATATACCTACTGGAATGACGCGCGTTGTGCTATTTCTAGGGACATGAAAATCGCAGTAGTTCTACGCGCGCGCGCGCGTGACGGGTGGAAATAAAAAAACCAACCAACACGTACACGATATAACACGATGTTGAGAACATTCCAAATTCACGATCGTTATTGAATAGAACGAATCGTGCAGTAAGAGAAACCCAGCTTTTCGGAAATCGGAGAGAAACGTGTTTTAAATTTCGTTTGCAGTCTCGTCCGGCGGTTACAAAATTATATGTTTTTTTGACCGCTCGAAAGATGCGGTACGTCAGCGCGAATAATTTGACGCACTTACCGACGTCGCCGTTTCGGAGAATAATTTGAATCGGCCGGTTTTTTTTTTTCGCTTCATTAAGAACAATTTCTCGGAAAATTTTTAGGGCCGGTTAGGTAAGAATAATATCAGAATACTGTCGGCTGGATCGATATCGGCTGAGTTCAGTATAGTAAATGTCTCGCGGATAACGATTTTGTCAGACACACTTTCGTGAACGAAACGAAAAACACAACAGCGAGCAGAATTACTCGAGGTGTCCTTTAAACAAAAAATATGATTTTTCACAAGTCGTTCCGCGTAAAAGATATAAAGATATAACTTATATATATATATAAGATATAAGTGTGATAAGGGAGTCCTGCCGTCCTGCAGGGGACGTCAAAAAAAATTATATTAAAACACACTTTTTACTGTATTTATCCACGCGTGCGACTGAGTACGTAACAAAAACAGTTTTTCGCGAATTCGACAAAGTTCATTTAAGAACAGAGAATATTGTACAGGCTAAAAAGCCAAAAAATCTGGAATTAGTTTGCGTGGATAGACTGACGGAGTGACGGCTACGGTTTGGGCTGGTCACTGGTGTGTAGGTAAGTCGTGTTTTTAATAAATATATCCGATTTGTCGATCATCGCCTTCGAAAAAACGATTCTGAGCCAGTTCAGTAGTAATCGAAACCGATTTTCAAAATCCTTTCGCCAATTGTAGAAAGCCAGATCATTCCTGAGTGACACAGACTGTTTCGAAAATTCCACCCCTGTGGGCGTTGTCTCGAACACAAATTTCGTCGAAAATTCAATTATTTTTCGTTTACTTACTTACGGTTGCCGTGTGTCAGACTTAAGTTGTTTATTAATCGTTCATTCGCCGCCGTCTTTTTCACCGTTTTTTTGGTCTTTGTGTGTATTACTATTTTTTGAAATTGAAAAATTGGCAAAACGTCGAGTGCAATGCCACCGATTAAGATACAAGTTGGGCTTTCGGAAAACGTTTCAACCGTCAAGATCGGAGCAAATATACGCTCCACGTAACGGACAAAAAAAACACATCTTTGTAAAATCGACGGCTCCCCTTCAGCTGTCGCTCAGAATGTAAAACGAAAATTATTTTTCACAACGAACAGTCGATGTACCAAAGTAGGACACGAAGTAAATATCGATGGTTTTTTTAGAATAATTTTTGTAAGCAGTCGAGAAAAAACAATGGACGAGTCGCTCGCTAGCAGCTCGTGTACATTTCGCCGCGGCGGAGTGGCAGGCCGACGCCGTTTCGACTTTTGTTTTAATTTATTAATAGCGAAGGCCAAGGAGACGGCGGACGCACGCAGACGTACATGTGCTAAACACTCCCGGGTTCAGTAACAACGAACAATAAAAAAAAAATGCGTTCCTCGTTACATTAACTGCACGGGCACATATTGTATAATTATATTAGGTATAGTAACCACGAGACGGCCGTACGATATGTGTCCGATGTTCGATGTACGACCGTGTGCGCGACACGTTCTGAGTTATGTAAATGTTGAAAAAGTGAAAAAAAAAAAAAAAACCGTTACACGATATTAACACGGTTGTTATAACTGTCGCGTAAGGTTACAATAATTTCGTGTATCTACTCGTACTAGATGTGCTGACCCGGCATTTCCCGGGTTTAGTATACCTAATATGGTGTCCCATTCGTACCTCCTCCTCGTTTTTTAGAGGCTCAAATATTTCGGAAAACGCTGTGAAAGACTTTTTTTCATCGTTACATTATAGTTACAAAAAAAAATTTGACCGAAAACAATTGTTTTTAATTTTCCCCGGGTCAAACTTTGGAAAACGTGGCGATATCAGCTCTTTTTATTAAAAAAAAATTTATTATTAACCGAATAAACAACTAAAAATTGATCCCACAGTTTGACAAAACTCGTGTTTGAGGTTACTCAAACATCCATCGGGGAACAGAGTTGGGGGAAGGATTTAAACTAAAAAAAAAGTCATCCGTGTATAGGTTCGCTAAGGATAAACGGATATAACTTCGATTTTACAATATCCTTTACTGGAATATCAAACTATAAAAGAGGTACAATAATAATAATATTATTGTCTAACCTGCAGACGGTGATTTTTTTCGAAACCGTGCGTGATACCAAAATTATATAATACACCTCAGGCTGTGTACGTATAATGTTATTTTGTTAAAAACAACAACATCATAGTGGGATGAAGCGTTCAGGAATAGTGGAATCTTTTTTCGCAAACACGAAATTGCACCGCCGTAGGAGGACAAAAGTTTAATTTTTGTTCGCATATTTTAAAATCCTAGTGACATTTTTTTTTGTTTTTTCAAATTTAGCGTACGAGTAGGTAGTAGACAACGCTCGTAATTGTATTAGACATATTTCGGTGGAGCAAAATGAAAAAAGCCGGGATCACTCCAAGTCGCGTGGGTGGTTCGACGGAGTAGCAGCGAATACGCTTTTCACCAGTTTAAAAGTTGTGGTTCAAACGCGTTATTTAACATCTGAAAGCAATGGTATTGCCTTTGAAAACGCGGTTCTGAGCTAGCTCATGGTTTTCTAGTATACGTCCAGGTAAAAACCAAGATTAACAAAAAAAAAAAATGGTCCGAAAATCCACGTATCCGCGTGTAAAGAATATTAATTCTGGACCATTATTTGTGGAGTTAATACGATTTCAGTATCAACGTGCGCGTAATTTCATTGTTATAACCACAAATCGCATTGTTATTCAACACTTTTTTTTGTACTCGTTCAGAATCTGTTGTGCAGATTTTTGAAATTATTTCTATCGGATGGCAATCAATTTTGTTTTTGTAATTCAATTTTTCAAATGACAAATTCGTGCGAGTCGTAAATTATTTTCTAAAAATAAGTCAAGGGCACGATAAATTTTCGATCGTTTTCCAACTTTAAACGATTTTGAAAAAAAAACTTGTGACGATGGATTTTCGAAATTCTTTAGCAGCGCATAAGTACATTCTTGTCGTTAACCTTGTCGAACCACAAAGAAAATGCAAAATTTTCGAAAATTTCCATACGTAGCTCAACAGTTTTCAAAATCGCTCGAAACCCGAACCGGAACTGTATTTTTTACCTATTCCGATATCGCGTAGTCCCGTCTGTTGTATTTTAAAACGTCAGAAGAACTAAATCGGTTATCGTCAAAAAACACGCTTGTCGTAGTTTTTAACGTTTTTCCGTCAGATTCCGAACGTTCGAATTCCGGACCACTCAAAGCGCTCACGGCTGTTTCAGTTCAAAGACCCTTCGCTGAACGTGAAAATCGGAGCATTAGTTTAAAAAAACATCGACGTAAAAACGGTACCTTCGCAGACGCGCAGAATGTGTGAAAAAAAAAAATACGAAAAACTCGCGAAAACCCCAATTACGGGTGTACCCGCGACGTCGTTCTTCGTTTCATCCTGCGCTCGGAAACGAAAAAATCCAAACGACGCGAAAACGCGGCACGTTAGAGCGGCAACAACGCTCGGGCGTTTAAATATAGACATTTTTTAACCGCTTGGAAGTACACACGCTGCAGCACAGTACGATAATATCGTGTTATACACATCGTGCGGTATGTGTCGGTCGTCACGTGGCGAGCACGCAACGTTGTTTTCTCGAAATAAACATCGTCCAAGATGAAAATTGGACGCCGCTCAAGAAGTGTGAGCTCAGGTGGTGGACGCCGCCGGGCTTATACGACGACGATAACGCTGTCCGTTCGCACAGACGCCGGGACGAGACCGTGTAAGTATCCGGAACAGGAGCTGCTGCTGGTCGTCCGCGCAGACACGGACGGAGCTCGTCCGGTAAACCGTGGCGCGTGGGTGTTGCATTAGGCACTGCTTGCTCATTTATCGTGTACTACTACCTATCGACTGTTTGTATTATAGCCGACCCGTCACTGCAGCTCCGCCCGTGATATTGGGTGGAAGATATCGTGAGCGAGGTTCGTTTTGCCTTCGGGCGACGACGACGTGTAGAATTTTTTATTCCGTCGTTTGATAAATGTATGAAAAACGGTTTTTGCGCGTTGAAACGTCACGCAGCGCGATGTCGATGGGTAATAAATATTCTTATCGAAAAGCTACAAAAGTACCAACGCTGTAATCAATCGGTCGATGAAGAACTTTATGAAACATCTGTGTACAACGTTTTTTCTCCCGTTCAAATCGGAAGACGATTCGGGACTGCAGTTGTTGAACCGTGAATAACAGATCACTCGTAAGGGTGTTCTCGGGGTATAACCTTTTTTAAAAAAAATAACAAGTTCAACAGCGTCGTCAGAAAATCGGAGCATGAGAGCACAATGCCCTCTCCCACCCGTCCGACAAAAAAAAAATTAAAAATCGGGCGACGTGGTGACGCTCGGGAGGGTAGGTGTAACGACTCTTTGGAAAAAAAATAATGGAAAAAAGATAAATGGTGTTGTCGCAAAATGGACGCATAAAAAAAAAAATGCCTGTTTTTGCGGACCTCGCAGACGGCTCAAAAATTAGATTTGTTTTTTTAATTTTTCTTTATACTTATTTCTTGTCAACAAAAGTGTTACCCTCAGCAGCACACTGTCAGGTATAACAGTAAAAAATTTCGTAGTTTTCTCGGTTAGCGCGGTCGTACCCCTTTAAAATATAGTAGTTTAGATTGATCACCGTGTATAAAATAAACCTATATCATTATGGAACCGCGCTTTGACATAATATGAAATCGAATCGCCAAAATATACGTTGGGCAAAATCGTGGACGAAAAATGATTTGATTCGATTGTTCCGTCAAAAGTGTATACCTGAGCATGAATCTTGATAAAATCGGGAAACGGCCATAGTTGTCAGAAAGTTGGGATCCGATAACGGTGTTGCCAACTTGTCCGTAAAAGTATTGTACGATGAATTTAACCCTTACCGACAATATCGTTAATGCGGTATCGAAGCACATTGGTGGCCTTACATCGTTCGATTCGCACTTTAAAGCTAGGACATAGCTCGGATAGGTTAGCTCCTCGGTTGTATCAATTTTCTGACAACAATCGTTATTTTTCACGGAAAAAAAGTATAAAAATTATTTCGTCCCTGGTAATATCATTAGTTTTCACGGAAAAAGAAGTATAAAAAAATATTTCATCCATTACTGCTCTTACATTATTGGCGACGAATATATTTGTGCGTTAATACGTAGGTTAAGTTAGCGCTGGATCGTGTAAACGCATGTCTTTGCCGGAATAGTTTACGTTTTGAACAATAATTGTATCGCTTTTATTCGTCTACACGAAAATTATCAAAAAAAAAAAAAGATGAAAAAAATAACGTCGTATTGTTCTGTAAAAATAAACCCAAACAATATTTAATTGGAGTTTATTAAATACTTTTAATTTTTATATCTATACATTATGATGCGCGATCATTATAAACGACGATTTATTTATATCAATCAGAAATAGTTTTTTTTTTTACTTTCCGACCGACGTATTTTCTTTTTTTATTACTGACCTTTAACGTTGAAAACTATCAATGTTACATAACTGGTAGGCACCGAAATACTTATAACAAGTTTTAGTATACTATCATGTCGTATCTGCAGTAATTGACAATATAAAGCTATTTTCATCATTACATATTATAATGTTAAAAAAAAAACGCATAATATTATGTGTACAATAAAAGATTTTTGCGAATCGACGTATAGTTTTGAATGAAGAAATAAAATCGTTTTATATTATATTATAGGTCGACCTTACTTATTAAAAGTGTAATCATAGAAAAACGATATGAATAAGTGAACATAAATTATTTATCATTATTTATAACTTTTTTTTTTTACGCCCACGTTTTCTATTTGTTTTCCTACTTGACCGACTGCTCAAAATTCATACTTTTTTTCGTTTGATTTTTCATCGCACGTGTCCGAAAATCAAAAAATAATATTTAAAAGAGGAGCTAGTTTTTTTTGTAATAACCAATAAAACAGGTTTTTTGTACAAACAATGTTTCTGAAATTTCAGACAGTTCAAGACTTCGCGTCGTGTCAATTTTTCATTTTTTTTTTTGGTATACCACCCATATGTATACTCAGTTTTACTTATAATTTTGCGTATACCTACGTGAATTGTTCGCAAAGTTCGGTCGGCAAAAAAGTTTCTAACGAAAGCGACGACATTTGCGATTCGAAAATAAAAGCGTACGTTAAAATACAAATTTTTATACTTATTAAAAACGTCGGACAAAACAAGACGTCCATAGGACGACCCGCAACCCGATGGATGGACGTACCTAGTCGCCAAATGGATTTATTAATGTTACACCGATCTTTGGCAGCGCCGGTCCTGCCGAACGGACCGCCGTTAAGTTGACGGATATGAAGGGGAACACTTCTATTGATCCTTTACCAATATTGATATAATTCAAATGGCGCTTTACGCTTAAACGGTCGTTATAGTTTCGTTCAAATTTTCGTTCGGCAAAAAGAGGATTAGTTAGTGTACGTAGTTGATTTTGAATTTGTATGGTGCAGTCGACTTCGATCGGCGGCGTAAACCCGTCGGTTGCGTCTTCGGGCGGCGGTCGCGTGGATAAGCGTCTCACATATCAAAACACCACGAGGAATACGAACGAAGAATAAATGCTCTACGGGCGGCGGCCGTGTGCGAAACGATGTCGAGAGTGAAGAGTGTATACGTGATGATATTATAATATGGGCCTCTACGATATTAATTTATTTCGTCGGTACACGAACACGTATGTGCCGAGATGAAAACAAAACGCACGAGTGCTCGTTCAAAATTCACGACGATGCTGGTCACAACAACAAGAGCAATGTGATTCTGTGTGTAACACAATACACTACAGTCGAATCGTTCGTAAACGTTTTAATAATCATTACGATACGCAGCGCGAGAACATCGTTTGTTCGTCTTGCAGCTTTTGCAGCGATTTTAGCGACATTCGTCGATTATTATTATAATTTTTATTTCGCAGACTCGAACGATTGTGTCGGGGCGAAAAACACCCGCCAACGTCTCGAAACATTCACAACTCCGTGGGGCATACGTAATGCGAGCGTACTTAAGACGCAACAGCGCAAAACCTATCACAAATATCAACCGACATCCTTCCACGCGCGTAGTTTGTTTGACCCTGTTCTCGGTCTTCCTCCGTCTCTTTTGTCATTTATTTATTATCTTCCCTTCTATTGTAACACGATATACACGTACAAAAGCTCTTCTTCGTGACCAATCATACCTTCCGCTTTTGTATTTTACTTGAAAATTTTCTCTGCAAAACACACTTCTTGGCGATTTTCCAGCTGCTGATCATCATTTTGCGCGTATTTTTGACCGTCAAACACGAACGCGTACACCTAGCGCGCCACGATTTTTTTTCTTGAAAATAATTCCAATTAACGAGTAAAAATAACTATTGTTTTTGTACTACGTGTAGATGATGATTATAGCGATTACAAACGCACTACGCGGTGTCTCGCCGCGTCCCTTTTCCATACATAAAATATACATGCATTAAGTCAAAACTATAGTTAAATATTTAAAATTCAAACTTTAAATATCTACGTTTTAATTTACAACTGACCAAAAAGATACCTCTCGAATTAAAAATAAAAAACCAACAATTGTAATATCGATCGATTTTAATTTGAGAAAAAAAATGTACTGCGGACATACAAAACTTCCCGAGATTGGATGGATCCAGTTTACAAGCTATTTCGTGTACACTGTTATAGTGTATCTACATACATATGGTTACTATTATTTTGATTATTACGTTACAAAGTAGATTTTTAGATTCTGAAAGTTTTTTTTTTTTTTACTCTTTTTTGAACTCGAACCGTTTCTTATAAACGAATTTCATTTGGGACGAAAATAATTCCCGAATGATATTTACGAGTAAACATAACGTTATATTATTCAACGGGTATTTCTTCAAATTGTTTGGAACGCGTAAATACTTTTTCCCTGTACACACGCTGCGTGTATTATATTATACTTGCTCGGATGTTTTGGAAAAACGAATCAAAGTTGTTTTGAAAAGAGAAGAATCCTTTTATCGGCACATGGTAGCAAAATAAAAAAATTTTAATTTCCCATACGCTCGTGTCCTATAAAAATAAATTTATATTTTTTCAAAGTTGGTACTCTTGTCGACGATCATCGGCTATTATTATCATTTTTCGGACAACATCTGCCGTCTTACAGCCGTAGCGAGATGTTATCACTGTAATCACAGACGAAGACAGGAGAAGGATGAGGTAGATAACTTAAGAGACAAAGTCGGCGGGTTTTCCTACTTTCCGCGGATCTTTGACGTCTAAAAGGGGGGAAAAAAAGAAAGAAATCGTTCGATTTTTCGACTAATAGAAATCCGAGGACTTTTTGATGAGTATTTCCGACGAGGAAATTTTTAGCAGGTCCGACGATTTTAACGATTTTCCCCCCCGGGGGGCAACACTGACTCGCGGCGTCACGTGTTTTCCGCGAATTCACCCCGTACTCGCATACCACATTTTATAGTCTTATAGTATTAGAAAACGCTGCGAGTGCGGAAAAAAAAAATCAAAATCAATAGCTCGTAGTGCGGTCGACAGAACGAGTCTTATTCGTTTGTATGGAATGGAAAAAAAAATAGGGATTAAGGGAAATTTATTTTACTTGTTGTGTGTGTGTGTACACACGGCTCGTAATAATATACGTACATTTCGCGGTGCTCGCGGCGTTTCCCGGGGTTTTGTGTCCGAACGCGTCGTGTTCGCCGTTACCGTGGTAACTACGGGCGTATACACCGCGGCGAGGCGACGGAGATAGAGCGATAGCTGCGCGTGCGGGGTGGGCGGCGGCGGCGGCGGGTTTAGGGGTGGTAAAAACGGAGGGGTAGCCGTCCGTTTCGTCGCGGCCCGCTCGGGCGTTTACGGTCGAAACGAGACTGCGTTTTTAAACCCTCCCCCGCCCCGGGCGATTATTAAACGAAAACGCACCCCCTCCGCGTCTCCTCGTGTTCGCGAGTGTCTCCTGTGTACAATACGCGTATATACAGTATCTCCTACTCGCCGTCAATCCGACACAAACTCGCCCGTCACCACGTCCTGCGCGCCGGGGAAAAGCGGAAAACTGCGACGTAGCGCGTTTTGTGCGTACTGTGGCTGTGGCGCGTGTTGCGGTGCGGAAAATATCGGCCGAACGCGCAGCAACGACGTGCAAACGTCGCGCAGAACGCGTTGCCGAAGCATAAGGAGGTGTTGGGCGAAACGATTGAGAAGAAAAGGAAAATAACCGAAAGCCGTCGATCGCCCTCGAAAACACGATTCTGAGCGAGGTCTGTAGTTCTGCGGGGAAAAAAACCGAATTCAACAACAGACAAAAAATAATTACGAAAACCCGTACAAAGAATATAAATCAATATTCTTTTCAAATCGGATTTGAACGACGCGTGAAAATTTCGAACCGTTTGGACAACGGGGGGGTCGACACGATTTTATTGTCAGTCGCGCTATAGCGCGCGCAGTTCGCGCATCGTCACGAATCGCAACGTTTTTCGACATTTTTTTTTTTTTTTTCGTACCCGTTCGGGCAGATCGTTTTGAGTTTTTTTTTCATCTCGATTCTTGACAAACGAATTCGAAGGCGAATTTTTTTCTAAAAAATAAGTCAAAGGATCAACTTTTTTCCAACATAAAACGACTAAAAAAAAATCGTAGGTACCAATCGCGATTTTAAGCAAGCGTTTCGATGAATTTTCATTTTTGTTCTGTACTCAAAAAGGTAAAAAGTTGCTTTTACGAAACAAAACATTCGTCACTAATGTTTATTTCGTGTTTGAATATAAATCATACCCGTTTGACACGCACGTTTATGTGTACCGATTTATATATATCAAAGTATTACGTCTTGTCGGATTAATAGAAATCTTGCCACACGCACAATAATAATATAACAATCAATAATGATTACTATTGTTATTATAGTATGCGTGTAAATGCAAAAGTGCTAATTAAAATTAATCCTAAAAGGTTTAACCACTCAAAATGTTTTAATCGAGACAATTTGGAGCTGATTACCGGCTATAGTATCGGCTTGTTCACAACAATGTTTAAAAGAAGTAAGATTAATTTTAAAGATAATATTTTAACGTTGTATAACGCCCGCGTATAATTATTACTCTATTTTTCGTATCCGAATCTGATCTCACATGCCGCGAACTTTAAAAAAAAAGGAATAAATTATTTCTCAATAGTTCTTCAAAATTACAACCTATAATTTAAAAACAACAATACGTTATTCATTGATTAATATACATCTTCGCGATGAAAATAAAAGTTTTAAAAAAATAACATTTTAATAAATTTAAATGTTTTCAACAACTTTGTTTAATAAATTACAAATCCTCGCGAAATTGTTTACAATGCGTTGTAAACAGATCATCTACTTTTCTATAGAAATTGTTCGATTCGGAGATATAGGACTAAGATAAATTACAGACGCTAAGTAAAAATATTTAATTATTTTTAAAAAAACCCGATCGATTTTTCCATAAATGTACATAGTATATACTGTTTGACGACGAATTACCTATTTGTAATAAGGCTTCACCCAACTATTGAAGGCTATTTCAAGACCTTCGTTCGTAATATTATTATACAAACATTTCATTTGTTGGATATTTTAATAATTGAAAAACACATTTTGTAGAACCAAAACACATAATATTATACTTAGTACTTCGGTATCCCAAACACTCCGTGGCTATAATCGTAACTAAAATTTTAAATGCTCAAACTCATTGTAGTAACTGTTAATAACATTTGAGTCTTGAGAAGCGAGTTTTATACATAGTTTCTACGCGAGCAATTAAAGTTTCGTTTGAAATCCACAGAAATTAAAATCGTAGTGAAATTTAATTGCTTGGCCTGATTTATGTATACATATTTATAAGTATAATAATAATTTTGGTATAAGATAATACACCGTTTAAAATAATTTTGCGATTAAATATAACAGGACATAAAAGTGTACCACTTGTTAATTTTAACGGGATTTGTCTCATATTTTGTATCGAACGCAAAACATTATCACTCAAGGCACTTAAACAACTATTAATGATCGAACAAATTCTTTATTTTATTGAAATTTGTTTGAGCACAATCTGTGGTCTCAATGTAAATTGAAACGATGCATGCCATATTTTTATTTAATTTTTTCTAATTTTACCCACGATTAGTTAAATAAATAAGAAAAAAAAATAGATAAAATGCATGATTATAGAGTCGTTTGTAATGACTTTTGCATCAGGACATAGTCTGAATTCAACATATATTTACTTATGTAAATTATTTTAAGTACAGGCGGTAAACGACGCTAATTACTAATGTTGTTATGGATTTTTAATGAATTTTGTATAGCAATTTAAGTATAGGTTCAACCGAAACTGAATTGTACTAAAAGCTTAAGTTTACGCTCTCTAAATACGGTGTTATTATTGTTGACATAAATTATCGCTCGCCTAAACATAATTTTTTGGCTAGAATAAATTAAAAACTAGCATCTCATTTTAACGTCAAACGACTTGAATAATTATTTTAGAACAATTTGTATTTACATAAGTTATTTTTTTTTAAGTACACAACATTTTGATTTGTTCAAAAACGCGTGTTTGAATACCTGTATGATTATTATTATAGTTGAAACTAAAAATTAGTAAAAGTTTTCAGGTTACCAAAACATTTCTATGACCAGTAGTGAAATAATTATTGTACGTAGTATCCGAATTCTTAATTGTATAATGTACTTAAGTTTTAACAGTGTTGCGATTTACAGCACGTTAGGCACACATATTTTTTATCTTTTGTGGTACGAACTATCAACGGCGAACTTACGGAGATCTTAAAGGAATCGGGTACTTATTCGTGAAAAAATTCACTTTCGTTCGTTGATATTTTAATGTTTTTTCCGAACACATAGTTTCTTTACTCTTACGAAACCTTCAACTATACATTATAATAGTTGTCAATACTATATTGGCGTTTATAGTGTAGATTTGAAATACTGTATTTTAATGTTTCGGTTTAGAATAAATCTGAAACTATACAGTTCTCGCACAAGGAACTAACATAATTTTTTATCATAACGCTATATTATACAAATGGTAGACTCGAGATTTTTAAGGTTTTTCAAGTAGACAGTCCTGTAAAAAAATTAAACGACTGTTGCTTTAATTTATTTAAAAATGATTAATTAAGTACTGCAGGCCGGCACATAATCATAACCGCCGCGGCTACATTCGCACGATGTTCGCGAAATATTGGATGCAATGACAAAACGAACTTTATGAATATTGAATACAGCGAATCGAGTGCAAATTAGTGTGACGTTTTAATTACAATCGAAATAAAAGATGGTCTAATTATTGAAAAATTAACTCAAAGAGGACGCAATCAATACAAATATCACAATATTAACGGCTATTGTTTAATGTATAACTATTTCAAGTGAACTTATTCCACGGCCGATATTGAAAATTGTTTAATGCCCGTATACATTTGCGTGCCGCAAGGTGAAATAAAAATGGCTACACTTTTTTTTTTCATTATTTTACGTGGTTTTTTTTTTTATTTAAACTTTATTTTTTTTCTCTGTAATTCAAAATATCATTAAAATAGAAAAAAACGTAATATTAAATAGTGCACGCGATATCGGTCACCGCGATTCGGTTGGTTTACACTTTACAGTACAGCGTCTATCTATAAAGATGTAAAGTTTTCATCAAATAAACAGCGCCAAATTTTCACGCGAAAGTTCCTCGTTTCTAATAATTCGTATTTTGAAAATGGCATGAAAATCGTTTGAATTTACGGACTCGTTTGTAATTTGCTTACTTTTAACTATTCTATAGTGAACTGCGTGAATTAAAAGGGATTACAGAGAAAAAAAAAAAATAATAAATACATTTTTTTAGAGAAATAATTATTATCGTGACGAATAAGCATCACGGAGTTTTTACGTTTTTTATATTCATCGGTTAAAACTAAGGCTGGGACGCTTAGACGCACTAAAATCCACACGCTCCGAAAAAATATAGCCAGGAAAGGTCTGAGAGAATGCGTTATACCGCAAAAATGGCCACAAAAAACGACCGGTAAAATTTTTTTTTAACTAAATTTTTTTATTACGAAAAAAAAACCAAAGTTAAAAATTTAGAGCTCGGACACGACGCGTCAATATTCTTTCGGAGACTGTATTGTTTTACAAAACATAAAATCACAACCGTGTTTATAACAGTTTTTTTTGTGTCCCAACATCTCGACAAGAGTTGGGTTTTCGGTCGACCGACGAATCGATTAAATTTGAAATGTCGTTAGGTCGCGCGATGCGTAAATGTGCATTGAAACTAAGAGTATGACCGACAAAAAATGCCCTAAAAAACGGGAAAAAAAATATGCAAAACAATAGTTTTCACTGGGTATAAATCATGTGTTCCGTAAAAAAAAAAAAATTTTTTGTACACGGAAAGCGTTGATCGACCGAAAAACGGTGTAGTTCGTAGAACACATATCGAAACCGAACAAAATATGTTGAAGAAATTCTCAAACAGAGTATACACCGAACGCCAGTCGGTTTAATTTACCGACAAAATCTGAAAAAATTCTCGGGTTAATACTACGATCGAAACGTACAACGCACGTGTTGTTGCACACACACACGTTTCTTCCCCCGTGCCGCCGGCACACACCGTGAACTCCACGAAAACCCGCCGTCCCGTGAACCGTCGTCGTCGCGTCACATGTGCGCCACGGCGGCGGCGGCGGCGGTTCATTGCCCCCCCGACCAATTTAAATATATATAAGGTACGCTGCGGGGCAAAATATTGTTTTAACAAGAGTTTAGATTGTAAAAACGCACGGGTCAGCGGGATGATGACGCGCACGCGGACAACCCCGGGCGGAGTGACGGGGAAAAAAAAAACACCGTGGCTATAATCCGGTTTTGGGGTGAAACGATAAGAGGAGTCGGTATTGAAAAAAAAACGAAACGTGCAAATGATTATTACGTACACCGAAAATAAAAACTCGGGGTTAGCGGCGTTCTATAATTTGGCACGGCCCGCGAGCAGCAGCAGCAGCAGGGGCAGTTGGTTTCGTGTCAATGACCCTCGCTCGCGTGTGGTTCGTCGCCCCTCTCCGGGTTCGGTTTTGCTGCGCGCACACACACACGGTGCAGCACGAGACCAACGGGATACCTACTACGCCATGTGGTGTTTCGGCGATGCGTTTTATAAATATAAAATGTATTTATTATTTGCCGTCCCTCCGGTCGTCACCCCGAGCGCGGTGCGTATAGCAGTTACACGAGCGGTTTTTTATAAATATTTTTTTTACGATAAAAAAGAAAACGACGGTGCGTGCTGTTCTCGATGCGCATGTGTTGTCGAATACGCGCAAGTCGCAAAAGTCAGTACTCAAAAGTCTACAAAAGTCAAGTACTCGGCGGCTAACGATTAGGGTCAGTGGCGCAACCTGAGGGGGACTCAGGGTCCCTTGGCACATCGTACGATTCTCTGTGTTCTCAGTTATTTTCATAAACTCGTGTTTGATGATCGAGAATTTTACGGAATTATACATTATAGATATGTGTATGATTCGTTTTTTTTAAAACCTCGCGTAGAAAATTTTTAGAAAGCGACTGTTTCGCTAGATTCGTGCGTGAAACGCAGCGATACATGTACAATATTCGTAAACGTTGTTCTACAGGGAATAAAGTTTGTATGCTTGAAGGCTAAAATGATAGTAAACGCATAGATAGTGGGCATATATTTTCATTTTGGACGCGTCACTTTGTACACGGATTATGTGTTCAAAATGCGCGTGTTATAACTCGTTGTAACTCGTGCTCGTGGTGTCGATTACAAAAACTCGAAATATACCGTCTAGCCGGAACAATAGGTAACGACATCATGATTACGCCACACAAATGGCATTTTTACACGCAAAAACAACGGTAGACATAGGCTGAAAGTATAGAAATGCTGGTATATCTATTACATCGTGGCGTTACAGTTCAGCAGAAACTCGTTCGTGAAACTTACGTTTAGAGTCGCTAACACATATTATGTATATAAAAAGTACACAAAAATTATGTTAAAAAAATTCCGTTGTTTGTACGTGTCGCCGGGGTGAACTGCACAAAACCGTCGTACACAGTCGTACAAACATTTTTTTCAATTAAAATATTACCAAATTTAAGTGCGATACGTGAGAAATGCATAATTTCGATTTTTAAACTGTTGTCACTGAAAGTAAAAAGAATAAAATATAGTTCGACACTTGAACGAAACTCGGAGTGCGCGCATCCACGGTGTCGTGGGCCATCACTCTGTATCTTTTTTTGCATTTAGATAGTATAAATAAAATTTTACCATTAAGATAGTAATATGAATTGAAAAATTACACGATCGATTACAATTCGGTTGCCCACCGACTTTCAAAGTGTGCACCGATTGATTATTGTGTGGTCCATATTTTAACCGACGAAATTTAAAAACGTGGAAATTTCGTTGAAATCACGACGAGATGATAGTACTGCGCGTACCTTGGAAAATTATATCGTATACGTTTTATAAATGATATATTATTATTGTTGTTGTTCTCGCGCGGAGGATGATTAATGTTTTGCGTGAATAATTTTGTCGCGTAACAATATTGTGTAATTTCGAAATAATTATTTTGTTATGACACACACGCAACTTAACAACGTGTTTCGGTCCCATTTCCTACGTGTATACAACAATAATATCGAATGCACGATGGTAATGATGATAATCGACTCATTATTGTCACGTATTCCAAACGTTTGTCAAAAACAAAAAATCTAAAAAAAAATACGTGCGGCGTTGTGCGTGTTACTGGGGTGTGTTCATAAAATAATCATTTTTCGTGCAGCGGCGGGGGGGGGATGACGAGGGTGGGCGGATGAAAAGGGTGGGTAGAAAAGCCATTTGAAACCGTTTCACCACCGCGCGCGATACGCGCACTGCTATGACGCGCACACGAGTATTGTTGTGTTGTGTTGTATGGGTAGTATTTTTTAGTATTTTAGAGTGTCGTTTTACCGCTGAAAGAGTGAATTTTTACAAGTTAAAAGATGACGTACGTATAGTTTTGCCGACAACGGGATAGTAGCGTGAAGCCAGTGATCCAAAAAAATCGTTAAAAGAGAATGACGATACGTTGTGTTTGAGCGTTATAGAAGGAGGAATATACCACCGTTTTTTCATTAAACTATTCGGTCGAGTATAGTTGTTAATGGGCTGGGCTTGTTACCCGAAGAAATATTTTGTTTATTTATTCTTTAGCCGGTTGCCTGTGACGGTTTAAAAATCGAAATTTTGCATTTTAAGTTGTTTGTTCACAATAGTTAAAGATTCGTAGTTAGAAGTCTCGTACCAAAAATACATATTGCGTTTGATGTACTGTCGTTGGCCAATTTTATAATAATCATTTTTCTTTCAAAGTCATTGGGATTTTTAAAATAATTTACCTCGTTGTTGATAGTTAGATTTTATCAATATTTTTTTTTTTATAATTGAAATTCAAAAAAAAAAACCCAACGACAGGTTTTCTGAAAAGTAATCATTTTACAAAACAAAAATTAGTTAAATATTGTTCTGTTTGCTACGGAACTAAGATTCCCTACTAAGGCGGAATTCGATAGCAACTCTTTCGGACATTAATGAATTGTATAAAAATTTTGAAAAAAAATTCGTTTTTGAGAGTCCCGAAATCGTATTGCGTTCTCTGTCGTGACGATTTTCATACGGAAATTAGATTTAATCACAAACTATTTCTTATAATAATTGTAATGTATTCGCAATTTTTTCCCAAGTATAAAACTATACGCCGTTTATAATATGCCGTATGTTTAGTTGTGCACAACAGCGCACAAGCCAATCAATAATAATTATTAGAAAACTTGTATTTTAAACTATTTTCGGTACATCGTTATGGACGTGGGTACGGTTAAAATATCGTATTGGGATCGTTACGGATAGTTTTCTGTTTAAACTTGTTTCATCGAATTCACGCGGTTTTCTTTTTTTTAACAAAACAATATCAAAAATTTTTACACCACTTTGCGTCGTCGACGTCGGGGTCTATACTACTAGTCTATTACTACACATAAAAAATAATCTTACAAAAAACGCCTCTTACCTGGCTGTAAATTTCCTCGAGGTTTAGCTCCCAGTATGGCCAAGTTGACGTTGGCTTTTCGCCCGTCGATGATCGGGTTCGGTTCTTTGCACGCCCTCTCGGCCGCGGGCCTGTCTCCCATGATCACCTGAAGAACACCAAAAAAAAAAAATAAAAAACGTGTAAATGTTTCTCCGTCGTTATATTACTACGATATTATTATGTTTGACGGGACACGATCGATATTCGGCGAGAGCAGATGACGACGATGGACGGAAATATCACGACGTGAAAACGCGCACGGGGCACAAAATCGAATTACGCGCGTCGAGCGCAAAGGCGAAGGAAGAAGAGCAATAATAAAATTATTATCGTACGAACGTCGTTTTACGCGCGAACGAGACGGGTCGGTCACCGAAAGGTGGCGCGTTACACCTGTCAAAGTGAAACGTCAGAAACACGGTGAAAAACCATAGAATGCTTTTCTGAATGCGGTTCGGAGTGTTTAGGCGGTGTAAAAATATCTTTCTTAAATATCTCTCTTCCGAGAACGTCGAAGCAGAGGAATTTTTAATTTTTGATAATCGAGACATATTATACGTATTGTTGTCGTTTCGTTTGTGACACGGACGAACCATAAGCCCTCTTTTAATAGTTCGGGCTATAAAATAAAATTGCATTGCATTTGCATTTGCATGGATGGACGACCGCTGGGGGTCTTTGAACTATTCCAGGCTATGCGCCTTTGCTAGTGGAGAAGGTGGGTTTTCTGATGGAGTTCTGTTACGAAGTTAAGTTTGGGTTTAGGAGATTATAAAGAGGACGAGGCCCATTCTATTGGACGAGTTTTTGGATTTGCCACTATGAGTGGGTAAATAGGGGACCAAGGTTCTGGATGTGAGAGAAGTGTGAGTTCCTGTAGAATAGTGCGGAGGACTGTTTGTCGATGGTTTTCTTTACACTCTGGAGTCCGGCAGATGCAATCTTGTTCCTGACGTAAGTTGGAACACCAAGGATGGTTCTGGTGCCTATGGTTTGAACGGCCTCGATTCTTTCCCATTGGGATTTCGTGGCGAGGGGGGCCCCTAGTAAATAAAATTAAAAACAAACTGCGGGTTAATAGGTGTAACACCTCCCCCCCCCAGGCTAACAACAGTTTGCGATATCATACGACGATATGGGAACGCAGCAGCTCAATCGTAGGCAATAAAATACTGCGAATTTCATTTGAAAACTCTGGGCACGTTAAGCTTTTATCGCGGACACTTTGAGCTCGTTTTAGTGGCGATTTGCTGGCGCAACGAATTTTTACGAGTGTTTAGGCGGTGTAAAAATATTTTTAAGAATATCTCTCACTCTTTAAAAACTCTTGCGAGAACGTCGAAGCAGAGGAATTTTTAAGTTTTGATAATCGAGACATACTACGTATTGTTGTCGTTTCGTTTGTGACACGGACAAACCATAAGCCCTCTTTTAATAGTTCGGGCTATAAAATAATATTAAAAACGCGGGTTAATTGGTGTAACACCTCCCCGGGCTAACAACGGTTCGCGATATCGTACGACGGAACGCAGCAGCTCGATCGTAGGCAATAAAATACTGCGAATTTCATTTGAAAACTCTGGCCACTTTTATCGCGGACACTTTCAGCTCGTTTCAGTGGCGATTTGCTGGCGCACAGCAACAGGGCACACCGTTTTCGCGCGGTGGATAAACCACGAGAACGCCGTACACATTTTACGGTCCCACGTCGTACCTGCTGCTCGTATATACACGGACGAGAAAAAGGAAATAAAATGGAAATGAATGTCGCGCGCGAGACCTCCCGGCGGACGGAGCCACGCAATTATGTCGCTCGCATCCGGAAAAGCGATTTGTCCACACGCGCGTTCCACGAAGTATGCGATATTGTGTTTTACTGTTTTTATTTAATACAGTACGCTACGACTCGTTTCCGCACGGAATTCGCGTTGTTCTGCACAAAAGGGCGATCAAAACATAAAACGATAGTTTGTAACCGCGTATTTTTTGTATTGATGATGACGAAAAAACATAGTTTAGAAATTGTAGTTCAAACGATTTGTTCAATATATATAATATCTGAATGCAACACGTTATGATGTGGATCGTCGCTTTCGAAAGTACGGTTCTGGGCGAGCTCAGTTGTCTAGTATACGTCGTGCAGGTAAAAGAAAAAAAGTTTAACGATAAAAATGGTCCGAAAATTCCGAAAAACCCACGTGTGAAAATTTTAACACGCGATATCGATCGTAATGGTACCGGACAAATACTCGCCACTCTAGCGGGCAATAAATTTGTGCGTTTTCGGTCGCAACAAAATGTGTAGAAAAGCCAATATCACAACTGTTTGTGATGTTCAAAGTTAAGAGATACTCTCTTGTTACCCGAAAACGCCATCGAAAACCTGAATTTTTAATATTCTCAATTCATTCTCGGGGTATTACTCGAAAAGTAAGCGAAATTTGAAAACGTCTAGGGTCGATGTATCACCGCGGTCGATAAACCTGCCGGAAAAGTTATTGGTTTTGAAAATCGGAGCATTCTTTTCAAACGTAAACTTCATCACAAACCTTTTTGGTTTCAAACTTTTCGCCGTAAAATTCTCTAAAAACTCCCAATTTTTTTTATTTTTCAAATCTGTATCGTTAGTTAGACTATAACGTTAAGAATAAAAACGCCCAAAATGAAATAAATTTAGAAATCACAATAATATATATATATATATGATGACAAAGTACCTACCAATTACTCGCTATTGGCTACACGAATTTCAAAACCCATTTTATAAACTCATTAAAAACCAATTTAAACTATATTAACCCACGTGTGTTGGATTTTTTTGGAAAACTTTTCTTTTTTTTTTTTTTCAAAAACCCTGCAGTGCTTGTATATATATATATCGTAAATTATGATTTGCGGGTCGTAATTCGTATTTATATAGCCTCGGTTCGGGAGCATACACCTAAACCGGAAAAGTTTTCACGATAATACCTATTCAAAACTTACACCCACATATTTTCTTGAACTTCTCGAACACAACGGAAAACACGATAATGTTCTGTGTGTTAAAAGTCGTTCGTACCTATATCATATTATACGCTTACAAATGTACAGTTTCACGAACGTGTACAATATAATAATTGCAAGTACGGAAAATTATTCAAACACACGCGCAACACACCACGATGTTTCACAAACTATATTTTTTACACTCGACACCTCCACCCGCGTTCTGCGCAGCAAAGTTATAACTGCTGCAGCAGTTGGTGCCATCATATACAGACTGATAGCTACAGATATACAAATAATTGTATAAAAATGAAAAAAAAAAAAAATTTATAAGAAAATGTGTGTAGGCTTACAAAATAATAAAAAAAAAACCTTAAAAAAAAGCCAAGTAACCTACCTACATGCTGTACGTGTATATTACTATGAATGGTTTTTTTTTTATTAAATTTTTGTACTTAAGGAGGAATATCATTTTATTTTTAATGGTTCGGTTAACACACACTTATAGCGGTTTACGATGATCCTAAAAAATATTTATTTTTTTATTTTTCAGTCAGTCACAAAGGTTTAACAATTAAAATGTTGAATTTTAAGTACTTATTATTCGTAGTTATGGAAGTCCGTAACTTCAAATATACAGTCCATTCACCTTTCTTGATATTATGATACACTGTCGTTGGCCGATTTCGAAAAATAAACTTTTTGGTTTTTTAAAGTCGTTAGGGTTATAAAATTGACCACGTACTATAATAGTGAATCGTAATCACTTTTCGAAACAAAAATTACTTAGTTATTGGAACCATATAAGATTCCCTACGAATAGAGTCTACTTCTATAGAAATACAGTACGCGTTCTGGCGGAATTCGATAATAACTTTTTCGAATATTCCGTCTAAATATTGTTTTGTGTAACATGATTAATTAATATTAATAATTATTGCGTATGTTATTCTTAATAACGGTCACAATAAATCGTATGACGTACTTTCGAAATTTTTCGATCACTTTGCTATAACAATACATTTGTTGCGATAAATTCTCGTGTAGTTTTTAAGACACAAAAAAAAAAAAAATGCTTTACAGACATCCGCGTAGATGAAAACCCTGCAAAATCAGAGAAAACGAATTACGAATTTGTTTCGATTTCACAAAAAAAAAAAAAAAAAATAGACGGATCATTAAACTTCCGACTAAAATGTTAGTTATACATTTAGAATCCTATTGAAACAAAAGTCTCGTAAACGACGATGTACTGGAGCGTTTCAAAAACACAACTATCGGGATTGTTTTTATACATAATCTTGATTACACTATATAATACGAAATATTATATCATTTTCATGGTTAGATCAAATTTTCGAACAAGTTTAATGATTTTTGAAAACCCATTACGTACACGAAAGCCAGGTAAATTATATGTATTTACGTCAACATATCGTTGGACGTGATTTACGTCAACATTTACATTACGCGACGGGAGATTGCTTTGACGCTCAAACGTGCTGATGATGTTTACTTTACGATCACAGAACCTCATTTCCGATCACATTAAAGTTCAAACGAAGTAGGTACACTCAAATCAAAAAGTATATTATACACGATGAAAAATATTACGTAGTAGGTAGTATAGTAAGTATAGTTGGAAACGTTTGATCATCTCAAACTTGAAAAAAAAAATGTCGGATTCACGATACTAATTGAAAAAAAAAAAAATACGTAACGCACGCTAATCAAGTACGGGAATAATAATTTATTCGCACTTTTCGATTTATCCGAGGCAATGAAAATCGAATACCTATACGTATTTCCCGCCATGGTTTGAAGCAATGTAATCGCGGTATCAATGACCAATTTCTCAAAAAAACGTTACGCGCGACTTTATTAATCGCTTGAAGAAACGTTAACATTCCATAATATTATAATATGATTGCATCGCTTATGTACATAGTTGAACAATCTTTGAAATTTTTCTTTTAAAAATCTGATTTATAAATTACATTCTACTTTATTTTGATTGATACTATAGGTACTGACGTTGTTTACACCGATTACGCGTCTAAAAATATGTACCGAGTAAAACAGTAAAAATTATCGAAACCAAACTTAAACGATTTACATTTTAAGTAGGTATTTCATCGATGTGAATTTTACGGTGATCGAACCGTTTATTTTGAACCCATTTCGTTTGTGGGCGTAAGTTGTGAAAACTAAACATTTCGCGACGGTCGTTTTTAGTTTAAGCTCCTTTGAACGCCCAAGATCACGCAATAATTTATCTCTGAATTTTAGGCGTACGAAATTCCCCGAACCCCTTTTGTTGCTATACTTAATTTCAGTTTATTAATCGTTTATGCATATTTGAATATAAACGCGTCACTACTTAATTCAATATTTTAAGAACTCACGTTGGATATTTAAAAGAAAACTTTTGAGACATCAAAAATAACGGTCTTTTCTCCGACCGGCATTAAAACTGTATCCTCCAAAACTAACTTACACGAAATGCAGGATGCATACTTTATAAACTGTTGAATATTAAACAAGTTTTGTTGCGTACACTTTTAAACGGGATACATTACAGCGTTTAGTTTAAAACGTATTTTTTTTTTTATCTCAAATTTTACTCTTGTGATACTCGGGTCAAATAGTTATTAATTTTCTTTTTTTTTTTTCATTTTTACGAGACATCAATAAAACGATAAAAAAAATCACGACATCGCAGTAATCCGTTTGATAAGACGCTCGTATTATAGTTTCTTTCCAACGTGAATTTACGGTATGAACTATTGGACCGTTTTAATTTATTACATCCGTTTTCGTTCTTTGTTTCTTTGTTTATACAAAACGCAAACTCAAAACATTATACGAGAAACCCTTCGCCCATGCGGTTTTCGCCGTTTTTACAAAACATTCGCGTGTTTGTAATTTTTTTTTTTTCAAACGCGGTACCTAACGATTAAAATACCGGTCAAATTGAACGGTAAACAACAGTATAATATCTATTTTGAAACAGGCGACTAGAGTTTTTATAATCCATAGAATATAACGATATTATAGTTCCCATATATTATTATAATTTGTACGTAGGATGAACAAGCGTGTTTATTTTCGAAATCGTTGCGGAACGAAAAGCACGGGACATTTTCAATTCTGCACCAACCCTCGCGTTCGCGTCCCGTATTTGAATGTTTTTATGCTTTTTAACGCGTGCAAGTGGTCGTCTAACGTTCCGCTCGCGCGGCTCGTGGTCTTGTATACACATACACATACACACACACACACACATACACACATACACACACACACGTAAACATAACCATTACCACACAGGTACACAGGGACAAGGTTTGGCGAAGGGTCGAACGACACAAAGTATGTGGACACGCGAACGTAATAAATTCGTATCCATTACCGTATTAAATATTGAAAACTAACGATAGCTACGTCGATAACACACGCGCTGGTCTTGTATAATATAACGTAACTGTTACGGCGAGTGTTGGGATTTATTCGGGGTACTTGTAACGTGTACAGGCAAAACTGTAGTTTTCTCTCCTTTGAATGATTAAAATTGAATAGTGTTCGGATTATACTGCAACCATGTGTACATACAGTTTATACCCACGTATTTTTTTTCTGTAACCGAGATTTACAAATCAAAAATATTAACGCGCGGATACTGTTTCCGACCGAATTCCGAGTTAATGGGTGCAATACTTACGAATTGTTTTGTTTTTTTTTTTTTATCTGAAACGTCTGTACTATAGGTATTACGTTTATTCACTGTGGAATCGTGTAAGTTTTGTGTAAATTTAACGTTTTTTCGTTTGAGCTGTACGTCATTAGACCAGGTATCACCTATGCGCTTATTCACACTAAATCACAACAAAATGATCGAGTCTTGGATCGCTCGAGACGCGTGCGGAAAAAAAATAAGAAGCTCATCTGAAAACGTTACACACAATAACACCACCGTCTCTTCCCGGCATTGTGGTCACTATACTACACGTCCATGACGCAGCAAACGGCGATAAATTTAACGTGTTAACCTACGCCAAAGAAGCGTGCGGCACCACCCCAAAGACGTCGATTTGAATTTTAAACCAATATCTTGTCCACTCGGCTACCCCCGGTGTTTGATAATATGTGGTAGGTAGGCATACGTAAAAAAGCGTACGTCGAAGAACGTGAATTGGGCTTGGTATAAGTTGTCGCGGGGACGGAGAAGTCGAAAGAAAATCGACAAAGATTCGTGGTGTTTTTCAATTTTGAATAAACCCCCCCCCCCCAGTGTGGAAGACTTTTTAAAAACAAAGATTTTCGGTTTTTCTGCACGTATACCGAACACCTGATAATTTGTTCGATATTGTACACAAATAGGCATTTTTATTAACTCGTTAACGTATTTTAGATTCTGAGCGTCAGCGTTTTAACAATGACGGTTTTTTTTTTCTAGTAGGAAAAACGCTCCGACTTTAACGTTTGTAAAAAGTAGATAATCGACCCGAGACGGTACTTCGTTTGAAGCGTCTTTTGAAATTTCGATTATTTTTGAAGTTATGAGCCAAAAACGAAAACGTCCCGATTTTCGAAACTGCTTCGTTCGACTTGAATTTACATATATGTTCAACGAGTTTACTGCTGAAATTTCGATCGGTTTTGATCATTTTTAATGGGAGTTATGGAATTCACTCGGTTATTATTCGACAAAACCTCTAGTTTTTATGTTTAAGTATCGAAACTTTAATAAAATCCGAACAAGACGGTTTTACATATGTGGTTGAAAAATTCAGAAAATTCGTTCACAAAATTTTGGTTTACAGCCGATTTCACGTTAAACTCGTCGTTCCGGGCGGCCGTGTATCGCTTATGGGGGAACAAATAATTACGGGGAACGTGTTTTTTACACATCGATTCGGATCTTTCGATCGTAATGTCCAAAATAAAGATCGGACCGAGCCGAAACTTTCACATAATACTAAAACAGGAAAGACACGGATTCGATAAAAGTTTTTATTGTTAAATTAATGTTTTACCACGACGTATATTAGAAAACTGAGCTCGCTCCGAATCGTATTCTCGAAGGCGATGATTTACCGTTGCTTTCAGATATTGAACGACGCGTTTGAAATACAACTTCTAAACTATGGTGACCCGGCCAAAGCGTAGTTCGCTGCTCGGTCAAACTACCTACGCGATCTACGTGTGATCTCGGCTTTTTTTTTTTCGTTAACCCGATAAGTTAATTTTTTTTCTTCGATTTAACTCGTCATCGTTCAGTGGAATTTGTAATAGTTAAAAACAATTTTCGTTTAAATCTTTAAAAATAAAATGTGAATTGAAATTACGAACCGTATTGTACAGCATTGTTTTGAGTTATACGGATTTGCTGTAGTTTTATCGATTAAATGAACTAAAAATGTTTAACTTTTCACCTTTGGTTTTATCAAGTAACTTACTAACGAGTGACAAAAAAAGTTGTTAGCTCGCCCGCAGCCTTGCAAAAAAAAAAATAGGTACGCGTTCGAACTGCACGCGGAAAATCGCGTGTCTCATCTGCATAATTCATGAATATACATGTGTACAACAAGCGTACGACTCGATCACTCGTATTGTACAGGACCTGACGTCACAACCGACGACGGCCGTTCAGTGACGTTTTATGCAATCTATCCACCTCGGTTGTACTTTACAACTTGACGACCACGTGTATTTTTTTAGATTCTGAGCGTAGCGAAAAACGTATTGTTCTCACGACGATGGGTTTTTTTTTTACGAACAACTCGCTAAGGGCATAAGGAACGCTCCGACTTCTTGTACGTTCAACACCTCCAACGAAAAGGCTTTGGACTCTTAATATTGTACTCCGAGGGGTCTTAAACTTGACGAAAAAATTTAAAAAGCAGATGTAATTTGACCGAAAACGTTAAAATCTACGGCTAACGCGTTTTTCGACACAATCGACTTGGTTTTTCGACTTCCAAAATAATGAAACTTTTACACAAATACAGGTTCGATTCGAGTTTTGAGTGACTTGAAAAAAATTTTGAGCTAGAACTCTAAAGTGTTCGACAATTTCCGTTTTCTTTGTGATTTTGGTTCGATAAAAAATTTAATTTTTTACACGGTTAAAAACATGTACATATATACGCTTATAAAAAAATTTTGAAAATCCATAGTGACGATTTTATTTTTTTTTTTAGTCGTTTAAAGTTCGTTTAAATGGTCGAAAACTGGTCCTTTGACTTATTTACAGAAAAAAATTCTCACAAATTCGTTATTTGATAGTTTAATTTAAAATATGTTATGCGAGACGAAATTCGCTATCTGACGAAAACCACTCCAAAAGAATCTGCTCAATAGAACGCGTACAAGAGTTGAAAAACTGTGAAATTTGGTTACGACAAATCACGCGCACTATTGCGCAATCGATACTAATATCGGACATTAAACTCCGCAAATTACAATCCAAATTCGCACGCGTTGTTTAAATCAATATTCTTTTTTTGTTCATCAAAATATTTAAATCAATATTCTTCATACGTTCGGACCATTTTTATTGTTGAATTCGGTTTTTACCAACATGGTGTACTACGCATTTTCGAAGACTTTCGGACATCGAACCACAACTTCGAAACTAGCAAACATCTCCGTCAAACTGCCCGGGCGACCTAGAGTGATCTCGGATTTTTTACACGTCGATTTTGTTTTCGGGCCACCACGACAAAACAGGACGAGCCGAAACTTTCACGCGACATCGAAACGGGTAAGATAAAAAAGTGGTTTGAGAAGAGCGATTTCGAAATATTTTCGACCTAAGAGACGTCTGAAACTCTCGAAAAATGTACCAGAACGACGCGCACTGCGAGTTTTGCTCGTCACAACATATCGAGGGCCACGCAATGTCACCGCTCTCGGAGACGTTACGTGACGCGTTCGAAAATTCCGAACCACCCTTGATCCACCCACCCAAAGCGTCAAACCGCCGTCCACGCGACCCAGAGCGATCCCGGGGTGGTTTTTTTTATTTTATACAACATAATTTGACGCGACCCCCGTCGACGGCCTGTCCGCGCTACACCGGTCGAGTTTCGCAAAATCGATGTTTGATTTCGAATAACATCGAGCGTTGATTGACACCGTGTTGTTGATTTGTGCGACGATCGGCAGGCGCAGAGCGAACCCGCGGTAGCTGAAGCCTGCACATTTTTTTCGGCGAGTATAATAATACTAGTAGAGCGGTACACCAATAGGTACGAACGTCGAACAATGAGCGAGTTAATTAAAACTGGGACAAACTGTACGTTTTTTTTTTTTTTTACGTCAGAAACCATAACGGCGTCGCCGCGTACAGAGTCGTCACCGGCTTTTGCCTCCTCCGTGTAACCTCTTTGTGATAACACGCCACATACGTGTGTTGTAGAGCTGCTGCTGGTGGTATAATGTAACGTGCATACATAATGCACACACGCGCGCACACACACACACGCATACACACACACGCACACACACGCACACACACACACACAAACACACATACACGCATACACACACACACACACACACCCTAAACATCTGTCGAACAAACACAGAAACACACGCGCCGACGCACGCTGAGCACAAAAAATTATTTTTTCTACAATAATTACGTACACCGCACAAACTAAAGGTTTTCAAAACGAACGCGTTTATTTTTATAACATACAAACGGGCTCTGGAGGACGGGTATAACACACCGCAGGGCGGATGTTTAAAAAAAAAAAACAGCGATATTTTCAAAAAGCTCGGAACAAACGTTCAGTGGACGTCACGTTCGCGGAGCGTGCACAGGCCGGAAAATGAGGCGGTGACGTTAAAATGTTTTGCGAGACGGTTTAACGAGGACGTCTCCTGGAATCCGATATGTTTGTATAGTATACGCGTGGGACCCGGGTATTCCGAATCGCAAGTTCCAAACACAGGCAGCGTTACAAAGTATTGTTGTTGTGTTTGAGCTTTTTCCAACACTTTGCAGACGGCGCAGTAGCGTTAACTCAAGTTTGCTCGCTGTAACGTTTAGCGACCCCCCGCGACACAGTGATATCCGTCCGTGGAACGAAACGAATCGTGTGGTATAGGTAACAGACGGAGAGGAAGACCAAAGGGATGGACGGAAACGATTTGAGGGTCGTTAACGTGTGTGAACGATCCCGTGATAAGTGGACGGGGGCGACGTAGAATATAAAAATAGGTAAATTTAGTGACGTGTTACGAACACAAATTTTTGAGGTCGCATCATTATTGAAACATACGAAAAAACTGTATAAATTCGACCATTCGTGCCGAACAACGCGTCTACAATTTATCGATTCAGCTAAGACGATTTTTCCATATTTTTTTTTTTACCGTTTTTCGACAAATTTGGTTCAAATTTTTTTTCCCCCTCGATATTCCGACTGTTTGACGACGTTTTGCGTCCAAGTACATCGTACTCATAACGTATTGTGTACGCTATACTCACGAATCCGTAGCCCCTGCTCTTGCCGGACTGCCTGTCCGTGATGACCACGGCCTCCTCGATGTCTCCGTACACGGCGAAGTGGTCCCTGAGCGATTTGTCCGTGGTGTGGTACGGCAGACCGCCGACGAACAGCTTGGTCCACGTGGTGTCCTTCTGCTGGCCGCCGCCGCCGCCGCCGCCGCCGACGCCGCCGCCGCCGCCTCCGGGCACCGCGGTCAGGCTGGCCAGACTGCCGACCAGACCCTCGGCCGTGCCCAACAGGCTAGTGTCCGGGTTCGTCATGGCGCCGGACATCAACATGACGACGGTGTATGTGACTCGTGACGCGTGTGTGATACGAGGTTACGCGGCGGCCGTTGTGAACGGTACACTGGTAATTACTGCGTAATAGCAAAAAAAAAAAGAACGGAAATACGAGGTATTCGCGAGGTGTTTTTTGTAACGACGACGACAACAACGACGGCGATATTTTACTACTACTACTACTACTATATACTACTATATACTACTAATAATAATAATAACGATGCTCTACGACGACTGGCGACCAGACATTTTTCGCGCGTTGCTCGAGAAAACGTATTTTTTTTTCTCTACCGTCCGTCGGACACACTTTCGCGGGAGCTACGACGGCGGCGCGCGCGTGCGATACGTGTGGTGCACAAGGGATCCCCGTAACGTCACTGACTGGCGGCGGCGTCCAACTGCGCTCCGGCCGGGCCGTCTAAATTTAGTACGCAATAATAACAATAATAATAATGTCGTCGTCGTCGTCACGAGCTGGCCTCGTTCGGTTCCCCTCGGCGGCGCGCGGGCAGCTGTTCGGATCGGCGTCGGTGGCGTCGCGAGCGGCGGCGGCGGCGGCGGATCCACGCCGCCCGCCCCTTTCCAGCAGCTCCCCCGACCTGTCCCGCCTGTCCCGCCCGCCGAAAAGCGCTCGTTCGCCACGTATACATATATAACGGGTAATACTATCGGGCTCTTTGTGCGTGTGTCACGTAGCCAGCCGCCACCGGGGACGCTAGACGAAAGCGGGTTGGGCCCCGGGACGGTGGCGGCGCGGACCGCGACGTCGCGTGCGCGCGAATTACGCGTTTTAACGCGCGCGCGCGTGATAGCCGCCGCCGCGTGTGGTGGTATACCGACCACCACCACCCCGTCCCGATGTTCCGGGAAAAACCGACTCGTTCCCGAAAATCCGACGATCCGGGATATCCCGAACCGTCCGAAAATCAATATCTTCGGTCCGCCTCCGTATCGCGGCCGGTAGTACGCGCGATTCTTCCTCGATTCGTCCTCGATCACGCGGTGTCAACATGTGCCGCCGTCAGCTCGAGACCGGTTTTAACACTTGGGGGAAAAAAAATGTACGTCAAAAAACTAAACGAACATTACGCGACGGATACTTGTGAAATTTTATCAAATTTTTCTTGTTTCTAGCGCGATTCGTTGACGTTTTTTTTTTCGTTAGGCGAAAAGAACGCGGAAAAAAAATCAACAAAACCCCGGATTTTACCGCCCGCAACGAGACGGTATAACAGTTGTTTTGACGTTCAACAAGAGGTTTTGCGACGAGTTAGAAAGCCCGCGCGAGGAGAACGTCGAGGATTTCGTGCGGTCAGCGTTTCAGCATTTTCCCGGTGCTTGTTGAAAAATTACAAAAACTAAAACTTTTTAATACGTACAGTATATTACTTCGGTTAAATTAAAATTGTTTTCTTCCGCAGCGCTCTGTTGGGGAAACTAATTTTTTTTCCTTATTCACCGGCCGTGATTGATGTACCGCGGTCGGTCGACAAAATAATAGTACACGCGGCAGACCGATCTTAGTGCTGATTTTCCGGAACGGATAAACGTTTCGTACACGGAGTTGTCAAAAGTTTGTAAACATCGGGGAAGCCGGTCGGATTTTTGTACGGTGGATGCCGTCATAATTTTTTTCTTTCAAACGAGCAAACCTACGCAGGATGTACGCGCTAACGTACGACACCTTAAAAGATATGGTGTACTTTGTTTCAAGCGTTCTACGAAGTGTCGATTGTTTCCGATGTTTCGAGGAGAAAAAAAACGAACTTTCGAAACTCTTGAAATTCGTAAACGTCATTATGACGAGACCGACGTTTCAATCGGTTTCGATCGTTTTCGAGGGTAGTGTACGGAACTTCAAAATTCGTACTATTTTACCGCGGTTTATTGTTTACCGCTATAGTTTTTACGTTAGTCTCGAAACTTTAACACGTTCTAAACAAGACGGTTTCACGTTTACTACACGCCGTTAAAAAATTTAGAAAATTGGTTTTTATAACCGATTTCGCGTTGTTATTTTGCCGTTAAACTCGTCATTCCGGGGGGGCGGCGACCGTGTAAGGGCGGGAACAAATAATTACGAGCAACGTGTTCTTTTACACACCGGTCGGGACTTTTTTCGATCGTAACATCGAAAATAAAAGATCGGACTCTTACATAGTACCAAAATAGGACGGATTTTTACCACGACGTATGACCGCCGAGCTCGCTCAGAACCGTATTTTCGTAGGCGACGATCGCTTTCAGACACGAAATCTTCCAAACCACCCGAAGTGTAGTCGCTACTCCGTCAAACTACCCACCTAGGGTGATCCCGGGGTTTTTTATTTTCTCACAGTTTGGTTTTTTTACAAAGCGTTATGCATAGTGTTTGGGACTTTCAAAATTCTGGTTACGAATCCGCACGATTGTTATACGATTTATTGTCATCCGAAACTATGTATTATCGCAGGCCCCGTTACAGACGACTCAATCAGCGAATCACTTCAAGTTTTTCGTCCGCATTTGTATGCGTTCCGCCGGTATTATACGTAATAAACATCGTGAAATAGACGTAGCTATTATGCACATCGATGGTTCCTGTACTGCATTCGGTGTTTTTGTTTTCGCTCTTTTTTTGTGACCATCGCGAGCGTATATATGTCGTTATTCGTATCCCGAGATTTTTAAATGCGTCATAACGGTTTTTCGGGACACTTCAAGTGTTGCCGGACATGCTCACCGCACGTACAACACGGTGTTTTTACTAAATGTCTATCGACTTTTTAGGATGTGTGTACGCCTGCAGCACTGCACATCCATTAAACAAACTCTATACGTACACTCTACTACAGATTTACCGCATCAAACTGCTGCTCAACATATGGAACATTATCCTAAAGTTTTAAAACGGGAAGTACGTTATCCTTTATAGACGTATTCTACATGTATAACGTATCCGTTTTAGACGACGTGTACTGCATATTATACGAGGGAGAGATCTTATTATTGTATTAATGTCCGTAATAGTTACCATCGAATCCCGCCAGAGCGCGTTCTACACCGTATCGCTTAATGGGGTGCAGTAGGACGTAATAGTTATCTCATAGTTATTTAGGCGATCACAGACAAGCGAAACAATAATTGTAAATAAATTATAACGATTCAGACGTGATAGACTCGTATACTGTCTTTGTGTGTTTTTTTTTTTGGATTTTAAATTATTAAAAAGAATACTCGCGAAATGGAATATTCTAAAAAACGATGTTACTATAGTATATTGTAACTATAGTGTTATGTATAAAAGTTTCCGATCTTTGATTTGGATGTTGCGATCAAAAAAAATCTAAATCGATGTGTAAAAAACACGGTCAATCATTTGTCCCCACGTCGTAGGCGATACGTACACGGCCGCCCGGAATGACGAGTTTAACGACAAAATAGCAACGTGAAATCGGCTATAAACCGTGTGAACGAATTTTCTAAAATTTTCAACCGCATAACTGTCTCGTTTAGACCGTGTTGAAGTTTCGAGACACTGAGGTTTTATGGAACTGCAACGTCAAATTCAAAAATTTCAGAGTTCCATCAAACCCCCTTGAAAATGATCAAAATCGATTGAAACTCATTAAACTTTTTTTATTAACACGCAGATTTCAAGTCGAACGGAGCGATTTCGACGTTTTCATAACGCAAAAGATAATCAAAATATAAAAAAAAAACGCTTGAAATCAGGTGCCACGTCTCACGATCAATTATTCACCTTTTGAAGTGTCATAGGTACGAAAAATCGGAGCGTTATTCATACTGGAAAAAGTGATCACAGAAAAAAAACAATACATTCTTCGTCTACGCTCAGAATCTAAAAGATCGTTATCGTGACCGTTCGTTTCAGTGCTAAATCGAATCAAGTACCATCTCGGATCAATCTTTTGACGTATCTCGTGCGTTAAAATCGGAGTATGCCTCTTCTACTAGAAAAAGGTGATCGGAAAAAAAAAAAAAAAAAATAAGTACATTCTTCGCGAACGCTCAAAAAAAAAAACACGATTTCCTCTCTCGAAATCAAAAGGGAAGGACGTAATATCGCGGATGAAAGATTGTTCGAGTGTTGTTTAATTTACAATTTTACGGACAAACGGGGTTCGGGGGAAAATTAATTTTTTATCTCGCAAATCTGTCTCCGGGCTCTACGCGGACAGTATTGTATTATGCAGGCACGCCGCGGCGACATAATAATAATAATAACACGTTACGACGCGATCGCCACGAAATGTGCGACGTGTCAAAAACACAAAGCCCCGCGAAAACGGCTGCAACGGCGACAAATAAATTGGTTTTCCGGTACAGAGTTTTCCGACCGCGGCCAGGGCGGGTCGCGCTGACGTAACACGATTCTGAGCGAAAACTTATTTTCTTTACTTTATTTCTTCTAAAAAAAAATAACTTCTTCAACGATGCTCCGATTTTTAACGTACACACGGATGGTACGATGGGTCATCGACTCTTAAGCGTCTATAAAATTAAAAAGCTACAGTAAAAGAAAAAAAAAACTAAGGATAAAACGTTAAAAGTTACGGCAAACGCGTTCTTGACAGTAGTGATCGATTTTTCGCCATAATTTCGTCCCAAATAACGATCGGAATGAAACTTTCACATGTTCTATTGGAATCGGTAGAATACAGGTCTGACACAGATTTCAAGTGATTTCGAGGGTAATTTTTGAACTAAGTATAATACTTTGTTAAAAAATATTTAATTTTCCACAAAAGTTTTAAAAATCGAATACAAGGTGCCCTCCCCCCCAATATACTTTACCTAACCTAACCTAACTGGCATGCTACTAGAAAATTTGGAAAATCCGTGGTCACAATTTTTATACTTAGTTTATTTGTACATGGAGAATTTACGAAAATTGGTCGTACTATTTCGACTATTTTTGGAAAAAAATTCGTGACTCGCACAAACTCGTCATTTGAAAATCAGATGCGTCATGTAAAACGAAATTTTGCTGAAATTTTTTTTCATCCACCCGGTAGATTTTGAAAGCGTATAAAACAGTTTCGGAAAACGGCGTTATTTTGACTGTAACAATAAAATTATACGCGATAAGTTCTCAAGATTTGAAATTTTCACGCGTTGTTTTAAATCGATAAACTAAACTTTGTGACTGTAACATAATTTCTTTATCTATTCTTTCCGTTTCGCTATTCGAGTCACTGTGCTCACTCAGAGTCCACATTTTCATGAGCAATCGCTTACAGGTTTAATGTACCAATTCTGTACGAACCTTCCAAAACGGTGACCCACAGCGTCAAACTACCGACGCGACCTAGAGCGATTCCTTTATCGCGTTATTATTGATTTTTAATTTATTATTATTTTTTTGGGTATACAAACATTTCAAAAGTGTGATTTGTTTCGACGATTTTCAAACAACCATATTATACCGTGCAGGCGTACGTGAAATCTATCCGTAAAAATTCTCAAATATCGCGAACGCAGCGGACACGACTTTTTTTAATTCACCGTTGTCCCGTGAGAGTCCAACACTACCTGTATATATACATCTCCGTAAGAAAAAGATCACCATATTCTTTTGGTCCCCGAAAAGAAGAAGAGGTTTTGCTTTTTTTCGGATGCGTTTGGCAGGTATTTTTTTTTTTTCGTATACGCAGTATATTTTATAATATTAGCCGCGCCGAGGCGAGTTTCGACGAATATACGTCGTAATTTTATAACATACCTGCGTACGTAATATATGTGTTACGCATGTTGGTGTGTTGTTTTACTCGCACTTGTATTTCGCTTTACTTATATATATACTTATACTATACCGATTCCAATTTTCTCGCGTCGCACAACGTTGAAGAAGCATCACGAAGGTTCGTCGAAATCGAAACGTCCGTTTTATTCGCACATCGTATTATTCGTAGGCGTGTATACATTATATTACTTTGGTACCTCTATCTATCTAATATTATACGTCATAATAATCGTAATAAATGTACGGCGCGCGTCACGCCGTCGGCTTTGATCAAATGTGTTTGATCAAAGCGTTGACGTCGAAAAAATACGAAAAATCTAACGATATTATTTATGACCGTTGCGCGCAAGGTGTATCCCGAACGAACGCGTATCCCGCGGGAGAAAGGTGGAGGACGGCGAAGAGTTCTGAAATGAAAAATGGAATAAAAAAAAAGGTCGGGATTGCCCTATCTGTAGGAGATGTACTGTGGATTAACGGCTGTCCAAAAAAAGGAAAGAAGAGCAACACTAAACCGATGCACGCGCGTCGGACGTACGCGATTAACTCACGGGTTCCAGGGCCAGGGAAGAAAGCTCCTGTGCGTGTGATGTTTGCGATGTGCGAAGACCGTCCGTGAAACGCGAACGTCACAAGTACGAACAGGACAGACAGAGGATCGGCACACCGCACTGGGACCCGAGGACGATGTACCAAGACTTCCTAAAAACAACATTACACTTGCATAACTCAATTCGAAATTCCTTTCCTCAGTTCTTAGAACAAGATATAGTATAATATTCACCTATTTGACCCTCGTGTCACCACCATAGCTGTGACTTAGATGCCGGGTTGCATATTATTTCCAGATCGAAAAAAAAAATATATTATTATATTAAGGACGAATAACCGAAAGAGTTACCATCGAATCCCGCCGGATTCCACACCGTATTGCTGGTGTAGGCAGTAGGGGATACTCAGTTATTTAGGCAATCACGAGTTCCCCGACAAGCGAAACAATAACCGTCCGATTTTTGTTTTGAACGATTATTCAGACATCACACTCGTAAACTGTCGTTGAGTTTTTTTTTTGGAATTTAAATTATCAAAAAGAATATTCGCGACATTTAATACTTATTAGCTGGTTAATAAACCTATAGGCCGCGTGGACGGTTTGGGCTTGGCTTCTGGATTAGAAGTTGTGGCTCAAACGCGAGTTCAGTTGTCTGTTATAAATGCGTCGTGGTAAAAACATTTAATTGAACAACGATAAAAACTTTTATCGAATCTTTTCTGTTTTAACATGATGTAATAGTTTCGGCTCGGTCCGATCTTTATTTTGGATGTTACGATAAAAAAAATCTAAGTCGACGCGTAAAAGTCGACGCGTTTCCCGTATTTATATATTTTGTCCCTAGCGATACATGGCCGAATGACGTGTTTAGCGACAAAATAACAACGTGAATTCGGCTATAAACCGAAATTTTGCGAACCAATTTTCTAAATTTTTCAACCACATATTACGTAAAACTGTCTCGTTTGGAACGCGTTAAAGTTTCGAGACTCGAACATGAAAACTAGAGGTTTTACGGAATAACAACTGCGTAAAATTCGAAAATTTCAAATTAAAAATGATCAATATCGATTGACATTTCAGCAGTAAACTCGTTAAGCATATTTAATTAACTCGTTTAATGATACACGAACTTTAAGTCAAACGGAGCAGTTTCAAAAATGTCGACGTTTTCGTTACCTACTCCGAAAACGATCAAAATTTCAAAAAACGCTTCAATCAAAGTACCATCTCGAATCAATTAACTATCTTTTTAGGAATCGTGCGTTAAAATCGGAGCATTCTTTCTACTAGTAGAAGTGATCACAGAAATAAAAAAAATCCATTGTGAAAACAATACATTATTCGCTTACGCTCAGTATCTAAATAAAAGTCGGAGTCGTCGAAGTGAACTCGTGGATGGAATAATTGTCCTTTTTGTGGTGCGATTCGCGTTAGATGCGATTATACGATACGTACCGAGCTAAAGTTTAATCTCTCTAAAATTTCCGACACATTTTTAATCCCTATGTATATAATGTACATATACAGACCACTCATGCTGTAACCCGCGCCGGTTCAGATGAAATAAAAGTTTGAAAACGGGCGCTATTCACTATAGAGCTTGTGTGATGCAGTTTAAAATTAAATTACTAAACGTAAATAACTAAACGAAATATCGTTTTGTGGCATATAAAATAACTGGTAACACCGAAGATGATAATATGTTGTATTGTGTGTTCTGAAAAACTAAGAGATCAAATTGAACACGAAAAAAAAAAAAAAATTGAGACTTACCTAATAAAACACGGTACTTTTAAAAGTATGCCTCTTCTGTGTGATATATAGAGATAGACACGATCATTGAGAGAGCGGTTCAATAAAAACATTATAGATAATACGTTATTTCGTAGCTCAAAAATTTTCAAAATCACTTAAAACTTAGACCGAACCTGTATTTTATCCATTTTAATATCGCGTAAGAGTTTCAGCTAGTTCCGTTTATTATTTTGAAAGTTATGGCCAAAAAAACTAAATCGATGCTGTCAAAAAAACACGTGGCCCGTAATTTTTCCTTAAATTTCACTTAGTTTTTCTATCGTAACTTTTTCAGTTTTAAACTTTCGAATTTGAGACACCTCGAAGTGCAATTTGAGTTCAAATCGACATTGCATTAGAGGTACTGACTTCAAAAATTGCAGCGTTCCTTAGACCAACCCTTACAGTTGTTCACGGAAAAAAAAAAAAAAACATTATTGTGACAACAATACATACTCTTCGCTGACGCTCAGAATCTAAAAGACGATATAATAATAATTGTAAAATTCATTCCTTCGTTTCTACAAATCCAAATTCAACAGTGTAATATGAAATTGTAATAATAAGAGGATATAATGTTATATTGTAATATCGTGGTACAAAACTTTGAAAGTTAGCTGCAGATGCGTATACACTGCACGAACCAGTCGATACGTGCGATATTCCATACGTAATTCAATATAAGTCTTAAACAAAGAAAATTATTTTTATACACTTTTTTTTAACTGCGGTTGTTTACAAACTATATACCAGTATTAGCTGTATACCAACCACAGTGTTTACTTTCCCGTTAGTTTTCAATTCGCGACGACAGACGAAAAAAAAAAATCGCACAAAAACGATCCGCAACAAAACAATCAGAATAGTGAAAAATACTCGCTTGAATAGTGTTTTTTTCAATCAAAGATCCTCTGCTTTCCAGATGATTTTTTCTAAAACCACGTTCAACACGTTAAAAAACAAGTACTACACATATAGGTAGGTATACTATTCTTGTGCAGATCACATTCGATATTGTGTGAAAGACAATTTTATATGCGCATTTTTAAGTTTTATGGCAATATTTTTACTTTTCACAACACTTTGAACAAGTATTTTACTGTCACACGCACGCGGGACGTCCCGCGTACTTATTATTGCAGAAAAAAAAAATGCAAGTGGGATGACGTATTCTTATGCTAGACAACTGCAGAGCTCGCTCAGAATAGTTTTTTCGAAGGCCAAACAGCAACTGTGCAATATACTCATTAAATTGATATTAAATGTAAATTGTGAAATCAATATTCATTATTTAAGGACCAACGTATTATTTAAGAACCAACCACGCATACGTAAACTTGTATTTTTATGGATAAATGGACCTTTAACTGTACGTATCCCAATATCTCGATTGAAGTTAATTTCTTCTAATCTTCGTTCCATAAAAAAGTATGTATTCCGGTTGAATTATGTAGAAAACCAAGAGATTTAGAAGAGATATGTCGCTGAAAAGCTAGTAAACTTAGGCAATTATTATTGTATACACCGGTCCTTTAGTGTTTATTAAATATTTTGTCTAAAGATATCTATTCACATTTCATGTCGCAATGGTAATTTTAATAAGCTCGAATTTGAAATTTTTTTTAGAATTTGCTGACCAACTCTAATTGAGTTTTGTTAAGTCTTTCCGAATATTGCACGGGAAACATCTCATTTCTCACAACGTACATGGATTATTGATTTATCGTTTCATTCGTATATTAAAAAAATACGTTTGAACCATGACTTTCAAACCCACCCAAAGCGTAGTCGTCACTCCGTCAAACTACCTACGCGATTTACAGTAATCCCGGATCTTTTATGCTATAAACCATTTCTTTTATACATAAAAATAAATAGTTCTCGAAAATTGTGATGCCAAAGCGAACTGTCCAACATCCTTACTGTTTGCCGTGTCAATACTGCGTGAGTTTTCTTGTTTGAATTATTATTTTAATCTTACAACGCACAAACCGTTTTCAAGTTTGACCGTTAAAAAATTTAAATCTTTCAAACGAATCTTCAACTATAATTTATCTACTAATACCGCGTACCTTATACAAGGTTTTTTTCACCCAATCTGCAGTGTTTTTACCTGCGGACAAGCTAAAATTACCGTCAAACGCATTACATATATGTATTTATTCTCGGTAAAATACTGCAATGTGTGGATGTCATAAACGGATAGTGTTTATCGTGTAAGTACAAATAATTATACCAATTTATTATTTATGTAAATATTTTTTACAACATACGTACACATTATTATACGATAATCACCCAATTATTTGAAACGTCGTTAAAAAAAAAAAAAAAAAAAAAATTAAAAAGTAAAAATCCAAAAACTATTAAGATCCTTTTAAAAATCAATTCCGGCGTTGTATAATATTTGTATAAGAAAATAATGAATTTGTATTTTTTTTTTTCTATCGACCGGTACAATTATTAATATGATTATTTCTGTGTTTACGACGATTAACAGTCGATAACCTTAAATGGAAATTTGCATCGGAAACATAGTATTTTTTTATGCAAAGTCAAGTATTGTAGAAGACCTTATGCGCGTATAAATAAATTACTGCATTACGTATATTATTTTTTGACGCTTTAAATTAAAAAGACAATGATTAAAAAAGTGAGATCGTAAAAAAAAAAATAACGTGAAAAGATCAATACAGTAATATGTTATTACTGTCATGACTTATATACTATGACATAATGTGGATGAAAAAAGAAAATTGATTATAATCGAACAGAAAATACGCATTATTATAATACATAAAGCGATTCAATAACGTTTGAACTATCGTATTTAAACGTTCAAATAATTAGTATTAAACCATAAACATATGGATTAACACACAATAGATTGTACTTGTGTCTTCTATGTAATGTAAGAGCAGTCATTAATGAAGTATTTTAGAACGAATTGTTTTTACAACGATGTTTTTTTTTTTTTCTGCGATCACTTTTTCTAGTAGAAAAAATGCTCAGACTTTAACGTATGACGCCTCAAGAGATGGATAGTTGATCCGAAATGGTACTTTATACAAAGTGTTTTTCGAAATATCGATTATTTTTTGAGTAATGATCCAAAAACAAAAACGTCCCAATCTTCAAAATTGCTCCGCTCGACTTGAATAAATACGTATATATTAGGAAGGGTTCAACGAGTCAACTGCTAAAATTTCAATCGATTTCGATCATTTTTGATGGAGTTGTGGAACTTTGAAATTTTTTAATTTCACGCAGTTATTGTTCCATAAAACCTCTAGTTTTTATGTTTCGGTATCGAAACTTTAATACAATCTAGACAAGATAGTTTCACATACGCGGTCAAAAAATTTATAAAATTGGTACGCACAATTTCGGTTTATAGCCGATTCTACGTTGTTATTTTGCCGTTAAATTCGTCGGCCGCGTATTATTATCTAATGGAGGGGACAGATAATAACGGGGAACGTGTTTTTCACACATCGATTTAGATTTTTTTGATCATAACATCCAAAAAAAAAGATCGGACCAAGCTAAAACTTTAAAATAGGAACGATACGGATTTGATGAGAGTTTTTTTTTTTTGTGTTAGGTTTGTGCTTACCGGCGTATTCTAGACAACTGAGCTCGCTCCGAATCGTGTTATTGAAGGCTACGATTTATCGTTTCTTTCGGATATTAAACGACGCGTTTGAACTACAACTTTTAACCCACCCGAAGCGTAGTCGCGGCTATTCCGTCAAACTACCCACGCGACCTAGAGTGATCCCGGATTTCGTTTGTACTTATTTTTTGAACAATGATTTCGTCCGGGACGATATAATTTTTCACTCTTTTTCCACGGGAAATAACGATTTTATCGAGATTCGGGCATCGTCGCGTTCTTTTCGTGTAACAATCAAATTAAATCGTTTTTCATCCACGTCCATTTTTGCGACTCTATCGAAGCGCAGTCCACAGTTGGTTTATGTGTCTGTGTGTAAAACGATTGAACATTTTTTTTTTTAAAAATTTTATGGCCGTCGACACTACACTTTGACGAAAAAAATGTTATCATCAGTTTCCTTCCGAAATGCGTGAAAAAAACAAATGGTCAACTCGCGTACTCCAATGCGTCCGGGCGGTATTTTGTGTTTTCAATTTTTCATAAGCCTACTTGTGGTCAATTTTGCAGTCGTTGGTCGTGAACGCACCATCGCGCCGTATACGCTCGCGGTTTTGTCGCAGTGTTTGACCGAAACAACAGATTTTTTCGACAAAAATAAAACACGTTCGATAAATCAAATCATTACGGGTCTGTATATGTATGTGTACAATTCATAACGGTCGAATTCATTATTTGTGGAGGCTTTGCCGGCCACTAGTTTCAACGGCGAAATCGTACGTTTTAACACCGTAGGTACACACGTAAATGAACAATTAGAATAATAAAAAAACTGGTTTAAAATACATTACGTGTACGTCGCCGCGGACGTGGGGTTGATTGACCCTTCGAAATGAAAGACCCACGCTGCATGTTTGTTGTACGTCGGTGTTGTTTGTCTTGCTGTCCGTTCGAATAATTTCAAATGCACATAGATTAGATCGGAAAAAAACATTCACGCATATTGTACGTCATATTTGTTCGTGTATAGGGTGAAAAGAGACGCGATCGTCGAGCAGCGTATACGATATAAACGTTTTATCTACACAAAACAACGTCGTATCGGAATAATACGTAACGTTCAACACTATCGACCGTAGTATATATATTGTGAGTGAAAACTGTAGTTTTCGGTTACGTCGTTTTGTCGCGCGTTCGTCCTATAGTTAACCTACGAATACAACACCGCAATACATTTTACATTTATTATTTTACGCGTAATTTTTATGCGAGTACGCAAAAAGTGACTTTTAATAAACCCGTGGTACTGTGACAGGAGACCATAATCATTTGTAAATTCTTGATCGGCCAGATAAATATTGATTTATAATTACGCGCGGAGACGTAAATCCTATACGTTTTAGCGAATCGACCGACTGATTAACAGTATACAGTAACAGTATTCATCTGCACTATTGCGCACAAACTGATAGTTTAAAGTACGATTTACTGAGGAAGAATATCCCATCATTTTTTTTTTTCGTTTTTTTGCTAAAATATTTCGGTTGAATTTAACCCATAGTTTGATACTATAGACGATCCACGGTCGTGTCAACTTTAGGGTTTTTTTTTTAGTACAACGATGGCGTTGTAGAAAAGAAATTAATTATATTTTTCGGTCGGTCGCTGTGCAGGCGAAACTGGTGCGCGTTCCTACAACGTCGTCGTCGAAACCGCCGATAAAATGTGATTTAGCAGAATTCATTTTCTCCGCGTTGACCACTCGACGTATTTTTTTTTTTATGGATAAAAGTACCTTTAAAAGCGCTCGTTTTGCCGATTCTTAAATTATGGTACAATTTTGTATGAAAATATCGTTATTTTCAATAACTTTAGTTTCAATTTGCATCGCTACAAAATCGCAAAAACAGGAAAACGAACGCCCTAGAAGGGGCGTTTTTTTACTCTTTTAAACAGAAAGAAGAATAAAGCCCGGATCACTCTAGGTCGCGTGTAGTAGCGACCACGCTTTGGGCGGATCACAAGAAGTTGTGGATCAAACGCATTATTTACTATCTGAAAGCAACGATAAATCATTGCCTTCGAAAATACGATTCTGAGCGAGCTCGGTTGTCTAGTACACGTCCTGGTGAAAACAAATTTAACAATAAAAATGGTCCGAAAATTCTGAAATTCGTATCGACGTATAAAAAATATTAATTTAAAATATCAAACCATTTGGACCATTATTTTACGATATCAATAGTGCAATAGCGCACGTAATTTCATTGTTATAACAAAATTACACCGTTTTTCAACACTTTTTTTTTTTTGTACGCATTCGGAATCTATTGGAAACATTCTTTTGGAATCTTACCATCGGATAGTAAATTTTGTTTTACATAACATAATTTGATTTCAATTCTTAAATAACAAATTCTTGTGTGTAACGAATTTTCTTCTAAAAATAAGTCAATGGAATGGCCAGTGTTCGACCATTTTCGAATTTTAAACGACTAAAAAAAATTATGGCGATGGGTTTTCAAAACTTTTCGGTGTCTCATGTATATTCTTATTTGTAACCTTGTGTTAAAAACTTTTTCTTAAAAATCGAATGTTTTATTGAACACAAAGAAAATGGAAATTTTCAAAAATTTTTGAAGTCTTGTACTTAGGTGAAAATTTAAAAAAAAAAATCACTTTAAACTCGGACCGAACCTGTATTTTACCCGATTTCAATATCGCGTGACAGTTTCAGCTAGTTTATTATTCGGCCAAAAAAATAAATCGATTATTTAAAAAAAAAAAAGCACGCTTACCGTAATTTTTAACGTTTTTTTGTCAAATTAGACCGCATTTTTTTAATCGTAACTTCTTCAATCCTTTCGCCAGACGCGTCAAACGTAAAAAGTTCGGAGCGTTACCCTTAAATAAAAGTGTTTACAGAGAAACAAAAAAAAAACATCATCGTGAAAATTCGCTAACGTGTCCAAAACAAATTTCGGCTTTGGAAAGTAGTGGGTTTTGGTATTTTTTCATACCACTTTCACCCGTTCCCCATGATAATAATACTGCACGCTGTACGGATCCGTAAATCCGACGTATAAATCGAATCCCAATTTAATTAACGCGAGCAATTCGTCCACGTGGTATTTTCGATCATGTCCGTACTTACGGATTACAAATTGCGTTTAGTTTCACGTGCGCGTTATACATTTTAAATAATAATCACGATTTTGCAGGAATACAAAATCGTAAATACAGTGTGCGGCGGACCCGCTTCGATCATCGCGAGTTTAGAACGTTCGACGCCGACGTTTGTGCTATCGATAAATATACGTTTCATCCGAGAACGTTCGCGATTCGTTCACAAAAGAAGATTTTAGAAAAAATTCGAATTTAGAAAAAGCTCTGGCGAACCCAGCGTTAGCTATTTCGCGGATAGAAACGGTTGACGGTGGTTCGTACGAGCAAATGAACTATTACGTCTTTTAAGGGGGAATGTATATATATATATATTTGCGGTTTAGTCGAGTACATGCCTATAAAAATCGTAGGCTTACGAAAATAATAGTTTTAATCGTTTTTCAGTCACTCACGACGGTCGAAGAAATCAAAAGTCAACGTTTCAAGTTCGTTCGCAACGTTTTATGTTTCGCAGTTAGAAGTCTGTAACTTCTAATCAATCACACACACAATCTATCGTGAGCCGCTAACTGTACAAGACTTAAACGAATAAAATGCGAAATTTCGGCCGACTAAAAGATAAACAGAACATTTTTTTTTAACATTTTTTTAGGGTCAATCGTAAGCCTATGGGTGTCAACTATGAACCATTTAAGCGGAAAAAAAAAAATGACAGAATGTTCCCCCGTTGAAGACGTTTTTACTTTTTAACGGCGTCGCGTCAACGAGTCACGACGAATAGGATGTTTTAATCCTTTCGAGCTGTTGTAAACTGCTCTATGCAGGTACGTTTTTGTGTATTATGTCATAATTTATAGTACGGTCGCTATCCTACACTAATAAATTGTTGTACGCATAGTATGTGTAGGTGGAGCGGAATGCTGAAATAGCGATCCATTGTCTCGGGCACACGTTTTCGGGAAAAGGGGAGATAATCATAAATCGTTTTTGAGTACACATCGTCGCTGTATTATTGTACGGACTCGTATCATTTTTACGCTCAATAAAAATTAGTAACACGCGGCCGAGATAAGACGGTTTTCAAAGTTCGAAACGAACACTCGTATACAGGGCGTTTGTTGTGTAATTTATCGTATTGTTTCAAAAAACGTACTTTACGTATAACATACTACATTTTTCAAAACGTGCACTTACTTGCAGTAAGTCGCACCGATTCAAATCGAATTTGCACTACTACAGCTGCAACGGGTACGAATTAGTTTGTTCAAATATAATTTGTTTGGTCGATAAACCGCAGCGCAGGAATGGAAAAACAATTTGTATAATGTGTTTTGCTCATTTAATACAGAATCGCACACGCGCCCTCGCATAATAATATACATCTTTCAGTGTCACACGAATGAATAATGCAAATACGTAGTAGGCCCTAAAAATACGCAAATACCGAAGGCAATGTAAAAAACATTCTTTTAACTTCCGAAAGATTGTCAGCAATATACACATATACCTATGTTACCTACATGTCACGATTGAAAATAAATGTCTTATTCGGAAATTAATTTAATTTTCATACATTTGTGTCGTTACGTTATACATATTTTTTTTGAATTTTTCATTACTCCACCTAAAAGTGCATATATTATGTGCTGTGTTTATAATTTAAATTATACAATATACTTCCATTAAAGTAACTATTGTGTTTTGAAAATTATTTATTTAAATTATTTAATTTTATGGTTATTAGATGCCTACATTTTTCAATACTTGGACGAATAATAAACAATCATACTGCAGTTAAAAATTTTTTTTTTCTCAATATTAATAGCCCCTTCAATATATTTTACAATAAGTTATACTTGGTTTTTTTGGTAAATATGAAAAAAAGTTGCGAATTTGGCGTTAAGAGAAGGCTTGGAATCCCGATGGATAGATCGATTTTCATAATCGTTTCGGTCGCGCAAAATAAACTACTCAATACTTATATGTTATGAAATTAAAATAAATTGTAAAAGTGCGATAATTGACTATCGATAAATTGTAGGTACTTTGTTTTTAGTTACAGTTATCAAATTGCTTTGTTTTACCATAAATTTACGAACACCGATTGTTGTAACGACATAAAACTTATTTTTTGATACGTTATTGAACATGAATCTTTTTCACGAAAGTAAACGTTAACGGTAAAATGTTTTGTTTGTGTGTAAGAAATTTAATTTTATTGAGAACTTTGAAATTTTTCTCTCACCTCCAATAATTTATGTATAATATACATTTGTACATAAATAATAAGTTTTATCCTTTGGAGTTTGGATAGTCTTTAGCTCCACTGTCAACTATTTCTGATAAAAAAAAAAAAATTGTATATCTTATGGTTTATTTTTTTTTAAATCACATTGAACAATCTATAACAGAAATAAAAATCGACGGACTAATTAAAATGACTAACATTAATTGCTATCTAATTTCCCGTTATTTTTTTTTTTTTTTTGCTTAAACGGTTCGGTTTAGCATACCTATAATTAATACTAGGCTTGCGATGACCCTAAGAATATTTTAAAAACGTTTTATTTATTCTTTAGTCAGTTACCTGTGTACGACAATTTGAAATTTCGCATTTTAAGTTCTATCACAATAGTTTAAGTCTTGTAGTCAAAAGTCTGTAACTTTAATTACACAATCCATTCGTATTTTTTGACATGCTGTCGTTGGCTAAATTTTGAAAATTAAATTTCACGAATATTTTTTTAATTCCAAAAAAAACTCAACGACCGAATACACAGGTATTACTATTCTGAATCCTAATAATTTTTCAAAAAAAAAAAAAATTAGTTTGTTATTGTTTCATTTGTTAAGGAACTAAGATCTCCCTGCTAAGACGGCCAGTTTACTGCTGTACAGTAATACAGTGTAGAACGTGGAACATATTAGAAACTCTTTTGGATATTTTCCCTTAAAAACGTGACGAGATTAAATCGTATAAAAACTTTAAATTCTTGTGCGAGACACAAAATAAATAAATCGTTCGGTAAAATTTCCACCCAATAAAATTGTTTTATATTGGAATACTGCGTATCGCAAGTTTTTTTTTTT